>CM018696.1:88124214-89324214 GCA_009363875.1 Mikania micrantha
TTTTAGGGATTCAGGCTTGTGTTTATGTGGGTTGCTTTATGAGTTGTACCTAAAGCATAAAAGCTTGTAAAACCCTTTTAAGACTTTTTAACCTCTCCCCAATATACATGGTAGAAAATTGCATATTTAGTGTATGTGTGATTCAAACAAAAAGGAAAGGAGGTGCAGGGATTGTATACAACTCTTGAAGTTGAGGTATGGAGTTTTCAAAATTCATGCATAAAATGTTTGTACATTATGTTTAATCAACTGTACATCTCTTAATTTTAAGACTTTTCAATCTTCTCTCTCTAATACTCATTATATAGTATTATAGATATATATATATATATATATAGGTTTTATATTTGATCTACTTAGTTTAAAGTTTGATATTTTGAATGTTTAAACTTAATTTCAATGCGCAATAGTTCGAAAGAATAAGAATCAAGTGCTTATGTTTGATAGCCATCATGTGAACATGTCATTGTGGCTTATCAGTTCCAAAGCTATTCCTGCCTTGATTATATCATCACTAAATTTACAAGCATGCCTGCTTGTATCATCAAGCGCAACCATCAACTTATTGATCTTCGCAGCAGAATCTATTTCAAGCTTTTTACCAGCAAAGCAAACTTGTTCATCTTGTGCTTCAGTTCCCGGAAAAGAAAATCAATGTAAAGAAACTCCTCTATAGCCAACAGTTCACCCAGACTTGGATTCTTCCATGACAGGCTACGAATTAAATGTAACCACGTGCGAGCCAAAGTTCTCTCTTCCATCCACTGGAAGTGTATGTACTCACCCATAAAAACAGTCATCACACCGAAGAAGCCTGCAATAAGTCCGCTTATTACTTTGGCCCATACCTTCCATGACTTCAACTCTTGGAACTTTTCATCCAAGTGCCTTATACAAGCAACTGTTCGCTTACATATATATGCTAATAATATCATAAACTCAGCAGAAAGCTGAAAACTTCCATTGTCACTAAGATCTGATATAATCTTTACTTTATAATTCCAGTAGTTATCATCTTCTCCCAAATTTACTACAGATTCCTGCAATGTCAAGATTACACTCAACTGTCTTTCACATCGGCCTTTCAGCAATCTTACAAAATCATTGTAAAGTTGAAATGTTTGGAGGCAGATTGTATGGTAGTCATGCACGAAATGAAACAACTGTGGCTGACCCCTCCATTCTTCCTTACATTCACTCAAGACCATGAAAGCTTCTTGGTTGATTGCATGCAGACATGTAATTACTTTATGGATGTCATACAGGGACTTTCCTTTGCCTGTGGGACAGGGGCCACATATTACTTTTACACTTCTGGCGTTGTCATGGATGATGGGGTTTGAATCATCTGCTTCTTCTTCTACACAAGCACCATACCATTGTAAATTAGTAAGGGTTAGAGATAAAGTAGCTCGATACAGAATGGACATAGCCTCACTCACAGGATTTTCATATTGTTGTTCTTCATTGGGTTGCATAAACCGAACACCAGGAATAGACAACTGTAAATTACTATCTACAATAAATTGATTCAAAGTAATTCCTGCCTTCCTTATATGAAGGCTATATAGATGAGCATGCCAACGCATATCTTCAATGGTCACCGAGATGTTATCCAACATCTTCTCAAGCTTAGTTATAACAATCATCATCTCCTCCTCACTCTGACGAGTAAAAGAAGCAAACCGAGCCATCTTCACCTTCAATTCTTGTACAACAACTGCACTACCTACAAAATCCCATATGCGCAACTCCTTTCTATAACTTCTCATGACATGAGACTGTTCACTACTTTTTACAACACTATGGACCAAATCCAACCACAGAGGCCTTTTTACAACACTACGGACCAAATCCAACCACAGAGAATATGAACTTGCACCTTTCATCTCTTGCAATTCCTCATCAGTACATGCATATGTAGCCAGAATACTGAAAATGCATGTGATTGTTATACTTGATACTTTCGCCAACCTTATCATTGACTTGCACTTTTCGATGTCTTCGATCTCTTCATTTAATCTTCTTGAAAACGCAACTGTTTGCGTATTGATAAATGTAAGTGATGTGACAAAATTATCACAAAACATGATACCTTCAGCAGCTTCAAGATCATTAAGCTGTTCTAGCATTTCTTTATAACTGTAATCATTGTAAATCCTGCTTTTTGTCACAATTTGCAATAATGCAACCTTTACACTCAAACAGCTGTCAAATGCATCTTTCAGCAACCTTAAAAAATCATTGTAAAGATCCAAAGTTCCTTGGACTATTCGATAGTAGTCATAAAACAAAGGAAACAGCTCCGCACTACTCCATTCTTCTATGCACTCACTTAAAACTTTTTGGTTGATTTCAATAAATCTTTTAAAAATTCCATGCATGTCAATCAAGGTGTTCTGTTGTTTTCCATAATCACAGATGAATGCTATACTTCTGGTGAGGTCATGGTTGATAGAAGAGTGGCAAGAACGGAGGAAAGTAACAGCTTCAAGAGCACCTATATGCCTTTCCAGTTCAAAGTACACCAAACTCTTTGTTAAATCTGTAAGTTCTTTTAGCTGCATAATGTCTTCCTCATGAATAAAACGGACTCCAAATTTAGTCACTGGTACCTTACAATCTGCAATAAATATTCCACCAAGAAGAAATTTTTTATTATGCTGCATATACACACGAAGACCAAAGGCTAAACGTTCTTCTTTGAGTCAAAGCCATTACCCCAAGTAGGTGGGATAGATTCTTCATGGGTTTAAAAAGTTTTATAGATGTCTCGTTTGATTTAGGTCAACTTAATTACAAATGGTCTTATTATGTGGCATCAGATCAAGATAAGTTTTGGAGATTTGAGAAGAAACACACACAAATAGTGGCATAAAAAAGGCAAAGAACAAGAATCTGTTGTATATTCTTTAAAGAGGTAAACTATTCGTTTATGAGGTAAACTAATAGTTAAGCAGGTACTGACCTTGTGGATCCATGCTAAATGAAATTTTAAAGGTGTAATGTTAAAGGTGAGATATACCAAGTACGATAATAATGAACAATTAATTTTTTACTAATTTATTTTTTCTTCAATAACTTTCGTTTGTTGCTTTCTTTTTTTAGAAAAAACAAATTTGTGGATGTATTTTTTTTTTTGGTGTCCTTGTATAAAGTATGTTAAAATCAGAGTTGTATTCTACATACGGTACATATTGAGGTTATCTTGGGTTATTATCGTTTGACAGTAACAGGGGCGGCCCTAATAATTGACGAGCCCAGGACGAGCCGGAAAAAAAGGCCCTCTAGCGAATTTAAATATTAAAGTGGAGGTGCTCAAAAAAACAAAAAACCACGTTTAATACCGAAAACAGAAACGTATTCGTAACCGAAAAAATCGAACCAAATTCTGAATTCGGTTTTCGTTTTGGTTCTAGCTGTATCCAAATTCCGAATTCGGTTTTCGTTTCGGTACCTAACCATATCCGAATTTCGGTTTTTAATTCCAATTTTTTTATAAATTTGGTTTGTTTGGTTAACCAATTAAACTGAATTCAAATTTAAATTTATTATCTTATTAATAATATATAAGATTGACTTCGGTTTACTCGGTTGAATTCGGTTTATTCTGATCGGTTTATTCGGTTTTTAATCGGTTTATTTGGTTTTAATCGGTTTATTCGATTGAATTCGGTTTATCTGGATCGATTTATTCGACTTTTAAGCGGTTTATTTGGCTTTCAATCTGTTTATATGGTTTTAACCGAAATTAGCACCAAACCACTTTCAAATTTAGTTCCGTTCTTCGACAGGAAAAAAAATTTGAAAACCGATAAAACCAGACCGAATAAACCATTGACCAAATCAATGAACATATTTAGTTTAAAGGGCATGAAAGTAACTTCTTATACTTTAAAAAAATGATTTTTTGTACCCATTAAATAATGTATTTATAAATGTTTTTTTTAGTTCTATTCACCTTATTAGTTCTCATTTAAATGAATCTCTATATATACATACACACACACACATATATATAAATTTTTGTGTCCCCCTAAAAAATAGGCCCGGGACGGAGGTCGGGTTTGCCCCTCCCCCGTGCCGCCCATGGACAATAACGTAAAGATACCATGAAAAAATGAAATCAATATCAACTGGAAAAACGATATTGTTATATAATTGTCTTCTATATATGTTTCAATCTCCGAAAGCAAGCCGCCGCAACTTCATATGTTTCTTTTATGTGCCTAACCATGTTAATGTTATTGACACAACGTGCATAACGAAGAGCATAAACGTGCCACATCATGCAGTCTAATTTCTTTCAAGTAGTTTTTGTGTTCAACCCATGGCCAAATTTCTAGTCATGTTATTAGTTTCTGTTAAAATCAAAGGCTGGTTAAGAAACGAATATTTCTAGATAGGAAGTCCAGCCTTTGATTTTCACATCAAAATTAACGACTTTTCCCTTAATGTCAAACAAAATTTCAAAATAACCACAACCATTTTCAGCATTTAATCATTTTTATTAGGTGATAAATACAGTTAGCTGTTACTGACCTTGTGGCTCCATGCTAAATGAAAACTTAAACTTGTTCGTTTGATTTGGATCTATAGTCCTTTGAAAGTCATCTGCTATCGTCCAATAGAAAACCAATTGGTTCTCCAACCCAGCTCCCAAGAAGTTTATGTGGACTGGAATCCTCCAATTTTTTTTACCAGCATGAATATGAGCTGTTACCACATATTTAGTTTCAATGGCTGCATCAATGTGGTGTAAAGCAACAACAGCACATATAACAACTCCAATCCATGGTCCTTCAAGGGTAAAGTTTTGATTAGATCTTAGCAACTTGAAACCTGATGGAATTACACTTCCAGCACCAATTATCTCAAATACAGCTTCTGGTGTGGTCCAATATTTTGATCGTAACTGCATAAAATTATGTAAGATCGAATGAGTAAATGAAACAGGGCAAATAATGAATCAAAACCACACAACCATGTCATCTTGCAGTTAAAGCTCTATAACTAAGTATGATCAAACATCAAATCTACCAATATGTTGTCACACACACACATGTGAGAGAGAGGGGGGGGGGGGGTGAAGAGACCTGAAGATAACTATTTACTATTCTTTCTGCTAGATTACTCGCACTTTCATTCTCTGCTAAATTAGGGCAGTTCAAACAGGACACCATTGGACTAGAGTTGTTACTTGTGGCATGAAATTTAGATGCATCTACACTTTTTTGTGAGATAATATAACTGTATCTCATCTGAAGTCCATAAAGAGTGTCTTCATTTACTATCGAAAGTTTCGGCAGTGACTGAAGCCTTTTGCAATTATTCAAACACAAAATTCTCAGATTTGAGAGGAGACTGATGTTCGGAGGCAAAAAGACAAAATCATTTCCAGATAGATCTAAATTAACTAACCGATGTAGTAAACCAATACAATCAGGAACCACAGATAGATTGCAATAACTTAGATCAAGTTCCTTTAAACCAGATGGTACCATATCCAACTTTGTAAAAAGAAAACCTCTGCTTTGAGATGAAAGCTGACATCTATGAACACGTAGGAGTCTTAATCTTTTCAGGTACTGAATGGACAAAGGAATATCTTGTATAGAAGTTTCACTTGCATCAAGCTTCCTCAAATTACACAATTCCCCCAAGCTTTCTGGTAACTTCTTGATTAATAGATGAGATATTGCAGAGCCTGACGCATGTCGTGTGCCAAATCATCAGAATTAATAGATGAGGATTTTGTAGTTTTTGACCTCTTGCTTGGATTAGAATCCGGGGTAGCCTCACGAGTATCAGGAGTAGGCTCGAAAGTTGGATCAGGAGTAGGCTCAAAAGTTGGATCAGGAGTAGGCTCAGAGGTATGATGGGAAGTGTCAGCATCATCTTCTGTGTCATGAAAAATGGAGTCTGTTATCAAAAGTTGTTGAACACGCTGGCAAGAAGATGATCCAACAACTGATGTGGTTTGGGATGAGGTCCACTTCATACTCCCAGTGGCTGAATTACCATCAAACAATGCTGCACACAGTTCTGGAAAAGGCAATGGAACCGTTTTCAACGATCCGGCCTTCGGATGACCCTAAAGCCAAAATAAAATTGTATAAATATTTCTTTTATGTAGATTGAAACATAATTATATATGTGAACATACCTTTTTAAATTCTTCCCATTCTTCATTCGTTAATGTGAAAGTATTTGTTTGGGCATTGTATAAGTTCCCAGTTTTGTTTTTCAAATAAAGCCATCCTACGTATTTGGCTTTAAGGTTATCAAAAGCATTTTTCATTTGCTTTTGAGTCAACACCATACCAAACTTATCCTTAAGAACTATGCCTAACTTATTCCACGAATCTTTGTGTAAACTCAATCCTTTTTTCCCCACATTGTTAATCTCTTCAATGCAGGTCTCTAATAAGCATTTTATATGTTCATTTGACCATTGTTGTTTCTCTCCCATTGCTATTAATCAACAAACAAAACGCTAGTTACATTTTGCACTAAAAAACATATAAAAGCAATCAAGAATACCATCCAAATATTGTTGTAAACTCAATTAGCCTTAAACATGAAATTTGATTATCACCAATTTGTTTGAACTTTTGAGTTGTTTCTTCTAGAAGTGGCAAAGCCAACTATTTATGAGCTGACCCAGGTTATGTTGCATCTCTAACAAGCCAAACAGGTATCAAAAAAAATAATATCATATCTTCAAGAATCCATATCTATTTTGGGTACATAGGAAACCATACCCAAGCCACAATTGGTGAGACTAGAATCAAGTGTGGTTTCATGTAATTATTAACCTTTTCATCACAGATTTGACACTGTTTTATTAACATGTAAGCCAAAGTTGTGACAGTACACAAAGAACCAAACAAATAATATCCCTTGCTACTCTAAATCAAGTACTGAATTGAAGTACAGATTGAGCTACAAAACTAACATCAAATTGCTGGAAGATGCTGAACAAGATAAGTTTTCAGCACTCATTGGTAGTGGTCTGGTCCACATTATCAACCACTGATAGTTAATAAAATGAGCTACAAAGCCAATTTGTTTTCCATGTAACAACATATTATCACCAATTTGTTTTTACTGTAACAACATACATGTCGAGCTCAACATCAGAAGAAAAATTTTCAAATCAAACAAAGAAACACAAAACACAAATCCAAACAATGTAGAAGCAAACATAATCAAAACACACAAAAAGAATACAAAGAAAGAACTTCAGATCAGAAAAAAAATTGTAGAAGTAGGTTACCTGCAGTGGTGGGAACCGACTGTAGAGGAGGGGGCGGCGGCGGCTGCGAGGGCGGTGGTGGAGGAAGGGGCGGCAGGCCGGAGGTGTTCTTTGGCACTCGATCGGGCGTGTAGGTCGTGGAAGGTGACGCCGTGAGTGTAGGTCGGAGGTGGGCGGTGGTCTTCGGCAATGGAAGGCGACGACCTGCAGTGGAGGTGGGCGGTGGGCGGTGGTCGTAGGCGGGTGGAGGTGGAGGGTAGAAAGGATTCAGCGATGGAGATGGAAGGGAGGTGGCTGATAGGGTTTTTGTGAAAAGAGGTGTAAAGTGAAGAATGAAAAAAAAATCTGGAACCTTGTCAAGTTTCACACGGGAAGAGGCAAGAAGAGGCAAGAAGAGGCTAGTCCACGTCTGCGCCAAGAAGAGGTCGCGCAGACCTTTTTTAATGAAAGGTCTTCCGGAAAACAAACAGTCTGCAAGCCTCTAACCTCTTCCCGCGTCTGCGCGGCGCAGACATAAGAGGCTAGAAGAGGTTTTTTTCAAAAAACAAACACTACCTTAATCTTTTCAGGTATTGAATGGACAAAGGAATATCTTGTATAAAAGTTTCACTTGCATCAAGCTTCCTCAAATTACACAATTCCCCCAAGCTTTCTGGCAACTTCTTGATGTTAGTTCCATCTACATACAGATGCTCCAAGCACTTCATGTTGTGTCCAAACTCCGGAACATACTCAAGATTTGAGCAGCCGGAAAGAAGAAGTGTCACAAGAGCTTCCATTTCCATGTTGTTTCTGCCAAGGCTCTGAAGATGTGTACACCCACTAAGATCTGCAAACTGTAGCCTTTTGTGACAAAGAACTGAAGGGTGTAGCTCTTTCAATTTTGTGCAGCCTTGAAGATTTAGTTTCACAAGATTCGGTGTTAATGTCAAGTCAGGGATTTTGGTCAAATCCTTTGAGAAACTAAGATCAATAGATCTCAAATGAGGCAAATCCTGTCAATTGAGAGGGAAATTTTCAGATTTCTAGCTTGCATTTACTTCAAAGTTCAAAGCAGGACTTGTAGACAATACTTACAAGATTTTTTTCCCAGAGCATTTCAAGTTGGCTATAACACATTTCAAGTTGATAAATATGTTTAGGTTCAAACATCGAAGGCAAGGACTTTAATGAACAACCGTACCATTCCAGAATTCGAAGATCGTTGGAAAGATAATTAAGACCTTTAGGAAAGTGTATATTACAAATTCTGAGAAATTTTAGCCTTCTCATCTTCGAAAAACAGGATGGATCATCGATGCAATCGTCCACTTCAACCTTACACGGCTCCTGGTTGATGATTTCAATTGTTCTTGATTCCTGGTATAAACAAACACAGCAACGAAATAAGAGTCATTAAACAATGTTTCATACATGAATGATAACAGTTTTATGGATTTTGTTGAAAGCCATTAAGCAAACCTTTGGTTTGGATGAGAGGATATCAAAAACATCTTGACGATTCTTGATTGCAATTTGCTTTCCATTGTACTGTTGTGATTCCTTGCGAAGAATTTCCCAGCACATTTGTTGGAGTAGATCATGCATCCACACACAATCGACAAAATCAATACTTATGAGAAACTTGTTTATAAGATCAGTAATTCCACACTCAGGGTACAAACCAATATCGGTTAGTATATCTTTTACCAAATCTATGTCTCTCCCTTTCAAGAAACATGCAATATACATGAAAGTATGTTGCTGATGTCTATCTAGTCTAACATACCCTACTTCGAGTCTTCCAAGAACTTCTTTATGTGGATATTCTTGAACTTTCTTCAATATCTCTTTCCAATATATTTCCTCCTTCCCAAATAATAGAGAACCATAAACGGTAAGAGCTAATGGAAGACCGCCAGCATAGTTGACAATATCTTGAGACAATTTTTCATAACCATGTGTAGGATGTCCATCTACAAATGCTGACTGGCAAAAGAGTCTAAGAGCTTCTTCATGTTTCAATTCGTCACATATAAATATGTCATTTACTCTGCACGCACTCAGCAACTCTGCGTTTGTTGTTGTCACTATGATTCTGGTGCCAGGCCCAAACCATTCACGCCCACCAGCCAAATACATAAACTGGTCAGCATGATTTACGTCATCCAAAACGATTATAACCTTCAGATCGCGTAGCTTTGTCATCAACAGAGTTTGTCCATGTTTAACACTTCTTACGGATGCGCTTTCATCCTTTAAAACATCATCAAGGATTTTTTGTTGTAATTTGCATAAATCGCTATCGTGTTCCTTGGAGATGTCTTTGATGTTTCCAATAAAGCTACTTGCTTGGAATGTATTTCGAATACTCTCAAAGACCACTTCAGCCAAGGTAGTCTTCCCAATCCCACTCATCCCACAAATCCCTATAAAACAAACTTCACTAGACTCTATGTTTAAAATTCTAATCACATCATGTACTCGAGATTCAATTCCCACTAGACCTTTTGTAAGATGACTAAGAGCTACTGCTGATGCATCTTGCATATCTCGCAAGATTCTCCTCAAGATTTCACTTACAATTTCTGATTCATTCCTGTAGTCAATTGAAAGAATCATGCTAATTGCATCAGCCTACATGGTTCCATCAACTTTTGGGAATGAAAACCGTTAGTTCTGTTAAATATAAAAGATGACTTCCTCATATTTTAAAGTATTCATTTCTTATAAGAAAAAATCAAGTTCAACGAAGAAGAGAGAGGTCAAACAATGTAAGCTTGTTTTAAAAAAGAAATATAGCAGTACTTTTGTCAATCCAATATTTGTTTTAAAAAAGAAATATAGCAGTACTTTTGTCAATCCAATATTTCTTCTAATCAAGTTTTAAAAATTGTGGCACTGCAACGCACTTACGCATCAAAAATCAAAATGCGAGGTGAGAGCTTCATGTACTTAAGGCATTGTTCTATTGTACAACAACATAAGCTTTATATACGACCAAAATATGTATCTCTCATCTCTTTTGCATATTAGCCTTCTTCATCAGGTAAACTATTTCTTATCTCTTCATCCTTTTGGTCCTCTTACACATCAGCCTTCCAAAGGTAGCAAGTTTTTCAATATTACAGAGCAATGGTCCTAAATTTGACCTACATTTGCAAGATGCGTTGCCGCCCTAATGCGTATTTTTAAAACCAAGCCTCTATTTTGGTGCCCCGAGGCATTTTGTTTTAAAAGCCAAGCTGCGAGCCAAGAGCTTCATGTACGTTAGGCAATGTTCTATGTACAACAAAATAAGCTATATATACAATCAAATTAAGTCTTTCATCTCTTTTACATATCAGCATTCTTCATGAGGTAAACAATTTTTAATGTGTTCATTCTTT
The DNA here is from genome assembly GCA_009363875.1 of Mikania micrantha. Classification (NCBI taxonomy): domain Eukaryota; kingdom Viridiplantae; phylum Streptophyta; class Magnoliopsida; order Asterales; family Asteraceae; genus Mikania; species Mikania micrantha. Next base: position 88,134,841 of record CM018696.1, read on the forward strand.
TGGTCTTACATCAGCCTCCCAAAGGTCCCTAATTCTAAATTGCAGAGCAATGGTCATAAATTTGATCTACATTTGCAAGAAGCATTGCTACCCTGAGGTGTTTTGGTTGTCGGATCCATTGCCTTAGGAGCAAACTTTTTAAAACCAAATCTCTAACTTAGCTCTATCAAATAGCCTTTTTTCAAGACAAAAAACAAGGGTAAAACGTATGTGGTCTGCTTATTACTGCATTCACAAGAGTTTGAGATTACAAGACATAGATTAACTTGAGGAAGATTATAAATCCCTCATATACTTTTTATTGGAATATAATTTACATATTTATATAGACCATATGCCAATGTGAGACTAACTCACTTGGCAGAGGCATTGCTTCTTAAAAAGGAGCTTTTGGGTTCAAACCCAAACAAATAGATAATATTTGAGAGTAGTTTAGGAGTAGGATAAAACCTTTGTTGAAAAAAAAAAAAAAAGAATACACCATATAGTTTTATAGCATCTAAATACCCTTGGAATAAAGACAGCCTACCTGTGTGGAGTCACATGGAATCCATTGATAGCCCCGACTTTTGCGAAAGCAGATCTCCATGTTGCTATCTTTTGTTGTGTAATTTCAGGATTTGCCACATGAATGGCAAAGCCTTGTTCAAAACAGTTGCTTTGATGGCGTACGTCAGAGGGAGACACATGGTAAAAAACAGGAATAACAATTAGCTTGCCTTGCTCCATACAGTCAACAATCTTTGTGATTTCCTCCAAACACCATTTTGATGTTGCAAAATTGCTTGATATAATTACTATGGCAAATCTTGATGCCATTATTGCCTCTAGGAGCTCGGGAGCAATGAATTCCCCAGTATCAAGCGACTTGTCATCTTTGTAGGTTCTGATGCCTTTTCGAATCAAGGCTTCATATAAATGGCTAGTGAAACCAGTGCGCGTGTCCTCCCCTCTGAAGCTCAAGAAAACACACAACCCTTTGATACTCTTCTTGTTGTTGATGTTAATGATGATGCACATGACATCATCTCTACAACTTTTACTGTAATCAAGTATTATAGATGAATTATTACATAACAAATGCCAGAAAAATAGTGGGTTGCGTATCAGATCAAACACGTTCCTGATTAAAAGGGAATCAACGGAGTTTAAGTATATAACAGAAACTTAAGAAGTCAGCCAACACAGCATATAACTAAAATCGAGGCTTAATTGAACCAATCAGGCATTTCACCTACACAGAACCTAGAATCGACAACTGAACGATCCATATGTTAGTAATTTAACCCTTATGTGTTGATCGAATGTAAAGTGATGACCCAATACTAACCTAATATGTTAAATTTTGACAGGTTATTCGAATTACCCTAGCATAGGAGCAAATGCAGATAATGAAGTGAATTACGACTACTTTAGCAATCATACGTAGAAGAATAACATAGTAGATTAGTCAGAAATCTGTTGCAAAAAGAGAAGAGCGTACATTTTTAGGTGATGAAAACTGACAATGGATGTTGCAGCTGTTGACGCCGGTGCAATTCAATCGCGGTGTGCGCTCCGACAAAGGAAGTTCCGAACCAGAAAACAACTCCCGTTGTAGTTGCCTTCATTGTTTACTCAGATCAAAGCCCTGGATTTTAGCAAAAATTTCAACGATGTCACGTTCATGAGGAATTCAACGAAAAGTTCAAATCGCGGCAATTACATTTGTTTTTGAACGGCGTAACAGGGCCCTCTGGGCAGATGTCTTAACATGTTGCAGTGTAAGAAGCGGGCAGACTATATGCGCGAGAACCTCCCAACGGGTAAACCTTCAGCGTTTGGTCCAGAATTTGAGATTAAGTTCAACATTCTTTCCCTCACCTGATGTCTTTTAAATCGTCTCTGACAGGGCTTGGACCTATGACCTCTGACAGGGCTTGAAACCATAAACTCTTGGTCACAAGGACAAATCACAGCAATTACATGATGAAAACACGAAGGCATCTCTAATTGGCCAATCCTCAAAGCCCTGGAATTTAGCAAAAATTCAACGATGTCACTGTCATGTGGAATTCAACGAAAAGTTCAAATCGCGACAATTACATAATGAAAACACGAAGGCAATCTCTGATTGGCCAATCGCCCAATCCTCAAAACACGTGAAACAGCTGATGCACGTTTTGCTCTTATATGGATGTTAAAAAGTTAGAGGTACGAAGTGCATGTTTTTTTAATATTTATGAGCTCTTTACTAAGCGGGGTAAAATGGGTCGCGCCCACTTGCGGGATTCTAGGGGCAATGCCTCGGGTCCAAAAGGCAAAACTCCTGGTGATAGTGTCGCATAAGTTACTATATCTTATATAATCAAATTTAACTTGATCCGTTACCCAAAAAGTTTGACCCGTGTCATTACTAGCGGAAGTGACATTACATAATTAAGTATATATAAGAAATGTATGATGTTAAGGCAACTTAGTTTTGTAACTCGAAACCTGCATAAAAACAATTATATAACAACACCGGTGTTCTTTAGTTGTTAATGTAACAGTTAATTACCTTATAACCAATTATTATTATTATTGTTGTTGTTGTTATTATTATTATTATATATATACTATTAAAATGCCTGAAAAACAAATAGTAAAAATATATATATTATATTGTGTGGCTCTTATGATCACACACACACATATATATACATATATATAATTTTGAATACTAAATATATACATATATTAACGAGGTGTCTGATTCATGTAGGGACATTTTGAAAATTTAGACTTGCCATGTCAGAAGTTTTTTTTTTAACTTTGAAAATTAGTAAACAGAGATGAGTGTATTAAATTTGAGATATTTACTTAAAGATTTGAGTTTTCATTAAATTGGAAAGATTTGCTTAGAAATTTGGGTTTTTGTTGGTTTAGGTTTAGCTTTTAGTTTGTGATAAAATATTTGATTTTGCTATGTAACTTGTGTTTATACAAATGATATATAATACCCGTTATCGGGAGTGCGCTGTGATAACCCGTCGCAACGCGCAGGGGAATAAACCTATTATTATTATTATTAAAAGTCATGAAAAAGTAATATGATAGTTTTAGGTTTTTAGAGTTTGAACACAATATATATTAAATGATGGTTTTTACCATTTATGAGTTTTTATTGATTTTTGTCATTTGTGAGTTTTTTTATCTTTTTGTATTCATTTTTTTTTACGCTTGCTTTTTACGACCAATTATGTTTTCAATGTTTTATGATGGATGACACTTGCTTTTATGACGGAGTATGCGTTATAATTTTGTGATAAATTGACAGCCTTCGTGGTATTTTTTATCTGCATATATGTATTAAAGATTGCGTTGTTTTAGGATTTTAGAGTCTGAACACAATTATTATTATATTATATATAATATTATATATATTAAATGTGAAGGAGACGAATAGTAGTTTTTTTTGTCATTTGTGTTTTTTTTTTTTTTTAATATTTTGCATTCGGATTTTTTGACGCTCCCTTTTACGACCAATTAAGTATGCTTTCATGGTTTATGACAGATGACGCTTACTTTTATGACCAAATATGCGTTAGGATTTTGTGATACACTGACAGCCGCTGTGGTGCTTTTATATGTGTATGTATTCAAGATTGTGTTTGTTGTTAATGCGCATGGTTGGTAGACCACTGTTTATATTAAAAATGACACACTCACAGGAGTTTCCCACCGCAACGCGTGGAGGAGAATCACCTAGTTATTATTATTAAAGTGCGGAAGTTATTGAGAAAAAATAACTCTAAAGTTAAAAAAAACTTTAAAATCTTGAAGTTTAATTAAAAAAGTCTCATCCCTATAGTGTATGAGACAAATGTATGCATTTTTACTGCTAACTAGCATGAATGCGCTAACTATGAATTACAATTCCGATTCTTTCTTTTATCACTCAAAAGAAATGACAAAATAATTCATATATGGCTAATACACGGCAGTGTCGGTAGGTGCTTACTGACGCTATTAAATGAGTCATATAAAATATAATCTAAGATTTATGAAAAAACAATACAAACTATACAAAAAATATAGACTATACAAGTGGTAGATGTAAGAGTCACTTTTCTCGTTGACCAAGCCGTAAGCAATGGTGTAAACGAGTTGAGTGATACTGATCTCTTCAGGTCTGAGCTCGGCTCGTCATGAATTAATAGAGCTCGAGCTCTGCTTGTTGATAACTATATTTTTAGAACTCGATTTTGACTCATAAGAAAATGTAAAAGCTCGGCCTTGTTTATTATTTAATTAATTAATTTGATTTATATTTATAATTATAGTTTTCATATATAACATGATATATATCATTTATTATATTTATCATAAGTTAATACATATAAATAATTGCTATACTTATTCAATTAAATAAAATTTAGTTGAATAAAAAAAATGCTTAGGCTCGTCAACTAGATCAATCATGATATGTAAAGTTCAATTTCAAGCTTCATCACGAAACAAGTCATATTTTAAGGTTTGGATAGTTTATTTAAACTCAACTCGTTCAAGAATTTTAATGATTTGATCTCAAGTAGCTCAAAAGCCGACTTTATTCGTGATTTGGTAAACATGGTTTGAAAAAGTATGCAATTACAAGTTTAAAGAAGATGATATGAAATTACATTATTATATTATCATAATAAGGATATTTCATTTGCTCTTTTTAATTCACGAAATTGAAATAAGATCAAAGTCGTTATTTTATAATAAAATCATAATAACAATCTAATTTTATCTTACTACTATAATATATAAGTATATTTTTGCCATATGTCAACTTATTACACCACTATTGCCACATGTCTTGTTTCTAATTAATTATTGCCACATGTCATTTTTTAATCTTTTCAATCATTCCCTCTCATATTAAATGATAATTATAATATAGTCTTTAATTTATTAAAGAAGTTTAAATCTAAAAACCAATGATATTATATACTTTTTTCACATTAAAAACACACTTAAACAAAGTTTACAAAATATGAAAATTTTCTAAAACTCAATTTAAAAAAAAATTATTTTAAATTTGAAGGTTTAGGAAAAATAAAAAGCAAATGATTATATTTGGTGAATGTTTGATCCACATGTGTTTAGGAAGGTCTTTCCACACATAGATACATGTTAGGCCTACTACTTTGTGTTTTAGGTTAGTTTATGGGTTGTTGATCACATTCCATAGGATTAGACTTCATTAAGTATTGTTATTTGCATGTGTGACCTAACCTAGAAATCCGAGAGGTGATAGGTTAGATGGTTGGTCTCTCACACTTGGGATTTTTGAGTTAAACGACCCGGGAGGGCGTTGTCTTGGATCTACTTAGTGTTAGTGTCAATCCATGTTAAAGTTGTCAACTTTATAGCTCTCTAGTGTCTTAGGATACAAACGGGTGGAGAAATCCGGGAGGTGATTCACCCGTTAGAGTGCAATTGCATATCGGGAAAACCGGAAGGTGACCCGATAGACTAGTGCATACATTACAGCCTTAGGTTTCCCATTGGAGTTTCCTGGTATCTGATCTGGGTCCCATTAGGTATTCCTTAATATGTTCCTTAAGATCCTAGTCATTATCCTGCATAAGTCAGTCCAGATCAGCATTTGTCATACTTTTGATTCCCAGCCTAGATACACCAGTTTTCCTCACTGCAGTTAGATTCCAGTTTCATTTTCAGTTTCAGTTTTCTGTTTTAGTTTAGTTTAGTGTTCCAGTCAGATCAGTCAGATTAGGTTATCAGTTGCACCAAAACCCCCCCACCCCATCTTTTACCTTAGTTAGTTCACAGTCTAGGTATTAGTTTGTTATACTAGTGTTCATTGGTTCGATATCCGGACTTCCACCAGCTATTCTGTCACCGACAGGTACACTTGCCTTAGGAGCGGTCTAGTTTAGGTTTTCCGATTATTACTAGGTGTTTAGGTTAAGTATAGGTCTAGGATTAGATTTGGTATCCTTAGCTTAGGTTAATTAGATTAAATTTAGTCTAGTTTTTAGTATACTGACAGCTCGCATCATTTCATAAATGGGGTCATGCAACCTCAGTTGTGTGAAAAGCTGGGGGAGGATTTCCCTACAACCTTCGACATCCTCATGGACAAAGTACGGGCTTTTGTAAGTTTATTTTTTAAATTATTTGAAGTATCATATATTAAATTATTTATATTGATGTGTGTATATAATATATATTTGTAAAATTACATATAAAAATTCCAATCAGCCTAGCGCCGATTAATCCATAGACGGTACCTCACCCCTGACTAACACCTAGCAACTTCTACAAACTTGTGTTTTACAGACTCTCTAACGCATATATATACTAATCTAAAGAGTTGGTTATGGCTGAAACTGTCATTGACACTTATTTAACTATTTTTTCCTTTATGTTGATCTGTCATTTAATGTTCTACTAGCATGCACCATAGATAGGGGTGTTCATCGGTTCAGTTAGCTCAGTTCGGTTTAATCAGTTTTCAAATTTTTTTCCCTAACTGATAAATGAACCAAACCAAATTCGAGAAACTGTTATCCCAGCCGAAATTCAACTGAACAAACCAATTAAAAACAAATAAACAGGTTAAAAACTGAATAAACCGATTCAAATAATCCGAATTCAACCTTATATATTATTAATAAAGAATAATTAATTTAAATATGAATCCGGTTTAATAGGTTAAACGAATAAACCTAACAAACATAATTAAAAAAAATTGAAACAGAATACCGAGTTCGGAATTTGGTTATTTTCGATTACAGATACGGTTCGGTTATCAGTTTTAATCGGTTTTTGATTTTTCTGAACACCCTAATCATAGCAAAACCGGTTCATTAAGTTATTTGTTTTTAACACTTTTATAAGATCATGTTGGATAACAAAGCTAACATGAATAATATATATAGTAATAAAAAGTTAATAAATAATTTTGAAAGATGGTATCTAATTGTGTTCTTTGTTTTTTTTTTTATTTGGATCATTAAAAATATGTGATATAGTCTTTGTTGTGTTTTATCTAAAATTGTTTTCATAAAAGATTAAATGTGGGGTCGTGTGGACCTATTTGTCGTTCGTAGTGTATTGTTTTATTTTTTTGGGCGAGAGTATTACTAGGATATGTGACCCCCTGGGAAGTCCTCGTGTTGCAACCCTTCCTAACCCTCGATCCTGATTTTTTGTGCACATTCACAAGTGTCTTTAAATCACGATTAGCCGACCAATGATTTCTTATCATAGTGGTAAGATAGAGGTATCTGGTAAGTGATATTCCCTTTACTTTTTTAAGCCCTAGCATCTTCATCCAAGAAATTTTATCCCGTCGCCCCCTACCCCTTCCCCCGTTGTCTCCATTCCCATCCAAGGCTCTCCTCTTTCTCCATTGTTTCTAACCCTCACTTTCATCCCATTTCCTCCATCTTTCTTCAAAGGCGACATTGTCAAATTCTTTCCTATATCTCAGGTAAGTGCTTTAATCGACAATTCAACACGTTTTTCGTGCTTGTTCATGTTTTTCTGTACTGATTTGAGTTGGTTTTGAGAAGATTAATTTGTGAATTTGGTTCGCAGTCAAAAGATCAACAGTGGGTTTTTGTTATCTAATTGATTCGATCTGCTTAGATCCATGTATATCGATTGATTCGAATGAATTTTAACTTGGGTTTGTGTGTGTTTAGCTTGTGCGCCCGTCAAAGCCACCGCGCCGGAAACAACCCTGCTTCGCGCCGGACCCCCCCTCTGCACCGCCGGAACCGCCCCTGCACTGCCGGAACCCTCGTCTGCATGACGTCGGTTTCTGTTTTGGAGCCATCGGTGATCGTGAAAGAAACAATTTATGCTTTTTGATTGTTCTTCAATTGTGAAATAATTAAGATAATGCATAACAATTGTATCCTAAGCTTATCTAAACAATTCCAAACATAAGCATATAATATTTATAATTTTGTTAATTTGTCAGATTATATTTCTATTAATTTGTGATTTTTGCATTTTTCTAAAAGAATTTTGAAAGATTATTGTGTAATTTGGATGTTTGGATTGGTTGGATTTTATTTTGTTTTTGTTATCATTGAAAAAAAGGATTCATGAGGGTAAAATAGTCATTCAGTATATTCATTCAGATGTTCAACCAAACAGTCTTAACTGATTCAGTACTTAATGATTCAGACGCTCTTAACCATTCAAACATATTAACTATTCAGCACTTAATGGTTCAGACGCTACAAAACAGCCAATTAGTTGTTGTCTTATACTAAGGGGTTGTCTGAATGGTATGAATATGAATGGTTCAGATTCAGACTGTTTATTTCGCGAGAAAAACCACATCTGAATGAAACCAAATGTCTGAATGAAGGTCTAATTGTTAAATACTAAAAGCAATTTCATTAATTTATAAGTTAGGCACAAAATTTGAAACAAGCATATATAATTCAAACTAGGTTTAACCCCTCTGCGCTTTGCAGCAAAGTATTCTCTTGCTAAAAAAATGAATACCACAATTCAATACATTAATTTGACTTGTATAGACAAAACACTATTTGATTTTAAGTGCAACTTCTAAATTTAAAGGTTTCAAATATCTAACATATACATTACCACTTTAAGTTGTAACAACTCAAGACGGCAATACCAAGATATTGTCTGTTTTTACTCCCGATTGTTTGCTTATTCAGGAACTCAAGGTTTTGTTTTCACCTGACGCGTTGCTCGCCCAAACAAAATACGTCTTGATAAGGAAGGTATCCACCTTCTTACAAAGAACTCCCAAACCGATGTGGGATCTTACACTTGCTTTATCAAATCCTTCGATATAATCACCATTTTGTCGAGCCAATTCGTTATCTAAGAAAAATTCGTAAGGGTGGAAAACTGGAAGGATGCAGTGTAGATATCATGCATTAAATGGAATCACAGAGGCAAACCCCATAACTTGAAATCGCCCATGGCACAAGACAATCACATCATCAACATAGTTAGATTTTACATTAAAAACTCAAATTGTGGACTTTAAAAAATTGAGATGAAGCAAGGAAACAAACTCATATGCATAACGAAAGTAAAAAAAAAAAATGAATTGAAAATTCGTCGTGAAAATACCGGTTTTCTGGCAAACTTCTGTTAGCAGCAAAACAAATAGAAAATTAGGAATATGGAAAATAAACAAATCTTGCAACTGTCATCTCTGTTTTTATTTCTCTTGCATCTTTGAATGCTGCTGATGAAGAATGAAAAAGAAATTTGGTAAAAAAATATAATTAAAAAAGCCTTTTTTTTATGAACGAAAGCAAGAGAAATAAGTGGCTAAATTAAGGCCACCAATCACTATCCATGCTAAAATATCTTAGAGGTTAAAGTATGATATTTCAAAAAACTTGTGACTAAACTAAAATAACATAAAAGTTCACTATTCATTTCACATGGGTTTTAATATATATAATAATTGCATCATAAATGTATTTCACAGACTAAAACAAAGTCAACTAAATGTTTAATACAAAGTCAACTAAAAAGTCGATGGGTTTTATAGGTTCGCTAACACAAGTAATCTACTTACTGCTAATAAATGAGTATTTATATGAGACATGTGTCACATTCTGGTTAAATCTGAAAATGTTTTTTTTCCGTCTTTCTCTCCTACTAAATAATATTAATTTTTAGTAATTAGATTATATAATTAAATATTTAAAAATACAATTTTTCATAGTCCAATAATTTACTAATTTATTAAAATTTAATAAACAATAAAATAATTCGGTTATATTTATATAATCCTAAATATAATTTTATAATTATTAAATATATATTATTACTTAATGTTAATAAAATATATTTTTTATTATTCAACACATGTAACACACGAACTAGTAGTTTATAAGATAAGATGGTTTGGTCACATATAAATATGGTTTAATTGAGTATTTAAATTTGAATTCTTTTTCTTTCGGATAGCTTGTTGCCGAGTAGATAATGAGATAATTGGTCATGATAATTATTTATTATATATTTTTTATTCATCTCGTTAAATATACTAATCTTAATTAATATCCACGTCATTAATTTAGTAGGAGAGCAAAATAAAGATAAAATTGAAGGAGAGTTGGGGTTGTGATGTTGGGCTGTGGCTTAAATACAGTAAAATAAAACGCAGAAGGAAAGGCACGGATCTACAGGTTTGAATTGAATGGCGGCAGAGGAGGTCGTGTTTGATGTGGTTGAGAAGATTCTGGTAAGATTGGACGTTAAAGATATAATCCGATGCAAGAGTGTGTGTAAGTCGTGGCAGTCTTTTATATCCAGTCCTGAATTTGTTAAATCTCACTTGAGGCACGCTTACAAGAATGATCATGATCGTGATAAAATTGGTCATAGAAGGATCGGAATTAGTCAACTATTTTCGAATCATGAAATTTCTTTATGCGCCAACTTTATGTATATGGTTGGTTCTTGTAATGGCCTGGTATGTATCTCTATTAGAGATGCTGAAATTAAAGTAGTCAATCCTTCGACACGAGAAAGAAGGAAACTGCGAACCCCTGACTATCAGCCTGTCGAAAGACTTGTAACTATCAGGCAAGTGGCATGTTTGGGTTTTGGTTATGATGCATCTACAGATGATTACAAGGTTATAGCAGGGTTTCGTGATTGGGTTTTCGAAGAGCGAACACTTTTTCATGTGTTAACCTTGAAATCAAGTATCTGGAAAGTTATTGGGGAAGTCAAGTATAAGAATTTAAGTAATAGACCTGGAGTCTTATGTGGGGGGGCACTTCACTATTTTATGTATGCTGGAAAGAAAAAAGTAATCATGTCTTTAGATTTATCTACGGAGGAGTTCAAAGAGATCCCCCAGCCACTCCAAGTGGAATATGATAATGCCGAAGACTTTTTCAATCAGAGGCTCGGGGTTATTGTAGATGAAGAAGACAACGAATGTCTGTGCATATACTCATTCTCTTCATCTTTGTTTGGTAAGAAATGGGTAATGAAAAACAACAAGTGGGAGCCATATAATGAGAGGAGAAAGTATGATATCGCACACTTCTTTTCCTCTCGTCGTCTCGTGGATTCACAAAACAGGACTAGCTTTATCTACGTTCATGATTATGGTAGGCTTGTGCCCAGTGATGGGTACAGTATTGGTGCCAGTTTATTTGTCAGGAGCCTTGTATCTCCTCATCCCCCTGGACAACCCAAGGTTTGAATTCTACAGGAACTGCTGGTGCCAGTTTACCTTTATCTCTAAATTGTCCTGATTTTTCTCTTTGTAATTCAACAGGAACTGCTTGAAGATAGTGATGATGCTAGGAGCAACACACCAAAAAGAAAGAGAAAGAGGAAGAAGTTTTGTAAGCATAAAAGGGCTCTCTTATCATAACAATTTTTTTTTTCTAATTTAACAAGCTATTTTTTGGTGGTATGATGTTTTATTTTAGAATTATTCAATTGGATTGGATGAACATGTGTTTGCCCTTATTTACAAATAACTTTCATGCCCTTATTATGGATGAAAATATGATTACAAATATATTACTTGCATTAACTCAGGACCATCATGAAAGCTTCTTGCTTGATTGCATGTAGACATGTAATTACTTTATGGAATTCATATATGGACTTTCCTTCTCCTGTGGGATAGGGTCACAGATTACTTTTTACATGTGGTGTTGCAATTGAATGATTGATGATGAGGATGTCTGAATCATCTGCTTCTTCTACACAAGCACAACACCATTGTAACTTTGTGAGGATTAGAGATAAGGTAACTCGATGCAGAACGGTCATAGACTCACTCACAGGATTTTTCATATTGTTGTTCTTAATTTGGTGGCATAAATCAAGCACCAGTAAAGACAACTGTATGTTATTATCTACAATAAATTTGAGCATGCCTGCGCATATCTTCAATGGTCACTGAGATGTTATCCGGCATCTTTAAAGCAATTTGCATTCACTTAAAACTTCTTGGTTGGTTTCAGTTAATCTTTTAACAATTTCATACATGTCACTCAAGGTGCACTGTTGTTTTCATATGGTCACATATGAATGTTATACACTTGTACTCCTGGTGACAAAATTATTATGGATGAAAATATGATTTTGGAATGTAGTTTTTTATCAGTTAATCATCAGAAACCAATTTTTATATCCAAAATCATGGAATACTTTTCTAAGCATCAACTCAATAATCAAACAGTATGTTTGTATGATGAAGGGTAGGCATTCAACATATCTTAGCTCTGAATTAAGAGTCTGTCATGGATTTCTTTGACAAGTTTTATTTTATTTATTTTAAATTAATTAATGGATTTATATATTAGAAACATGTAGTATATAATGCGCAACAATTAACTGCTTTTTAGGAGACGCTTTTTTGATTAGCACACACTTAAATATGGAAAGCTAGGCTCTCCCTTTTCCAATAGATTTCTTTTGAACAGTGACAATCCTACATATCACGCATGTTGTTTTAACAGGGCTCATCGGGCAGAGGTAAGACGCGCCACACCAGATGCGTGGGAACCCCTGGAATGGTAAATCCTTGCCCCCATTGGTCTAGAACCCAAGATTAAACTTAATATTCCTTCTCTCACCTAGATGTCCTTTAAATTGCTTCTGTCAGGGCTCGAACCCATGACCTCTGGGTTACAAGATGAAGCCTCAGCCAGTAGGCTGAATTCGCATGTTTCAATAGATGATTCACTTATCCCTTTTTCTTTATGTGGGTCATTGATCAGTTTATGAGCAAATGAAAAACACTTGTTTTTGTATGGCAGGGTTGTATATTAAAAACTTATACTATATACGTTTAAGAGTTATGTAAGTTGGGATCTCATTGGAAACATTCTCTCTATTTATACGTACATTTTATCCTTCTCAAACCATACCTTAGCTTTTATAATGATGTGATATACTGAGTATGATGAATCGATGATGATGTTTAAAAGGTTCTGTGAGTAGAAATAAATAGTTGTTTATTAAAAACATGTGAACATCGCTTATTTACATGAAAACATTGGTGTCAACTAAACAAGCCAACAAAGATGCATTTTATAGAAAGCTCGAACCAATCAAAGTTGAGCTAGTACATGGGATCCCTATGAATTACGCATGTAGATATGTCGCATGTTAGATGTTATATGTTTATTATTGTAGCTCTACGGTTCAAGAAGGTGAAATCTCTTTTGGCCGCCTTAGCTAAACTCAAGAATCCAAGCATGGACATGTAACAGGGTACACTACCTCAATGCATCTTTTCCCACAGTGTAATGAAACCAAGAACCAAAACTATGTGGACGACGTCATTCTTGTGGGAGATAATATAAACAAAATTCATGCCACCAAACAGTTCCTTGATCACCATTTTAGCATTAAGGATCTTGGTCCTCTAAAATTCTTTCTTGGCATCGAAGAAGCACGAACGGAACATGGAATGGTTTTAAGCCAACGAGTTGAGATGAGTGACACCTTACCCCAATACTAGACAAGATGAATAACTTAAAACTCTGTATATATAATGTATTTAAAATGTGATAATCATCAATACAACTCATTTTAACTTGAACAAAATTGATGTTTTTCCAAAACAACTCATTTATACTTGAATTAATTCTGCTTAAAACTCATTCTGAGCCGCACTTATTCTGACTACAACCCGTTTCAGACATGTTATTAGACCCAATTCTACTCACTCATTTAGCAAGGCTTAGTAAGGTTTATCTCAATGCACAATAGATCCATTTGTCATTTAGGCATTATGTCCAAAATAATCATCATCTAGCTAGGTTGACTAAGATCCAAGATACTCACATTTGAAAAAAATTCTCTTATGAAAGCTGACATATATAGCGCACACAGCAGATCGAAAGAATAAGAATCAAGTGTTAATGTTTAATAGCCATCATGTGAACATATCATTGTGGCTTATCAGTTCCAAACTTATTCCTGCCTTCATTATATCACTACTAAATTTAGAAGCATGCCTGCTCGTATCATCAAGCGCAACCATCAACTTATAGATTTTGTTCGAAGCAGAATCTATTTCAAGCTTTTTACCAGCATAGCAAAACTTGTTCATCTTGTGCTTCAGTTCCCGGAAAAGAAAATCAATGTAAGAAACTCATCTATAGCCAACAGTTCACCCAGACTCGGATTCTTCCATGACAGGCTACGAATTAAATGTAACCACGTGCGAGCCAAAGTTCTCTCTTCCATCCACTGGAAGTGTATGTACTCACCCATAAAAACAGTCATCACACAGAAGAAGCCTGCAATAAGTCCGCTTATTACTTTGGCCCATAACTTCCATGACTTCAACTCTTGGAACTTTTCATCCAGGTGCCTTATACAAGCAACTGTTCGCTTACATATATATACTAATAATATCATAAACTCAGCAGAAAGCTGAAAACTTCCATTGTCACTAAGATCTGATATAATCTTTACTTTATAATTCCAGTAGTTATCATCTTCTCCCAAATTTACTACAGATTCCTGCAATGTCAAGATTACACTCAACTGTCTGTCACATCGGCCTTTCAGCAATCTTCTTACATTCACTCAAGACCATGAAAGCTTCTTGGTTAGTTGGTTGATTGCATGTAGACATGTAATTACTTGATAGATGTCATACAGGGACTTTCCTTTACCTGTGGGACAGGGGCCACAAATTACTTTTACACTTCTGGCGTTGTCATGGATGATGGGGTTTGAATCATCTACACAAGCACGATACCATTGTAAATTAGTAAGGGTTAGAGATAAAGTAGCTTGATACAGAATGGTTATAGCCTCACTCACAGGATTTTCATATTGTTGTTCTTCATTGGGTTGCATAAACCGAGCACCAGTAATAGACAACTGTAAATTACTATCTACAATAAATTGATTCAAAGTAATTCCTGCCTTCCTTATATGAAGGCTATATAGATGAGCATGCCTACGCATATCTTCAATGATCACCGAGATATTATCCAACATCTTCTCAAGCTTATTTATAACAATCATCATCTCTTCCTCACTCTGACGAGTAAAAGAAGCAAACCGAGCCATCTTCACCTTCAATTCTTGTACAACAACTGCACTACCTACAAAATCCCAGATGCGCAACTCCTTTCTATACCTTCTCATGAAATGAGACCGTTCATTACTCCTTTTTACAACACTACGGACCAAATCCAACCACATAGAATATGAACTTGCCCCTTTCATCTCTTGCAATTGCTCGTCAGTACACATATATGTAGCCAGAATACTGAAAATGCATGTGATTGTTATACCTGATACTTTCGCCATCCTTATCATTGACTTGCATTTTTCGATGTCTTGGATCTCTTCATTTAACTGTCTTGAAAATGTAACTGTTTGCATACTGATAAATGCAATTGATGTGACAAAATTATCACAAAACATAATACCTTCAGTAACTTCAATATCATTAAGTTGTTCTAGCATCTCTATATAACTGTAATCATTGTAAGTTCTGCTTTTTGTCACAATCTGCTCTAATGCAACCTTTACACTCAACCAGCTGTCAGATGCATCTTTCAGCAACCTTAAAAAATCATTGTAAAGATCCAAAGTTATTTGGATTATTCGATAGTAATCATAAAACAAAGGAAACAACTCTGCACTACTCCATTCTTCTATGCATTCACTTAAAACTTCTTGGTTGATTTCAATTAATCTTTTAAAGATTTCATGCATGTCAATCAAGGTATACTGTTGCTTTTCATAACCACAGATGAATGTTATACTCCTGGTGAGGTCATGGTTGATAGAAGAGTGACAGGAACGGAGGAAGGTAACATCTTCAAGAGCACCTATACGCCTTAGCAGTTCAGAGAGAGGATATAAACTACCTTCAACCGCAATGTCCACCAACCTCTTTGTTGAATATTTAAGTTTTTTTAGCTGCATAATGTCTTCCTCGTGGATAAAACGAACTCCAAATTTAGTCACTTGTACTTTACAATCTGCAATAAATATTCCACCAACACTTTCTTTTGAGATATCTCCTTCATATATAAAGAGAAATACACAACACTTAGCTGTCCTAGAGCTAAAATAGGAAAGGAGAAATACTAGGCTAAATTACAGTAATTACAATAAAATACATAAATATATGCTTTGACTAATAATTTACACATAAATATTGTGAATCTTTATACTATTAAAGAATAACTAGCTAGACACTTGTCATCTTCTCATGAGCTTTAAAATTTTTTTTCCCGCCTCTCTCTCCTATCAAATACTAATTATCTTTTATATTAAATTTTAATAATAAATTATTTTAAATAGTTAAATTATACAATTAAATATAAAACATACAGATCTTATCATAAAAATTAATCAAAACTTAATAAATCATAAGAAAATTTCAATTATGTAATATCTTAAAATATAATTTTATAATTCTTAATCCTTATTTGTAATATGTTATTTTTAAACATTCAATAGTTATTATTTTATTAACAATTAATAATATCAAACATGCAAATCTTTATAAAAATTTGTTGTTTACAACATGTTAGATTTATTAAACCCATGTAATACATGGGTTTCTAACCTAGTAAACTTAATAAAGGAATGCTCAATATTCGGTGACTAAACCTAATAATCACAAACATACATATTACCAAATAAATATAACCATAGGGCTTATATGAAATGGACACTCCATTTTAGATTTAAAAATAAACTTTTATTAAATATATACTCATGTGTAAAAGGCACGTGTATGTGCTGCTAATACCCATATTTACTACTTATCTCACAAAAAGTAATGTATTTTCTCTTAAAATTACATAAATTTCATAGTTACCATAACTATTTTCAGTCTCAGATAAGCTTTATGTGATAAATGTAGTTAAGCTGGTACTGACCTTGTGGATCCATGCTAAATGAAAACTTAAAGGTGTTCTTTTGACTTGATTTCACAAGTCTTTGAAGACCGTCTGCTCCTGTCCAATAGAAAACCAATTGGTTCTCCAACCCTGCTGCCAAGAAGTTTATGGTGACTGGAATCCTCCAATATTTCTCACCAACATGAACATGAGCTGTTACCATGCATTTAGTTTCCATATCAACATTAATGTTGTGTAAGGCTACAACTGCACATATAACAAGCCCGATCCATGGACCATCATGGGTCAAACTTTCATCAGATCCTAGCAGCTTGAAACCTAGTGGAATTTCACTTCCAGCACCAACTGTCTCAAATACAGCTTCTGGTGTGAGCCAGTATCTTGTTCGTAACTGCAGAAAATTTATAAATTGAAAGGAGTTACCAAGAAATGGGCATATAATGTTTACATACAAGTCCAGAATTAAAATGATCCAACATCATGTAATATATCTTCCATATGTTGTATGACACACACACGAGAGAGAAAGAGAGAAACCTGAAGGTAACTATTTAATATTCTTTCTGACAGATGATAGCTACTTTCATTCTCTGCTATTTTAAGGCAGTTCAAACAGGATACCATTGGAATAGAGTTGTTGCTTGTCGCAAGAAATTTAGACACGTCAACCCTTTCTTTTGAGATAATGTAATGGAAGCTCATATGACGTCCATAAAGTGTGTTTTCATTTACTATTGAAAGTTTTGGAAGTGACTGAAGCCTCTTGCAGTTATTCAAAAAAAGTATCCTAAGATTGGACAGGAGACAGATGTTTTCAGGCAGAGAAGTAAAGTTATTTCCAGATAGGTCCAAATTAACTAACCGATGTAGTAAACCAATACAATCAGGAACCACAGATAGATTGCAATAACTTAGATCAAGTTCCTTTAAACCAGATGGTATCATATCCAACTTTGTAAAAAGAAAACCTCTGCTTTGAGATGAAAGCTGACATCTATGAACACGTAGGAGTCTTAATCTTTTCAGGTACTGAATGGACAAAGGAATATCTTGTATAGAAGTTTCACTTGCATCAAGCTTCCTCAAATTACACAATTCCCCCAAGCTTTCTGGTAACTTCTTGATGTTAGTTCCATCTACATACAGATGCTCCAAGCACTTCATGTTGTGTCCAAACTCCGGAACATATTCAAGATTTGAGCAGCCAGAAAGAAGAAGTGTCACAAGAGCTTCCATTTCCATGTTGTTTCTGCCAAGGCTCTGAAGATTTGTACACCCACAAAGATTTGCAATTTGTAGCCTTTTGTGACAAAGAACTGAATGGTGTAGCTCTTTTAATTTTGTGCAGCCTTTAAGATTTAGTTTCACAAGATTTGGTGTTAATGTCAAGTCAGGGATTTTGGTCAAATCCTTTGAGAAACTAAGATCAATAGATCTCAAATTAGGCAGATCCTGTTAAGTGAGGGGGAACTTTTAATATTTCTAGCTTGCATTTACATCAAAAGTCAAAGCAGGACCATGTAGACAATACTTACAAGATTTTTTTCCCAGAGCGTTTCAAGATGGCTGCAACACATTTCAAATTGATAAATATGTTTAGGTTCAAACACTGAAGGCAGGGACTTTAACGAACAACCGTACCATTCCAGAATTCGTAGATCGTTGGAAAGATAATTAAGACCTTTAGGAAAGTGTATATTACTAATTCTGAGAAATTTTAGATTTCTCATCTTCGAAAAACAGGATGGATCATCAATGCAGTCATCCCCTTCAACCTTACACGGCTCCTGGTTAATGATTTCAATTGTTCTTGATTCCTGGTATAAGCAAGCACAACAACGAAACGAGTCATTAAACAATGTTTCTTACATGAAAAAAAAAAAAAAAAAACTGTTTTATGGATTTTGTGGAAAGCCATTAAGCAAACCTTTGGTTTGGATGAGAGGATATCCAAAACATCTTGACGATTCTTGATTGCAATTTGTTTTCCATTGTATTGTTGTGATTCCTTGTGAAGAATTTCCCAGCACATTTGTTGGAGTAGATCATGCATCCACACACAATCGACAATATCAATATTTATGAGAAATTTGTTTATAAGATCAGGAATTCCACACTCAGGGTACAAACCAATATCGGTTAGTATATCTTTTACCAAATCTATGTCTCTCCCTTTCAAGAAACATGCAATATACATGAAGGTATGCTGCTGATGTCTATCTAGTCTAACATAGCCTACTTCAAGTCTTCCAAGAACTTCTTTATGTGGATATTCTTGAACTTTCTTCAATATCTCTTTCCAATATATTTCTTCCTTCCCAAATAATAGAGAACCATAAACGGTAAGAGCTATTGGAAGACCACCAGCATACTTCACAATATCTTGAGACAATGTTACATAACCATGTGTAGGATGTCCATCTACAAATGCTGACTGGCAAAAGAGTCTAAGAGCTTCTTCATGTTTCAATTCGTCACACGTAAATATTTCATTTACTCTGCACGCACTCAGCAAGTCTGCGTTTGTTGTTGTCACTATGATTCTGGTGCCAGGCCCAAACCATTCACGCCCACCAGCCAAATACATAAACTGGTCAGCATGATTTACGTCATCCAAAACGATTATAACCTTCAGATCGCGTAGCTTTGTCATCAACAGAGTTTGTCCATGTTTAACACTTTTTACGGATGCGCTTTCATCCTTTAAAACATCATCAAGGATTTTTTGTTGTAATTTGCATAAATCGCTATAGTGTTCCTTGGAGATGTCTTTGATGTTTCCAATAAAGCTACTTGCTTGGAATGTATTTCGAATACTCTCAAAGACCACTTCAGCCAAGGTAGTCTTCCCAATCCCGCTCATCCCACAAATCCCTATAAAACAAACTTCACTAGACTCTATGTTTAAAATTCTAATTACCTCATGTACTCGAGATTCAATTCCCACTAGACCTTTGGTAAGATGACTAAGAGCTACTGGTGATGCATCTCGCATGTCTTGCAAGATTCTCCTTAACATTTCACTTACAATTTCTGATTCATTCCTGTAGTCAGTTGAAAAAATCATGCTAATTACATCAGTATAATTGGTTCCAACAAGTTTTGGAAATGACAACAGTTAGTTCTGTTACATATAGAAGACAACTTCCTCGCATTTAGAGTATATATTTCTTATAAGAAAAAAACAAGTTCAAGGAAGAAAAGAGAGAGGTCAAACAATGCAAGCTTGTTTAAAAAAGGAAAGATGGCAGTACTTTTGTCAATCCAATATTTCTTCTAATCAAGTTTTAAAAAGTGTGGTGCTCTACTGCTCCAAGGCATTTACGCATCAAAAGCCAAGGTGCGAGGTGAGAGCTTCATGTACTTAAGGCATTGTTCTATTGTATAACAATATAAGTTTTATGTACAATCAAAATATGTATCTCTCGTCTCTTTTGCATATTATCCTTCTTCATTAGGCAAATAATTTCTTATCTCTTCATCCTTTTGGTACTTTTACACATCAGCCTCCCAAAGTTAGCAAATATTCAAAATTACAGTGCAATAGACCAAAATTTGACCTACATTTTCAAGAAGCGTTGCCAACCTAAGACATTTTGTTTGTCGCCACCATCACCTCATGCCTTAGGTGCGCAATTTTTAAAACCAAGTCTCTAATTTGGTGCTCTGAGGCATTTGATGTGAAAAGCCAAGGCACGAGGCAAGAGCTTCACGTGCTTAAGGCAATGTTCCATGTACAACCAAATATGCTTTATATGCAACCAAATTAAATCTCTCATCTCTTTTACATATCACCATTCTTCATGAGGTAAAAAATTTGTAATCTGTTCTTTCTTTTGGTCTTACATCAGCCTCCCAAAGGTCGCTACTTTCTAAATTGTAGGGCAATGGTCCTAAGCAAGGTTAAAATCTATGTAGTCTGCTTATTACCGCCTTAGGAACGCACTTTTAAAACCAAGTCTCTAACCTAGCTCTATCATATAGCCTTTTTTCAACACAAAAAACAAGGTTAAAACCTATGTAGTCTGCTTATAACTGCATTCACAAAAGTTTGAGATTACAAAACATATATTAACTTGAGGAAGTTTATAAATCCCTAGTATACTTATTATTGGAATATAATTTACATATTTGAATATAACATAAAGTTTTATAGCATCTAAAATACCCTTGGAATAAAGAAAGCCTACCTGTGTGGTGTCACATGAAATCCTTTGATAGCCCCGACTTTTGCAAAAGCAGATCTCCATGTTGCTACCTTTAGTTGTGTAATTTCAGGATCTGCCACATGAATGGCAAAACCTTGTTCGAAACAGTTGCTTTGATGGCGTACATCAGAGGGGGACACATGGTAAAAAACAGGAATAACAATCAGCTTGCCTTGCTCCATACAGTCAACAGCCTTTTTGATTTCCTCCAAACACCATTTTGATGTAGCAAAATTGCTTGATATAATTACTATGGCAAATCTTGATGTCTTTATTGCCTCTAGGAGCTCGGGAGCAATAAATTCCCCAGTATGAAGTGACTTGTCATCTTTGTAGGTTCTGATGCCTTTTCGAATCAAGGCTTCATATAAATGGCTAGCGAAACCAGTGCGTGTGTCCTCCCCTCGGAAGCTCAAGAAAACATCATAACCCTTTGACACTCTTGTTGTTGTTGATGTTAATGATGAGGCATATGGCATCATCTCGACAACTCACTGTGATCAAGTATTATAGATGAATTATTACATAACAAATGCCAGAAAAATAGTGGATTGTGTATCAGATCAAACACGTTCCTGATTAAAAGGGAACCAACGGAGTTTAAGTAAACAGAAACTTAAGAAGTCAGCCAACACAGCATATAGCTAAAATCGAGGCTTAATTGAACCAATCAGGCATTTCACCTACACAGAACCTAGAATCGACAACTGAACGATCCATCTGTTAGTAATTTGACCCTTATGTGTTGATCGAATGTAAAGTGATGACCCAGTACTAACCTAATATGTTGAATTTTGACAGGTTATTCGAATTACCTTAGCATAGGGGCAAATGCAGATAATGAAGTGAATTACGACTACTTTAGCAATCATACGTACAATAATAACATAGTAGATTACTCAAAAATCTGTTGCAAAAAAGACAAGAACGTACATTTTTAGGTGATGAAAACTGACGATAGATGCTGCAGCTGTTGACGCCGGTACAATTCAATCGCTGTATGTGCTCCGACAAAGGAAGTTTCGAACCAGAAAACAACTCCCGTTGTAGTTGCCTTCATTGTTTACTCAGATCAAAGCCCTGGATTTTAGCAAAAATTTCAACGATGTCACGGTCATGACGAATTCAACGAAAAGTTCAAATCGCGGCAATTACATTTGTTTTTGAACGGCGTAACAGGGCCCTCTGGGCAGATGTCTTTAACATGTCGGCAGTGGTAAGAAGCGGGCAGACTAGATGCGCGAGAACCTCCTAATCGGTAAACTTTCAGCCCATGGTTCAGAATCGGAGATTAATATCAATACTTTTCACTCACCTGGATGTCTTTTGAATCGTTTTTGGCAGGGCTTGAACCCTCACCTGCTTGAACCCATAAACTCTTGATCACAAGTTAAAACCCCAACAAGTAAGCGGAATTCGCAGGACAAATCGCGGCAATTACATGTTGAAAGCACGAAGGCATCTCTAATTGGCCAATCCTCAAAGCCCTGGATTTTAGCAGAAATTCAACGATGTCACGGTCATGTGGAATTCAACGAAAGGTTCAAATCGCGGCAATTTACATAATGAAAACACGAAGGCATCTCTTATTGGCCAATTGCCCAATCCTCAAAACACGTGAAACAGCTTATGCAAGTTTTGCTCTTATATGGATGTTAAAAAGTTAGAGGTACGAAGTGTACGTTTTTTTAATATTTATAAACTCCTTACTAAGCGGGGTCAAAGGGGTCGCACCTCCTTGCGAGATTCTAGGGGCAATGCCTCCGGAGGTTCCAAAAGGCAAAACCCCTTGTGATAGTGTCACATAATTTACTATATCTTATATGATCATATTTAACTTGACCCTTTACCCAAAAAGTTTGCGTCATTACTCGCGGAAGTGACATTACATAATTAAGTTTATATAAGAAATGTAGGATGTTAAGGCAACTTAGTTTCGTAACTCAAAACACAAATAAAAACAATTATATAACAACATTGGTGTTCTTTAGTTGTTAATATTGTTAAATGTTACATATGTCAAAAGTGGTTTAAGAATTTGACAAGTATCATTAAGTGGTTTCAAAATTTGACAAGTGTCATGTAAGTTACTTGTTTATTATAGGTAGAAGATTAATATTGTGTAACTTTTTATAAATAATATAACCAAGTGACCTAAACCTATATTGTTATTATTATTTTTGAATGGCTTTAAACACAGACACTTGAGGGAAGATTGCAACCGTCCCATCTGATTTAACATTCTGAGGCGTACACCCAAACCCAACCTAGGAGGAATTCCAAAATTGAGTAAACCCCTAACATTGTGTTAACAAATATGTTTTGACCCGAATTCGAACCCAAAACCTCTCATAAGAAAGTCAAGTGGGTAACTAATAGACTAGAAATCGTTAGTTAAAAGATCATCATGTGATGATTAGTTATGGTTAAAAAAAATCCTTGTTAAACATTTGTTATATAATATTACTAGGTTATAAACACATATATTACATGTGATTGAGTACAAAACATTATACAATTAAAATATACAATTAATAAATTACATAATCTACCATATAAGAATACATTTAATCACTATTGTAAAAAATCGGCCTAGGCGGCCCTAAACTGTCTCAATTTTGGCCTAGGCTGTCTAGCTAGATTTTTATTTATTTTTTTGATTTTTTTTGACTTTTTTTTTGACTGTTTTGACTTTTTTCTAGTAAAAAGGGACAAATTTCATGATTATTTAGACATTTCTCAAGCAAAAATCCTTAATATGTCTATAAAACATCAAATCCAGCCACCTAACATCGAAATTCATCTATAAACTCTGAACTCGGTGTTTAAGTTTGAACTTTGAAGTACTTGATTTAATATATTTAAGTTTATTTTTGAAATTATTTGAAGTATTATATATTAAATTATTGATATGTGTATATAATATATATTTGTAAAATTACATATAAAAATTCCAATCCACTTAGCGCTGATTAATCCCAATTAATCTATAAGCGATACCTCGCTGCCCGACTAGCGCCTAGCAACTTATACGACCATGCATTTTATAATAAAAAATGCAAGCTATAAATCTCTAAAAAATTTTGTATACAGCATTTGACGTATTGTTAGTAATATTACCATTTTTGTTAAAAATTAAAAGTATTAGACCATTCTTAGTAATATTTTAATAAAATAAAATTTTAAATATTTTATTATTTTTTTGTAACATATGTATTTTATTTAAAAAATCATATGAATGTGTAGCACATAATACCTTATCTTAAGAAGTAAAATTAGTAAAACTAATATTCAAGTTATTTTAATTTAACATAAAAATAGGAACTATTAGTTAAATTATTTTTAATTATAGTGTGACATGTGTTAATAATTATTTCAAATTAAATGTAAGATTAACATGTGGCAACAACTTAGAGAGAGTTGTTGTGGTGTTGATAAATAAGCAAATATATTTTTTTTGTTATAAAGTATAGATGTTTTATTTATGAAAAAATAAGTTCTTTAATTTACAACCAATAAAAATAAACAACCTTATTGGGACTAAAAAAAAACTGTCACCACTATATCACTAAACAAATAAAAAAGTTTTAAAGACTTGAAAAACCAAACCGCCCTTCAATCACGCCAATAATTGTCTCCATTATTCTCTCTTTGGGATTATATATAAACTCTTAGAAACACACATCATGCAAAAATAGAAGTGATCACAACAACAAAAGAAATAAAAAACATAAAAATAAAAAACTTTTGTGGTTTTTAAGATAACTAAACTTGGTCAAAAGCTGGACATGTAACAAAACTATATCACGGGAATTCAGACAATACTTCTCGGGGAGTCATCCATTTGTTGAGTTCCAAACCACCTAGAATTACACAAATACCCCCCTTTCTTCTCTGCTATGATCCGAGTATACCGATTCATTCTTCTTTTTCATGATCTTATGTGATCACTGTTTATAAATGATCCAGGTCAAGCAACCGAGTTATCGTTCTCGTTTTCACAAGATTTCAAGCTCGGGTAATCGAAAAACCGATGATTTATTGATCAATATGTTGATAAAAAAGTTTATGATTTGCATATCCCAATAGTTTAAAGCCATAAAACATGATCAGTTTAAGGGGAGGCCTGCATATATTATATTCATGTATGTTTTCTTGTGTTGTTATATGATGCATATTTAAATATGGATAAAAGAAAGACATTCTTGTTGTCTTTTGTCCTTTAGTGTATATCACAGGCCGGCCAAAGACAAAGATTTGGTCTGTTGTTTTATTTTATTACCGTTTACTTTTAGTTGGATGAAGCAGATAGTTAAAGAAATAAAGAATCATCTGGCTTTAGTTATATTAGCCTAAAAAAACAACTTTTAATGTTAGCTTGTCTTCCATTTTTCTTTGCAGAAAACTAATGGAGGACAAAGCTGGTAGCGGCGGTTGTAACGGTGGAGGCGAAGTGAGGAAAATTCACATAGTTTATTTTCTTAGTCGTAAGGGACTTATTGAGCATCCACATCTCATTCGATTGCATCATCTCTCGCGAACTGGTGTTCATCTTAAAGGTTAGTAGTTGTATAACTGTATAAGCGAAAACTTTACTTATTTATTAGTATTATTTTTTGCAATTCTTGATGTTTGGAACATATGGCTAATGAAGATGTTAAGAGATGGTTGTCTGAACTAAGGGGAAAAGATATGCCAGAGAGTTTTGCTTGGGCATACAAAAGGTTTTTTTTTTTTTTTTTTTTCTCTTTCATTTTCCTTGATTTCTATAATCACATTGAACTATTTACCTGGCTTGAGTTCGCATTCATTTGAAGTGATTTCAAATTGGCAAAGTTTGTTTTGTTCATTCAGTTTGGTTCATAAATGAAGTGTTTATAGAACATATTGTTGAGAGTTGATGTCATTATTGCAGGAGGTACAAGGCTGGATATGTATGGCAAGATTTACTAGATGATGATCTTATCACCCCAATCTCAGATAATGAATATGTCCTTAAAGGTTCTGAAATCTCCTCCATCACCTTCAACAATGGTAATGAACAAATGCATTATGCAATTTTTTTGTCTACGTTTTGATATGTGTCGTGTCAATCATAAAGGGCTTTTTATTCTCATAATAATATCTAAAAACACACTTTATGTGGGATTAGAATTGCTTTTAATCCATCCAAGCTTTTATGGTACTCTAAATTCTTTGAATTTTAATGTTTGATATACCAATGCAGATCTTTTAAGTTCATATGGTGAGAAAGATAGCTCCAAAACAAAAACATCTCCCCCATTGATCAAGATTGATATCAAAGATCCAAAAACTCCCTTTGCAAAAGAATCTCAAGATCATTCCAGCAACTCATCAACGAAAACATCATTTGAAATCGAAGAACTGCCTTCGTTTGGGTCTGAAACCTCCACTGAAGACACAACAAAGCAGCAAGAAGATTACCAGTTTGTTAAACATGAAGAACAAAACCAAAAGAAAGCAGAATTGAGTTCCTTTTTGGAAACTTATTTGAACAAAGACAAGAATGATAAAAAGATCAAGAAGGGTGGTAACCAGAAAGAAACAAATGGTTCCAAGGCGTCGAGAGCTTCAAATCATTCGTTTGAAAAAAGCAGCAGTTACTCAGGCTCAGGAGCAACTCATACGTTTCTGAACTTGATCACTTGTGGGATTGTGGACACCAACGACTCGGCTATGACAATAATCAAAAGAAAAGATGGTATGATGAAAGGAGACAAGCTTGGGGGTTCTGAAAGGGTTTCTATAGGTCATTGGACTGCTTTAGATCAGAAACAAAGAGATAAGAGGTAAAAATTACTAGATGAAATTTTAAATCGTTCTTAACATCTTCTTTCTTTTAACTAAAACGATTTACAAACACATGATCAATCGTTGTATATATTTTGACAGAAAGGATGAATCAAAGACTAGTCATCACCTTAGCGACGCCAATAACAAAAGGACAATTCGAGCTGCTTACAAGCTTGTAAATTGCCCTTATTGCTCGTAAGTTTAATTCTTGTAACTGTTAACAAACAAACCATATATATCCTTACTAATTCTTGTTACTTTCATAATTCTTGAACTTTTTCCAACATTAATATTGTCGAACATGTTATAATGTTGGTGCAGGCAGTGTGGGAGGCAGTTCAATCCTGAGAAACTTCACACCCACATGAAATCATGTCAAAGAATGAAGTCTCTTGCCAAGGCTGCCAAATCCATGTCTGAAAAGCTGCTGGATATAAACCAAAAAAGACCAACCAAAGATTCATCTTTCTAATCGGTTAACTTGACAAATCGACACGTTTTGGTTTCTATAATTTTAGGAGTTAGAAATTAGATACAGTTTAGTCTTGCAGATCATTCTGTATCTAGTTTCTTCATTACAATCCCTGATTAATCTATTCAATGTAAAAGCTCAGTGGAAGTAATGCATAGCAGCAATTAAATTTAGGAAGTTGAGGTTCTTGTTGCCATTTGGATGCTGTATGCATTTGGAATTCACACAGAATTTGTGAAGAATCAACTGAAGGTTAAGGCCCTTTATTCCACACACAAACACACACTAATTTACATGAAGGTAATATAGCTAATCTGAACTTTTATGTACACATCCATTACTAGCCTGACCCAGAATTTGCTAACCTGAATTGACCCGCAGATTCATGACCCGTGAACAACTTGATTAACCCAACAACAACAACCTGCAACTTTAAAATTCTTAAACGTCTACAAACATAGCTCTCTTTGAACCAAAATGCGATAAACAAACCTCCAAGGAAGTGGTACAGTGGTTAGAGTGGAGGAAAGACAACCTAGAAATCTCAAGTTCAATCCTCACTTACAATGAACAAACCTCTGACCCAGTTGATTGCGACCGCGCTTTACCCATTCCCATCGGTTAGTCGGGTTTTAGGGAGACCCGGGGTTTACCACGCAATAAAAAAAATAAAAAATAAAAAACAAATGCGATGAACACAAAGGGCTTATCAGCCCTACAGTCAACTGGAGTCTCGGGTTGCACAAAGGCACCCAAAATGGGAGGTAATTTAGTAGCAAATTATGATGGATTTGTAACAACGTTGTTGATGTTTGGTAAGTAAACTGTCTTATTTAGAAATTTCTAGTACGATGATTGTTTTCTTACATAATTAAAATCACGAAATAAACCAGAACTTATATAAATTCAAGATTATTATTGAATCACGAAGCCAAACTAGAACACGAAATCTCCTTGATAACGAGGTTTCTTGCACGATTGATGGTCATGAAACACAAGTACAAATGTTCCTCTAACTCATCAAGTTGCTCACGAAAACTCTCATCATTTTTCTTCAACTGTCGACCAAATTCTTCAACACTTTGGACCCGTTTATGCCCTCTCTTGAGCCAAAACTTTGTTGATCCTTGCATATGCTCAAGTTCATCGCTTAATCGAGCCACCAGTCGACTTATCGTGTCCAAATCACGGTTCAGTATATACATTCCCTTAGCTGCAACATCGAGTTGAGCATACAAGCTACCCACCTTACTACTCAAACCCAACTCCATTGTTGCAACTATGATCCCGGGTGCAGCCACAAGAACCGCTAGTGCATGAGTCACGATGATCACGGTTAAAGAAACGGTTAAAGCCACTAGAGTTATGGCCGACCCATGTTTGATCTTGTTTATTCTTTTGAGCTTTGAATGAGCCGTGTCACGGCTTAATTCGAGCCTTTTAAGCAGATTAAAGCATGCGACTTGAACCGACTGAACACCATGAGGAGAGGATGTGGGGATCATGAACGGGTTGAACGCGTTAGAGAAGTCGGCTAACCGGGCTGTGATGATCGGGCATTTGGTTACAAATGACACACTTCTTGTTTCTATAGATTTTAAAGCGGTTTTGAGTGATCGATATTTGGATCTTAAACGGTTTATATGTTCTAAAAGAGACCCGCAAACAACGAAAGCGTTGGCCGTTTCCGAGAAGTAATCGGATAAGAGGGAGTGGTTTTTGGTTTTGTGGTTAGCGAAGGTGAGGATTTGGGTGACCGTGGGTTGATCGGGGTCAAGTAGGTTCTCGGCAAATAGTCGATAGGATGGGAGTCGGGCTGCAGCCACCGAGCTGACGGTTTGGTTTATGGTGGAACCTCCATGTGTCAAGTCAAGGACTCGAGTCCAAAAGTCGATGTATGATTGTGTTCTAAAAGCATTGGCATACTCTTCACGAACATCTATGTCCGGTGAACTCGATGGGCTGTGTTTGGCAGCTACAGAAATCATAACCAAAATATATATTTAATAATTGCGAGATACAGTGACTCGTATAATCTTCATCTAATAAAAGAATATCTACCATGAACACTTGTTATTTTATAATAAACTCTAAAGAAAATTTTCTCGTCTCTCTCCTGTTAAATACTAATTATCTTTTATATTAAATATTAATAATAAATCATTTTAAATAATTAAATTATACAATCAAATATAAAACAAATAGATCTTGTTATCATAAAAATTAAATAAAACTTAATAAATCATAAGAAATTTTCAATTATATAATATCTTAATATATAATTATATAATTCTTAATCATTATTTGTAATATGTAATTTTTAAGCATTCAATTATTGTTATTTTATAAACAATTAATAATATCAAACATACAAATTTTTTAAAATATTATTGCTTACAACATTTAGATTTATTAAACCCATGTGATACATGAGTTTCTAACCTAGTATATATTATTTGACCTTTTTTCGTCAATTGTTGAAAAGAAGAAAAAAAAAGAAAGAAAGAAAGAAAATGCAACCAATTTCAAACTAAAAGCATCAGAATGATGATGTTACATATATGTATTTACCGTTGCAATATGACTTTAACGTCGTCGTGTTCAGCTTAAATTTCATGCCTGCCTACTTGCACTTGAAAATCCTTGATCGAAAGAAAAATTACCAGAAAAAAAAATAAGAAGAAATAATTTTGATTTTTGAGAATCTAAAAATCAAATATAGATTTGTAATTGTGAGTGAATTGTAAAAATGAAAGTGAGGAGTTTTGTAATAGAAGAAGGGTGATAAGTTTTTATAAACTGAAGGTGGAGACTTTGTTGTGTTGGTTTAAACTTGCTTGGAAGCATTAAATTGGGTTTTTATTCAAAAAGCTTATGGTGAAAGTGAAGAAGCCCTGAGCATTTACATTTCACATCAATCTTTTTATGCTATCATAATAAAAATATTAATTTATCATCCCAAAAATCTAAACAATTTATTTCAAGGTTAGACGAATTAACTCTTAGATGATGACGCCAAAATTAAAAAGCATAAATTGCTTCTAATTTTTTTATTTTTTTTTTTTAGTTTTGTAATTTTCAAAGGTTTATAACTGGACTACTGGAGTTAAAGTATTAAAGTTTGTATTTTCATTTATTAAGTCTACAGGTTCAACGTTTTAACTTTTTTTGAATAACCTATAACTTAGAAATGACTTTTTTTTTAATAAAAAAAATTAATACAAGCTTATTTTTAAATTAAAAAAAAAAAAGAAGTTAAAACTAAAAAGAGTTTCAAAAAATAAAAACAATAGATAAATTTGTTGATCTTGGATAAAAGAACTGTCACGACTTTTATTACTTGAAAGAGGATGCAAAGAATGAGATGGATAAGCGACGCTTAAGGCAACTTGAAAGCAATGTATTCAATCCGATGACTTCGTTACCAAGTGTATTTATGTATATTTAGCCCATACCGGTCTTGACCATTCATAACTTAACCAACCAGTAGCCACGACTTCGTTACCAAGTGTATTTATGTATATTTAGCCCATACCGGTCTTGACCATTCATAACTTAACCAACCAGTAGCCACCAGTAGGACTGTAAATAAACCAAACAAACACGAATGAGTTTTTATTCGTGTTCGTTCGTTTAACATTTAACTTATTCACGAATATTTCATGCACACTTACCAAACAAAAATCTTGTTCGTGTTTGTTCACAAAGAAATTAAACTTGTTCGTGAACACAAACGAACACATATTAATTTATAACTAAAAGTAGCATTTTCAATCCCAAATATTAGACATAATGATCTTAGAGTTAAACACTCATTATAAACATTAAAAATAAATTTCTTTAAATAGGCGCAAAATTGAAAAATAATAATCGTAATTAAAATTACTTTAAAGTAATAGTTCAAATCTTGGTTTCAAATTACTATGTTTTTAACAAGATGCAAATTTTTAATGACTAGATTCTTAATTTAAATGTAACCTTACTAAACTAAAAATAAAAAATTAAGAATATAAAACATATTTAACAAATAAACATAATAAATAAATATAAACGGACGTTAACGAACATAAACGAACACCTTACCAAATGTTCACAAATGCAAATGAATGAACACGACATATGTTCATGTTCGTTCATTTGTTAAACAAACGAACATAAGCGAACGTCCCGCCAAACGATTCACAAACTGTTCGTTGAACGTTCGGTTCATTTACAGCCCCAGCCATCAACAGGTCTGCATGTTTTTGTGGTCCAGGCTTTAACAGAAGTGCGCATAATAAATTATACATGAAAGGAGAACACTGATAAATTAATCATAGATAAAAGCTATCATAATGTCAGAAATTAACTTCAATTCCAAAAACAATCAAAAAAATAATAGACCAAAATTTTACAACCCTTTAGCCCATCCTGCTGATGAAGAACTTTAGCCCATATTTGTTAGATCATAACATCAATTCCATCACTGTTAATAATATTACTCAACTTCACAAGAAATAATCAGGCGTTCTTCTCGTTACATCAGGTTCTCCTCTTCTAGGGGCCGGGTCAAACTGTGCAGCATATAAAATTATTTCATATAGGAGTTTCATTGGTATGTCAGACAAATTATATTAAAAAAAAATGTAACTTTCCAAAGTATGCCCCCAATGTGTCTCCTCGTACAAACGGTTCAAAAATTGCACAAAGATGTGTTTTTAGTTCATAAAATTAGCGGCGTAAATGAATCAAGCTATCTCATAAACTACTCAAGATCATATCGGTAAAAGCTCAAACAATCCGAGCCCAAGCTCTCGCCTTGAAACATGGCTCATTTAATTATTGAGAGCCAACTAATGTGCCTAAACAACAAATATTTTATTTATATGATTTTTATTTAACCTATTAAGTGAGTATTTGTATAAATAATTATTTTTTTATTATATAAAATTATGATAAATATAATAAAAACATGTATATTAAGTTATATATGAAAAGTATAGCTATAATCCTATAAATATATATAAAATTAATAATAAAAAATAAGCTTTTTAAATAATTAAATACAAATCAAGCCAAACGGAGCTCGAGCTTGAAAATTTTCTTACACTGCTCACAGCTCGTTTACAATGCTACATAAAACCTCCAAAATAGTTCTATCTATAAAAAAATAATATTGCTTCTGAAATAAAGTAATTTTATAATCATGCTTTATACAGAATTTAATCATAAATAATTAAAAACTTTGAATAAAAAATTGAACCGGAAACGCGTTGCTTGATTTAACCTACTCTGTCAAATCATATTTGTGTTGATGTTAATATGAATAAGATGTCATTTCAATAATAATATAATCTTATGAAACCTGGATGAATGTGTGGCCTTTGCGATCATCAACCTCCAGTATAGAAGCCATGTTCCCACATCGATAACAATAATTTGGTGCACTAAAGATTGTCACAACTTTTTGGTCCTGTCATAAACAAACACCAACATTTAAAAAAGGTTCCCATCAACACAGATATGAATCATTAGTGACCTAAAGATCAAATTAAGTTTAGTCATTGGTTCTTACATGTCCCCAGTTGAATCCCTCCATTACCAGCTGATGAGCTCTAGCAATGAGCTTTAAGTTGTTGGTATGGTTGAATTGCTCAGATATGTCCTGCAAACAAACTTCCAGTATCAATTAGATGCATCAATTTTGATCGGTTTATAATCAAGCGGGTCAAGTTGAGTAATCTTTGTCCTAACAGGTCAAATATAAAAGAGTTAACTTAAGATATATTAGACCAAATAGATTGAGGGTCAAACTGGCTAAAAGCACTGATGGATTGGCCTGAGTGACCTGCCCCGTGCACTTTTGACCCACAATGAAGAAAAACCTGTGTTGACCAAAACTGTTTAGACCCTTGATGAAGATAGAAGATGTACCTGGCCAAAAGTGTAACCAGCTCCACGAGGTGAGATGCCCCAACCACAGCGATCATCTGGGTCAGACCACAAAAGATCACACATCGGACCCTCATGTGGAACCTCTTGAACACGATCAAAATTTCTTATACTATCAAGTGTTTCAATGGAAGGTGACAACCCACCATGAAGGCAAAATATTTCTGATTCAACCTAGACACAAAATTGTATATTATTAATGTTCTTTCCAAAATGCATAAACATCAGCAAACTGTCTTCTCAGATGTTTAAATTGACAATACAAAAAATTTTATACACATATACATGAAAGTATGAAAGACAAAAGTGAGATATTTTTGTTAGATTTTTATGCTATATAATCAAGTATAAAATTAAAAGCAATAATCAGCTTAAATCAATACTAGCAGTAAAACACACAGTAAGGCCTAATAGGTATTAAATGAATAGATGGATAAAAAATAACACACATACCAATGCAGTCAATGGGAAATAATCAAAAAGGTCTGTGAACATCTTCCAAACATTGGCAGTGCCATACCTGTAAATCAATGAATGTCAGCAACGATATGTGACTATGGATATTCAATATAATAATAATTATTGTAAATGAGCTAGTATGGTGCCACAGTCAGCAGAGGAGCAATGATGACATTTTAAATTAACAAGGAAGTAACAGTTTATTAATTATATAACTATGTTTGCTAGGCACATGTCCCTACTTTTTAGATGCCTTTGAAACTGTTTTATCAAAAACTCCACAAGTAAAACATAGGATATCATATATAAGGATCCAAGGCACTCACTTCCTGAGACATTCATCATAAAATCCATAGACTTGTGTGATCTGTGAGCAAATACATAAGATTATCAATTAGCATGCATGTACGCAGGCCAATTAAATAATAGCTATAAAGGAAACTGGTCATATAAATCACCCAAAGTGTACTTTTAATGCAGTAATGAAACAATTTATAGTTTCAATCATATTTGAGAACACCTATTTATAATCATATAATTAATTTAATTTTTGAACAAAAAGAGTTTCAGGTCAAGACAGCCTAACCTGATCCATTTCGACCCATACCAAAAATTACTTGTATTTTGACTTGTTCAAACAACTTGAGTGGCCCACCCATCACCCCACATCTAATTAACAACGTTACAAGAAGTTTGACTACAAATGAAGCACCATGATACCTGCCGACTTTCATGATTTCCTCTTAAAATAGTGATTCTCTGAGGATACCTCACCTTCAGAGCAACTAAAAGCTGAACAACATAAACAGTGAGGAAAAAATGTTACCTTCGTTCCAGAAAGAAAAAAAAAAGCCACATTTTTAGCTTCCTTCACAAGTCAACAATGATATAGATGTGTAAAAGGATGATATATACATGAGAAAACCTGATTAACAATTTAAAATTATAACTTACCGTGACTGTTTCAACAGAATAATACCCTCGATCCACATAGTCGCCCATAAACAAGTAATTTGTATCTGGACACTGCCAGTAAAAATGAAGTGAACAGCAAAATATTCATGGAGTGAACTGATAGTTATACAACCAATGATAGAACTCACAATAAAGGCAAAAAAAAGTTGATATAAAAGAATACCTTTCCTCCAATGCGAAAAAGTTCAGCAAGATCATGAAATTGCCCATGAATGTCACCACAGATAGTCACAGGGCTCTTGACAGGCTGCACAAGAAGCAAACATCATCATCATTCATTAGTGTAATATCAATTGATGACCATTTGACTTGCAATCAATTGTTGCATAAGTTTATAAGCCCTTTAAAACCCAATTTGTGGAACTAGCAATTGAAATGGGTCAAATTTTTACCTATATGTGATAAAAATCAGAAGTGGCAGCTTATACATTAGTGAAGATTATTAAGCATCTAAGCAACAAAAAATCTCCAACAACACCAATTTACTGTCTAAAATATATAACTGAACCGAAAAAAGGAATATTATATGGTTATACCTGAACATTGCTTTCCACCATTAATATCTCTTTTGCCTTATCACATAATGTTTTAACCTAAGCCCACAAAAAAACATGCAGACAACAATGAGCATATATTCATAGTGTCACCAATTATATCTCATAAAAAATAATACATACAAATAGAATAAGGACTAAATATCAATCACTTTCTAGTCTTACTTAATGAGGAGAAACAATATCATTTTCACCCAATTTTATATATGCTATAAATTCCCCTCCCTTAACAAAATCAACCTGCTTCTCAAACACAGGTCAGACCAGAATAACATATAGTGATCCAGTGCCAAAATAATACAGACAAATCCTAGTCAAAACTCTATAAATCACTACTAAAACCAGAATATCCACATAATTATTAACAAACTCCTCTAACAAATACGATATACTCACATTGCAATTTTCTTTTTTCAGTAACCAGGAAAACCTACTGCCTAAAAACTCACAGACCCACCAACACAATGCTAACCAATGGGATCACATAAAGCGGAATAATTTTGAGTCAGCCTTCAAGTAATTAAAGACAGAAAACCAGTGAAAGTTGGAGTTGAATCTGATACTTCTACTAAAGGGAGTAAGGGACTATCATATCCCTTAAAGCATTGCAAATTTATTAAGAAACTATTTTATTTGCATCAACTGTTACAAAGTTACATGTTTCTGAAAATTATTTCCAACACGATTCAAACACACGTCTCTTCTGAAAGGGAAACTCAACCGTTTACATCAATAATAAGCTCTTCTTTTCTCTTGTTGAAGGCGGTGTGAAATTGCGAACCAAAAAAATACTAATTAAAGAATAACCCCTTCACAAATTGAATTTAAAATTAACCAAACCCTAGTGCCCAGGTAATATGAATTTCAGATCCGTCAAAAACGCACAATCTATGATCCAAAGTTCGAAAGATTGTCATGCATGTAGTTAAATAAAACAGAAACCCTAAATTTGCAAACTAAAGTAAAATGAAATAACAATGTGAAGAAACCTCAGATTCGGATAAGGGTTTGCACTGCATGAGTTGTGAAATTTGTTCGTCCAGATTCCCATGGCTGTTCGAAGCTAGATCTATACTCATTTTGCTATCTGAATATAAAATATTGTATCTACAGATGTTTCTAAGAATTGAATATTCGAATCAACCGAAAATCTTACAAGAAAATTGGAATCAAATGAAAAAAATTTTGAGGGGTGATGGTGAGCGATTGAGCGCGAAGACGAAAAGAAACCCTCCAACTCTCCAAGGTAGGTTTGTCGATTTTTTATTTATTTATTTTTTTTTTATTGTCTGAAGTTTCTGTTATATTGGCAATGTGAACCTTGTAGAATTTATATCCATCAACAAACATCCCTAGAATATGATTGATATGATAGTTTAACGCCCTAGTTCCTATTACTAACGAATAAAGTCGGATCATAATCTAGTATTTCTAAATCACTAAAATCTTCGGATGAGCCGAACCTAAACGGGCCTAAACCCGAATATTGAAATACGGCTTGTTTTTTTTTTTGAACGGTGAAGGTCTCAATCGTGTGAACCTACTGTTTCCAGGTCATGTCACCAAGGTCTAGTTACCTGAACCTCTCATGAGCCACCACAACCACCCCAGGAGGAAACCCCATTGGGAAATCCCCTGACCCCCTCAAACTCCTTTTTCGCTGCGGGAGGAATTTGAATCCAAGACCTCCCATATGAAAGAATCTCAGGGTATCATTAATTATCAAACTTAGCTTAAAATTTTCGTATAAACCAAGTTTCAGATTGTCTGAGCTCGTTTACACCTCTATTGCCTATTGGTAACTTACCTTCATAAGTCTTCAAAAATCTTTTTTACATTCTGATTCGTGTAAAATTTGATATATTAATTAAAAACAACGTATGAATATAGATTCAAATTGATTTTACTTTAAAAAAAGGTTATTTACCTATCGTGGACATAAATAAAATTATCAATTGAGATATACATTGTCCATAAAATAGAAACAATATCGGTGAAAAATTAAAGAGAAAGAAAGATAAAAACATTGGTGGTATCTTCTGTGTTCAAAGTGATTAAAAAGAAGGGAAAATATAAAATTGGCAAATATGACTTCACATTAGATGTATGTAAGACTACTTAAACTTAAAAAATATGTTTATTTTATATGTTGATCAAATCTATAATTTGATCAAATTACCGAAACCATTTATATAACTTTCTCACAAATAATCGAACTAAGTTTTTATTTTTCAATTTTAGAAAAGCAACTTGTAAATTAATCAAACCACAAATTTTGAATTGAATTTGCAATTTTTCAAGAATATGAACCAAACCTACAATTTACTCAAAACACAAGACCATTTATACAACCATCTAGGCAATTGACCAATTGTACAACCATCTAGGCAATCAACTCAAAAATTTAAACATATATATTTGAAAATTGGGTCTAAAAAGATCAATCCTGGTTTAACAAAATAATGTTAGGACGACTTTTTTATATGCTTATAGTCTTTGCATATGATAAAATTTAAAAACATGACATAACTTTTTACTTGGTATTGAGCCTTTAAATGAAATTCCTAAGACTCTAAATAAAAAGCACTTTAACTTGAAGAAGTAACACAAACTTATGTTTATGTTTTCTTTAAGGCATGGATTAGGGATGGCAAAAAAAACCCACGCCCGATTGTCACACCCCGGGCCGGCGGGGTTGGATCGGAGTCCCCGTCGGGCGGAAGGTTCCCGGGGCGCGATATCGGGTGTGATAATCGGGTTGATCAGATTGTTACATAGCATCAATGTTAAGAATCACTAAAGCACAATTAAGCATATGAATAGGATTACAAAGTTAAATTACAATGTCAATGTTTAATAATTTAACTTGGTAAACCTAACAAAAGAATTAATGTATTCTATCTTGTAAACTGTACAAGATATCCAAGAATGATTCGTATGATCAACAAAATATGTGCTTCCCAAAATCACTAGGTCCTCTATCTAGGCCGCCTAGCATGCAATCCAAAAGCATATGTTTAAACCTGTGCATCACCTGAGAAAGCATGTAAGAAAACAAAGTCAACACAATGGTTGGTGAGTTCATGTAGTTTATAAGTTTAAATAGCTTTAGCATAACTCCTTTCGGTAAAACCTTAATCTTATTAACTCCACATGTAATATCCAAAACGGTATGCTTATATATAGGGCATACCCCTGGGTCAAGCCTACAACCCGCCCAGACGACGTCCCACCACATACTAATCCGGATATGACACTGTTATTAATAATAATTAAGCCCTTTACCGACCCGTCCGTATAGTTTCCCTGTCATAGTTTAAGCACTTCTGTTTGTAAGTTTACCCCATACATCAAGAGTATCCGTGAGTTTGATTGAATGTTACCGGAATAGACAAATGAATGCCCGAAGGAATTCAGTATCAGTCCATACCAGCCCCAGGGTTTACGTGTAACTTAGGGGGAGATAAGGGCTACTCATGATGACACAAAGTCATCTAAGATTCACCAATACCGTCCTAGTCACTGATCACCTGAGTAAATAGTTTATGGGAAACACTGCATGGCAAGCACTGAGAGACCATCAGTCCATTTCCTCGATAAGACTATGAAGAACACATGAAGGCAAGCACTGAGAGACCAACTATTGTTCTTCAAGTCCCGGCTAGGAAGAACACCTGAAGGCAAGCACTGAGAGACCAACTATTGTTCTTCCATAGCCTATAGTTTTAGCATACAAAGAGTCCAGCATTTACGTAACTTGTGCACAAGAACTAGCTTTACAACCGGTAAGGCAAGCACTGAGAGGCCAAACCGTTGTTTGAGCATGGCAATCACATAGCATTCAAGAGTTTATAGTATCCATAGCATTCAAGTGTTCAATGTGTATGTGTGTATGATTGTGTTTAGAATTCCCATAGCATTATATAATCATTAGCATTTAGTGTTTACATTAGTTTCTAGCATAAAACCATAGCATTAGCAAGTAGTATAGTCTCATAGCATTTGTATTAAGCATAACCCGTAGTATTAGCAGTTAGTTTCCCCAGTAGTCTTAATGTTTATCATGACTCATGGCTTTAGCATCCACAATAGCATCATCAGATAGTAAATACCCTTAGCACTTGGTATTAACACATAGTTTTAGTATTTGCAATTAGCTTATGCCTTTAGCACTTGGCATAATCAAATAGCATTTAGTTTCCATAGAGTATTATGCCTTTAGCACTTGGCATAATCAAGTAGCATTTAGTTTAGATAGAGTATTATGCCTTTAGCACTTGGCATAATCAAATAGCATTTAGTTTAAATAGAGTATTATGCCTTTAGCACTTGGCATAATCAAATAGCCTTTAGTTTAGATAGAGTATTATGCCTTTAGCACTTGGCATAATCCGTAGTATAAAAGCATTTTGTTAAATTTAAAACATTTGTTTTAAAATGAATAACATGCTTCTCAGTCCCGAGTTAAAAACCAAAAATAGTTTGAAAAGGGACGATGAACTCACCTTATAATTGTGGTAGTTGACTTAGTCTCAAACAAGAATGCACGCGCTCTTTGTTGTAATTGATATTGTTTTCACGATCCTGTATCGATTTCACGTTGATTAACTCTGTAAGTATAAGTTCATAATTGATTTGTGTGTGTGTAAGTGTTGGTGTTAGCCATGTCTTTGGCTAACACTCATAAGTCTCATTCGTTGCCCGGCCCTATGTGTTTGTCATGGCTTTGATAATGGTTTTATGTTCCACTTGACTCATTGTCTTGATCAAAGTGTTTTAAGTATGAAACTTAGATTTTCTTGTTTAGATATCATTAATCCTTAACATCATGTATCACAATTATTTAATTCATTTGTTAGCATAGTTAAAATACTTTCTTTTGATCTCTAAAAATCTAGCCTAACTTTAATACCTTAGTAATAGTTTAGAAACTCTAATTACCACATCCATGTCATGGACCTATTGTAACCCCCGGTTACTATTCAACCTTTTAAAATAATATCAGAGTTGGTCGCAGCAAATTTTTCAATTTTAAAACCTTGTCTGACCCTCTTATTTAATAATATTAAACAAAGTTTAACGCAAACGTAAACGTGTCACACATTTTACAATACTTATTTACATAAGTAAGTTTAAACCAAAATTTCAAACGTTTGCAACAAGGTTTGTTTGTTCGATTCCTGCTCCACCTCGATCCTTACAGCCGTGTACGTCATTTTTGACCTACAAACATCACACAATAATTCCCATTAGTTCATAAGAACTAAGTAAGTAAACCCCA
This sequence comes from Mikania micrantha, assembly GCA_009363875.1. NCBI lineage: Eukaryota > Viridiplantae > Streptophyta > Magnoliopsida > Asterales > Asteraceae > Mikania > Mikania micrantha. The sequence goes on from CM018696.1 coordinate 88,175,403, forward strand.
ATGGTTTCTCAACAATAAAATGTAAAAATACATTTTTTTCACAATCAACATTCAACTGAGTCATTTCTATTTGAATTGACTCTCACAATATAAAATATCACATTACCAATCATCAACTATTGCTCACAATAGTTTAATCAATATTACACTATGGGGTTCACATTTATGTGCTTCCACCATAGCCAATTGCCAGCACCTCTGGCTATCCACCATTGTGGAGTCATAAATAATCAAGTCTTAAGATGTTCACCAACCGGTGCTTTCATCTAAGACAATTGACAGCACCTCTGTCTATCCACCATTGTGGAGTCATATATAATTCAAGTCTTAAGATGTTCACCCACCGGTACTTCCATCTAAGACAATTGACAGCACCTTTGTCTATCCACCATTGTGGAGTCATATTTATTTAGTCTAAGATGTTCACCCACCGGTACTTCCATCTAGACAATTGCCAGCACCTCTGGCTATCCACCATTGTGGAGTCATATATAATTCAATCAAATTACTATGATGTTCACCCAACCGGTACTTCCATCATAGAAAATTGCCAGCACTATTATTTACCAGGGTATTGGATTTATTATAGGTTGTTGAACTTTTATTATTCAACCTTCCCCTATTACCAATGCCATATTTATCATGTCCATTATTCAACAACAATTTCAATATTTATTATGTGATGTCATAATGGTAGGATTACTTACCTTAATCAGATAAGGGATTAGCAACTGCAGGCTCCTTTCCTGCTCTATGACTAGTGGTTTGATTTCCACTACCACCACCTAGTTGCAAAATACATATATACAACTAGTTTCAACACGTATAGCACGTACAATCAAGTTCAACACACTTGACTGATTTGACTTTCTCAAAGTCAATTCATCACATAACTGACTCTATCTTACTATATTTAGCAAGTTTTAGTCAATTATCACAATTATTCATCTTTCATGCCTCCCCAGACATTTTATCAAATAATTGATGTTCATTATATTAGTTACGATCTTTAACTATTTTTATTATTCAATTTTTATTTTAAGATCATAACTATTAATAATTTTAACATCAATTCATCAAAATCATCATTTAATCTATGGATTATAATCCATAATTTATTTAAAATCATATTCAACCCATCCTGCTAGTTATTACACCATGATATGGGTTTCATAATAACCGGACATTATCCCGGCTTCAAAACAAAGATTTCACCTTCAAAATCTCAAGTTCTTCGTTTCTAACAATCCCTAGTTATCAACTAGGCAATAATCAATACCCATAATCATAGTATTACAATCAAAACTAAGTTTAATCCATACAATATTAAACTAGTAGGATAAAACAAACCGTTACCTGATCTGACGGCTTTCTACGGTTAAATTAACGATCGGGACTTGAAAATACGATCCTATACGCGATCCGGATGATTAGAAGCATTTAAAATGAATTTATGATGATTATTATGAGCTCTTGGACGTCTGGGAACAAGAAACAGTCAAAAAAATACGTTCTGATGCTTCCCCGATGCGTTCTGATCATTTTAACAAGTTTTTGCCGACATAGGGTCCCAGGCGCATCGCCTGGCGCGGTGCACCCAGTTGGGGCGTACCTCCCCACGTCAGCCTACCCAATTTTTAATCTTATCTTGTTTTCGCGATTCCGGGAGCATACGAACTCCGTTTTGTGCACGGTTTTCGCCTACGTTCACGATTTTTCGAGCTCTTTCCAATGGTTATAATTTCAAGACCTAAAGAGTTCAAAATATTTGACCTCTTATCTATTGCTATATTCGCTTCAGTGTATCTTGAAATCAGAGCCTCGTTTCGCGATTTCGCTTTCACTCATTTTTTTCATTTCCGAGTTATGATTCTAGACATGAAATCAATTGGTCATCTATTTGAATAAGCATTAGGTGATGGATGTTTCTTTGCGATCTACTAACACCCTTTTTCACATACTATCAACTTGTAATAATTACAATCATCAAATTAACGTGGATTTCTAGAACGATCACATGTGCTCTTGCCATAGATGACGTAATCTCACATATTTTTTTAAATCACAACCACCACAATCGTTCAATTAACGATTATTCACAATACATTTCATTATTAAAAACCTGTTGTTACAAATCTCCCCTCCTTACAAAGGTTTCGTCCTCGAAACCGATTAAACATCAAAAAGGAAAGGATAATACTTTCTCATTTCATTTTCTGATTCCCACGTAATTTCAGAACCGGTTTTATTTTTCCACTGAACCTTCACCTGGCGCAATGATTTATTTCTAAGTTGCTTAACTTTTCGGTCAAGTATTGCCACTGGCTTTTCCACATAATTCAACTTGTCATCAATTTCTATATCTTCCAGTGGTACGTATGCAAATTCATCTGCTAAACATTTTCGTAAGTAAGAAACATGGAACGTATTATGAATTCCAGTTAACTCCTCTGGTAGCTCTAGGCGATAAGCAACTTCACCAACACGAGCTATGATTTTAAATGGTCCAATAAAGCGTGGACTTAACTTTCCTCGCTTACGAAAACGTATAACACCTTTCCACGGTGAGACTTTTAACAATACAAAATCTCCTACCTGGAATTCAATGGGCCTTCTACGCTTATCAGCGTATGATTTCTGACGGTCTTGAGCCGCTTTCAGATGGGCACGGATCTGATCTATCCGTTCATTGGTAGCTTTCACTACCTTTTTATGCGCAAGTTCACGTTGCCCCACCTCTCCCCAACAAACGGGAGTTCGACATTTCCTCCCATAGAGCATCTCATAAGGAGGCATTCCAATACTGGAATGATAACTATTATTATACGAGAATTCTGCCAAAGGTAGGTAATCATCCCAACTACCTCCAAAATCAATAATGCACGCTCGTAACATATCCTCCAAGGTCTGAATGGTTCTTTCACTTTGTCCATCAGTCTGAGGATGATATGCCGTGCTCAACAACAGTTTTGTTCCTAATTCTTCTTGAAAATTTCTCCAAAATCGAGAAGTAAATCGAGTATCTCGATCAGAGATAATGGTTACAGGCACACCATGACGAGACACAATTTCTCGTACATATATCTCTGCCATTTTATCAGAAGAATAGGTCTCACGAATGGGCAAGAAATGAACACTCTTGGTCAACCTATCTACAATGACCCAAATCGTATCAAATCCCTTCCTTGTCTTAGGAAGTTTAGTAATCAAGTCCATTGTGATATGTTCCCATTTCCACATTGGGATTTCCAATGGTTGCAACTTACCATAAGGTTTCTGGTGCTCTGCTTTTACCTGCATACAAGTCAAACATTTCGACACATGTTTAACCACATCTCGTTTCATACCTGGCCACCAATAGTTCACCCGAAGGTCACGATACATTTTAGTAGCCCCAGGATGAATTGAGTACTTTGACTTGTGCGCTTCTTCCAACAATGCAGACTTAAGTGGACAAGTGGGAGGTATCCACACTCGACCCCACCTAGTCTTTAAACCACGACTATCTTCATCAAGATTATGAGCTTGCCCTTTAATCCTGTCACGTTTCCAATTTTCTTCCTTTAAAGCTTCAGTCTGGGCTTCCTTGATCTGTTCAATTAGCCCTGAAGTAATCACAAGCTGCATAGCTTTCACTTTAATTGGTTCATACTCTTCCTTCCTACTCAAGGCATCTGCCACTATATTTGCTTTACCAGGATGATAAAGAATTTCACAATCATAGTCCTTGAGTAATTCCAGCCATCGTCTTTGCCTCATATTCAATTCCTTCTGAGTGAAGAAATATTTCAAGCTCTTATGATCAGTGTAAATGGTACACTTTACACCGTACAAATAATGCCTCCAGATTTTTAAGGCAAATACGACTGCTGCAAGTTCTAAATCATGAATAGGATAATTAATTTCATGGGTTTTCAGTTGTCTTGAGGCATAAGCAATTACCTTGCCTCGTTGCATAAGAACACAACCCAGACCAAGATAAGAAGCATCAGAATATACCACAAAATCATCAGGACCATCTGGTAATGTCAATACCGGTGCCTGAGTTAATTTGGACTTTAATTCTTGGAATGCTTTCTCTTGGTCATCACCCCACACAAACTTAACATCTTTTCTTGTAAGTTTGGTTAAAGATGAAGCAATCTTAGCAAAGTCTTGAATGAATCTACGATAATAACCAGCTAAGCCAAGAAAACTTCTGACATCAGTTGGACTTTTGGGTAGACTCCAATTGGTCACCGCTTGAATTTTAGAAGGATCAACAAGAATGCCATCTGCATTTATCACATGTCCAAGAAATTGGACTTCATGCAACCAAAAGGCACATTTAGAAAATTTGGCATATAACTTCTCTCTACGGAGAGTTTCAAGTACCTCCCGTAAGTGACAAGCGTGATCACCTTCATTTTTGGAATAAACCAGAATATCATCAATAAAAACGATAACAGATCGATCCAACATGGGACGACACACCCGATTCATCAAGTCCATGAATGCAGCCGGTGCATTAGTCAGCCCAAAAGACATGACAAGAAATTCATAATGACCGTATCGGGTTCGAAACGCTGTTTTAGGAATATCTTCTTCCCTAACTTTAATTTGATGATAACCCGACCGAAGGTCAATTTTAGAGAACCAAGAAGCCCCTTGTAACTGATCGAAAAGATCATCAATCCGAGGCAAAGGATATTTGTTTTTCACCGTCACTTTATTAAGTTCTCGATAATCAATACACATACGAAAACTTCCGTCCTTCTTTTTAACAAAAAGAACAGGAGCACCCCAAGGCGAGATGCTTGGGCGAATAAAACCTTTATCGAGAAGATCCTGCAATTGAGTCATCAACTCTTGCAATTCAGACGGTGCTAAACGATAAGGAGCTTTTGCTATAGGCTTGGCTCCTGGAACAAGATCGATTCTAAACTCAACATTTCTATCAGAAGGGATTCCCGGTAAGTCATCCGGAAAAACGTCAGGAAAATCCCTAACAATTGGGACATCCTCCAAACACTTTACTGTTTTCTCAGCATTAATGACATAAGCTAAGAAGGATTGGCCCCCATGATTCATATACTTCATGGCTTTGACCAAAGAGCACAAAACAACCCCTCCACGTTTTTCTCCTTGAATGGATAATTCATAACCACTAGGGGTTATCAATTGTATAACTTTGCGATTGCAAAGTATATTGGCTTTATAAGAAGATAGCCAATCCATTCCAATAACAACATCAAACTCCCCCAATACCATGGGTATTAAATCAACAACATAATCCTCGTTATTGATCGTAAGCTTACAGTTTCGATAAATATCAAACACACGAAAACTCTTAGAATCAGCAACCTCTACTTCTAACGGTACAGGCAACTTTTCTAAGACAAAAGATGGATGATGCACAAATTTTATAGACACAAAAGATCGATTGGCTCCAGAATCAAATAACACATAAGCAGGTATTGAATTAACAAAGAAGGTACCTGTCACCACATCAGATGTGACTTTAGCCTCCTCTGCAGAAATCTGGAAAGCTCTCCCTTTTGGTTTGGGCGCTTCCGGTTTCTTTCCCGAGCCTTGAGATTTAAACGATCGGCTATCATCACTAATCGGTGCTGCCCTCTTAAGTTCAGGGCACTCACTCCTCCTATGTCCTGGCTTATAACAATGATAGCACAGACTAGGAGAGCTCATACACTGGGTTGCCAAATGTCCCGGCTTCCCACATTTGTAACAGACAACAGGCCTAGCACGACATTCCCCCGCGTGCATCCTCCCACAATTGGGACAAGGTTTAGTAAAAACAGGCTTTTTAAACAATTTGGCAAACTTTGCCTTTTTAGACGAACCTGTTTCCGTTTCAGCCTTTCGTTTATCTCCCCGATCTTCCTGCCGTTTCAACTCCAATTCTCGTTCCCGAGCACAATTAATCAACTCATTAAGTGTCTCACACTTAGAAGGCGTGAGAAACTCCCGGTACTTTGTGTTCAACATAGTATGATACCGGTTTATCCACATCCTTTCAGTCTGAAGAAGATCCGGGCAAAATTTAGCTTTATCGAAGAAAATAGCAGTGATGGTATCAACACTTTCATCTTTCTGCTGTAGATGCAGAAACTCCTCAGTAATACGATCAATAGCGGCTTGAGGACAAAACCGCTTCAAGAAGAGTTCTTTAAACTGGGCCCACGTCAGCCCTTTTATTCCATCTCTGCCTTTTTCCTTCCTCAACAATTCCCACCAATCTTTGGCACGATCTTTCAACTGATTTCCAGCAAACATGACCTCATCAGACGGGTCACAATGACTAGTTTCAAACGTACTTTCAATATCAGATATCCAACGCTGGCTAATCAAGGGATCTACCTCCCCTTTAAACTCAGCTGGCTTACAAGCCATAAATTCTTTAAAAGTAGTTGTCTTAGAAGATTGTTTCATCTCCACTCCAGTTTCAAATTCAGACAACTCTTGATGAAGGAACTCTTTTAAGGAAGACTTAATTTCATCAATATATGTGGGCAAAGCAGCTTCAAAAGCCTTTGCCACCTCTTCCTTCACCATTATTTGAATTTCAGTGAGTTCCACCTTCTCACTGCTATTTACACCAGATGTATGTTCTTCAGCCATTCGTGGCTGAAATCATATAATTAAACAATCAGTATCATGTATTCACAATATTTAATAATCTTGTACTTATATAGTACATAATCACCTTACCTAATATTCAAAATCATGATACAATCTGACTTAATTAAGGAAACGTTTATGTCTTAAACATTTCATTATACTGGCCAGGCATAATAACATGTTTATCACACACTCGTGCCCTTAATTTCCTCGTCTCATTTCATAATTGAGAAGTTCGGTTCACACAATTTATACACACAACAATGTGTACATACACAATTCAATACATAAATACTGACCTCATACCTCCGGCTTAATGATCGAGGCTGGAATCGAACGTTTCATCACATATCAAGAGCATAAGATTTGAGTTCAGGTGTGTTTCCAACACTTGAATCCCTCAAACCAATGCTCTGATACCAGCTTTGTAACCCCCGGTTACTATTCAACCTTTTAAAATAATATCAGAGTTGGTCGCAGCAAATTTTTCAATTTTAAAACCTTGTCTGACCCTCTTATTTAATAATATTAAACAAAGTTTAACGCAAACGTAAACGTGTCACACATTTTACAATACTTATTTACATAAGTAAGTTTAAACCAAAATTTCAAACGTTTGCAACAAGGTTTGTTTGTTCGATTCCTGCTCCACCTCGATCCTTACAGCCGTGTACGTCATTTTTGACCTACAAACATCACACAATAATTCCCATTAGTTCATAAGAACTAAGTAAGTAAACCCCAATGGTTTCTCAACAATAAAATGTAAAAATACATTTTTTTCACAATCAACATTCAACTGAGTCATTTCTATTTGAATTGACTCTCACAATATAAAATATCACATTACCAATCATCAACTATTGCTCACAATAGTTTAATCAATATTACACTATGGGGTTCACATTTATGTGCTTCCACCATAGCCAATTGCCAGCACCTCTGGCTATCCACCATTGTGGAGTCATAAATAATCAAGTCTTAAGATGTTCACCAACCGGTGCTTTCATCTAAGACAATTGACAGCACCTCTGTCTATCCACCATTGTGGAGTCATATATAATTCAAGTCTTAAGATGTTCACCCACCGGTACTTCCATCTAAGACAATTGACAGCACCTTTGTCTATCCACCATTGTGGAGTCATATTTATTTAGTCTAAGATGTTCACCCACCGGTACTTCCATCTAGACAATTGCCAGCACCTCTGGCTATCCACCATTGTGGAGTCATATATAATTCAATCAAATTACTATGATGTTCACCCAACCGGTACTTCCATCATAGAAAATTGCCAGCACTATTATTTACCAGGGTATTGGATTTATTATAGGTTGTTGAACTTTTATTATTCAACCTTCCCCTATTACCAATGCCATATTTATCATGTCCATTATTCAACAACAATTTCAATATTTATTATGTGATGTCATAATGGTAGGATTACTTACCTTAATCAGATAAGGGATTAGCAACTGCAGGCTCCTTTCCTGCTCTATGACTAGTGGTTTGATTTCCACTACCACCACCTAGTTGCAAAATACATATATACAACTAGTTTCAACACGTATAGCACGTACAATCAAGTTCAACACACTTGACTGATTTGACTTTCTCAAAGTCAATTCATCACATAACTGACTCTATCTTACTATATTTAGCAAGTTTTAGTCAATTATCACAATTATTCATCTTTCATGCCTCCCCAGACATTTTATCAAATAATTGATGTTCATTATATTAGTTACGATCTTTAACTATTTTTATTATTCAATTTTTATTTTAAGATCATAACTATTAATAATTTTAACATCAATTCATCAAAATCATCATTTAATCTATGGATTATAATCCATAATTTATTTAAAATCATATTCAACCCATCCTGCTAGTTATTACACCATGATATGGGTTTCATAATAACCGGACATTATCCCGGCTTCAAAACAAAGATTTCACCTTCAAAATCTCAAGTTCTTCGTTTCTAACAATCCCTAGTTATCAACTAGGCAATAATCAATACCCATAATCATAGTATTACAATCAAAACTAAGTTTAATCCATACAATATTAAACTAGTAGGATAAAACAAACCGTTACCTGATCTGACGGCTTTCTACGGTTAAATTAACGATCGGGACTTGAAAATACGATCCTATACGCGATCCGGATGATTAGAAGCATTTAAAATGAATTTATGATGATTATTATGAGCTCTTGGACGTCTGGGAACAAGAAACAGTCAAAAAAATACGTTCTGATGCTTCCCCGATGCGTTCTGATCATTTTAACAAGTTTTTGCCGACATAGGGTCCCAGGCGCATCGCCTGGCGCGGTGCACCCAGTTGGGGCGTACCTCCCCACGTCAGCCTACCCAATTTTTAATCTTATCTTGTTTTCGCGATTCCGGGAGCATACGAACTCCGTTTTGTGCACGGTTTTCGCCTACGTTCACGATTTTTCGAGCTCTTTCCAATGGTTATAATTTCAAGACCTAAAGAGTTCAAAATATTTGACCTCTTATCTATTGCTATATTCGCTTCAGTGTATCTTGAAATCAGAGCCTCGTTTCGCGATTTCGCTTTCACTCATTTTTTTCATTTCCGAGTTATGATTCTAGACATGAAATCAATTGGTCATCTATTTGAATAAGCATTAGGTGATGGATGTTTCTTTGCGATCTACTAACACCCTTTTTCACATACTATCAACTTGTAATAATTACAATCATCAAATTAACGTGGATTTCTAGAACGATCACATGTGCTCTTGCCATAGATGACGTAATCTCACATATTTTTTTAAATCACAACCACCACAATCGTTCAATTAACGATTATTCACAATACATTTCATTATTAAAAACCTGTTGTTACACCTATGTTCTTGATTTTGTTTCGGTTTAAAGAACTTGTAGCAATTATCACATGGGCCGAACTAACGAATTCGTGGCCCACTTATTATGGGCCTAACAAATGAGCTGAATAAAATGTTGTGGACCAAAGTAGTATGCGGTTGGGCCAAAGGAGGTTGTTGGGCCAAACTGTTAGTTCAAAGAAATCTGTTGGGCCTGAAGTATGGTTATTGGGCCAGATTACATGTTGGGCCAACAGGTGGGCTGGCTAAATCTTTTGGTACGAAGGGTATACAGTGGGCCCAACTATTATGCCTAAAGATCTTCATTGGTTATACAAAATAGAAAATGGGCCGGACTATTTTCTGGGCTGAACCAGTGTCCAATTGAATAAGGTTAGGTCCAGTGAAGGTGGTCGACTGCAAATGGTTGAATATCTTGCACCAGTCAAACATCCAAGGTCCGGCCGAATGAAACTGCCCCACCATGTTCCGAATGAGTGATGATGGTCGAATAGGATTTGGGTGGCCGAATGAAAAGTGGCGAATAGGGTTCCTGGTCGAATGAATGTCACCGGATGAAACTCTTTCGGGGTTTATGGTTGACGAATGTGAGATGGCCAGCGAATAGAAGATGGCCGGCGAGTGACTACCGGCGAATGAGGTGAGCGAAAGGGGTGACCGGCGAATGAGAAGACTGGGCGAAACTGCCACATTCGGCGAATGAAGACCTCCGGCCAAAGCCTTTCGGCTTAAGGCCATTCGGCCATCTGCAGGTCAGGGCGGCCTAAGGAGTTCGAACCACTAGTTAGCCAACGCAGTTGGTGGTGTTCAGTGGTGTTAGCACTCAAGGGCTAAGTTCCGAGGGTGAGGGTCGAGAAGAACTAGGCTTAAAACCGGTTGAGAGAGAGAGTTCGACCAAGGGTTAGAAACCCTAATTTTTATAACATTCAAGCTCAAGTACCTCAAATTTCAGCGGGTTTTTCTCTATATCTGCTGTACTTTCATGTAAAGGATGATGATAGCTTCGTGTAGGTTCGAAAATGGAGCAATTTGGCTGAGAAATGAACAAGTTATGAAGGTTTGAAGCTCATAAATGGTGGTGGGAGCTTGAAATCCGGAAATTAGGGTTTAGAAATAGAAGAAGGAGAAGAAAGTGAATTATTTGAACTCATTCAAGGTATTTATACCTCGGGTGAGTTCGGGTTCGCTTTCGTTGCTCGGTTCGCGGTTTCGTTACGTTTCCGGATTGTAACGCGCGCGTTTACGGTTTTTAAAATAAAAGAACTTATATTTATGACTCGCATGCTGTTTATTTTTAGAATTTAATTTAAACATTATCGTATTAAGTTATTTGTCATATTTTAATATTTTTAAGCGTTTATTAATTTATTTAACGAATTTCGTACTTTTACGCGTTAATTTAATTTATTCGTGATTTTCTTAAAATAGTTAAATTTAATTTGTTTAATGATGAGTTTCAAAATTGTAAAATAAGAATTATCTTATTTCTTTGAATTTATGATCGTTCGTGTCTTTTATCGTTTTCGTTATCGTTTCGTCAGAACGCGTCACCATCGCGCGTATTCGTTCGAATCGTCATTCGAACGAACACGACGATGGTTTTGCTTTCCGACTTTTGTTTTCTACTTTTCAGTTATTATTTCAGAACGTTAAACTATCAGAATCATTCGTACAGATCGTCACCTATACGAATAACTCGTCGGTTTAGCATCCCGTAACAATAACCATTATCGTTTCATTTTGTTTAACCTCGCATACGTTTACACATCATAGTACATCAACAATCATTAGTATCACCGTTCCGTGTTGTCTGATGTGTTTCTGACTATTAAACTGTTACGTTTAAATCAGATTTCAGAAACACTAGCATAATAGTTTACTGTTTAGCATTACGTATTCGACAGTTCAACAGTAGTTTGCATAGTTTGTACCTGAGTTACTGTGCCGTTACTGTTCCGGTGACGGTTCCGACACAGTTGTTACACCGATGGGTCTACCCGAAGCCCGCTACATATGGGGCGGGTATTCTCGAGCCCGATGGGTATTGCGCCAGGTATGAGATTAAACTTTAAAATTTTCGCAGGTATGGGACGGACTTGGGATTTATTCATATACCCGTTTACCCGGCCCGATTACCCGATTATATATGCTTGTGTACACGTCTGTCCCGTATACTCGATTATAAATACTCATTTATATACATTTGAAGTTAATAGAAATTGTTTCTTTTCTAATTTCTTTTGAAATTTAGAAATTGTTAATAGAATTAGTTTCTTTTTTTTTATTTTTGTTCTTTGTGACAACTACATCAGCTTTTTTGAACCATTTTGTTGATAATTGCAATTCCTTGGTTTATCTTGAACGATCCTAATCAACTTATGACATTTTGAAATTTCATGTTATTTAATATATTAACGGTCTGTTCTTACCATATTTAACATATAGTTTTTGGTAATAAAAAAAATATTATTAGTTACTCGACACCCGACGTGTTTTAATTTAGTTATTTTCAACGAGTATATTTAGCTAACTAACGGGTATACCTGAAAACCGTCGGGATACCGGATACCCGATGAGTTTTGGGACGGATATGAAACAAACGTTTATAATCGGGTATGGGACAGGGATTGATCAAACCCGTCTCAAAATCGGCCCATTGTGATTCCTAACATAGATAAAGCTGATAGACGAGACCACAATTGGACCCACATGAACGTGTTTGAGAGTGGAGTGGTGGTGCTTCAAAGCTAAAGTTCCAAAGCTAAATTTCACTTTAAGAACCATGACATTTGGTTCACTTTAACCTTAATCAAGGGTTCAACCAGCCAAATTTTGTAACAAATGCATACATCAAACGAACATGAGAAAAATTAAGATTAAAAAAGCTTTCTTTCATTGTCCACATGCTTTCATAGCTTACGCTTCCACCCTTGGTTTTCAATCAAGATTGTGGGGTGTAAATTGACAAAAATCTATCAATTTAATCGGGTCTAAAACAAAAGAACCAAAAATTCATAATTGTGTGTTGATCTATTATTCCAAAAGGGGAACCTTCAAAGGCCGTAAACGGGGTTTCTCGAGCTTCATGGTGCATGTCACAACCACTCCCGCAAGTGCACAAACAGCAGGCACAAGACCAAACCCGTATCTTGAAACGGAAAAACATGAACATATAGGGTTGCAATCCTTCAGGGCTGTAGAGGTATCTGCGAAAACAAACACAACTTAGTCGAGCAAAACCATAAGCAGATCTTTTTTTGACTTTATAGACCATACGTACTGTTAATCAGATTATATTTAGCTAATCACAAATCAATGGTGTATATCTGTATACATAATAGTTGATGTATACATAATAGTTGATGTATTACATCAACTATTATGTATACAGATATACACCATTGATTAGCTAAATATAATCATTGGTTTTACATGAGGGTGGGTCTTGTAGTAACTGGTAAAGCTGCAACATACATCAAATCGCAAAGCACTATGCCCCTATCACTATACCCTCCCAACCATCAACCAAAGCAGTAGCTAAATCTACCATTCAGGTACACCCTTTTTTTTTACCAATTGATTTTATACTTTGAAATCAAAAAATTTTAGCAAGACAAGGAATTTACTTTGATATGACTCGAGGGCCCATAAAGCAAAACCACACGACACCTTGTCCAGGAAGCTCAATGATCCATAAACAAACGCACAGCCTTTGACATCCTCACCGACAAGATAGCTTTGCATGCTTACTCCGGTGACCTATCGTGTTATATAGTGTTACTAATGTTGAAAAGAGAATAACATGAATTATTTGCATATAAGGTGTTGTACCGATATGAGAGCATTAGCAATGCCTATGACGAATGAAAGAAGGTACATGATGTTCTTCATGTTGCTTGGCATAAAGAAAATTGCTGAGCCACAAAGTACCCACAAAACACCTCCAACAGAAAATAATACTTTTAGTCGTTGACTGGTCCATGTGAGCTCCTAGACAACACAAAACATTACTCCTTAAAAAGAATCTCTGACTGTTAAGAGTCAAATCTAGTACTTTCAAAATGCAAAATATTGTCTGTAAAACATGTTTATGAATTAACATCAAGATCCTTCTAATAATGTCATTTGTTATAAGATTCACTATGCGAATGAAGATTTTCTCATAAACTACACTTGGTGACTCAAAATCAAATCTAGAACTGAACGCTTTGACTCTCGAAAGTCAATGTGCATTATTTGTGATATCAGGAAACAAGTTTTGAAAGGGAACCTGTAGCAGGATGGAGATGATAAAGCTGCAAATGTAGATCATAGCTGGAATCTACCAAAGAATTCACAAATAACACAAAAGATGAGCTTCAAATTGGAATTCAACAAAGCAAATTTCACTTTTCCTGATCAAAAAGGAAAAGAAATTAAATATTTTCATTTATCATTAGGCTCATATAAGCACGTACCAGTGCTTTAGAAGATTGGGCCATTAGTAGATCGTTGATGACATAGAATGCAAGAAATGACTACAATTCGCAATGATAAAGGCTTTTTATAAGTTTGTAATTATTTATGATGTAAAGATACATGAAAGCAATAGGTTTAGGGGACCAAACCTGAGAAACATTGGTAATTAAGCGGGTGAAAACATAGACAAAAGCAACCTGATAGTATAGAACTTTCTTAAACCAGAAAATCCATGATATCTTTTGATAATCATGCCCTCTAGAGTCTTCCTTCAATCTACAAACAAGAAAAAAGTTGTGAATTTTATACACTTCAAGTTTTTTAAAGTTCAAATTTGTCCCTTTAAAATGCAAATACCTTGGCTCTTTTGTCCCAATTTGAAATACCACCACGAAGCAGCACCCAACAAATATTGACGAGTATGCAATCCAGCGATACTGTTCATTTACAAATAGTTAAGACAATGAAAGAAAGCAACGCCATGAGTGAATACATCTCTTTTTTGTACCTGATTTTCAACGTCGGTTGTGGTTTTTGAAGGGTGAATATGGAAGACTGCAAAGGCAATGGCATATAAGCTAAGGTTGGCAACCTTCAAACACATGTTCAAAAAAAGAAAGAAAAAAAAAGGTCATTCTTGGACCTTTCTCAGCTTCCTTGCATCTTAACAGTGAAAAACAACATGAAAATACTAGTTTATAGATAACAAATGAATTTTAACTGCTAAAAGTTTCTTACCATCGAAAATGCATTCCGACAACTAGCCATAACTACCCTGCTTGTTGAATTAAGGGTGATGCAATTCACCATAGACCTAAATTAACCAGCAAAGGTTCAAGGTGGGAGAAATCAAGAAGTGAAAGAAAGGTGTGTGTGTGCGTTTTGGGGGGGGGGGGGTCATTACATGTGTGAAACTTGTGTAGCAGCCCATCCCACATTAAAAACGGCTGCGAAAAAACTGTAACCAATTGTTTGCAAGGAAGTGGACACATTGCCAAAAATAATACAAGGAATACAGCTTCCAAATACAGAAGAAAATGAAACAGCTACCAGAATCGACCCTGCTCCATGCCAAATCTTAAAATGTCCGAACCTGTCTATCTACAACATCCACCAAATAATATATTCTGATGTTAAATCTTTGACAAAATTACAATATGTAACAATAAAAAAATACATGATATCCAAGATTTTGAACATTAAACACCATAAAATGCACAACAGAAACAATCGACAAATGAATGAAAATTGCAACAATATCTTTTTGGTAGACTTTCAAAACTAATTACTTACCTTTTTTTTATTGACACCACCTAAAATAGATATTTATAATATTCTATGATAAAATTACCACAATTTACAATCTAAATGATTCAAACCTTTAGCCATTTGGTTGGAGAATTACTACCAAAATGTTGCTTGATGACCCTTAAATATTCACATATGTGTCATATTACTCAACAGGGTAATCAGGGATGTTGCAATCTTCAACCATATATAAGTTGACTTCAAAATTACTGTAAAATTACGTAAATATCCTTTACCAACACAAATGAACAATTTACTGATTATGATCTCAAAGATACCAATTCACCAGCAAAAATGGTTGTGAATCCATCAGCAATCTGACCAGAAAGCATGACAGTAGCAGCATCCCTTGAAATATGAAGTCTTGATCAAATTTTGATCTTAAACTATAAAAATGTAAAACCTTTTTTTTCTTTTTGAAAAAATAAAAATAAAAGATTCTTGTTTTTGGGTCACGAACATACCTTGGGGATAATCCGATATCTGTCATGAACACCAAAAGATAAGTAAACCAGCAAGCAGCTGTTATGTCATTTAGCACATGACCCACCCCGTAAAAGAAGACGGAGCCCTTTCCTAGAGCCGCCGCCGGCGACTCTTTTCCGGCCACCCCATCATCCATGATGCTATAAATTCAACAAAAAACTGTTGATCTAATCACCTAAAAGCATACACAAAATGAAATCTTGATGATCAGTTTTCAAGATTCTAGCTTTGGGTGTGTGTGTGCACGCAATTCTTTAAAGTTAAAGAGTCAAAGATCGTAAAGATAAAGCGATCGAGAAGACTAGTGAATTGCGTGGTGTTTAAGAAAGATGGTGGATTTCAACGCATCAGAAGCTATCTAGCTTTGATCTCTTTTTTCAGTACCACTGATAGATCGGATGCTGTATCTGTGGTGGTGTGTCAGTGTGTGTGAGAGATCAGAGAGAGAGAGAATGATACGTCAAAAACCACCGCCCATAAGCACCAATGTCATCCTGTGACGTCTGTCGAATAAATGTAATATATCTATATGCATGCGGTTATATTATACGTGCCTAAAGGAGATGAGTAGAAGGGTTTAATATTGCAAACTTTATAGTTCATTTGATAATTAAAAATGTTTTGTATTACATAATCAATATTAAATAATTAAAAAAAATCCGCGAATGATGAGCAACACACTGCAAGAAAAGAAACTCGTTGCGCCGACAGCTATGGCGACGACAAATGTCCTTGCTACATCGTTGCTTTTAGCGACGACATGTCGTCGTTATATGTGTCAAGTAAAATTTTTTCTTCCTTTACACGTGTACACATCTAATTCGCCGGTCAACGAAGAGGGGGGAGTCTTTTTTCAAGAAGCTCAATGGCGACGACATGTCGTCACTAAAAAACAAATTTATTCATATTTATGATTTTCTTTTAATCAGTGAAAAAAGGGAAATCAACGACCATTATTTCGCGACGACATGTCGTCGCTGTTTTTTTCAGTTCCCCTGCCAAAAAAAAATTATTTTCCCCGCCCATTTATATTCAATTAAAAAAAAGAAAGTTAATTGGCACGTATTTTAACGACGACATGTCATCGCTAAATATTAATCATTTTTTTAATTTTATCTTATAATAATTTTCTATATTATATTGATTTGTAGCCGACGACATGTCGTCGCTATAGAGATATATTATATTTGTTGTCAATTAGTTTTATTAGTGATTTATACTAATTACTTATATTTTCTTATTGATTTATATTTGTACGTGTTAATTATTTATCTTATTTAAATGTTTTTTTAATAAGTAAATAAATTTATTTGGATACATTATTTTTTTTTCTTGTTTTACTGATATAAATGGTTTTATATATTTCAGTTAGGTCTACAAATTTATATTTACGAAATCAATGTGTTGATTACGGAATAGGTGTGAATGTATCATGTATGTATGTGTATGTATGTGTGTACATGATGTGTTGTGAAACACATCTGTTTTTCCATTTATTTCTGTTTAATTTCAATACATTTTTATTCGGTTTTCGAGTCGATTTAAGCTGGTTCTTCACATTTCCATGATTTGATGCTTGCAGGTAGTAAACGTGTTTATTATGGTACAAAAGATCAAGAAAACGAGCTCCCGGGTGGACGAGAACGGACCCGAAGACAAAGGAAGACAAAATCTGGATTCTGGGTGTCCTCGCATAGCACGAAGGGTATAAGAAACCCTGTCGCGTAGCGCGACAGGTGGAAAAGACATAACTGCCCATGTTTAATGATTGCGGGTTGACACGACTCTTTTGTCGGGTAGCGAGAGTCGTCGCATATCGCGACGGATTGTTGGATGGTCGTCGCGTAGCGTGACAAGGTGAAATTTTCATAAATTCGAGTTTGACAAATAAAAACGGCTGGGGACTTATTTTCTAAGGTTACTGACGACTGGAGACGAGATTAGGAGGCGACCAAGAATGTGACACCTCGTAATTTCCAGGTCAGCAACTCTATTATTTTAATAATAATGTTTATTAATTATTTCATACGTGGCACTAGAATAAATGCATTTAGTGTGACACGTGGCACAACAGTCTGAACACGCCGATAATTCGAGGAATTATCGCACAACACTCGCACGTGTCTTGAATGACGAACGTTGGTGAACGGATCAAACGGAAACACGAAAACACTGCACTTAGGTTCGGTGAACCTAATTTAGTTAGAACAAAGCCAATGTGTTGAGAAACGATGATCGTATTCGAGAAATATGAAAGATTCGGTTCAAAACAATGAAATTGGACTTGTTGGGCTCAGCCGAGACCCATCGCGGTACGCGATGGGCATACAATTGGGCTTTCGCGGTACGCGAAGCTCAAGCGGGAGAATTTGAATTCTCCGAAAAACGTCGCGGTACGCGACGACCGATCATCTTCAACCACCGCGGTACGCGGCGTGTTTCGGGAACCGAATGATTATTTTAATCATCGCGCTACGCGGAGCTACTTTTTGGGCAGTCGTCGCGGTACGCGACGACCCCGACACGCAAAATCTTTATATATCCAAGATGAAATCATTTCTGGCTACCTCTACCCACTTTCTCCGACTGAAACACTCATAAGCGGCCATTGACGACCTGGTAGCACCTCACAACTCCATTTTGTGCTACAACCATCGATTGGGAAGCATCCTTGAAGATTTAAAGCTTGGAGGTGGAGTTTTGAGCTAGACCACGACACCACCACCATCTTGAGCGACCTGTAGCTGCTGTGGAAGCAATCCCAGGGCCCCTTGCAAACTATTCACCTCTGTTCCAGGAAGATCAAGACTCCCAAGAAGCTCTTGAAGGTAGTTTTAACACCATTTCGCACTTTTAGCAATTGTACACACACATGCAATATGATTTGACCACATGCAATCATCCACACACTTTATGCACGAATTGTAGAGTGATTTAATCTGAGATTTATGTGCTAAGCCACTGATTTGAACATTTGAATGGATACACTTATGTTCTATGATGTTATTTGGGGTTTTTGTGACCTATATGTTAAGTTATGACCACATGCATCACCACCACTAGCTTGGTCACGAATTTTTGGGGTAAGAATGTGTTATTGAATGATTTTGCTACTGATTTGAAGGTTTCATAATGATCTAAGTTGATCTTAAATAATATGGATGACTATTTGTTGATTTTACTAAGAAATGGCTACTTTTAACAACATGCATGCATGATCTAGCATGACTCACATGATACTTGGTATTGAAATGTTGCTAGATATGTTAATGATGATGTTCTACATGATTTAGGATGTTGGATGATATCAAAATAGGTTATTTGGGGCATATTGCTAAAAATAGTAACTTTATAGTTACAAAAGGTGCAATATTGATAAAATGACCACATTGGTATGTTTAGATCTATATGTTATGCTAGGAAATGATGTTTAGAAGTTAATATGATGATTATTGATGCATTGGGACGATTAGAATTATTGAAAATATGATTTTTATGGTTATTACTATAAATAGAAACTTTTTGTTACAATGTTGCTAGAGAATGATGAATTTGAGGGATGTTGTATGTTTGGTATGCATAACTAACCTTGTTATGATGTTGATAAATGATTTTAAGTCCTAAAATGGTTGAAAGATGTGTTTTATCAAAAGTTACTATAAATAGTAACTTTATTTTACAAAGTCTATGAATAGCAATATGATTGTCGTAACGAATATGATTTTATGATAATTTAGGACTAGGGTAATGATCTTTAGAAAAGGCTTGTTTCTAATCTTGGTTAAACATGCTCATTTTAGTACCTTTCCATAAATGGAAACTTTTACGCGCAAACTATGCTAAACCGGCTATGTGTATCTATGTGCTATGTGATAACATGCTCATTTAGGATAAATATGCATGTTAGAATAATCGGAATATGATTTTATGCATAACTTGCCAAATATGGAAACTTTCCTAAAATAGAAACTTACCATAAATGGTAAGTTTCCTCATGGGAACGATTTTGGTATCCGTACACTTCACACAACACTAAACCGCACGATACACGAACACTTGATCCAAACCGTCACCAACGGGTCGTTAGGTCAAACACGATCGACACGATCAAACACGGTCAACTCGACCTACGTAACCACTTAGTGTTGTTGAACACTAACACGGTCCGGTGAGACCCACATATGTGAAAACGAACTCATAGTACCTATGTGATATAGGTGACTACTAGCCGGCGAGCTACACGTACTCTTTTGAGCTAACGCATATCTAAACTCAGGTGAGTTTACGGCCCCACTTTTACTCTTTAACTGCTTTTACTCAATCTTGGGGTGAGAATACTATGCAACTGTTTTAGATATATGACTGGTATGTTGTAAAACTATTTTTGAGTGTAACTATTATCGCATAAAGCCCTCACTTATCCTTACCGTTAATTGTTACGAACGAGTCGTTATTACGTAGTACTACTGGGTTTGACTAGCCCCACTCGGCAACAACTTTGACTGGAGGTCATAACGAGTGTAATAATCGATGTGAATTGCGAGTTCAGCGATGACTCGCGGAGGCAAATGGAAACAGTCTAGTTTCGGTAAGATGACATGACACACTCTACGGATCGTAGTATCCAACGAACAACTTAACATACCCAGTATATGTCTGTTTACTTTTCTGTCTGTCTAAACCTGTGAACTCACCAACTTTTTAGTTGACACTTTTCGCATGTATTCTCAGGTAACTGATGGAGCCTACGCTAGGATACACACAAGGAAGCCTTAAGGAGTCTGGCCTGCATATAGACTCGTATCTTAGGCGTTGTGTGCATTTGTTATGATTTGAAAACAATTTATTATGTAGTGTCTTGAACAATTACTTTCCGCTGCAACTTATGTACTATGATGTTTAACATTTTCCGCTGCATACTTTTATGAATTTGTCTAATTTCACAAACTGTGTGATTGTATAACTCATATAGAAGTCGTTCTATATGACCAAGAGCTATGATCCTGGCCACGTCACACCCACGTGGACTGACACCGCGAGTGGGAATTTGGGGGTGTGACAAAGAAGCTGTAAACGACAAGTGAGATCTTTCATTCGGAAGCCCTAGGATCGAGATTTGAAGGGTGTACAACGATTGGTTTCGGTTTCTTACTTGTTCTATACATTTGAATGATGTTTGATATTGGTTTATACACTATTTCTTTCTGTTTATTAATGATGATTTGTGGCTAAACCTTTTAGACCACCTAGAGTTTTATAGTATGCATGTTTAATGATTGTGAGGATTGATTGTGGAACAAGTTTGGGTTTTTCAATGATATAACGATTTGGTTTGGATTATTGGATGTGTATGAATGTTTATATTGTTTGTGATTTGGTTTATCGATTCCTCGTGTGCTTTGGCGAATGTCTTTCGTATAATAGGTGCATGCTAGGTCAATTACTTGGTGTTCTTGATTTGTGGATGGATTGCTAGACGTAGTGATTCATAGGAATGGTGATTAGGTCATAAATAAACTAAATGTTTAACCAAATTCAAAAGCCGTGAGGTGAGGGTTTGTTAATATGTCTTGAGTGTTCAACAACTTGTTAGTATGTCTAGGTTAGTTTTGATTTTTATTAGTTTTAATTAAACTACTTTGCACACATCAGTACACAAAGTCAATTTATACTCTACATGTTCAAGTATATCATATTCACTCTCACAATGATCATAATCATTTTGGTTTTAAATGTGTAAAACATAATGGGAGAAAGAAAGCAATTTCAAAAGATTTTGAGGAAGTATGATAGTGATCTTATCCGTCACTAAGTTCGAATTTAGTTGTGTAACGATTTATGTGATTCTCTGTGTGTGTGTGTGAATGTAACATGTATGTATGTGTGTGTGAATGTATCATGTATGTATGTGTGTATATGTGTACATATAGTAACTCTGGGTGTACACAAAGTCAATTTATACTCTGCATGTTCAAATATATCATATTTACTCCCACAATGATCATAATTATTTTGGTTTTAAATGTGTAAAACATAATGTGAGAAAAAAACAACTGCAAAAGATCTTCATCAAGTATATTGACGATCTTGTCAATCACCAACAACGAAGTTAGTTATGTGTGTTATTAGATGCACATGTATACACGTGTAATGTTATTTGTAATTTTATGTGTGTGTGTATATGTAAGTAGATACACACATGCACATGAATGGGTGTAAATATGTCTACCTACGTATACACATATACATACATGACACATAGAGTCATGCGTTTTTGTTGTTTTAGGCGCCGTTTGCAATTGTGCGACTGGAAAAGAAAAGATCTGAGGTTTTAAAAATACAAAAATTTTGAACAAAAAAATGATGAATCGGACTTAGATTTACGTCAAAAAATGGCATTGATGTTGTGGAAGGAAAATTTTTGTGAGCTATACAGACCAAAAACTAGGTCTGAAGCTACATATTACACGAGTTGGATTTATAAAATATTAAACAATTTATATAATTGAAAAAATAAAGGAAATAACATAAAGAAATATCATAGAAAATTATAAAGTACATGTCAAACAATAAAATAATAAATTACTATTTAATTTCTAAAAATATAATATTAATATTATCTAATATGACGGAACATATAAATTAATATTCAATATAGTTATTTAATATGAAAGATGAAAAATAAGGATGAAAAATCACCAAAAAAAAGACGTGAAGTGGCGTGCCTTTTAGGGTGAGGGTAGTCGCCCACATTTAAGCTTTTTTGATTGTTTTTATATGTTAAATCTTAATCGCCCTCTATAGAATTTTACAATCGCCTTCTTTTCACCTTTAATTTATAAGTATTTGTTAATAAAATCAAGTTAAAAAAGACCAACTAAATTTTTTAACCCACTTTAAAACCAAGTTGATTATTAATTTTAATAGTAATAATTACATATATCATCCTGTTTATAACTCTAATTACATATATACTCAACTTATAAGTTAAATTACATATATCCTATTCTTTTATAATTTTCCTTCTTTAAACAAGGAATATATGTAATTTAAAACTTTAAAAAAGGAGATATATTGAATTTAAAGGGTTAGATAAGAGAGTACGTGTAATTTATTTTATAAGTCGAGTATGTATGTAATTTATAAAGTTTATGAGAGATATATGTAAATGTCTCATTTTAATAAGTTAAACCACAACTAGCTTATTTTAAACAACTATATTACTAATGTTAAAAAACCTATTAACATAGCACATGAAGTTAGATTTGCGTAATCAGATTGGTGACGAGAATTTAAACGATAATTGTATTTTTTTTTTGTCAATAGAAAATTACTTAGGAAAGTCTCAATAGACGTTTTTGATATGTTTCAAAAAAATGGAACTTCATTGTGCTTTTGTGTATGTAAGTTAGTTTGAATGCCTTTTTTAATATGACCCGCTTCGACCTAACCGAATTGAACAGAGGAAAAAATTATTATATACCAATACTCAAACGACCTTAAAAAAATATTCGTCCATTGAAAAAAAAACATTTGATCCACCACTAATAATAACATGTGTGTATTGCTAATTTTCATTTATTAATATAAAAAAAAATGCATCTGTTTTTTTAGCCCCTATCGATTCACGTCTCTTCCTTTCCAATTGCAGATTTTTTCTCACGATTTCCTTTTTCCTTTCATTCTTATTTTGTTGTTCTTCCTTTTCGCTCTTCTTTTGTTAGATGTGAGATTTTGGTTTCTATTTCCACTAGTTGCCTTTGCTACATGATTTCCGGGTACCCGTTGGCTTTTTAAATGGAAGGTCATGGATTCAAATCACTCCCAAGACGAAATAAGAGTCTTTGAGAGGTCAGGGGGTTTTCCCGTGCAGTTTTTTCCTGGGGTGGTTGTAGGGTCTCAACGAAAGTCATGATAACTAAACATTGGTGACGTGACCTGAAAATCGATGGTTCACACGTTGAGATCAAATGTCGTTAAAAAAAAAGAAGGAAATCCAGAAGAGCCCTATGAAAATTTAGAACTCCGCCGGTAATTGAAAAAAGAAAACAAAGAAATTGGTTTCTTTTATTTAATAAATTAGTTAGGTTGAGTTGAGTTATGAATAAGAATAGTTTATAAAATGAAAATAAACGGTGATTAACCCTTGATTATCATTCAACATATCTCACATTTTACCTAAACAGTAAATACCATAAATCCATAATGCTTTTATTGATTATCATACCAAAAAAAATCCTTTTATCTTCAAAAAAAAATTCTTTAAAAAAAACAAAAATAAAATAACAAAAAAATTATCAAAATCATTAGAGTTATGGATTTAGGTACTCATGCTTTGTAAGGGTGCCTTGGTTTAAGCCTGATTCAGAAACAACAAATTAAATTAATATCCAAATCAGTGTATTAGTCCCTTATGATCTTTAACGTATATTACAACACTCGATCCTCCCATTCATACTCCAAATTCCCAACTTGATACTTATTAGTCTACAATCACAACTGTACAACATATATTTTAAAAAACTTCTTCATGGTGTTCTCCATACGTCTCCAGCCATCTGCAAATACACTGATGATCAATTTACTCAAAGATTTAGATTCTTATCGTAAAAATATAGTTTGTGTGAATTAACATAAAACACCTTGAAAATGACAAAAGTATTTGTGGGTCAAACTGACCCGTCGGTACTGTACTAGCCGACCTGCTCATATTTCCACCACAACCAACAAGACAACTAACCTTTAAAGTGCCATTTCTGCTTGCAATGCAGCAAGTTCATCTTCCTCAGCAGTGTTTTGGCGAGGAGTTGGACGTACTGGTTGCTTGCCAGCTGGCACATGCACCGGAGCAGCAGGGGCAGTTGTGGCAGGTTGAAGAAGTTGTTCCTCCAAATCAGCTCCTTCTAGTTCTTCGAGTTCAGCTTCCAGTTCGTCCTGTTAAAAAAAACCAGTTAATTAGTAAATTCATCATCCCAAAGTGTTCCATTTCCTTTTTCCAAGTAAATGGATGTTCAATTACAATTTGGGACATTGTTCTTGCTCAATTTCACATTTTCCTTCAAATACAAGAGCCTTTCAAAAGAAAATTGAAATATTTATTTTAAAGGTGATTATATGATTTTAATAAGCAGAACCAGATATGTGAATACATGGTTGCAGAAAAAAATAGTGTCCAGGAATACTTTCGCTGTTTGAAAATTGTAATAATCATTTTAATGTTTAACAACTTCCATTATTCAGGTTATCAATAAAAAATTGACCTAAAATTATTTTACGCCAAAAAAGTGTAAAAAGGTAATTTTGTTTTACCTACAATTACAACGTATTGAGATTGAGTTATAGAAAATGGGGATGGTACCTCATCAAAATCAGCAGCGGCACCCATTGGTGTTGCCAATGCCTCTTGAATTAACTTCATATTTTCAGTTTGTTCGTTTATCTCATCCATAGTCTTGTCAACATCATCAATATTTCTGTAGCAAGATAATTTTTTAAATCGTATAAATGAAAGCTAACATATAGTGCTAATGAAATAAGAATGCATGTTATTGAAAAACAAAAGCTTTTATAACGTTTCGGAGCATAATTTCTCATCATTACACTTGGTGTCATGTTACATTCAATTAAATCAGCCACCATGACCAAGTAAAGGTGGCAGTTTTGACCCATTTACCTATCTTCAGCTTGAGAATTTGGATTTTTTTTTATCTCGCCATAGATTTTAAGCTAAAGGAACTAACTAAATAACAGATTATGTCAAACAGGTTGAAAGGTCAGCATAAGTGTAATGCAAATACACTCTTGAATTATTTTAGTAAAAAAGCTTTTGTAACAAGAAAATATGTTTGGGTTAAACAGGATCCGTCAAAACTTTTTTATCCATTTTTTTCCCAAAATTTAAAAGAAATTAAAAATATGATAAAAAAAAACTATGTTATCAAAAATATAACATAAGTCTATCAAATAAACTTGATATACTGGGTAAGGTTTGTGTCTATCCCCCCCAGACCCTAATGAAAAGTGGGAATATAATGGATAAGTTTGTTTGGTTGTAATCAAATAAACTTGAATAGAAAAGCGCAAATATCTGAATACACTTGGGGCATAATTCCAACTTGTTTGACCCGTTTCAACAATTTGACTGTTTCATGTTTTGATAGGTTTTAATATTTAATCAGTTCACCTGTTGGAGATTCATAATAACCCAAACTGACCTATTTGTAGGTACATGGGTTGAAAACAGAGTAATCAAAGGTTATCAGCTTTTTAACCTCGTAGTATGATTGTTAAAGCTTAATTTAAAGATAAGCAAGTACAAACTCACGTTGCCTTCTGCATGGCTTTCATAGCAGCTGCACCAGTTCTCAAAGCATCAACAGTCTCTGTGGTAGCTTTTGCACCTTCTAGCATAATCATCTGATATTCAATTTTTAAACATTATTAATATTAAAAGAGTGTGCATGCTTGTATCCTTAAAATGCATAATGACTTGACATCATCGCTAAATAATTAAATATCACCTGGTCATGAATACGTAATTGGAAGTTCCCGAGCTGTTCAATTTGTTGCTCGTAGAGTTTTTTTCTCTTCAAGCATTGTATTGCCGCTGAATAACATCCAAAAATTAGATAATAATAAACAATTTAATAATCCATACTCCATATAACAATGAAACATAAGCTAGGTTTTTGAGTACATAACAAAAAAGATAACATTCTAAATTAGTCCTATCTGCAGTAAAATGAACGAAAAGAGTGCAAACAGGTTTCATGCATCATTCCTCTTTCAAGTTTCAAAACACTTATGTGGACCATAAACCCACAATCATGCAACAGAAAGATTATTAAAGCAACTTACTGCTATGTATATAAACTATAAAACAGTGAGTATGAAATATGAACGAAACATAATAATGTCCCAGGGAGAAGAAGATTAAATAATCTCTAATTATACCCCTTTTGTTTTTTGCTTTAGTATAGTCCTTAGCCTTCTCCACCTCTGCAGACGCCTTCTTCAATAGTACTTTCTCTTTCTTTTCTAGCATTTCAAGTGTCTGTAAAAGAACAAGAAATGGTACATGTCAAAATATGCAACACAAATTATCAATATCTATTACTTCAAGAAAGAAGGATGTTTATCAAAATATTCTCTCTCTTCTTTTTTACCATTCGATATGTTGGTTCTTGGTCAATCGAATCTTATAGATTACATGCTGTTAATGTCAATCAATAATTTAGTTGATATTTTGAACACCCATGGCTTAAGTTGATGTTAAGAAGAAATGCATATATCTACCCTGAAATTTACTAATTGATTATCATTTAAGAATATATATATATTTTTGAACTCATGCTTGTTAATTTGTTATATTTGTACTATGATGATTTTACAGCTAGCAAATTTATAATCTATCCCTTGATTCTGGAACCACTTTAAAAACTAAGTGCATACCTGTATATTATTTAAGAGATTAGATCATAATGCTTCATCAAAAATTCCACTAAAACAGGTAACAAAATACTAAAAAATAATCAACAGAATACACAAGCATCTTAAGTCAACACTTGGTCAATAATAAGAGATCCAAGATAACCTAAAAGTTACACCACAACCAAATTGAATTCAGGAACTGGATCAGAAAACTTCAAGATCAATTCCACTAAAACAAGTATCAACTACCACAAACTAATCAATATAGCTTCAATATTGGAAAAAATACAATCCAGATCACAAAACAACGCAAAAAGGATACAAAAAAAAAATCATCACCTCGTTTAATTTGTCCAGTGTCGTTACGGCATTAGCTTCTTGCTTAGGTTTTCCAAAAACTCGTGTAAACATGTTTATTTCTATAGAAACTCCCTTCGGTTGAATCAACAGAGTGACGATCTTCAACGGCTGTAAATATAAATCAGGGATTTAGATCTCAAAAACGCCCAAATTTGATCTTTGCATATACACGTATATGTAAATCCAATTATTGGAATCAAAATTCATGTATAAAAAAGAAAAAAAGATTACCTCTAATCTTGCAAGAATTGCAATCGAATTAATTGATATGAACAAAGCAGAAGCAATCGATTTTGATGAATATGATATGGGTTTAAAGTTTGTATAAAGGCAGGGATGTGGAGCGATTCACAATCCTTTAACGCACCCGACCCGAGATATTTTGAAACCGAAATTTAATAATAATAATAATAATAATAATAATAATAATAATAATAAAACGACCAGGAACGCAACATATTGACCCGGTCGTAGTATTCACATTAAGACCATGCCCATCGACAAACAAATGCTCCGTTCGGTCGTTCAAAAGTGGAAAAAAAAACAAAAAAAACAATTAAATCCAACGATCCGTTTGCTCCACCAACCCTTGGTTGGTTGGAGATTACATATTCCACATTTACAAATATAGATTAAAACTAATTACATTAATTAAAACTAAAACTAAAAAATTACATAAGCAAGTGAAATTTAAAAGTTACATAACCAAAAACTAAAATTTAAAAATTAAATAAAGTAAATAAAGTAAAATAATTTTAAAATTTTTAGTTATTTTATTAAAATAATAATTTATATTTTCTAATTAAAATAATTATTTTTAATTAAATAAAAATAAACATAAAGCAATATTTAGTTAATGAAAATTAGGTTGGTTTGGGTTGGTTGTGAATGAGAGTGAAAAAATTAAGTTTGGTTGGTTGTATATATGAAAGAGAGAGAAATTAATATTTTATGGAATAGTTTTGGTTGGTTGGTTGTGGATGGGAGTGGTCTAAGGTTTTATGGGTGAAAATCAGGTTTCGAATTATAAATTCGGGTCAGTTCAATAACTCGGGTTGAATCAATCATCATTTAGAATTTTTAAATGTTAGATTTTACTTGCACTCAATAAACTAGATATATTTTAACAAACAATGAATGAAATGTTTTAAAATAAAAGGATAAGTAAGAATTAAATTTTCTAAGATTTAGAAATGTTGAGTAAGAGGAAAATTTAAGTTTTATGGTAAAATTGTCATTTTTTAATTGATTTTAAATAGACATTATCGTCTAAAAAACAAATTAAAATAAATTACGATAACTACCCAAAAAAAAGTAAAAAAAAATGAATTTAGAAAAGTACTTAAACCACCTCAAAAAATTACAATAAACGACTAAAAAATACCCCTTTGAAACCACCCCAAAAAATTATAATAACCGCTTCAAAAATATACCTCTACAACATAAACATGTTCATACATTAAACTTTATAGTTTCACTGATATACTTGTTTGATTTTATAAGTAAGTTTAAACCGTTAACAGTATTATTATAAAGTAGTTCAACTTCAGTATTTATTTTTAAAAACAAGGGGGCCCAAGGAATTTTTAAAAGAAAAACGAAGGAGATCGAACTCAATACCTATAAAATTTTTTGACGAAATAATATTAAATAAAACCTTTTAAGAGAAAATTATGTTATGTATACATATACTTCTATATATAAAATAAATATAAAAATTTCAAAATTTTAGGCAACTTTGAAAATCATGTCATATGTGATCGCACCTTCTATACCTTACAAGGACCGGCCGCTGGGCTGACTCAACCATTATCAAGGCCCAAGACGAATATGAAATTCGGTGCCTATTTTCAAACTTTAAGTTACCTACCAATTAAAGGTGTTTGAATGGTTTGTTTGGTTTTGAATAATTTTAAGCTAATTTTTTATATAAACCAATCCACAATAGAAATTTACACAGACCAAATGATTTATGGTAGCATTTTAGATAAATTATGAAACAAATATATAAAAAACTTAGTATTTTTTAGTCAGGTCCTAAAATTTTAAGAAACCTAAGCGTCCGTCTAAATTTTTCAACAAAAGAGCTCTCGTTGTGATAGGGAATGATACTAAAACACCTCCAAATGCTATAGTTTTACCCATCATGTTTAACTTCATATCTATTTGTAAATGGATCCTTTGAATTATAATCGTTCTAACGTTTTATAATTAACCCAAATTAGTCAAATTTCATTAGACGAAATAAGTTATATGAACTATAATCAATCAAACTTGTTAGAATTAGCCCAAATTAGTTTAATTTCATAAGATGGAATCAAAACTCGTTCCTCTTATTGTTGATAAAACTTTTGTTATGAGGTTGTTGGGTTTTAATCCTTATAAATAAACAAGTTTTGGGGCAATGAAGGTATCTGAGCCCAAACCAGTTTTACCCATGGATCAAGGTTGTGAGCCGCAAACCCAGTAGTGAGTCGGTTCTGTGGTGTTTACCCCGGTCGAATGCCAAACCAAACTCTGATGCATAGTGTGCCCGGTTAAGACAACACATTGGTCTGAGTGGGGTGTGGGTCTCTACGTTGGGAGGGGTGTGATATCTCCCAAAAATTTAGAAAGTCGCCGTTCGAAAAAAAAACAAGTTTTGACGTAGGCTTATTAAAATAAAAAAATAAGGGTTGGGTTCAATACGAATACTACATACACGTTCCCTACATAAACTTTGCAAGAGACACCAATTTTATCTTCCTTTTTTTATTGTGGCAGTTTTACTACCCGATATAATAATTAATAAAAGAGGAGCAAGTCAATTCAGAATCGTCTTCGTTATCTTTATATTTTTTCAAAAATTTCTTTTCTATTATAACATTTCTAATCTTATAATAAAAATTATGAACATTTTTAAAAAAATCTGGTAATTAATATAAGTTTTCTTGGTTTTATGCAAAATGAGGAGTTTTATAACCTTCCTATATATGTGTGTGTAGAGATTCATTCTATTAAAAACCAACAAGTTGTAAAGAACCAAAGGAACCATATTTATAATCACATGATTTAAGGGTATAAAAGTAATGTTCATTTAAAGTATGAGATGTTAATATGATACTTTTTAAATTAGTGGCTATAAATAGTTCATTTAATTCTATAGTTCTCATTTGAACATCCCTCTGTGTGTGTATATATTTTAATATTTGTTCGGTTGTGATTGACTGATTGTAAAGCCATTGGCCGCCTTAATTTTGTTTGCCTCTTACAGAAGCCACTAAGGTTGGAATCATGACGGTTTCTCCCTATCCCTGATTTCAATCACATGGTTTTCCCTTTTAGTTTTTTTCCGTTCCCGTGATGGTGCCTAAGTGGTAAGCTAGTGAGAATTTATAATGAAGATCTAGGTTCAAAGACCGGCACCACCTAATTTTCCCTGGGTCACATAATTTACCTTTCAACATGATGTTGGTCGTGACATTCGGATTTAACATGAAGATGAATAGTTATCTTCTTCAATTAGGTCACGTCACCCGTTTTCAGTGGAGATCGATTGTGTATTGTTATGTCGTTTAGGTTTCTGCCATATGTTAAACTACAAAAGAAGTTGTTACTAATAAGACTTGTTAAATAGATAAAAAAAAAGAAAAAAAAAAAGAAAAAAAAGAAGTTAGCTTCAAAGGTTAAATAGATTAAAAAAAAAAAAAAAGAAGGTTAACTTAAGAGGTTAAATGGATTAAAAAAAACAAATTAAGACTTGGTGATATCCGCGAACAACTAATATTATATACATGTTTACCTCATTATATACTTGGCATGTGTATGGTATATATCTAGTTGCCTTCTCAAAGTTATATTGTCTCACTTAGGGCTGTAAATGAACATTTATTATTTGAAAAAAAAATAAAAACAACATTCTGAATCTCAAAACAGTCAGACATAATATATAATCATTTACATAAATATAAGTTTAAATACTTATATAAAAATCAAAAAATAATTATCATAAAACAAATAAAAAAAGAAGTAATAATCGCAATTAAAATTACTCTAAAAGAATGTCTCAAAAATTTTAGTTTCAAAATATCATATTTTATGTTATATTATTAAACTAAAAATGATAAGTTAAGAATATAACACAAATATAATCAATAAATACAATAAATACATAAACGAACACGTTATCGAACGTTTATGAACACAAATGAACGAAATTTATCAGCCCCTTGTTGTTTGAAAAAACCCTCCACTTCAATTGGCATTTTTTCTAAAACGTCCGGGTCGAAATATGGCTTTCAAATTAAGTTCCGTTGTGTTCGTACATTTATTAAACGAAAGAAAATAAACAAACTTTTCGCCAAACATGTCATGAAATGTGCGTTGAACGTTCGGTTCATTTAAAACTTAGTCTCACTCCATTCCGAAATAACAAATTTTTTACACCCCCTTCCACGTCATACCTAAAAAATTCCCGATTTGTTTTGGACCAAATATATTTTACAAGTACTTTTAATAAATTAATAAGTATACCAAAAATTTGCAAGAATAATGATACTCGACAGATAAATATCTGTTATTATACCGACAGGTTTTATGTCGAGAACGAGACATATTTTTTAATCCGCTATGTGATTAGGAATTAGGATTATCAAACCCTACCCAAACTCAACTTATTACCATCCCCACATGCGTTAGATAGAATTAAAGTCAAATCGTATAATGTTGTTATCTAGGAAGATGGAGGGGAAACCAGTTGGAGAATAACCAACAAAAACAAGTCAAAGAGGATACAAATCATTAAAAGCTAGATGGAAAATAATTAACAAAACACAAAGAGATAAAAATGAAGATTAAAATGTATATATTTAGGGAATATATTTGGAGCTATCTTGATTTATAATTATTATAATAGATGTTCATGTCCCCTCACTGAAAATGAATTTTGAGGTTATATACTTATATTCACCTTTTAACTCTATTAACTTATAAGTCATAACTCCTAACTTAGTGTGAAAAAATATGGTAGGGTTTGTTTTGAAGATCCGTGTGCTAGGCCCATTTTGTAGGCCCAAAATTTATGTTAATTCTTGGGTTTCGGAGCCTGTCAACGCAGACCCATGGTGAAGTGGTGAACTAACGAACCCGAAAATTAATATTTTATATAAATGATATTAAGTTGTATGCTGAAAATGTTATTTCTTATTAACTCGAGGTATACATGGAGCCGGAGGTATCAAGTATATATGGACAATGGTGCTTGGATTTGGAGTTGTTTAGTAGCTTTTTAGTATCTTTTAGTGGTTTATATTTTTTTAATAGTTAAGAGATAAATTTTAAGTTTGAATGACTGAAAGACCATCTCTTAATCATCATCAGCGGATCTACATATTGAGGTGTGGGTTCAAGGGAACCTCCCCGTTTCGAAAATTTAGTAGAAATTGTTTATTTTTAAAAGGCTTAAAATATAGTGTGAACAAACTAATTTTTAATAGTGAATCCCCTATGTGATTAGATATGAATCGTCTGTATATTCATCTGTTCATTTCCTCTCTGTGATATATCAACAAGCAAAATGATAGTTATTGACAGTTAAACCTTTGCGTCAAGTCAGTTGTTCATCTAAACTTGGCAAATTTCGTTAACATTTTGGCCTTTTGGGGCGTTGCCCCGAACCCACAAGGGCGCTACTAGGGGTGTTAAAAAAAACGTATCCAAATCTGAAATCGAAATATCCGAAAATTCGGATTCGGATAGTAGTTTTGAAAAAATTCGGATAGTTCGGATATACGAACTATCTGAAATATTATTTTTCTGGATATTTTTTGGATATTCGGATAATTTTTAGGATATTCGGATAATTTTTCGGATATTCGGATAGTTTTTCGGATTTTTGGATGTCCAGATATATTTTTAAAATTTTTTTATTTTTATTTTTATTTTTGAGTTCGGATATCCGAATTTGAACACCCATAGGCGCTACCCCTTGACCCCTACCCGCTGACCGGCCAACATGACCGTCACCAGGGTCTCTGCCCCTAAGACCCATTAGGGGCACGACCCCCTTGAATATCGTTTGGTCCGGAGTTTAAGAAATCTTATACAAGTGTGCATTTCGTACATCCGAACTCTTTAATGACGATGTTTTTTCAATTATTGACTAAATTTATCGCGTTGTTATTACGTCATGAACATTACAAGATCCAAACGTCAACCTGACCCTGAAATATTTATGTCAAAAATTCTATTTAATTGAAGCGTCTGAAAATAGTGAAACCAATCAAACTACTGAAAAAATCCTGACTCCGCCACTGTTAATCATTTAAATTTAAACTTACGTCTTAACCATTAAAAAGCTATGAAATAAGATTTATTAAAAAGTAACATCTTAATGATCATTCAGAAACCTACCAAACATTTTCTTAATCGTTTTAAGAATAGATACTTAATTGAAAATTTGCCTTCATATGCCAAAAAGGTTGGACTAAAGAAGTCGGTTTTAATGATTAGATTTGTAGATAAAATCTTGTATAAATTAAAATTCAAGATCTATATTCAATAACACATGATAAAATACACAAACATACAAATGTGATCATAAAAATTAAAAAAAGTTACATAACAAAAGACAAAACGAGTATGCATGACATTACTCCCACAAGAATGACATCCCGGTTCAAGCATATCGTTCCCGTGCCATTCGCACCACCGGTCGGTCGTTTAGTACTTGTTCCAAAGTCACCGGTCCCTTTGGCGTTAGCACTAGATGTGGGGCTACTAGCCGGAACACTAGCACTAGAAGAGTGCCCATATTGATAGAAAACTTGTGCATCTGTTGAATTGGGAGCCAAATGGAGAAGTTCTGCATAACATAATGAATTTTAAAATAAATATAAGTTTTCTTTTTTTATATATACAAGTAACGTTGTTTTAATCCTATGACTTATGGTTTTAACAATTTTTTACTCATAGTTATAAAAAAAGGTATAAATTAGAATCCCACTCATATTATATATAAATGAAATTATTTGCCATCATTGATGGTCAAACTTAAAGCATAAAAATAAATTATCATCTTACGTTGCACTATAAAAAATTTTTTTAAGAAAAACACATGTCATCTTTTGATATATAATAACAAGATTAAATGTTATTTATAATTTTTATATATTTATTATTTATTATTTAATCAACAGCCATGACGATTAAACATATAATTTTAACATAAGTTGTTATTTACAACTTATTGATTCATTTAATTTATTTAATACATGATTTTGTAACATGTATAAAAGAATTGTATAATTATGAGCCAAACCATACTTTTTGTAACCAGTGGATGAATCAGAAATTCACAACTTGGGTTGCAAAAAAAAATTGTAAACTTTTATATACATACATGATACAACCATAATTTACTAAAAATACAACCATAATTTAATAAACAAATCAAAGATACGTATCTTTATTAATAAAGATATATATAACAGGGTTGTGTTATTCACACACCCACCTCACCCACCCCACACCCCTTATACGCTGTATACGAGGCGTATAGGGGGATAATTATTGGGTGTCAGAATTTGTCAGTGCCATTGATTAGGGACCTATACGAGGCGTATAGACCTATACGCGTCGTATAGGTCCTATACGCGGCTCTATACGTGACCAATCATTGGGCGTCAGTGCCAATGATTGGGACCTATACTAGTAGTATAGACCTATACGCGGGGCTATACGCCACATATAGGTCTATACGAGGCGTATAGGATCGGTGAGGGTGTTGAATTAAAAAAGAGGGGTGTGTGAATAACCAGTCCCATATAATAAGACCGGGTTCTATCTGTATTAAAAAAACATTATTTTTAAGGCAAACTCGTTCTGACCACTTGTTTATCTAGTCGAATCCAGACATTGTCACATCTCGTTAACGGTTACACTATCGGAACCTATATAACTAACTATATTATCATGATGGTTTTTAGTATTGAGCCCACATATCCACTTAAGTATTTAGGAAGGCTAACAAATGTACTTAATTACAATGTTTTAAAAACCGAAATTTCCAAAAAGTATCTAAATTCATCTAAAAACAATTCAAAAAGTATTCAAATTCATCTAAAACAATATAAAAAGTACTCAAATTCTAATAGACTTTTTTAAATAAAAGTGCATAATAGGATTATGACATTGGCATGTTAAACACATAAAGTTCACGATCGCTTATAAAACCGAAATTCACTATCTTGTGTTTTTTTGAAACCGGGATTACCGGTTTTACCAATATAACCGGATTAAACTGCTGGATGAGTTAGCGGAGGCCGGTTGAACCTGCAAGTTCGAACCAGTTTATAAAACATTGCTTAATTACCTGGGCATTTTGTAACATTGGCCGGGGCATGACAAACTGAAGGGAGGCCTAACGCAAGTGTGACATTGATTGTGAGACCTAAATCCGGATCATTTCTGTCTTTGATTACCACACACAAACATTTCTTGTTGGTGTTCAACACTTGTTTCAAGCCACTACAACAATCTGGTGTTGGAGATTTAGCTTTGCCTCCAACGTACGCCAAACATGTCGCTAGTCCCACCAACTGCTCGGTACACTCTTCCTTGTCCTTGTCGTCTGCACCCGATGTCACGTGGCAGACCAACACGAGGGTCGAAAGTACGAACCCGAACCAGAACCAGAACATAACACCGGTTCTTTGTAAAGCCATTGAAATGAGAGGGTCGGTCAGGGATGAGTTGAACTGAAGTAGCTAGTAGCTATTGGGTTTTGTTGAAGATGGAGTTTTGTGTTTAAATAGCGGTTTCTTTACATTCAAGTCGAGACAAAATCCAGAGCCATCTTCAACATGAAATTTTAAAGAATGATCGGTCTTTTTATTATTATTTATTTGTTTAAAATTCAAACTCTAGCTTTTTCCAGAATATATTGTCATAATATATATATATATATATTTATTTACTTGACTTTAGTGATGGTGACTAGAAGTTTGCAAATCAGTTCATTAACCTCTCGAAAACTGATTTACTAATAACCGAACCGATTAATCGTTTAACAAATTTAAAATGTTTTGAGCATAAATGGCTTTTCAAGTTCTAAAAGCAAAACCAATCTGATATTGAAATTGGTTAAAATAACATGTTTTTTTACTTAAGTGGACTGATTAGTTAGATTTAAGAAAAAAAGGCTGATAATGAGTTTTGTCACTTGAAATCTCAAACTGATTCTAAATTGCTGGTGTTTTCAAAAACCTAAAACCGATGCAAAAAAGTTGATTTAAAAAAACGGTATCAATTTAGTTAACTATTTCTTTTTTGTGCATGTCTACAAGTGAATACACACACATATATGGATGAGGGAGGCACCCAAACTTATGAGAAAATCTAAAACCTTTAATACATGAGACGAGTAATAGAGCGATTATTTAGGTATAATATCTGAAATGAGATTAGTTCTAATTTTTTTCACATGTTTAAGAAAAATATGATATGATATTAGGTGATACATGTCTAAGTACTAATATTAGTTTACTTGTATCAAAATAAAAAATATTAATATGTTATTTATAAAATTAAAATGTTTTCTAAATATCTCTACTATTCACATGACATAACAAACATAATCATATTTATATTATTAACATTTTTTATATATGAATCTAGTCGAGTAATGAAAATATACATCGACTTACATACCAATACCTATGATAGTAAAAAAAAAAAAAAAAAAACTTAATCATTCTATCCAGAATACATAATATAAGAGCTTGGAGTATTAAATAACATGAATCCATAAAATGTGTCATGACATAATTAATACTATCTAGGAAGTTATTATTTCATACTAAGTTGTTATAAATGTAGTTATTTCACGATAGTTTTTTAAGTTAAGTTTAAACTTAGATTCCAGTAGTTGTATCTCAACGGGTAATTTGTAACCACATAACATCACAGACGAGGACAACGGGACTTGTAGGTATACCCGTTAACCAAATGAGCAATAACTAATGAGTACCTAAACGAACATGAGAGACTAGATACCAGAAGACTGAATTTACAACATAAATATTGCCCCAATAATACAATTGTGTCGTACCATTATGGAAGAAGATTCGGCCAACATGTGGACTTCCACGGGAATAAAAAAAGATGAGAATATATGAAATATGGAACGAAACCCCAAGGAAAAATAACCGAGTCTTTTTGAGGAAGAAAGGACGTTTTTTTTCTGTATTTAACAAAAAGTAAATCTTATTTACTAACTCAATTCAATAAAAAAATAATAAACAAATCGAAATATCTCATAATCAACCATTTCGAAATAAGAAAATCCCTCTTTTTACTTGTTGGAATTGAGATTTTAGATTCAGATATATCATATCTTGCCATGTGGTCATGAATTTGGTGAGAACGAAGGTAGTGCGTATTATGAACTCCTTGAAAAAGGTGCAACGTGAAAGTGGGCATGGAGTTGAAGCACTTCACCAACCCACTAAGGTTTGTGGTAGGACATGACCATGAGCTTTTAGATGTTACATTTTTATTATCTTACAAATGATGTCATGCTTCGTTGGATGACAAACGTCAACTGTAACTCTAAGCAAATGTTTCTAAAACTTGATTGATTCATATGGTGTGTTGCGATTTGAATACGAATTCAAGAGATAAAATGTTTGACTGGATATAAAAAGAAACGAAAATTAATATGTGCGTTGCAACTAAACAGTTATGAATGCTGAATTGTATATAGACAACAATATTGGGTCATATACGTTGCAGCATATAAAATTTAAAAAGAATTAAAACATAGATATACAACACTATTGTTCCCAATTAATACGTTTAGGTATATGAATAATTTTTATCCGTTTAAAATAATAAATTTAGTTTAAGTTAGAGTGAGTTGTAAGTAACAAATAGTTTATTTGCATAATATTTAATAATTTTATCATCAAATATATTATTAATAATTTTTATCCATTTGAATCTATTCAATCTCATAGTTTTCATGCTACTCGTCTTGACCCGTATTGTGTTAAGATGTTCCTCTCATCTCAACTCAACTCATTATAAGTTATAATTTTATCTGTTTCAAATTTTCAACCCAAAATATAATAGTTTCTTACTTAGACTAAACAATTTCTCTTTCTTTTTTTTTTTAAGCCAACATAGTCAGTTTTAAGTGTTTAAACTTTAAATGATATTTTTCACCCCTCGAGCCAATAATGGCGATCATAAAAAACCAATAATTAATGAAACGTGGTTAGTGGAATATCTTGTATAAAGTTTTAAACAAATATGTTGTCACATTTGATAAAAGAAAATCTATTTATTTTTATATTCTTTACGATATAACACTGATGACACTCATTGTCATAAAAAACAATGATTTACATGTATCTTTGAAAGCAAAATTGTTAAGCATTAGCTATATACGTCGGTTTACTCAACTGCTATAAGCAGTGGCGGATCCAGGATTTTTTTCAGTGGGTTCACCATTTTCCGACTTTTTAATTAAATAGAACCGGACATAAAAATTTCCGGGTTGGGTTGACGGTTTTGGTCTTGTAATGTTCTTTATGTAATAACAGTGCGATATATTAAGTCAAAGATTAAAATTACAAAACGTCGTCATTAAAGAGTTCGAAGGTACATAGTAATTTTCGTTTAAGAATTCTGAGCTCCAGACCAAGCGGGAGTCAAGGGGGTCACGCGCCCTTGTAGGGTCCAAGGTGGCGGTCATGCTGGCCATTTAGCAGGCATGGGTCAAGGGGGCAATGACTGTTGTAGGGTTCGGGGCAGCGCCCCGAAACCTAAACGAAATTTGCTATGTTTGTATGATCAAAATTAACTTGATCCGAGGGTTCAACTATTAATATCTACCATTTTGTTTGCTAAGTTTATATAACCGGAAAGTGATTTTAACATGATCATATAGAAATTTAATAATCGATTATCAAGATTTCTCTAACAAAGATCACTTGTCTCAATCAAGTTGACAAATTTCTGTACAGAAATTTAATGGGTTCACCCTATTGTTTAACTCCTAAAAATTATATTAAGAATTCACTCATAAAAAATTTTAATGGGTTCATCTCAGGATTCACCCCTAAAATATTAATGGGTTCACCCTATTGTTTAACTCTTTCAAAAAAAAATTTCCTACTAACAAGTCGAAACTCGGTGGGTTCCTGTGAACCCATTGTCATAAGCTACATCCGCCACTGGCTGTAAGGGTTGATATTGGCTATCAAACCAAGTTGAAACGAAATATTGTTGTATAAATTCGAAGGTTACATAAGTTACTTTAGGGTCGTCTCTAAAAGATTAGGTGTCCTGCGCAAATACTAAAAATGGGCCCCTGTATGTGTGTGATAATTCGTTTGTAACTAAATTTGAAGTGAGCTTGTTTGTTTTATTATCTAAATTTTAAATTGTAATGAGTTATTGAGTCAAATGTTGAAGTAACAATTTTTTTTAACTTTTATAAAATTCGTAACTGGGTTAAATATATTTTAAAAATTGAATTGTATATTACGTGTTTGTTGTAAAATAAATTAATACATGAGTTTATTTAAACCATGCAATATGCATTCATTTTAATTAGATAACCTTTTGTTATATATATATATATATATATATATATATATATATATATATATATATATAGGGAAAGGTTTAAAAATAACCCTTATCTTTTGTTACAACCAAATAACTATCGGGCGAGGTCTCTGGTGCAAGTCCAGGATGGCCCAGCTGCGCCAGGGAAAAGAATAGAAGAAGCGTCTGACTCCTTCATGCATGCTCCACTTGGCTTGGGGGGTTTAGCTCAGTTGGTAGAGCTCCGCTCTTGCAATTAGGTCGTTGCGATTACGGGTTGGATGTCTAATTGTCTAGTCATCCATAATATCAAACAAGTCATTTTCGTCTTTGGTAATTTTACCAAGGGCTATAGTCATCGTAATCCTCCTATTCAACTACTTCGACCATTTCCGAACACCTCATAGTATTTTCGGGGCGTCCAAAGAGTCGATCATTTCTGCATGATTTTTTTCTGGTGCACTACCCCTTACAATGGGTTTCGGAGATAAAAATCCTTTATTGGCATTGGCCCATAAATTCAATGGTTACTTTAAAAAGCAAGTGCATAGGATCGTGTCACGTGTCATTTTTTTAATATAAAGGGCATTTATGACATTTTGTAACCACTCAAAAAACTAGAATTAACATGGTGGTGAAAAGTGTCACCATCTACTATATTTTAATAAATCTAATTTTTTATATAAAGTTTGCCCTCTCCTTTTTTAAACATTAATAACTTTTTTATACTATATTTTTTTTTAAAAAAAATTGCACCACCATTTTTTGAAAGAGAAAAATGAGACAGGCATAATGGTGCAATTTTTTTTAAAAAAATAATATAGTATAAAAAGTTATTAATGTTTAAAAAAGGAGGAGGTAAACTTTATATAAAAAAATTAGATTTATTAAAATATATTAGATGGTGACACTTGTCACCACTATGTTAATTCTAGCTTTTGAGTAGTTACAAATGTCATAAATGCCCTTTATATTAAAAAAAAAAGAAAATGACATGTGACAGTCGCATACAAGAATTTACGTCATCAATGACGTGAGCACATTTGATTGTTCTAAAAATCCACGTTGATTTAACAATCGTAATTATTACAGGTTGATAGTAGGTGAGAAATGATGAACGTGGGCGAAAACCGTGTACAAAATGGAGTCCTGGATTGCCCGGAATCGAAAAACGAAGAAAAATTTCTAAGTATTGGATTTCTGGCCTCGTCGCGGTACGCGATGGAGGAGTTGAGCTTCCATAGCGGTACGCGATGCATGAAAAATATCTGAAATTCCCGAAAAGCTTCGCGGTACGCGAAGCCCAAATTGGTCTCCCGCCGCGGTACGCGACGGGTGAGGCGGTGGAGAAATCTGATCCTTTTATCAGATTTTCATGCAGAATATGATATTCTTCTTCCTCTCGCTTCTGTTTCAATTCCAGACGAATAAACACACACTTCTACCATCTAAATTCATTTTTCAAGCCCTCTGAACGCAAGGATCGCACCCGGGAACGTGTTTTCAAGTCCTGATCGTCGTTTTAGCCGCAGATATCCGTCAGATTAGGTAATGATCCGTTTAAACCTTCTAGTTTGATTTTGATTGATTAGATCTTGATTTTGAACGTAATGACATAGTTAGGATTGTTGATTATTGCCTAGATGATGGCTAGGATTGATTATAAACGAAGAACATGAAGTTTTAACGGTTAAATCCTTGTTTTGATCTGTTGTAATGCCCGGTTTGCATGAAATCATACCCATGATTATAATGGTTTAACCCATTTGATTATGACAATGTAGGTGATTAGTTGGATTAATCCTTGAAATGCAAGGTTAAATCCAAATGTTTCAAACTAATCACAATCATTAACATACTCATTAGAACAATTATCTGATGTTTATGATAACAGTCAGATTAGTATGTTAAACTTGGTTATTACACCTATTATGATACTACATTGTGATATTTCATGATAATTGGGTATTCAATAATAAGGATTGATCATTCCTAAGCCATTAAGTTATCTAGAAACTGTTACAGTATCATAATCAACATCATTAACTATCTGGTTAATCCAAGATTATTCTGATTAATCAAGAGTGTCATCAACTTTGTATTAGGAATCTAATGCAATGTAGGTTCCTACATTATCATACATTATATGATATAACATTAAATTAACTAATTACATAACTAATAATAGTTTGATGACTTTTAAAGCAATGTCTTTGACATTGAACGTTCAGAAAGATCTAATCAGTAAACTAAAACATAAACGACTCATTAAATATAAATGAATGCAGAATCATTTCTCTATTATCATTTTGGAGATATTCTGCTACATCTATAATATCAGGTGAGTTTCGTACGACCCCTTTTCTTTTTAATCTTTTATAAGCATCGGGGTAGCGCTGTAAAACTTTTCAAAACTATATGATATGTATCACTGTTATCTGTGTGATTGCATGTGATTGGTTGGAACTTGTGGATTTCATGGGATTTTTGCCCTGAGAACAGAACACTATCACAGAACTTAAGTCCTCATTTCTGAACTGTATCTAGTGAACCCATGTGTGGCCGAACGGGGAAACATTGATAGTACTATCGGCTGACCACCCATTTGCTGGGAGGATTGCATCTCCCCTTGTGTGAATGTTTGTTTCCTGTTTTTAGACTGCTTAATGTTGTGATAGACATTAAGATAATGAGGCATTAAGATGCTATCGACGGGTAGTATCTTGTAGAACTATATCGTCAGAAAGGAACTAGATACGGGTCCCATGGTTATCTTGAACTGAACATTTTGAGAACTTATAATTACATATCATATCATATTGTGGAACTTGAACTTATGAACTCACCAGCTTTGTGCTGACGTTTTCAAACTTAAACCTTTTTGCAGGGAAACAGTGATCGTTAGTGAGGCAGCACTTCAAACACTAGTAATTAAATAAGTCGGTTGTGTAATAAACTTAGTTGTAAATTTCGGTACTGAATGTAATTATGAAGCCCTGTAATGTATTTATTTTAAGTTAATCTGTGTGCTTTTGTGATATCGGTTCAAGTAAGTCAACCCTCATCTCTGAGACATCACCACTATGCTTCCGCGACCATTAGAGTGACATCATCAACAGGTGACGAGGGGTGGGGGTGTGACAGGGTGGTATCAGAGCCACAGGTTATAGAGAATTAGGTTGACTTAGAGACCTAGACTATAACCATAGGCTCGAATAGTAACACAGAGAGCACCGAACATTAATAATGAACAACACTTGTTTTAAATGAAGCCAGAATAATCAGGTGGTACGAATTCCCGTTATGAGTGGCCAGCATAACTGAAATTCGCAACACGTGTGCGTTCTTGTTTAATTTAATTCAAGCAGAACATTAATAACTATATGGACGAATAGTTGTTCTGAGATAGGAAGAAGCATCATATCATGTACATATTAAATATTGTTATTTAATATTTATGTCATGATACTGATTAGAAATTTTTATTGTACAACGATGGCCGATTGAGGCGAACAGTACATCTACCAGAGATTTCCTCACGTGGTTGTGGATGGTATTCCAAGCTCTAGCTCAGGTTCAGATTCGGATCCTTCAGAGGCGTCGACTGCAGCCTCACGGGCTCCATCTATAGTGCCACAGGCACCACCAGCATCACCACACCCACTGGCAGACCCTAGACCAGTTACACCACCACCAGCAGCACCGGTAGCATCACACGGTCATTCTCAGCCTCGTGCTGAGAATGTAGCAGCTGAGAGACAACATAGTCCTTCACCACAGCGAGTCCCTGCTTGGGATGGACTCAGGAGGATGCGGGGTCAAGCCCGCAAAACCACGGGATTATCTCACCGGAAGCAGTTGGCTCCCAGGGACGAGTTTCATGCTATACACGAGGTGGGAGAATCCTCCCATCAGGCAGAGCTGAGAGCACAGTTGCAGCAAGTTACTCAGAACTTGCAGGGGACACAGCAGAGCTTGCAGCAGTGTCAGGCTACGGTTGAGGATACGCGTATGACCATATTGGAGATCCTCACTTCTCACTTGACCTTGATGGATCAAGTGAAGGCTTTGGACACCGACACTCGAGCATGGAGGACCGCGATTGATGATAGATTGAAGATGACCTGGGTACAGATTATGCTTGCTGCATTTTGGCAGCAAGTGGCATGGGTGACTGAGCAATGGATGTGGGTGAGAGAGAGAGTGACAAAGTTTTTGGCATGGTTGGGAGTAGTGAGTACTGAGACCAGGATGATTGTCACACCCCGAGCCGGCGGGAACGGATCGGGTTTTCCCGTCGGGCGGAAGGTTCCCGGGGCGCGATATCTTTGAATGATAATCAAATGATCAGATTGTTTACATAGCACATGAGATATAAATGAGAAATGCTAATCATGACATGAAATAGAATTACAAAGTTAAATTACATTGTACTTCATAATTTAACTAAGTAAATCTAATCAAAAAGAATCAATGAGTTTATATCTTGATCTGTACAAGATATACAAAAGTGATTCAGTATTCTGTCATATCAGAATGTATGCAATCAAAAGAAAGCTAGGTCTTCTATGAGTCCACTAGCTTATCATTTGCATATAGTGTCTACACCTGTCCGTCACCTGAGAAAACATGTAATTTAAACAAAGTCAACACTAGGTTGGTGAGTTCATAAGTAAGTTAATGTAAAACCTTGATTCATTCACATGCACATTCACAATGATAATATGTTACTCGTA
Organism: Mikania micrantha; assembly: GCA_009363875.1. Classification (NCBI taxonomy): domain Eukaryota; kingdom Viridiplantae; phylum Streptophyta; class Magnoliopsida; order Asterales; family Asteraceae; genus Mikania; species Mikania micrantha. The sequence continues at coordinate 88,220,270 of CM018696.1, forward strand.
TGATTGTCTGATTCACTTGTTCATCCAATGGCTCCTCAATAGTTATAGTCACAAGTACTATATCATCCTAGTAGTGTTGCTTATATATAGGGCATATGTAAGGGAACTAAGCCCTAGCCAACATCCCACCACAACACCACTAGAACTCCACACTACTTGTAATACAACTATTGATTTCCATTCTCAATTCACATGTTATCTCTTCCTTGATCACCTGTGTTCTCATGTATAGAATAATAATATGATAACGTGGTAATTATCAAACCTAAGTTTTGATAACCAATATATGTGTTAAGGATATTAGATTTATTAAATCCATTCCTTAGATTATTCTATAGTTGTGGGGTTAACTGTTGTTTCACTTCTAAATATTAAAAGTGTTAGTTAACTGTTCATCATGTGTCTCCAAATGTAGCGTATAGAATCCGAATGGAATCCATTTTAAATCCTCACGTAATCAGATTAAAATGCATTCCATTCTCTCCTATCCCGCCGTGTGATCCCAAAGTTTCCGTGTGGGATTGTATCATGTGATTAACAAAGTCGAATAAGAACTTGTCTTATTACGTTATGATAATCGGGTGTAAATGACAAGAATCCCATGAAGTTACGTTATCATGACCGTCATTCACTGTAAATGATAAGAATCGTCATTTACTGAATCCATGTGTTCCCAAAGTATCCGTGTGGGAATGTTCTCGTGTGTTTAACAAAGTCGAATAAGAACTTGTCTTATTACATTATGTTAATTATGTGTAAATGATAAGAATCCCATGAAGTTACGTTATCATGATCATCATTTACTGTAAATGATAAGAATCCCATGAAGTTACGTTATCATGATCATCATTTACTGCAATCCGTGTGATCCCAAAGTCTCAATGAGGGATTGTTCTCGTTATGCTTATGTGTAAACTGTCTAGGTATTTGCTCATGTGAAAATAACTAAGTGTTATAAGCTATTATCTTATAACTAAGTTATTCTAATGTGTTGATGATTAAGAAATTACATTATCATAATCATCTGAGTTTCCCTGTTATCTCATAATCATACAAGCATGCATACAATGATATATGATAATAAACAATTTAATATCATTTAATCAGAGTATAATTAACATGTTAAGTAAAACTTTTAAATAAATAAAAGTAAACATGTTTCTCAGCCCCGAGAGTTAAAATCAGTTAAGATTAAAAGTAAAAGGGGCATATGAACTCACCTTGTAGTAGTAGGGTTGACTTAGCTTAAAAGAAAGAAGACACGCGCTCTTGATTGTTCTTGTGATAGTTTTCACGTTCCTGTATTGATATCACGTTGTATGAAACCTATAAGTATTGATTATACTTGATTTGCGTGTGTGCGTGTGTGTTAGCCTTGAATTGGCTAACACCCGTAGGTCACAGTCATCATTCGGCCCAGTGAACTTGTTATGATTCTTCCTTGACAACACTTAACCACATTAGGTTATGGTTGATGTACCTTGTTATTGATTTTATACTCATCTTGACTTAATGTATTGTTGTTAAAATTTCTAAGTATAAAATTTAGGCTTTTCATGAAAGATTATCAATCTTTAAGGTAGTGGGTTTAACTAAGTGTTATAGTTTTCAAATTTGTATCAACATTTCCCACTTATCACCTTTGTATTAAATACACTTAGTACATGATTTAATTACATCTCGAGCTTGATTGTTGATTCGTTTAGGTGTTAGGCTAAATCATTATTCACATGGACCAAATGTCACTCCTTTTAGTCGATTAAGTGTGGGCCGAGTAATATGTGTGTGTTGGGCCTGTTGGGCCTAGGTGTTATGTGGGCCGAATACTCCAAAACATCACACAAAATAAATGGGCTGTTAAACTGATAAAGGGGCTGAAACGAAATGCAGTTGGGCCAGCATGTATCCATTGGGCCGATTAATAAATGTGGGTAGCTCAAGTATTGGGCCTAGATTAAACGAGTAGTTTGGCCAAAGGTTTATGATTGGGCCGGTTGGTTGATGTTGAATAAATCACGGAATTTGGGCCAAGGGTCCTAAACTATGATCGAGGATGATGTTGTCCGAAGCAAAGGAGTTAAGCCCAATGGATACTCGTGTGTTTTCTGCTCCTTGACCTGGTGGGCTACTGCCGAACACCATCTTCACCGATTACAACAGGACCAGCGAACCCTTGTCCCAATGGTCAAAGGTTCGACAGGGGTTGAACATCCAGGGTTCGTCTAATCTTGAGAAGAAGGTTCGTTATTGAAATGGTTCGGCAGTAGAGGTGTAGCAACCAGGTTCGCGACTTGGATGCTCTAGCAGGGTTCGTGATAACATCATTGGGTTCGCCATGGAAAGGCTCGTCACCCATGAAGGGTTCGGCCAGAACTGAGATGCGTGGGTTCGTGGATGGAATGCTAGGGTTCGTGGAAAGAGGATGGTTCGCGACCTGAAGGGGTTCGGTTCTGTGCATGTGGGTTCGGCAGATCTAGGTTCGTAGGACCACAAGGGTTCGGTGAGGATGCCATGGTTCGGTGGCTGGTTGGTTCGTGTACATGGGTTCGGTAGTCTGCAACAATGGTTCGTGAGGGTTCATCACTCCCATGCCGAACCTGCACATGCGACCAGCACCATCTTCATCGAGCTGGTCAAGGTCAACTGACTGGAATGAGGTTTAGAACATGTGTAGGCTGATTTTCGTGGTCCATTTGTTCGAATGATGATGTCAACAAACGGTTCTAAGTGTGTGGGTCGAGTGGGTGTTAGAAAACCCTAATTTCAGCCATATTCACGGCGTCATACCTCTGATTTGCGTGGTCAAAGCTCCAGATCTGTTGTACTTTCACGTAGGGAACATCAAGGGCTACGCGTGGACGCGAAAATCACTCAAATCGGGCTTGAAATGAGTGAGATATGCTTGGTTGAAGGTGATGTGGTGGTGGTGGGTTTTCTAGCCGGAAAATGGAGAAGAGAGAGAGTGGAGATTGTGAGAATGAGAGTTTTCTCCACATTTGGAGTTTTTATACTCCGTGTGGTGTTCGGGTCCGTCTTGGTTGCTCGGTTCGCGTTTTCGTCGCGTAACCGGATTTTTACGCGTAATTTAATATAATTAGATAAAATTGTAAATTTAATTAATTTGATGAGTTTCAAAATTGTAAAAATGTTTATTATTATATTTTATTAAATTTAAATTCGTTTCGTGTCGTAATTCGTTTTCGTTTCGTCGAATCGCGTCACCATCGCGCGTATTCGTTCGAATCGTCATTCGAACGAACACGACGATGGTTTTGCTTTCCGACTTTTGTTTTCTACTTTCCAGTCATCATTTCAGAACGTTAAACTCCCAGATATGTTTGTGTGAATCGTCACCCACGCAAACACACTGTCAGTTCGTTATTCTGAAACGACACTGCAGTTTATGTTTAAATTGTGTTTCCTCGCTGTCGGACTCAACTAAACATCCTGTTTTCACCTTGTTTTCACATTGAAATGTCGGCCATCTGACTCCTGTCATCTATGGACATCAGATCGCAACCGATTTGTTTCTGAATATCGTTTGAATCACCGTTGTTTCTCATGATTTGTTGTGTTAATTGTCATTAAGTTTTCACTTAATAAACACAACTAATGTTTCAAATGTACGTTGTACTTAATGTATTTAAGTTTATACGAAAATACGTACAACTGTTCTTGTATTTAGAATCCTGTTAATACAAGCACTGTTTACAAATACGTATGTACACATAGTTACTGTATGCAAGTACACATACCGTACGGACTTGCCGGGCGGTCAGGTACTAGTTGTCACAGTCTCCCCTTGTTAAAGAAATTTCGTCCCGAAATTTAAGCATAAAGATCGGTCTTTATTTCTCGAACAAGTGGGGATACTTTGCTTTCATGTTGTCCTCGTGCTCCCATGTAAATTCTGGTCCACGCTTGGAGTTCCATCGAACCTTTACAATAGGGATACGGCTACGTTTCAGTTTCTTAACTTCACGTTCCATAATCTCTACAGGTTCTTCAATGAAGTGTAGTTGCTCATCAACTTGTATTTCTTCCAATGGTATGATCAATGACTCGTCTGCTAAGCACCTTTTGAGATTTGATACATGAAACACATCGTGTACTCCACTGAGCTCATCAGGGAGTCTGAATCTGTATGCCACAGGACCTATACGTTGAGTAATCTCAAACGGTCCGACATACCTAGGTGCTAGCTTGCCTTTAGCCCCAAAACGAACTACGCCTTTCCATGGGGACACTTTCAACATGACTCGGTCACCCACATCGAATTCCAAAGGCTTGCGCCGTTTGTCTGCGTAACTCTTTTGGCGGCTACGTGTTGCTTGTAATCGTTGTTGTATCTGGGAAATCTTATCAGTAGTTTCCTGAATAAGTTCAGGCCCAGTGATTCTGTTGTCTCCCACTTCGGTCCAACAAATTGGAGACCGACATTTTCTACCATAGAGTGCTTCAAAAGGAGCACATCCAATGCTGCTGTGGTAGCTATTGTTGTAGGAGAACTCAATGAGTGGTAAATGTGTGTCCCAACTTCCACCGAAGTCTAGGATGCATGTTCTCAACATATCCTCTAGGGTTTGAATGGTGCGCTCGCTTTGTCCATCCGTTTGTGGATGATAAGCAGTGCTCAAGTTAACACTTGTCCCTAAGGATTGTTGTAATGATTGCCAGAACCGCGAAGTAAATCGACTGTCCCGGTCAGAAATAATAGACAATGGCACCCCGTGCCTAACTACTATTTCATCAATGTATAGTCTCGCTAGTTTCTCCATCTTGTATGTCTCTCTGATCGGCAAGAAGTGTGCGGACTTGGTCAATCGATCAATGATGACCCAAATAGAATCGTATCCGCTGGAAGTGCGGGGTAGCTTGGTAATGAAATCCATAGCTATTTGTTCCCACTTCCATTGTGGTATCTCCGGTTGTTCCAGCAAACCCGAAGGTTTCTGGTGTTCAGCTTTGACTTTGGCACATGTGAGACATTTGCCAACATAAGTGACAATGTCTTTCTTCATGCCTGGCCACCAATAAAACGACCTAAGATCTTGGTACATCTTATCGGCACCAGGATGAACTGAGTAACGTGTCTTGTGTGCCTCATCAAAAATGAGTGTTCGAAGTTCATCTACTGCTGGAATCCAAACACGATCCAGATAATAGATAACTCCATCTTGTTTCGTCTTGAAATGTTTCTCGGCTCCACAGTCGAGCTCGCGTTTCAGATTGTCTCTTGCCACTGCTTCTTGTTGTGCTTGTAGAATGTGATCTCTCAAACTGGTTTGCACAGTCATTCCCATTGCGCGAACGCGTAAGGGTTTGACTCTTTCCTTCCGGCTCAAAGCATCTGCAACAACATTTGCTTTGCCCGGATGGTATTTGATCACACAATCGTAATCGTTCAGGAGCTCAACCCAACGTCTCTGTCTCATGTTAAGCTCCTTCTGATCAAATATGTGTTGTAAACTCTTGTGATCTGTGAAGATAGTGCATTTAGTACCGTAGAGGTAATGTCTCCAAATCTTTAGTGCAAAAACAACAGCTCCCAGTTCAAGATCGTGTGTCGTGTAATTCTTCTCGTGTATCTTCAGCTGTCGTGAGGCATAAGCAATGACTTTGTCTCGTTGCATCAAAACACATCCGAGTCCCTGATGGGAAGCATCACAATATACAACAAAATCATCACTGCCTTCTGGGAGTGTTAAGATTGGAGCATTGCACAAGCTTTGTTTCAATGTCTGGAATGCCTCTTCTTGTTTATGTGTCCACACAAAAGGTTCAGACTTCTGTGTGAGCTTGGTGAGAGGCAAGGCTATCTTAGAGAAATTCGAGATGAATCTCCTGTAATAACCTGCCAATCCCAAGAATGATCGGATCTCCGTTGGTGTCGTAGGCACATCCCAGTTCTTGATTGCTTCTATCTTGGCAGGATCCACGTGAATGCCATCACTGTTAATCACGTGACCCAAGAACTGAACTTCTCTTAACCAAAATTCACACTTAGAGAATTTGGCATAGAGTTGTTCTTCTTTCAGAAGCTCCAAAACTGTCTTGAGGTGTTGTTCGTGTTCCTTCTCGTTCTTTGAATAAATCAGTATATCATCAATAAAGACGATAACAAATTGATCCAGATACGGCTTGCACACCCGGTTCATCAAATCCATGAACACAGCCGGTGCGTTCGTCAATCCAAATGGCATCACCATGAATTCGTAATGACCATATCGGGTACGAAAGGCCGTCTTTGGTATGTCTTCTTCTTGAATCCGGAGCTGATGATAGCCTGATCTCAGGTCTATCTTTGAAAAGTACTGTGCTCCCTGTAACTGATCAAACAAATCATCAATCCTCGGTAACGGGTACCGATTCTTGATGGTGAGTTTGTTAAGTTCTCGATAATCTATGCACATCCTGAAAGTTCCATCCTTCTTTTTAACAAAAAGAACCGGAGCTCCCCACGGGGAAAAGCTCGGTCGGATGAATCCTTTATCGAGAAGTTCTTGTAACTGATTAGACAACTCCTGCATCTCAGATGGAGCAAGTCGATAAGGTGACTTGGCTACTGGAGTTGCCCCCGGAATCAAATCGATTCGGAACTGCACCGATCTCTCGGGTGGCAGTCCGGGTAAATCATCCGGAAAGACTTCTGCAAAATCTCTCACAATTGGTACATCTTGAATCTTGATTGTCTTCTTGTCTTTCTCGATCACGTGAGCTAGGAATGCAACGCATTGTTTTCGTAAGTACTTGCGAGCCTTCATGCACGATATTATCTTGACACTGCGTTTCGCTTGATCTCCACGAATCTCCAAGACTTCATTGTTCTCCATAGGAATGCGTAATAGTTTATCGGAACAGATGAACTCAACTCGGTTAAGAGATAGCCAATCCATTCCGATGATAATGTCGAAACTGCCCAGCTCCATCGGTATCAAGTCGATGGAAAATGTATGATCACCAAGTGTTAGTGGGCAATTCCTAAGTACTGTGTCAACTGTAATCTGTTTGCCATTAGCTATCTCAATTCTATAAGGGGAGTCTAATGATTCCTCAGCATGATTAAGATGGCTAGCAAAATCGGATGAGATAAAACTCTGATCCGCACCAGTGTCAAATAATATAGATGCATAAAAATCAGATAGAAGAAATGTACCCGTAATGACATTCGGGTCCTGTCTAGCAGCAGCTGCTCCGATCTGAAAGGCTCTTCCTCTTGGTGCTTGAGCCTGTTGTTGATTTCTCTTAGGGCAATCCCGAGAGAAGTGACCAGGTTCACCACAGTTGTAGCAAGACCTGTGATCGGTAGCAGCAGCAGCAGTGGCTGCATTGTTGTTTCTGTTCTGAGTCCTCTGACTCCTGCAGTAGTTTGCTGTGTGACCAAATCTTCCACAGTTGGTGCAGTGTCTGCATGGAACATTTGGTAGATGATGGTACTGGCATGAGTTGCACAAAGGTGCAGTGCCAGTGTATGGCTTCCTGATCTCCAACGGGGGTGGCTGATTGCGCATCGGAGTTTGAGTAGTGGCAGCAAAGTTTCTAACCACTTTCTGTTTCTTAGCCGGACGTTTATCCGACTTCTTAGAAGTTCCAGCTTTGGCTGTTTCAACCTCCTTCTTGAATGCTCCAGAGGCAACCATCATATCTGTCAGTGATGCTGACAGTGTAACAGCTAATTCCATGGTGGTAGGGTGAGCAGAAATCACATGACCTCGGATACTGGGCGGTAATCCACCAACATACCGCTCAATTCTCTTCTCAAGTGTTGGCACCACATCCGGTGCCAGAGTGGCTAACTCATGAAATCGTGTAGTGTAGGCCAGATGCCCAGCACCAATCATCTCCAGATTGAGTAGTTCAGTCTCAACCTTTTTCAGTTCATTTCTTGGGCAAAACTCTGCCCTCAACATCGCCTTGAATTCGTTCCACGGCATGGCCTGGGCCTCATCCCGGCCTCTGATTGAAACCTGAGCGTTCCACCAGGTTAACGCTCGCTTGCTAAATGATCCAGCAGCATACTTTACTCTATTATGTTCAGGACAGCCACTGATGTCGAGGGTAGCCTCCATCTTCTCAATCCACTGGATCAGTCCGACTGCACCCTCGCTCCCACTGAAACTGGGTGGCTTGCAGCCTACAAAGTTCTTGTAGGCATAGTCCTGACTCTGTCTGGTGTTACCGCTGCCTTCTCCAGATGAGTTAGCAACGTTGTTACTGTTGTTGTTGTTGATCCGGTTCATCATCTCTGGAATCACTTCCCTCAGTTGGCTTGTAAGAAGAGTAGCCAGTGCCACAGTAGCAGGGTCCAACTGATACGCTGGTGGTGGCGGAGGAGGAGGTGGAGGTGCTTGTGTAGGAGAGTCTGGCGGTGTCGGTGTCGAAGAGTGCGGAGCTGAACCTTGAGTCAGCGGTAGTAGAGGTGGTTGTCTTCGTGGCGGCATTCTGATCATAACCGAAAGAAAATCGGTTAGTGCAGTGATCAGAAGCAGAAGACATATGCAAATAGAATCCTATATCATAAGAACTCTACATGAGGGTCCCTAGGTTATAGTCTAGGCCAAACCGTTCAAGTAATATGACCTATATTTCTCTATAACCATGGCTCTGATACCAATCTGTCACACCCCGAGCCGGCGGGAACGGATCGGGTTTTCCCGTCGGGCGGAAGGTTCCCGGGGCGCGATATCTTTGAATGATAATCAAATGATCAGATTGTTTACATAGCACATGAGATATAAATGAGAAATGCTAATCATGACATGAAATAGAATTACAAAGTTAAATTACATTGTACTTCATAATTTAACTAAGTAAATCTAATCAAAAAGAATCAATGAGTTTATATCTTGATCTGTACAAGATATACAAAAGTGATTCAGTATTCTGTCATATCAGAATGTATGCAATCAAAAGAAAGCTAGGTCTTCTATGAGTCCACTAGCTTATCATTTGCATATAGTGTCTACACCTGTCCGTCACCTGAGAAAACATGTAATTTAAACAAAGTCAACACTAGGTTGGTGAGTTCATAAGTAAGTTAATGTAAAACCTTGATTCATTCACATGCACATTCACAATGATAATATGTTACTCGTATGATTGTCTGATTCACTTGTTCATCCAATGGCTCCTCAATAGTTATAGTCACAAGTACTATATCATCCTAGTAGTGTTGCTTATATATAGGGCATATGTAAGGGAACTAAGCCCTAGCCAACATCCCACCACAACACCACTAGAACTCCACACTACTTGTAATACAACTATTGATTTCCATTCTCAATTCACATGTTATCTCTTCCTTGATCACCTGTGTTCTCATGTATAGAATAATAATATGATAACGTGGTAATTATCAAACCTAAGTTTTGATAACCAATATATGTGTTAAGGATATTAGATTTATTAAATCCATTCCTTAGATTATTCTATAGTTGTGGGGTTAACTGTTGTTTCACTTCTAAATATTAAAAGTGTTAGTTAACTGTTCATCATGTGTCTCCAAATGTAGCGTATAGAATCCGAATGGAATCCATTTTAAATCCTCACGTAATCAGATTAAAATGCATTCCATTCTCTCCTATCCCGCCGTGTGATCCCAAAGTTTCCGTGTGGGATTGTATCATGTGATTAACAAAGTCGAATAAGAACTTGTCTTATTACGTTATGATAATCGGGTGTAAATGACAAGAATCCCATGAAGTTACGTTATCATGACCGTCATTCACTGTAAATGATAAGAATCGTCATTTACTGAATCCATGTGTTCCCAAAGTATCCGTGTGGGAATGTTCTCGTGTGTTTAACAAAGTCGAATAAGAACTTGTCTTATTACATTATGTTAATTATGTGTAAATGATAAGAATCCCATGAAGTTACGTTATCATGATCATCATTTACTGTAAATGATAAGAATCCCATGAAGTTACGTTATCATGATCATCATTTACTGCAATCCGTGTGATCCCAAAGTCTCAATGAGGGATTGTTCTCGTTATGCTTATGTGTAAACTGTCTAGGTATTTGCTCATGTGAAAATAACTAAGTGTTATAAGCTATTATCTTATAACTAAGTTATTCTAATGTGTTGATGATTAAGAAATTACATTATCATAATCATCTGAGTTTCCCTGTTATCTCATAATCATACAAGCATGCATACAATGATATATGATAATAAACAATTTAATATCATTTAATCAGAGTATAATTAACATGTTAAGTAAAACTTTTAAATAAATAAAAGTAAACATGTTTCTCAGCCCCGAGAGTTAAAATCAGTTAAGATTAAAAGTAAAAGGGGCATATGAACTCACCTTGTAGTAGTAGGGTTGACTTAGCTTAAAAGAAAGAAGACACGCGCTCTTGATTGTTCTTGTGATAGTTTTCACGTTCCTGTATTGATATCACGTTGTATGAAACCTATAAGTATTGATTATACTTGATTTGCGTGTGTGCGTGTGTGTTAGCCTTGAATTGGCTAACACCCGTAGGTCACAGTCATCATTCGGCCCAGTGAACTTGTTATGATTCTTCCTTGACAACACTTAACCACATTAGGTTATGGTTGATGTACCTTGTTATTGATTTTATACTCATCTTGACTTAATGTATTGTTGTTAAAATTTCTAAGTATAAAATTTAGGCTTTTCATGAAAGATTATCAATCTTTAAGGTAGTGGGTTTAACTAAGTGTTATAGTTTTCAAATTTGTATCAACATTTCCCACTTATCACCTTTGTATTAAATACACTTAGTACATGATTTAATTACATCTCGAGCTTGATTGTTGATTCGTTTAGGTGTTAGGCTAAATCATTATTCACATGGACCAAATGTCACTCCTTTTAGTCGATTAAGTGTGGGCCGAGTAATATGTGTGTGTTGGGCCTGTTGGGCCTAGGTGTTATGTGGGCCGAATACTCCAAAACATCACACAAAATAAATGGGCTGTTAAACTGATAAAGGGGCTGAAACGAAATGCAGTTGGGCCAGCATGTATCCATTGGGCCGATTAATAAATGTGGGTAGCTCAAGTATTGGGCCTAGATTAAACGAGTAGTTTGGCCAAAGGTTTATGATTGGGCCGGTTGGTTGATGTTGAATAAATCACGGAATTTGGGCCAAGGGTCCTAAACTATGATCGAGGATGATGTTGTCCGAAGCAAAGGAGTTAAGCCCAATGGATACTCGTGTGTTTTCTGCTCCTTGACCTGGTGGGCTACTGCCGAACACCATCTTCACCGATTACAACAGGACCAGCGAACCCTTGTCCCAATGGTCAAAGGTTCGACAGGGGTTGAACATCCAGGGTTCGTCTAATCTTGAGAAGAAGGTTCGTTATTGAAATGGTTCGGCAGTAGAGGTGTAGCAACCAGGTTCGCGACTTGGATGCTCTAGCAGGGTTCGTGATAACATCATTGGGTTCGCCATGGAAAGGCTCGTCACCCATGAAGGGTTCGGCCAGAACTGAGATGCGTGGGTTCGTGGATGGAATGCTAGGGTTCGTGGAAAGAGGATGGTTCGCGACCTGAAGGGGTTCGGTTCTGTGCATGTGGGTTCGGCAGATCTAGGTTCGTAGGACCACAAGGGTTCGGTGAGGATGCCATGGTTCGGTGGCTGGTTGGTTCGTGTACATGGGTTCGGTAGTCTGCAACAATGGTTCGTGAGGGTTCATCACTCCCATGCCGAACCTGCACATGCGACCAGCACCATCTTCATCGAGCTGGTCAAGGTCAACTGACTGGAATGAGGTTTAGAACATGTGTAGGCTGATTTTCGTGGTCCATTTGTTCGAATGATGATGTCAACAAACGGTTCTAAGTGTGTGGGTCGAGTGGGTGTTAGAAAACCCTAATTTCAGCCATATTCACGGCGTCATACCTCTGATTTGCGTGGTCAAAGCTCCAGATCTGTTGTACTTTCACGTAGGGAACATCAAGGGCTACGCGTGGACGCGAAAATCACTCAAATCGGGCTTGAAATGAGTGAGATATGCTTGGTTGAAGGTGATGTGGTGGTGGTGGGTTTTCTAGCCGGAAAATGGAGAAGAGAGAGAGTGGAGATTGTGAGAATGAGAGTTTTCTCCACATTTGGAGTTTTTATACTCCGTGTGGTGTTCGGGTCCGTCTTGGTTGCTCGGTTCGCGTTTTCGTCGCGTAACCGGATTTTTACGCGTAATTTAATATAATTAGATAAAATTGTAAATTTAATTAATTTGATGAGTTTCAAAATTGTAAAAATGTTTATTATTATATTTTATTAAATTTAAATTCGTTTCGTGTCGTAATTCGTTTTCGTTTCGTCGAATCGCGTCACCATCGCGCGTATTCGTTCGAATCGTCATTCGAACGAACACGACGATGGTTTTGCTTTCCGACTTTTGTTTTCTACTTTCCAGTCATCATTTCAGAACGTTAAACTCCCAGATATGTTTGTGTGAATCGTCACCCACGCAAACACACTGTCAGTTCGTTATTCTGAAACGACACTGCAGTTTATGTTTAAATTGTGTTTCCTCGCTGTCGGACTCAACTAAACATCCTGTTTTCACCTTGTTTTCACATTGAAATGTCGGCCATCTGACTCCTGTCATCTATGGACATCAGATCGCAACCGATTTGTTTCTGAATATCGTTTGAATCACCGTTGTTTCTCATGATTTGTTGTGTTAATTGTCATTAAGTTTTCACTTAATAAACACAACTAATGTTTCAAATGTACGTTGTACTTAATGTATTTAAGTTTATACGAAAATACGTACAACTGTTCTTGTATTTAGAATCCTGTTAATACAAGCACTGTTTACAAATACGTATGTACACATAGTTACTGTATGCAAGTACACATACCGTACGGACTTGCCGGGCGGTCAGGTACTAGTTGTCACAATGATGGTCCTGGCAGTGGTCATGGCAGTGGTGGCAATGATACTTTCCTTCTTATCTTACTTTATGCGATGAGTATGTACAGAAGATCATTCTGGGATCTTCAGATCATCAGTGTGTAGATAGGGAAGTTTTCTTTTCTGTTCTTTTCTTTCTTTGGTTGTAGTGTCTTGTGTTGTTTTGGTAGTCTGTATAAAACAAATAATAATAGTAATGTAATAAAATGGGTGTTTTGTGTATCGATCTGTGCTAGGTATTATTTGGATGTTGTGTGAACTATAATTAAGTCTGTATGAGAACATATCAATATCAGAACGTATCAATATGAGAACATGTCGAACTAAAATATATATTTCGCTGAAATACAGTACGGGAGCAATACTGTATGCGAATATATCGAACTGAAAAATATATTTTGCTAAAATACAGTACGGGAGCAATACTGTATGCAAATATATCTGTAACTAAAGTACAGTACGAGAGCCATACTGTACTAGAACATGTCTGAACTGAGAACGTGTCTACTTGTGAATGTGTCTGTAACTAAAGTACAGTACGAGAGCCATACTGTACAAGGACATGTCTAATGTTTGTATGAGAACTTAGTGCATGAATTGTGAACATATCAGAGAACTTGTGTGAGAACATAACCTAGTCCTGTATGAACATATATCTAAAAACATGTGTTGCAATGCAATGAGCTGGGTAAGACTCTAACATGTTTTTGAAATAACCGGACTAAGTATAACTACAAACAGTTGTGTGGTCTGTGTGTAATGCGAACATGTCTGGACAGAATCCATGTAGTTATACTATGTTCTCTATAATCATATTCTAATACAAATTTTCAGTGTAACTGAATATGATTGAAATTATGGGATCGAACGGGTTATATATTTAATGTTCTTGACTGACCTGAGTTTATCTGCTTGTGAGCAGAATAATGGCTCCCAAAAGAGGTCGACCGACTAAGAGATCTATCAGGAACATCACTAACCCAGAGCCTGATCAAGTTCCACCAGTAAATACAGAAACGAATCCAGATCCACAGATAAATCGGGACACAGGTACTGCTCCACCAGTGAACCCGGAAGCAAACCCTATTCCACTTGCTGGTGCCAGTGGATCCGAATCGAATGAGGCAATGATAGCACGAATCGTGCGCGAACAGTTAACCGCTTGTGGTGTTTTGGTACAACACCAGCCTCATGTTACTACGGGTTCGGGTGGGGGTCCCAATACTAACGAACATACTGTTACTGGTGGCAACGCAGAAACACATAATACCATCGGTACAACTACCATTATTCCTGATCCACCTCGACAGGGATGTACTTACAAGTATTTTGCTTCCTGTAACCCTCCTACTTTTACTGGCAAAGAAGGAGCGGCTGGTCTTTTAAGGTGGATCGAGGAGATGGAAACTAAGCTCAAAATCAGTCAGTGTCTGGAGGAGCATAAGGTGTCTTATGCTGCCTGTTCTTTGAAAGACTCAGCTTTAACCTGGTGGAATACCCAGGCCAAGACTTTGGGTGCAGCCACAGTTGATTCGATGGGCTGGAATGATTTCAAAACTCTGATTAGATCAGAGTACTGTCCCATCACTGAAATTCAAAAACTCCAGGAGGAATTCTGGAATTATTCTATGATCGGTGCTGATTGTCTGTCTTACACTGATCGTTTCCATGAACTTACTTGTTTACTTCCCGATATGTTTCCAACGGAAGCAGCTTTAATCGAGAAGTACATTAAGGGTCTGATTCCTCAGATACGAGGAATGGTGACTGCTGCTGAACCTACAACTCTGAAACACACGATTCCGCGACCATTAGAGTGACATCATCAACAGGTGACGAGGGGTGGGGGTGTGACAGGGTGGTATCAGAGCCACAGGTTATAGAGAATTAGGTTGACTTAGAGACCTAGACCTGATAAAATGTAAAAAGATCTTAAAGACTTTTACTGGTGGCCTGGAATGAAGAAACAAATAGCCGAATACGTGGATCGATGTTTAACATGTCTCAAAGTTAAGGCTGAACATCAACGACCTTCTGGGTTATTACAACAACCTGAGATTCCCATGTGGAAATGGGATCAGATCTCTATGGATTTTATCACTAAATCACCCAGAACATCACGTAATCATGACTCTATATGGGTTATCGTTGATCGCCTTACAAAATCTGCACATTTCTTACCCATCCGAGAAGATTATTTTATGGATCGACTCACTAAACTCTATGTTAATGAGATTGTAACTCGACATGGAGTACCGATCTCTATCATTTCTGACAGAGATAATCGACTTATGTCACGATTTTGGCAAACTCTTCAGAAAGCTATGGGCACACAAATCAATATGAGCACAACTTATCATCCTCAAACGGACGGGCAGACTGAACGAACGAATCAAACTCTTGAAAACATGCTTAGAAGCTGTGTGATTGATTTTGGAGGTAGCTGGGATATTCACCCTCCACTTGTTGAATTTTCATACAACAACAGCTACCATACCAGTATTCAATGCGCTCCATTTGAAGCACTTTATGGACGCAAGTGTAGATCACCTATCTGTTGGTCAGAGGTAGGTGAAAGCCAAATCATAGGCCCAGAATTCATTCAGGAAACAACTGATAAGATCGCACTTATTCAGAAACGAATTAAAGCTGCTCGCGATTGTTAGAAGAGTTATGCTGATAATCGCTGTAGACCATTAGAATTCCAAATCGGTGATCGTGTAATGTTGAAAGTGTCACCTTGGAAAGGCATTTTCAGATTTGGAAAGAGAGGTAAACTTTCACCAAGATTTGTAGGGCCATTCAAGATTCTAGAACGAATTGGATCAGTAGCTTACAGACTTGAATTACCTTTTGAACTTAGAAACATTCATGATGTATTTCATGTATCTAATCTGAAGAAATGCTTAACTGATGAATCATTGATCGTACCTCTAGAAGAGATTCATATTGATGAAAAACTTCAGTTCAGTGAAGAACCAGTAAAGGTAATAGATCGAGAAATGAAAGTGTTGAAACGTACTCGCATACCAATCGTTAAAGTGCGTTGGAATTCGCAACGTGGACCCGAATATACTTGGGAACGTGAAGATCAAATGAAATCAAAGTACCCACATCTATTCTCATAAACGACTGTCATAATGTAAGTCTTCACTAAATTTCGGGACGAAATTTATCTAACAGGAGGAGACTGTGACAGTCGCATACAAGAATTTACGTCATCAATGACGTGAGCACATTTGATTGTTAATTTATTGAGCTCCCGATAGTCAATACACATCCTGAATGATCCATCCTTCTTTTTCACAAAAAGGACTGGTGCTCCCCAGGGTGAGAAACTAGGTCTGATAAAACCTTTGTCCAACAGTTCTTGCAATTGACCTAAAGTTCTTGCATTTCGGATGGTGCGACTGTGACAGTCGCATACAAGAATTTACGTCATCAATGACGTGAGCACATTTGATTGTTCTAAAAATCCACGTTGATTTAACAATCGTAATTATTACAGGTTGATAGTAGGTGAGAAATGATGAACGTGGGCGAAAACCGTGTACAAAATGGAGTCCTGGATTGCCCGGAATCGAAAAACGAAGAAAAATTTCTAAGTATTGGATTTCTGGCCTCGTCGCGGTACGCGATGGAGGAGTTGAGCTTCCATAGCGGTACGCGATGCATGAAAAATATCTGAAATTCCCGAAAAGCTTCGCGGTACGCGAAGCCCAAATTGGTCTCCTGCCGCGGTACGCGACGGGTGAGGCGGTGGAGAAATCTGATCCTTTTATCAGATTTTCATGCAGAATATGATATTCTTCTTCCTCTCGCTTCTGTTTCAATTCCAGACGAATAAACACACACTTCTACCATCTAAATTCATTTTTCAAGCCCTCTGAACGCAAGGATCGCACCCGGGAACGTGTTTTCAAGTCCTGATCGTCGTTTTAGCCGCAGATATCCGTCAGATTAGGTAATGATCCGTTTAAACCTTCTAGTTTGATTTTGATTGATTAGATCTTGATTTTGAACGTAATGACATAGTTAGGATTGTTGATTATTGCCTAGATGATGGCTAGGATTGATTATAAACGAAGAACATGAAGTTTTAACGGTTAAATCCTTGTTTTGATCTGTTGTAATGCCCGGTTTGCATGAAATCATACCCATGATTATAATGGTTTAACCCATTTGATTATGACAATGTAGGTGATTAGTTGGATTAATCCTTGAAATGCAAGGTTAAATCCAAATGTTTCAAACTAATCACAATCATTAACATACTCATTAGAACAATTATCTGATGTTTATGATAACAGTCAGATTAGTATGTTAAACTTGGTTATTACACCTATTATGATACTACATTGTGATATTTCATGATAATTGGGTATTCAATAATAAAGATTGATCATTCCTAAGCCATTAAGTTATCTAGAAACTGTTACAGTATCATAATATACATCATTAACTATCTGGTTAATCCAAGATTATTCTGACTCTGAAACACACGATTCTTTTGACCATAAAGCTTACCAATGAGGCGGTAAGGAGTGGTACTTTGTCTTTGAAGCCTCAGACGGTCCATGGTAGTAGTGATGTCGGTACCTCGAATGTGTCAAAAGGTACCAAACGAAAGTGGTTCGGTAAGAACAAAACAAGGGCTCCGGTTGAAATCAGTCAGAATAAACCAACGGTGAAGAACTATGGTGCAAATGTTCCTGAGAGGAAAGCTTATACTGGGCAAGCGCCCAAATGCAATAAGTGTCCACTCCATCACACGGGACCATGTCCTGTTTGTCTGAATTGTAACAGAGTTGGACATTATGCTAAATATTGCAACTTTCCTGCTCAACCTCGAAATCAAGCACCACGACAAACCACTCAAACCAACCGGTCATGCTACAAATGTGGAAGTCCTGATCATTTCATGCGGAACTGTCCAAACAATAACACCAATCTGGGAACTGAAGCTAGGGGGAGAGCTTTTCAGATTGGTGCTACCGAGGCGAGACATGATGCTAACATTGTGACTGGTACGTTCCTACTCAATAATTTATATGCATCAGTTCTCTTTGATACGGGGGCAGATAAGAGTTTTATCTCTCCTGAATTTGCATCTTTACTTGCATTGCCTGCGGTAGATTGAGAAACTCCTTACGTTATCTAGAAACTGTTACAGTATCATAATCAACATCATTAACTATCTGGTTAATCCAAGATTATTCTGATTAATCAAGAGTGTCATCAACTTTGTATTAGGAATCTAATGCAATGTAGGTTCCTACATTATCATACATTATATGATATAACATTAAATTAACTAATTACATAACTAATAATAGTTTGATGACTTTTAAAGCAATGTCTTTGACATTGAACGTTCAGAAAGATCTAATCAGTAAACTAAAACATAAACGACTCATTAAATATAAATGAATGCAGAATCATTTCTCTATTATCATTTTGGAGATATTCTGCTACATCTATAATATCAGGTGAGTTTCGTACGACCCCTTTTCTTTTTAATCTTTTATAAACATCGGGGTAGCGCTGTAAAACTTTTCAAAACTATATGATATGTATCACTGTTATCTGTGTGATTGCATGTGATTGGTTGGAACTTGTGGATTTCATGGGATTTTTGCCCTGAGAACAGAACACTATCACAGAACTTAAGTCCTCATTTCTGAACTGTATCTAGTGAACCCATGTGTGGCCGAACGGGGAAACATTGATAGTACTATCGGCTGACCACCCATTTGCTGGGAGGATTGCATCTCCCCTTGTGTGAATGTTTGTTTCCTGTTTTTAGACTGCTTAATGTTGTGATAGACATTAAGATAATGAGGCATTAAGATGCTACCGACGGGTAGTATCTTGTAGAACTATATCGTCAGAAAGGAACTAGATACGGGTCCCATGGTTATCTTGAACTGAACATTTTGAGAACTTATAATTACATATCATATCATATTGTGGAACTTGAACTTACGAACTCACCAGCTTTGTGCTGACGTTTTCAAACTTAAACCTTTTTGCAGGGAAACAGTGATCGTTAGTGAGGCAGCACTTCAAACACTAGTAATTAAATAAGTCGGTTGTGTAATAAACTTAGTTATAAATTTCGGTACTGAATGTAATTATGAAGCCCTGTAATGTATTTATTTTAAGTTAATCTGTGTGCTTTTGTGATATCGGTTCAAGTAAGTCAACCCTCATCTCTGAGACATCACCACTATGCTTTCGCGACCATTAGAGTGACATCATCAACAGGTGACGAGGGGTGTAACATCCGTCAACATTGGACCAGACACGCGAGATCCGTTGTAATGCCCGGTTTTCATGAAATCATAACTATGATTATAATGGTTTAAACCATTTGATTGTAACAATGATTGTGATTGTCTTGATCATTTCTTGAAATGCTAGGTTTCATCCAAGTGTTTCAAACTAATGATAAGCATAAAGATAATCATTGGAATAATGATATGATGTTTATGATAACAATCAGATTAGTACATTGAGCATGGTTATTAAGCCTATTTTAATATCACATTCTCATGTTTCATGATACCTAAATGATCAATAACAAGGATTGATTATTCCTAAGGCAGAAATTCATCTAGGAATCGTCTTAAGTGAAATAATCAACAACAACATCTATTTGATTAATCTGAAAACGTTGTGACTAATTAAGTTAGTCATAAATTGTTATAGGAACCATATAGGATTTCCTATCAGCTGAACATCAAGATCATCATCATCCGCATATAACAGTGAGTTTCATAGTCCCCTTTTATTTAAATGTTTATTAAAACTCGGGGTGGAACATGTAGATATCATTTCAAAACATATTTTATGAATCATTATGAAATCATATATCGTTATCATGAGGAACGTCATGATAAACATTATCAAACACTATGAAATCATATATCGTTATCATGAGGAACGTCATGATAAACATTTATTAAACAGTATGAAATCATATATCATTATCATGAGGAACGTCATGATAAACAATCATCAAATAAATCTTTTAACATGCGTATCACGGTTATGACAAGGGTTGGTGCGCCACTCCGGCATGGCTGGCTAAGTCACCCATAACCAATTAGATGCGTGCAAATGAACATTATCAACTTATTAAAAACAAGCGTATCACTTGGGAACTTTGGTTATGTGGAGGCTATTTGGGACTATTCTTATGTGAACATCATTAACTTGTTATCAAGCCCTTGGTAGTACTGATATGATCATATGCGGGAACTCAAGAACATTATTCTTACGGCGTTCCGGCAGGTAGCTGGACGTTGAAACTACGGCGTTTGGGGGTCGCCAAACGTTAGCATTATTCTTTAGGTTTGATGGTTTACATGCCCAGGTAGATTCAATTTCAAAGTACCTACTTGATCACTTGTGAATACTATATCATGGAAAGCAATGTTTGAACAATCATTTTAATACTATGAAAATCTATATTTGAACCATAAATGTACATTAGCAAAACCTATGATTCTCACTCAACTATTCGTAGTTGACTTTTTATGCTACATGTTCCAGGTTACAATTCACCCACCAGCTCTAGAACGGTGGATCAAGTACACAGGTAAACCAGAAGTCAAGGAGAGATCTTCAATTATGGCTAAGCAATCATTACGTCACGAGCCGTGGATTCCGCACGCGGCGTGGGGTGTGACAGGTTGGTATCAGAGCCATGGTTGTAGAGATTTAGGATAACCCTTTAATGGATTACCTAGACTACAACCTAAGAATCTCTTATATGTTTAGACATCGTGTCTAAACTCTATCTCCCTTGATTCTTGGAACTTTCTGGTTAACTAAATCTTTTGCTTTTCGTTCTTAGAATGACTAGCAACAATCATGAAATCATTCGTTTGGCTATTATTATTGCACGACAGATGACTGTTGTATAGCCAAATTGTCATTTGATTCTATTGTACTCTTTGGTCTTTAAGTAGTACTTTAATCATAATCACGATCACTCTGTTGAAACTCTGATTTCATTCTTTTCGAACTGATTTCGGATGCCAAACCCAATCTTCTACGGGCACAGAAGGTACATTAGGAATCATACAATGGGGTGGGTATGTTGGATACACCTTTGGATACCTTAATTGCTCTATAGACCAGAAGGCCTAAACGGCTGTAAATACTCTTTCAACAAGGAACATTGATCTAATGGGATGACGAAAAACCTAACTGGAGAATGAGAATTTATTCCAAGTATGTCATTGGAAGACTTTAGAGTTCTATTAATCGATTACTACTATTTTAAGCATGGGATCAGGAAACTTGAAAATAAACTCTAGAACCTATTCCATATTGAATGGGACAATAAAACTTACCATACTCGATTTCACGAACTGAGTATACTAGTCCCAATGGTAATTTCACTTCATCACAAACACTGATAAGTACGGTAAAGGAAAATTAGGAGGCAACCTACTACTCTCAAGATATCTACTCACTCTAGCACATCGGAACCAACAAACATGTGAAAGCAAAATACTTCCCACAAAAGGACAACAGTTTGGGAACAACAGATCAAAAGGTGAAATCAAAACTTCTATGAAGGAAACAAAAGAAAGTTAAGAACTTAGTTGAATAGTATACCAGAGATAAGTTCTTAAACTCATACCTATGTGAGAAACCTATATATGGAATCTCAACCTTTAGGAGACACATGCAACTACCATCATTCCATTAGAGGCATATGTCAGTTATGCGCTCGATGAGAACAATTAGATCATCCAACGACAACTTGCCGGTTAGTTCGAGACCCACCTAGAACAAATACACTATGCCAACTAGCACCAAGGATAGAACCTGTTATGCCTGCAACTCAAGTGCCTACATCAAAAGCCAACATTTTAATCTTAACCCCTATGCTCAAAATGCACCTTCTCCTGTCCTACTTGTTGGTGCATCAGAATCATAAGAGTGAGCTGTTGAAAGAACGGTCTCATGAAATCTTGATTGTCATCAAACACCAATGTTACATCTTGTACCCACTTGGAATACGTTCGGCTGTGAACATATTCTACAATATATTCGAGCGATAAACGAATACGTGTTGGGTCTGTTACATATGGATGTACGTGCATCATGTAACTCTTTGAACTTCATGCTACTAGAAACTATTTCATAGTCTATCAGAAAACTCAAGCCGTTGATCATAGATCATAAATCATAATGAGATCATGAAACTATCAGTGACCCACGATGTCATAACGGGTCTATCAAACTATCGAGCTAAACTGTAAACTTTGAGACGAAATCAATGGTTGATCAACTATCAGAACTATCAAAACTCATGGATCCTGTTAGGATCACATATCATGAACATATTAGAACAAGAAGGGATAGGGAACTTATCCCAGTCAAACTTAGAACTTGTGAACATAACTTAAAACATTGGAACAAAGTCACAATGAAAACCATTGTAATAACAAGTGAAATCTAACTTGAGCAGAGCTAGAACAAACATGCAGTACAATTTCCAGCTGCGACCGGCCGGCGTAGTTGTAAATTGTAGTACATGGGAGTTTTGGGGAAGTTCAAGGTAAATAAACAACTATTACCCTAATATCATTAACACTCATAAGAACATGAGAAACACAATGAGCATAATCAAGCGTCGTGAAATCTTGAATCAAGAACGAACAACATACTTGAGGTATGTGATCAAATCATGAAAATGGGATCACATATCAAAACATGGAATCTAAAATGAAACTAATAAATTGAACTGGGATTGACATGAACATATGCATAGAAAGGAAGTATTTACGTATATTTGATACGTATTCCTTTCAGCCATCACTATCATCCTGTCATTCTTTGAAATACTCTATGATGTCAGCTATATGTTTTTTTTAAGATTCTTGAAAATCCTCTAGCAATTTGATTCGGGCCCAGTTGGGCTATGTCTATATCTATTCTTGAATTTTGGGAAGATTACAACAATTATCATGTTAACCAAATATGCCTAGATGAAACTGTGAGTCGACATGAGGTTCCAGTCTCAATCATTTGCAAATGAGATAGTCAACTTCACCTCAAGAGTCTGACAAATCTTTCAGAAGGCATTGGTAACATCATTTAATCTAAACACATCTTACCTGCCTCAAGTGGATGGCCAAACTGAATGGATCCTCAAGATCCTAGGAAACACAATGAGAAGCGGTGTTTCCAATCTTAATAAGAGTTAAAATATATACGTATCTCTTACTTGTTGCAATCCCTTGTAACAATAATCATTACATAGGAATTGGGGGTGTACAACCCAAAGCTCACACAAACCGGAAGATAGAGCTTTTGTACTTTGAACTGAGATGAGTAAGCCTGAAATTGATACAAGTAACTATTAATGAAAATTACTGCTTCACTAGACATAAATAAACTGATCATAGTTGAGCAAGGAACCATGTGAAGGAAAACAAAAAAAAAACTTATGAGACTCCAGGTTACTACTAGTGTAATGCTGGAGATGACATTATGATCAAATACAATTAGATCTGAGTAACAAGATAAACTAACATCAGAAAACACGGTCATTTCAAGATTCTAAACAAATTTGGATAAGCAGCATAAATATTGGGATCATCTCTTAAACATAACAACCTACATGATGTGCTTCATGTATAAAACATTGGAAAGTGTTAAGCTAATATAACACTGACAGTTTCCTTCTAAGCAAATTCATGAGGATGATGAATTTCAACATATAAGAAAACTCAAAAAAAAAAAAAAACTAAGTTAGACACTTATAGAATAAGTCAAATGGAGCTCTAGACATGAACTCAAATTCACATATGAGCATGTAAATTGCACGCGTAATGCAATTGTTTTTCCCAAACAAACTATCATAAGTACTGATAGCCAAATTTCGGGACGAAATTTATTCAACGGGGGGAGACTGTAACATCCGTCAACATTGGACCAGACACGCGAGATCCGGTAAGGCCCAAAAAGGATTCGATCATATTTCTAGGCTCAACTAAAGTATTCGGGGCCCAGACAAATTAACAGACAAATCCACATTCATTATTACGTACGTGTCAGAAGGACCATATCATATCATATCAGTTCATGATTTGTAGTTACTAAGGAATCTGGTATTAGTAGATCGCAAAGAAACATCCATCACATAATGCTTATTTAAATAGATGACCAACCGATTTGATGTTTAGAATCATAACTAGAAAATGAAGAGAATGAGTGGAAGCGAAATTTCAAAACGAAGCTCCGATTTTAAGATACACCGAATCGAAAATAGCGTTAAATAAGAGGTCAAATATTTTGAACTCTTTAAGTCTTGAGATTATAACCATTGGAAAGAGCTCGAAAAATCGTGAACGTAGGCGAAAACCGTGCGCAAAACGGAGTTCGTATGCTCCCGGAATCGCGAAAACAAAATCGAGTCTAACTAAGGCGGTGGAGGTACGCGAAGAAAACTCTCCGCGGTACGCGACGGATGAAGATAGCTTAAAAATCTGATTTTCTTGATCAGATTTCATTCCCATCCGAATTCTCGACTTCCAGACGCGTAAACTCAACATTTTTACCATTAAATCTCCATTTTGAGGTGTTTAAACATCCGGATCGCACCAAGGAACATATCTACAAGTCCCGATCATCATATCTGTCCGAGAAATCCGTCAGATTAGGTAACGATTCATTCTAATCTTCTAGCTTGATTTTTATTGATTAGATCTTGTTTTTGAACGTAATGAGATAGTTAGGGTTGTTGATTATTGCCTAGATGATGGCTAGGATTGTTTATAAACGAAGAACACGATGTGTTAACGGGTAAATCCTTGTTTTGATCCGTTGTAATGCCCGGTTTTCATGAAATCATAACTATGATTATAATGGTTTAAACCATTTGATTGTAACAATGATTGTGATTGTCTTGATCATTTCTTGAAATGCTAGGTTTCATCCAAGTGTTTCAAACTAATGATAAGCATAAAGATAATCATTGGAATAATGATATGATGTTTATGATAACAATCAGATTAGTACATTGAGCATGGTTATTAAGCCTATTTTAATATCACATTCTCATGTTTCATGATACCTAAATGATCAATAACAAGGATTGATTATTCCTAAGGCAGAAATTCATCTAGGAATCGTCTTAAGTGAAATAATCAACAACAACATCTATTTGATTAATCTGAAAACGTTGTGACTAATTCAGTTAGTCATAAATTGTTATAGGAACCATATAGGATTTCCTATCAGCTGAACATCAAGATCATCATCATCCGCATATAACAGTGAGTTTCATAGTCCCCTTTTATTTAAATGTTTATTAAAACTCGGGGTGGAACATGTAGATATCATTTCAAAACATATTTTATGAATCATTATGAAATCATATATCGTTATCATGAGGAACGTCATGATAAACATTATCAAACACTATGAAATCATATATCGTTATCATGAGGAACGTCATGATAAACATTTATTAAACAGTATGAAATCATATATCATTATCATGAGGAACGTCATGATAAACAATCATCAAATAAATCTTTTAACATGCGTATCACGGTTATGACAAGGGTTGGTGCGCCACTCCGGCATGGCTGGCTAAGTCACCCATAACCAATTAGATGCGTGCAAATGAACATTATCAACTTATTAAAAACAAGCGTATCACTTGGGAACTTTGGTTATGTGAAGGCTATTTGGGACTATTCTTATGTGAACATCATTAACTTGTTATCAAGCCCTTGGTAGTACTGATATGATCATATGCGGGAACTCAAGAACATTATTCTTATGGCGTTCCGGCAGGTAGCTGGACGTTGAAACTACGGCGTTTGGGGGTCGCCAAACGTTAGCATTATTCTTTAGGTTTGATGGTTTACATGCCCAGGTAGATTCAATTTCAAAGTACCTACTTGATCACTTGTGAATACTATATCATGGAAAGCAATGTTCGAACAATCATTTTAATACTATGAAAATCTATATTTGAACCATAAATGTACATTAGCAAAACCTATGATTCTCACTCAACTATTCGTAGTTGACTTTTTATGCTACATGTTCCAGGTTACAATTCACCCACCAGCTCAAGAACGGTGGATCAAGTACACAGGTAAACCAGAAGTCAAGGAGAGATCTTCAATTATGGCTAAGCAATCATTACGTCACGCGCCGTGGATTCCGCACGCGGCGTGGGGTGTGACAGGTTGGATTCTATTCATCCAGGTGCTGATAAAATGTAAAAAGATCTTAAAGACTTTTACTGGTGGCCTGGAATGAAGAAAATACCTGGATTTGTGCGCCTCATCCAAGATAATTGTTCGAGAGTTACCGAATAGAGGAATCCACATTCGGCTTTTGAAATACAACGGTCCATCATTTTTGATGTCAAGTTTCTTGTCTAATCCCCTCAGTCCCTCAGCAGAATAGTTCGTTGCTTGTAAAGCTTGTTGCTGAGCTTCTCTGATCCGAGGAATCAGACTGGTTTGAATAGTCATACCTAATGCTTTCACACGTAAAGGTTTGACTCTTTCTTTGCGACTTAAGGCATCAGCTACAACATTCGCCTTGCCTGGGTGATAACGAATTTCACAATCATAATCGTTCAATAGTTCTACCCATCGCCTTTGTCGCATGTTTAACATCTTCTGATCTAGAATGTGTTGAAGACTTTTGTGATCAGTGTATATAATACACTTAGTTCCATACAAATAGTGTCTCCAAATCTTGAGTGCAAACACCACTGCACCAAGTTCTAGATCATGAGTGGTATAGTTCTTCTCGGGTACTTTCAACTGCCGAGAAGCGTAAGCAATCACCTTTTCGTTCTGCATTAAAACACACCCGAGACCTTGGCGTGAAGCATCACAGTACACTGTGAAATTATCAATACCTTCCGGTAATGCCAAGATAGGTGCGTTGCAAAGTTTGTGTTTCAACAGTTGGAACGCCTCCTCCTGTTGAGAACCCCATATAAACTGTTGATTTTTCTGTGTCAATGTGGTTAGTGGCAGGGCTATCTTTGAAAAGTTCTTGATAAATCTGCGATAATAACCTGCCAGTCCCAAGAATTGACGGATTTCGATTGGGGTTCGTGGTGTTTCCCATTGTTCTACAGCTTTAATCTTACTGGGATCCACCTGAATGCCATCTTGATTCACCACATGCCCAAGGAATTGCACTTCTCGTAACCAAAACTCACACTTGGAGAACTTGGCGTATAATTTTTCACGTGCCAAAAGTTCTAAGATCAGTTTCAAGTGTTGAGCATGTTCTTGTTGGCTTCGAGAATAGATAAGAATATCATCAATAAATACAATCACAAACTTATCCAAGTAAGGCCTACATACCCGATTCATTAGATCCATGAAAACTGCAGGTGCATTCGTTAATCCAAACGGCATTACTAGAAATTCATAATGCCCATATCGAGTTCGAAATGCAGTTTTAGGAACATCATCTTCATATACTCGTAACTGATGATATCCGGATCTCAAATCAATTTTTGAAAAGTAAGTAGCGCCTTGAAGTTGATCAAACAGATCATCTATACGTGGTAGTGGATAACGATTTTTGATTGTTAATTTATTGAGCTCCCGATAGTCAATACACATCCTGAATGATCCATCCTTCTTTTTCACAAAAAGGACTGGTGCTCCCCAGGGTGAGAAACTAGGTCTGATAAAACCTTTGTCCAACAGTTCTTGCAATTGACCTGAAAGTTCTTGCATTTCGGATGGTGCAAGCCGATACGGGGCTTTAGCAACAGGTGCTGCACCTGGAATCAAGTCAATCCGAAATTCAACTTGTCTCACTGGGGGTAATCCTGATATGTCCTCAGATCCTTTTATCAGATTTTCATGCAGAATATGATATTCTTCTTCCTCTCGCTTCTGTTTCAATTCCAGACGAATAAACACACACTTCTACCATCTAAATTCATTTTTCAAGCCCTCTGAACGCAAGGATCGCACCCGGGAACGTGTTTTCAAGTCCTGATCGTCGTTTTAGCCGCAGATATCCGTCAGATTAGGTAATGATCCGTTTAAACCTTCTAGTTTGATTTTGATTGATTAGATCTTGATTTTGAACGTAATGACATAGTTAGGATTGTTGATTATTGCCTAGATGATGGCTAGGATTGATTATAAACGAAGAACATGAAGTTTTAACGGTTAAATCCTTGTTTTGATCTGTTGTAATGCCCGGTTTGCATGAAATCATACCCATGATTATAATGGTTTAACCCATTTGATTATGACAAAGTAGGTGATTAGTTGGATTAATCCTTGAAATGCAAGGTTAAATCCAAATGTTTCAAACTAATCACAATCATTAACATACTCATTAGAACAATTATCTGATGTTTATGATAACAGTCAGATTAGTATGTTAAACTTGGTTATTACACCTATTATGATACTACATTGTGATATTTCATGATAATTGGGTATTCAATAATAAGGATTGATCATTCCTAAGCTATTAAGTTATCTAGAAACTGTTACAGTATCATAATCAACATCATTAACTATCTGGTTAATCCAAGATTATTCTGATTAATCAAGAGTGTCATCAACTTTGTATTAGGAATCTAATGCAATGTAGGTTCCTACATTATCATACATTATATGATATAACATTAAATTAACTAATTACATAACTAATAATAGTTTGATGACTTTTAAAGCAATGTCTTTGACATTGAACGTTCAGAAAGATCTAATCAGTAAACTAAAACATAAACGACTCATTAAATATAAATGAATGCAGAATCATTTCTCTATTATCATTTTGGAGATATTCTGCTACATCTATAATATCAGGTGAGTTTCGTACGACCCCTTTTCTTTTTAATCTTTTATAAACATCGGGGTAGCGCTGTAAAACTTTTCAAAACTATATGATATGTATCACTGTTATCTGTGTGATTGCATGTGATTGGTTGGAACTTGTGGATTTCATGGGATTTTTGCCCTGAGAACAGAACACTATCACAGAACTTAAGTCCTCATATCTGAACTGTATCTAGTGAACCCATGTGTGGCCGAACGGGGAAACATTGATAGTACTATCGGCTGACCACCCATTTGCTGGGAGGATTGCATCTCCCCTTGTGTGAATGTTTGTTTCCTGTTTTTAGACTGCTTAATGTTGTGATAGACATTAAGATAATGAGGCATTAAGATGCTACCGACGGGTAGTATCTTGTAGAACTATATCGTCAGAAAGGAACTAGATACGGGTCCCATGGTTATCTTGAACTGAACATTTTGAGAACTTATAATTACATATCATATCATATTGTGGAACTTGAACTTACGAACTCACCAGCTTTGTGCTGACGTTTTCAAACTTAAACCTTTTTGCAGGGAAACAGTGATCGTTAGTGAGGCAGCACTTCAAACACTAGTAATTAAATAAGTCGGTTGTGTAATAAACTTAGTTGTAAATTTCGGTACTGAATGTAATTATGAAGCCCTGTAATGTATTTATTTTAAGTTAATCTGTGTGCTTTTGTGATATCGGTTCAAGTAAGTCAACCCTCATCTCTGAGACATCACCACTATGCTTCCGCGACCATTAGAGTGACATCATCAACAGGTGACGAGGGGTGGGGGTGTGACAGGGTGGTATCAGAGCCACAGGTTATAGAGAATTAGGTGGACTTAGAGACCTAGACTATAACCATAGGCTCGTATAGTGACACAGAGAGCACCGAACATGTTTAACGAACAAAAATTGTTTTGAATTAAGCCAGGATAATCAGGTGGTCCGAATTCCAGTTATGAGTGGCCAGCATAACTGAAATTCGCAACACGTGTGCATTTTAGTTTGATTCAACTCAAGCAGAACATTAATAATAATAGGAACGAATTGTTGATTTAAGATAGGGAGAAGCATCTTATCATGTACATGTTGAATATTGTTATTTAATATTTACTTCATGATACTGATTAAAGATTTTGATTGTACAGCAATGAATGATCAGGGTGAGAGGTATATTTATCAGAGATTCCCCTATGTGGTGTTGGATGATACTCCGAGTGACAGTTCGGGAGCAGACTCAGATCCTGACGAGGCTTTGTCGGTAGCCTCACAGGCGACACCTGCAGCACCACGTACACCGTCAGCTCCTAGACCAGTTACTCCACCACCACCAGCACCAGCACACGCACCAGCACCTATGCCATCTCCACCGAGAGTCCCAGCATGGGATGGACTTAGGAGGATGCGGGGACAGGCCCGCAAGACCACTGGATTACCTCCCAGACATCAGATGGCTCAGCGGGATGAGCCTTCGACCGTTCATGAGGTGGGAGAATCCTCTCGCCAAGCAGAGCTGAGGGGCCAGGTGCAGCAAGTCGCTCAGGACTTGCAGGGTCTCAGGCAGGAGGTACATCAGCACCATACGCTTCTTGAGGATACTCGTAACATTGTATTGGAGATTCTCACTTCACATCTGACTCTGATGGAGCAGGTGAATCTCATGGGTATTGACACCCAGGCTTGGAGGACTACCGTTGAGGAGCGGTTTAGTAGGACTTGGAGGCAGAGGTTAGTTGCTGCGTTTTGGCAGCAGGTGGAGATAATGAGGGCAGGTTTAGTGCGAGTTCGAGAGTTTTTGGTTTGGTTGGAGACGGTTAGTTTCGAGACCAGGATGATAGTCCTGGCTGTGACTATGGCTGCTGTGGCCATTATATTTTCTTGTTTATCGTATTTCATACGATGAGTATGTTCAGATGGTTATTTTGGGATCGTCATTGTAAATCTCATTAGTAGTATGCGGATAGGTTGGGGATGTGTGATAGTGTGATTAGTAGTTGTGAGAACGGGACATTTTGATAGGGACAGATCCCGAGTTTGTGAGAGGTAGTGTATGAGGTTGTGGTTTAGAGTATCCTGACTTTTGGTTGTATTAAAACTATGAATGCATGAAACTATGATAATGTTATATTATGGATGTTTTGTATATCTGTTTGTATAATGAACTTTGTGTGAGAACAATTCTGTGTGAGAACAATTCTGTGTGAGAACAATTCTGTGTGAGAACAATTCTGTGTGAGAACATGTTGAACTAATATATATATTTCGCTGAAATACAGTACGGGAACAATACTGTATGCGAATATATTGAACTAAAATGTATATTTCGCTGAAATACAGTACGGGAGCAATACTGTATGCGAATATATCGAACTAAAATATATATTTTGCTAAAATACAGTACGGGAGCAATACTGTATGCAAATATATCTGTAACTAAGGTACAGTACGAGAGCCATACTGTACGAGAACATGTCTGAACTGAGAACGTGTCTACTTGTGAATGTGTCTGTAACTAAAGTACAGTACGAGAGCCATACTGTACAAGGACATGTCTAATGTTTGTATGAGAACTTAGTGCATGAATTGTGAACATATCAGAGAACTTGTGTGAGAACATAACCTAGTCCTGTATGAACATATATCTAAAAACATGTGTTGCAATGCAATGAGCTGGGTAAGACTCTAACATGTTTTTGAAATAACCGGACTAAGTATAACTACAAACAGTTGTGTGGTCTGTGTGTAATGCGAACATGTCTGGACAGAATCCATGTAGTTATACTATGTTCTCTATAATCATATTCTAATACAAATTTTCAGTGTAACTGAATATGATTGAAATTATGGGATCGAACGGGTTATATATTTAATGTTCTTGACTGACCTGAGTTTATCTGCTTGTGAGCAGAATAATGGCTCCCAAAAGAGGTCGACCGACTAAGAGATCTATCAGGAACATCACTAACCCAGAGCCTGATCAAGTTCCACCAGTAAATACAGAAACGAATCCAGATCCACAGATAAATCGGGACACAGGTACTGCTCCACCAGTGAACCCGGGAGCAAACCCTATTCCACTTGCTGGTGCCAGTGGATCCGAATCGAATGAGGCAATGATAGCACGAATCGTGCGCGAACAGTTAACCGCTTGTGGTGTTTTGGTACAACACCAGCCTCATGTTACTACGGGTTCGGGTGGGGGTCCCAATACTAACGAACATACTGTTACTGGTGGCAACGCAGAAACACATCATACCATCGGTACAACTACCATTATTCCTGATCCACCTCGACAGGGATGTACTTACAAGTATTTTGCTTCCTGTAACCCTCCTACTTTTACTGGCAAAGAAGGAGCGGCTGGTCTTTTAAGGTGAATCGAGGAGATGGAAACTAAGCTCAAAATCAGTCAGTGCCTGGAGGAGCATAAGGTGTCTTATGCTGCCTGTTCTTTGAAAGACTCAGCTTTAACCTGGTGGAATACCCAGGCCAAGACTTTGGGTGCAGCCACAGTTGATTCGATGGGCTGGAATGATTTCAAAACTCTGATTAGATCAGAGTACTGTCCCATCACTGAAATTCAAAAACTCCAGGAGGAATTCTGGAATCATTCTATGATCGGTGCTGATTGTCTGTCTTACACTGATCGTTTCCATGAACTTACTTGTTTACTTCCCGATATGTTTCCAACGGAAGCAGCTTTAATCGAGAAGTACATTAAGGGTCTGATTCCTCAGATACGAGGAATGGTGACTGCTGCTGAACCTACAACTCTGAAACACACGATTCTTTTGACCACAAAGCTTACCAATGAGGCGGTAAGGAGTGGTACTTTGTCTTTGAAGCCTCAGACGGTCCATAGTAGTAGTGATGTCGGTACCTCGAATGTGTCAAAAGGTACCAAACGAAAGTGGTTCGGTAAGAACAAAACAAGGGCTCCGGCTGAAATCAGTCAGAATAAACCAACGGTGAAGAACTATGGTGCAAATGTTCCTGAGAGGAAAGCTTATACTGGGCAGGCGCCCAAATGCAATAAGTGTCCACTCCATCACACGGGACCATGTCCTGTTTGTCTGAACTGTAACAGAGTTGGACATTATGCTAAATATTGCAACTTTCCTGCTCAACCTCGAAATCAAGCACCACGACAAACCACTCAAACCAACCGGTCATGTTACAAATGTGGAAGTCCTGATCATTTCATGCGGAACTGTCCAAACAATAACACCAATCCGGGAACTGAAGCTAGGGGGAGAGCTTTTCAGATTGGTGCTACCGAGGCGAGACATGATGCTAACATTGTGACTGGTACGTTCCTACTCAATAATCTATATGCATCAGTTCTCTTTGATACGGGGGCAGATAAGAGTTTTATCTCTCCTGAATTTGCATCTTTACTTGCATTGCCTGCGGTAGATTTAGAAACTCCTTACGTTATTGAACTTGCTAACGGTAAGTTGATCAAAACTAACAGTGTTATTCAAGGATGTTCCTTGAATCTGAATGATCATCTTTTTAATATTGATTTACTTCCTGTTGAGCTTGGGAGCTTTGATGTCGTTGTGGGCATGGACTGGCTTTCTGATAACCAAGCGGAAGTTGTCTGTCAAAACAAGGTGATCCGTATTCCATTACCTAACGGTAATACACTGATAGTTCAAGGAGAACGAGCTGGTAGAAAACTTGGTATCATATCTTGTATGCGAGCTCAAAAATTTTTAAGAAAAGGCTGTTATGCTTTCCTGGCACATGTGACTGAGCATAATTCTTCACCCAAACAAATCACAGATATTCCAGTAGTCAAGGATTTTCCTGAAGTTTTTCCTGAGGACATAGCAGGATTACCCCCAGTGAGACAAGTTGAATTTCGGATTGACTTGATTCCAGGTGCAGCACCTGTTGCTAAAGCCCCATATCGGCTTGCACCATCAGAAATGCAAGAACTTTCAGGTCAATTGCAAGAACTGTTAGACAAAGGTTTTATCAGACCTAGTTCTCACCCTGGGGAGCACCTATTCTTTTTGTGAAAAAGAAAGATGGTTCATTCAGGATGTGTATTGACTACAGAGAACTCAATAAACTGACAATCAAAAATCGTTATCCATTACCTCGTATCGATGATCTGTTTGATCAACTACAAGGTGCTACTTATTTTTCAAAAATCGATTTAAGATCTGGATATCATCAGTTACGTATTCATGATGATGACATTCCTAAAACTGCTTTCAGAACTCGATACGGACATTACGAATTTCTAGTGATGCCGTTTGGTTTAACCAATGCACCTGCAGTTTTCATGGATCTAATGAATCGGGTATGTAGGCCTTACTTGGATAAGTTTGTGATTGTATTTATTGATGATATTCTTATCTATTCTCGAAGCCAACAAGAACATGCTCAACACTTGAAACTGATCTTAGAACTTTTGGCACGTGAAAAATTATACGCCAAGTTCTCCAAGTGTGAGTTTTGGTTACGAGAAGTGCAATTCCTTGGGCATGTGGTGAATCAAGATGGCATTCAGGTGGATCCCAGTAAGATTAAAGCTGTAGAACAATGGGAAACACCACGAACCCCAACCGAAATCCGTCAATTCTTGGGACTGGCAGGTTATTATCGCAGATTTATCAAGAACTTTTCAAAGATAGCCCTGCCACTAACCACATTGACACAGAAAAATCAACAGTTTATATAGGGTTCTCAACAGGAGGAGGCGTTCCAACTGTTGAAACACAAACTTTGCAACGCACCTATCTTGGCATTACCGGAAGGTATTGATAATTTCACAGTGTACTGTGATGCTTCACGCCAAGGTCTCGGGTGTGTTTTAATGCAGAACGAAAAGGTGATTGCTTACGCTTCTCGGCAGTTGAAAGTACTCGAGAAGAACTATACCACTCATGATCTAGAACTTGGTGCAGTGGTGTTTGCACTCAAGATTTGGAGACACTATTTGTATGAAACTAAGTGTATTATATACACTGATCACAAAAGTCTTCAACACATTCTAGATCAGAAGATGTTAAACATGCGACAAAGGCGATGGGTAGAACTATTGAACGATTATGATTGTGAAATTCGTTATCACCCAGGCAAGGCGAATGTTGTAGCTGATGCCTTAAGTCGCAAGGAAAGAGTCAAACCTTTACGTGTGAAAGCATTAGGTATGACTATTCAAACCAGTCTGATTCCTCGGATCAGAGAAGCTCAGCAACAAGCTTTACAAGCAACGAACTATTCTGCTGAGGGACTGAGGGGATTAGACAAGAAACTTGACATCAAAAATGATGGACCGTTGTATTTCAAAGACCAAATTTGGGTTCCTTTATTCGGTAACACAAGATCGATCATCTTGGATGAGGCGCACAAATCCAGGTATTCTATTCATCCAGGTGCTGACAAAATGTATAAAGATCTTAAAGACTTTTACTGGTGGCCTGGAATGAAGAAACATATCGCTGAATACGTGGGTCGATGTTTAACGTGTTTAAAAGTTAAGGCTGAACATCAACGTCCTTCTGGGTTATTACAACAACCGGAGATTCCCATGTGGAAATGGGATCAGATCTCTATGGATTTCATTACTAAACTACCCAGAACATCGCATAGTCATGACTCTATATGGGTTGTCGTTGATCGCCTTACTAAATCTGCGCATTTTATTCCCATCCGAGAAGATTACTCGATGGATCGACTTGCTAAACTCTATATTAACGAGATTGTATCTCGTCATGGAGTACCAATCTCTATTATTTCTGACAGAGATAGTCGATTCACATCACGATTTTGGCAAACTCTTCAGAATGCTCTAGGCACGCAAATCAATATGAGCACAGCTTATCATCCACAAACTGACGGGCAAACGGAACGAACAAATCAAACTCTTGAGGACATGCTCAGAAGCTGTGTGATTGATTTTGGTGGTAGCTGGGATGTTCATCTTCCCCTTGTTGAATTTTCATACAACAACAGCTACCATACCAGTATTCAATGCGCTCCATTTGAAGCACTTTATGGACGCAAGTGTAGATCACCTATCTGTTGGTCAGAGGTAGGTGAAAGCCAAATCATAGGCCCAGAATTCATTCAGGAAACAACTGATAAGATCGCACTTATTCAGAAACGAATTAAAGCTGCTCGCGATTGTTAGAAGAGTTATGCTGATAATCGCTGTAGACCATTAGAATTCCAAATCGGTGATCGTGTAATGTTGAAAGTGTCACCTTGGAAAGGCATTTTCAGATTTGGAAAGAGAGGTAAACTTTCACCAAGATTTGTAGGGCCATTCAAGATTCTAGAACGAATTGGATCAGTAGCTTACAGACTTGAATTACCTTTTGAACTTAGAAACATTCATGATGTATTTCATGTATCTAATCTGAAGAAATGCTTAACTGATGAATCATTGATCGTACCTCTAGAAGAGATTCATATTGATGAAAAACTTCAGTTCAGTGAAGAACCAGTAAAGGTAATAGATCGAGAAATGAAAGTGTTGAAACGTACTCGCATACCAATCGTTAAAGTGCGTTGGAATTCGCAACGTGGACCCGAATATACTTGGGAACGTGAAGATCAAATGAAATCAAAGTACCCACATCTATTCTCATAAACGACTGTCATAATGTAAGCCTTCACTAAATTTCGGGACGAAATTTATCTAACAGGAGGAGACTGTGACAGTCGCATACAAGAATTTACGTCATCAATGACGTGAGCACATTTGATTGTTCTAAAAATCCACGTTGATTTAACAATCGTAATTATTACAGGTTGATAGTAGGTGAGAAATGATGAACGTGGGCGAAAACCGTGTACAAAATGGAGTCCTGGATTGCCCGGAATCGAAAAACGAAGAAAAATTTCTAAGTATTGGATTTCTGGCCTCGTCGCGGTACGCGATGGAGGAGTTGAGCTTCCATAGCGGTACGCGATGCATGAAAAATATCTGAAATTCCCGAAAAGCTTCGCGGTACGCGAAGCCCAAATTGGTCTCCTGCCGCGGTACGCGACGGGTGAGGCGGTGGAGAAATCTGATCCTTTTATCAGATTTTCATGCAGAATATGATATTCTTCTTCCTCTCGCTTCTGTTTCAATTCCAGACGAATAAACACACACTTCAACCATCTAAATTCATTTTTCAAGCCCTCTGAACGCAAGGATCGCACCCGGGAACGTGTTTTCAAGTCCTGATCGTCGTTTTAGCCGCAGATATCCGTCAGATTAGGTAATGATCCGTTTAAACCTTCTAGTTTGATTTTGATTGATTAGATCTTGATTTTGAACGTAATGACATAGTTAGGATTGTTGATTATTGCCTAGATGATGGCTAGGATTGATTATAAACGAAGAACATGAAGTTTTAACGGTTAAATCCTTGTTTTGATCTGTTGTAATGCCCGGTTTGCATGAAATCATACCCATGATTATAATGGTTTAACCCATTTGATTATGACAATGTAGGTGATTAGTTGGATTAATCCTTGAAATGCAAGGTTAAATCCAAATGTTTCAAACTAATCACAATCATTAACATACTCATTAGAACAATTATCTGATGTTTATGATAACAGTCAGATTAGTATGTTAAACTTGGTTATTACACCTATTATGATACTACATTGTGATATTTCATGATAATTGGGTATTCAATAATAAGGATTGATCATTCCTAAGCCATTAAGTTATCTAGAAACTGTTACAGTATCATAATCAACATCATTAACTATCTGGTTAATCCAAGATTATTCTGATTAATCAAGAGTGTCATCAACTTTGTATTAGGAATCTAATGCAATGTAGGTTCCTACATTATCATACATTATATGATATAACATTAAATTAACTAATTACATAACTAATAATAGTTTGATGACTTTTAAAGCAATGTCTTTGACATTGAACGTTCAGAAAGATCTAATCAGTAAACTAAAACATAAACGACTCATTAAATATAAATGAATGCAGAATCATTTCTCTATTATCATTTTGGAGATATTCTGATACATCTATAATATCAGGTGAGTTTCGTACGACCCCTTTTCTTTTTAATCTTTTATAAACATCGGGGTAACGCTGTAAAACTTTTCAAAACTATATGATATGTATCACTGTTATCTGTGTGATTGCATGTGATTGGTTGGAACTTGTGGATTTCATGGGATTTTTGCCCTGAGAACAGAACACTATCACAGAACTTAAGTCCTCATTTCTGAACTGTATCTAGTGAACCCATGTGTGGCCGAACGGGGAAACATTGATAGTACTATCGGCTGACCACCCATTTGCTGGGAGGATTGCATCTCCCCTTGTGTGAATGTTTGTTTCCTGTTTTTAGACTGCTTAATGTTGTGATAGACATTAAGATAATGAGGCATTAAGATGCTACCGACGGGTAGTATCTTGTAGAACTATATCGTCAGAAAGGAACTAGATACGGGTCCCATGGTTATCTTGAACTGAACATTTTGAGAACTTATAATTACATATCATATCATATTGTGGAACTTGAACTTACGAACTCACCAGCTTTGTGCTGACGTTTTCAAACTTAAACCTTTTTGCAGGGAAACAGTGATCGTTAGTGAGGCAGCACTTCAAACACTAGTAATTAAATAAGTCGGTTGTGTAATAAACTTAGTAGTAAATTTCGGTACTGAATGTAATTATGAAGCCCTGTAATGTATTTATTTTAAGTTAATCTGTGTGCTTTTGTGATATCGGTTCAAGTAAGTCAACCCTCATCTCTGAGACATCACCACTATGCTTCCGCGACCATTAGAGTGACATCATCAACAGGTGACGAGGGGTGGGGGTGTGACATGACACGTGGCACGATCATATGCACTTGCTTTTTAAAGTAACCATTGAATGATAGTTATTTGATTGTAACAAAAGATAAGGGTTATTAAAAATTTCATCATCTATATATATATATATAACATACGATTTTTTCAATCCATGTAACACGATTTTAATAAACTACGGTATACAAGTATATGTACAGTGCAATATTGGTGATAATCTTGACTTTTAGAGCTTAAATTTAAGCTTAATCCCAATTACTCACTACCGTAACCAAGTATCCATCGAAAAATCGAAGTTACAATCTCTTTTTTGCTTTTATCTTACTGTTACTATCAAATTTCACAAAATATAATATTATAATGTACCAAGTATTGGCATTTGGTGAGTTGCAAAATTAAATTATTATTTTTATTCTTTTATTACATATTAACCTAAATTAAGGGGATGTGTTGTTTGGGTCTGAATAAGTCTAAATAAGTCTGGATCTGAATGGTCATATTCAGACCGTTTGTTTTGAAAAAAAACACACATCTGAATGGAACCAAATGTCTGAATGGAGGTCTGAACCATTCAGGCTTAGGGGAGAGTCTGAACCATTCAGACGTGAAGGTAAAGAGGGGTTGGGGCTTGGGCGAGGCTAGGGTTTGGCACGACCGGACTTGGCACCACTAGACACCGACAGGGGCGGCGACGGGGATTCGAAGGGGGTGGCGATTGTACAGCATGCTGGACCGACGACGAAGATGGGGGTGGCGATCGAAGGTAGACGGCGAAGGGGCTGCGATCGAAGGTAGATGAGGGTGGCAATCGAAGGTAGACGGCGAAGGGGCTGCGATTGAAAGTAGATGGCTTCACGGTGGTGCTTCACCTGCTGGATGACGATGGGAAGATGGGTACGGGAAGGGTAGGGTTTTTGAGAGAAATTTGGGATTTTTTTATTTTTATTTAGATGTTAGAACCAAACACACATAATTGGTTCATCATTTAATCATTCAGACATCTTAACCATTCAACAATTAATGATTCAGACCCAACCAGATGACCACTAATTTTCACTAATTTCTATTTACACTTTTGTAGATAAAAGATAAACAAATTATAATAAAAGTATTTTCTCACGTGACAATATAATATGTTGAATGTAGTCATATATGAATAGGAAGGACAATAGAGTCATATAATACGACATTGTATATTTATTTTAATTTAGTTTTAAATTCACAAATGATTGTAACACCATAATAAGACTATATATACACATACGGTTCAGTTTGGTTTTATGGCTGATTTTTAATTTGATGAAAACCGTAAACTAAACTGTTCACTATAATTTCAAAGTTTGAAACCAACCAACCAAATATTTAAAAAAAACTGGCCGCAAAACCATACCAATGATTGGTTTATTGCAGTCATATTAAGCCTAACATACAAGCGTATTGTGATAATTGCATATGAAGAATTACGTCAGCAACGAATTGAGCACATTTGATCGTGTTTAAAATCCGTGTTGAATTGGTCATCGAAATTAATATGGGATGATAGTATGCAAAAAATGATGAACGTGAGCGAAAACGGTGCGCGAAACGGAATTACGGATTGTCCGGAATCGCGAAACGAAGTTTCCGTCGAAAAACGAGCGAAATTACTCTGAGGCGGTACGCCTCAGGTCGTGCGTTGGAGCCAGGCGATGCGCGCGGGTTCAAAAGCTTCTGGAAGGCCGGGAAGGGGCCGCGCGGTACGCCTGGACTGGCTGCGGGTCGCCAGGCGATGCGCCTGGGGTTGTCTGGTCGAGCAACTTGGATAAATATCAACTTTTTCATCCTCATCCTCATTTTCTTGCTTCCTCTCGATGCCAGCCAGCACTACCCACGAAAATTCATCATCCAACCCCTCAAATCTCAATTCCAAAGCCTCCGGGACGTTTAGATCGTATCCAGAAGCGTTAAAACAAGTTCTGATCATCATTTCATCCGTTGGAATCCGTCAGATTAGGTAATGGTTCATTTTAAACTTTCTGGTTTGATTTTTATTGATTAAATCTTGAGTTTGAACGTAATGATATAGTTAGGGTTGTTGATTATTGCCTAGATGATGGCTAGGATTGATTTTGAATGACAAACTCGAATTGTTAATGGGTAAATCCTTGTTTTGAGCCGTTGTAATGCCCGGTTTGCATGGAATCATAACAATGGTTATAATGGTTTAAACCATTTGGTTGTGACTATGTATGTGATTAGTTTGATTAATCTTTAACATGCAACGTGAAAGTTGGGTGTTTTAAACTAATCACAATCATTAACATACTCATTGGAACGATTATCTAATGTTTCTGATAACAGTCAGATTAGTATGTTAAACATGGTTATTAAACCTATTCTAATACTACATTGTGATATTTCATGATATTTGGGTAATCAATAACAAGGATTAATCATTTCTAAGCCATTAAACTGTCTAGAGACTATCTTAGCAATTACAATCAACAACATTAACTATTTGGTTAGTCTGAGATTATACTGATTAATCAAGGGAGTCATCAACTTAGTATTAGAAACCTGAGTCAGTATAGGTTCCTACATTATCATACATTGTATGATATTACATTAAAATATGTAAATAAATACTAAACCTCGGGTTGATGACTGTTAAGGCAATGTCTTTGACATTGGACGTTCAAAACGATTTAATCAGCAAGTTAAAACATTAATAACATATCAAACATAAACTAATGCAGAATCTTATCAATAGCACCAGTTGCGTGTGTTTCTACTGCTTTGAGACATCAAGTGAGTTTCGTACAACCCCTTTTCTTTTTACTGTTTTATAAACATCGGGGTAACTCTGTAAACTGTTTTCTGAACATATGATATGCATCACTGATATCTGTGTGATTTCATGTGACTTTTTGTGTGATTTCATGGGATTTTGCCGTTAGTAACAACTATCACAGTATCAAAAGTCCTCATTCGTGAACTGTATCTAGTGAACCCATGTGCGGCCGAACAGGAACCATTGATAGTACTATTGGCTGACAACCCATTTTTGCTGGGAGGATTGCATCTCCCCTGGTGTGAATGTTTGGTACCTGTTTCCATTACAACTTCTTAATGTTTATGATAGACATTAAGATAATGAGGCATTAAGATATTTACCGACGGGTAGTATCTTCATGAACGAACAACTGTCCAAAAGGAACTAGATACGGGTCCCATGGTTATCATGAATTGAAACTTTGAGAACATACTTATCATATCATATTGTTCTAAATGAACTGTCGAACTCACCAGCTTTGTGCTGACGTTTTAAACTCAACATTTTTGCAGGACAACGGTGACGATACAGTGAGGATGCACTTCACATAGTTGAACTCTAATGTAACATATTGTGTAATAAACTAAGTTGTTATATTACTGTAGTGACGAAACCTTTGTATTATATTTATTTTAAGTGAATCTGTGTGCTGTGATATCGGTTCAAGTAAGTCACACCTCATCTCTGAGACATCACCACTATGCTTCCGCAACCAAAAGAATGAGACGTATGACATCATCTCAGGTGACGAGAGGTGGGGGGGTGTGACAGAGTGGTATCAGAGCCACAGGTTATAGAATTTAGGTGGACTTAGAGACCTAGACTATAACCATAGGCTCGTATAGTGACACAGAGAGCACCGACACATTATTAACGAACAAAACTTGTTTTGAATCAAGCCAGGATAATCAGGTGGTACGTATCTCAGTTATGAGTGGCCAGCATAACTGAAATTCGCAGCACGTGTGCATTCTAGTGTGATTTGATACAAGCAGAACATTTATAACAGTAGAGACGAATAGTTGCGTTAAGATAGGAGGACGTCTCATATCATGTTTATGTTGAATATTTTATTCAATATTTATTTTATGGTACTGATCAGAGAATTCTGTTTATACAGCGATGGCAGACCAAGGTGAAAGATATATTTATCAGCGGTTTCCTTATGTGGTATTGGATGATACACCGAGCTCGAGTTCGGATTCTGACTCCGACCCGTCAGAGGTATCTGCAGCTGTTTCTCAGGCTGATATACTGTTGCCACAGACACCACCGGCACCAGTACCAGCACCAGTACCGCCACCACCACCAGCATTTCCTATTATACCTAGTCCTCCTCACTCACCTCCGGCTGAACCAGTTGCTGATCAGGGACAGAGTATTACACCTCCTAGAGTACCCGCTTGGGATGGGTTGCGGCGTATGCGGGGTCAAGCCCGCAAAACCACAGGATTGCCTCGGAGACACCAGATGGCTCCACGGGATGAGCCACAGGCTGTTCATGAAGTGGGAGAATCTTCCCACCAAGCCGAGTTGCGGGCGCAGGTGCAGCAGATCTCGCAGGATTTGCAGACCCTGAGACAGGAGGTACACCAGCATCATACTCTACTTGAGGATACACGCTCCACCGTGCTGGAGATACTCACGTCACACCTGACTCTAATGGAGCAGGTAAATATGATGGGACTGGATACTCAGGCATGGAGGACTACAGTAGAGGAGAGACTGCAGAGGACCTGGGTGCAGAGGCTTATTGTTACATTCTGGCAGCAGGTTGCGGTGTTGAGAGCAGGAGTGGAGAGGGGGAGAGCGTTCCTGGTTTGGCTTGGGATGGCCAGTTTTGAGACCAGAATGTTAGTGGTGGGAGTGTTTATGGCAGCAGTAGCCATGTTGTTTTCTTGTTTATCGTATTTCCTACGATAAGTATGATGAGGCGGTTTTCTTATGGGTTATCATATGTACAGACGGATAGGTGATAGTATGTGATGTATGGGGAAATTTTTGGATGTGATATAGACTCCCGGTAGTAGTATTAATGTTCGGGTTGCTGTAGTTAATGTACAAAAACTTTTTGGGTTGTATCAAAGTTGATCTAGTGTAATGAAATGGTGGTTTATGTACATTTTTTTAGTATCTATTGTGTTGCATGTGTAGGTATATCAAAATCCTGTGTGGTAACGTATCAAAATCCTGTGTGGTACAATTTCAAAGTCCTGTGTGGCAAATTTCAATGGTCTGTGTGACAAACATTTCAAAGTCCTGTGTGGCAACATTTCAATCGTCTGTGTGACAACATTTCAAAGTCCTGTGTGGCAACATTTCAAAGTCCTGTGTGGCAACATTTCAAAGTCCTGTGTGGCAACATTTCAATCGTCTGTGTGACAACATTTCAAAGTCCTGTGTGGCAACATTTCAAAGTCCTGTGTGGCAACATTTCAATCGTCTGTGTGACAACATTTCAAAGTCCTGTGTGGCAACATTTCAATCGTCTGTGTGACAACATTTCAAAGTCCTGTGTGGCAACATTTCAAAGTCCTGTGTGGCAACATTTCAAAGTCCTGTGTGTAACAATTGCGAATTTTCGATTTTAATTTTGTAAAATCTTAGTTGCTTCATTTAGCAAATCATTTTTATTGGGAGTATTATTATAAATATATACACACACATATTTAAGTTATAATAAATTATCACTTATAAAAAAATAATATTGATAAAATTAGTTTGTTTAAACATTTAAGTTTATAAATTATCACTTTTATAAAATATGTACATATATATGTATATGTATATGTATATGTAAATTCAAGTTTATAAACTTTTACTAAAATTTAAAATGAGACAATAGTCCTATAAACCCCAAGGGCTGATTATGCAAAGTTTTAAACTAGTTTTGTGAGAAAAAGGGAGTCTTGGTCGAGATAAAGCACAAGGCTGAACCAGAGGGATCATTCTTGCCAAAAGCTGAAACTTTCAGCACCCACCCCCCATTCTTCTTCCTTGAACGGCTGCACACCACCGCCATCTCCACCAGTGACCGAATTCGAGCATTCAATGCACCCCCATGCTCG
This sequence comes from Mikania micrantha, assembly GCA_009363875.1. Lineage (NCBI taxonomy): Eukaryota > Viridiplantae > Streptophyta > Magnoliopsida > Asterales > Asteraceae > Mikania > Mikania micrantha. Next base: position 88,264,713 of record CM018696.1, read on the forward strand.
GCCGAACTCCATCTAACCTCCAACGACTCTAATTAATGCATTTAATCGAGCTATCACGCGTTTAATATCTGATTTATCTCGGTTGAATCGTTAAACACAATCCTTAATTCGAATCCATTCCTCCCGATCACCAAACTCGAATTAAACACACACACCCCTTTGCGACACACCTCTGAAGCTATCTGAATCATCAATCGCGCCTCAAGACCACCGGAACTTCGGATCGAACTCAAGCACTACCGAAACTTATCACGAACTCGAACTCCTTCGAATGAAACGATTACAGGTGAGTATCATATTCATTAGACTCGTGTTTAATTGATGATTGAAAGCCCTATGATTTTAAGGGCTCACTGTCACTCAGTCGTTCGGATTTGAAGGAATAAGAAACTAGGGTTTCAATTGAAGAAGATGAGCACATGCTTTGTGTTAAGGATAATCGAATTGGTTTAATCAACAAAAGCATAACCCAGCTGAGTGGTCAATACCCTTGTAATGGGGAGGAGGCACTCGAGTTCTAATCCGGTCTGGAACCGGTTTTGTTAAAAATTCCTTTTTTTTTTTTAATTATTTTCAGGTTTAAAAATTCTGGGTTTTGTTATAAAATCCTATAAAATATTTTTTGACCTTTCAAAGGTTCCGTAAAATTTTAACTAATTACATAATATTATTTTGTTATTATTTCTTTAAATAAGTTATATTATAATTACAATAATAATTGTTTTAATGTAACGAAATCTTGAAAATTCTAAATAATTATTTTAAACGATTTCTTGGCATTCTGAAAGTATTTAGAAGAATTGTTTTGAGGTTATAAATTATTTTGGTATGATTAAAAGCTTAAAATCATTATTTTCTTACATATAAATCAATATGCTAAATTTATTTATAGAATATTCAAAAACGTTTATAGACTTACTGTTATAAGACTAAAATTTTCATGATTTAAATTATTTTTATAAAACTTAAACTAAGATGCTTTTAATAAATATAATTACAAATTTTATTTAAGTTCTAATGATGTTTTATAAAATTTATGGTATATTAACTTAAGATTGACTTAAAATCTTAAGTTAATAAAACTAATTTATTTGAACTTATAAATTTATTTATTTGAACTTATAAATTATTTTATTAAGAAAGCCTACCTTTTGTAAACTCTAAAAAGTTTATACAAAATATGTCTAATGATTCAAACTTAAGCCTTATAAGTCTAAGCTCGCTTTATGCCTTAAAATGATTAGAGACTAAGGAACTTGTAAACGTATTCTTATACGTATTATTCCAAAAACAGGTTAACAAGTGCTTGATATTACACAACTTGCTTAAGTTGTAATTTTTGGAGTGCTTAGCAAACAAGTGAGTTTTCATATCCCCTTTTTAGTTTTATTATGCTTTGGGGCTTTCACACATGTCCTTATTCAAAAACTTAGAAACTTACATCTTTTGATACTTATGCAAACTAAGGAATGCCTATCTAGTTGAAATGCTATCATGTGATGAGCTTGTGTTGTATACTTGTTGCTTATGTGCTTTGTTGATCTTATTTGCTACTTGAAATCGTAATCGTAAACGTATTCTTGTACTTGGTTCCTAAGAGAGCCGCGCTCTCTTCGCGTGTGAATTCCGTGTTAAAAAGGACCGGTACACCATTATATATACATACTTGTTCATATGCATGCATAACTTTTATACTTGTAGTCATTTGAGTTTGCATATTTTTATACTTATGCTATCAAAAATATGACTACTCACCAACTATTCATTTAGTTGACTTTTACTTTACATGTGTGACAGGTTAAGTGAAGGATCATTTTGCTAATCTAGGAAGAATGGACTTAGATAGTTTATCAAAAGACTTATGTTTTAAATTTTGTATTTGACTTTTGAAATTGCAATGTAATGTTTGTGTTGACTTTAAAATCTTTGTAATTTGAATTATGGAACTTTAGATTTTATATCATGAGTCTTTGAACAATCTTGTACACATCATGCCCCAGCATATTCCGCCACCGGTCGGGGTGTGACACTGTGTGGCAACATTTCAATCGTCTGTGTGACAACATTTCAAAGTCTTGCGTGGCAACATTTCAAAGTCCTGTGTGGCAACATTTCAATTGTCTGTGTGACAACATTTCAAAGTCCTGTGTGGCAACATTTCAATCGTCTGTGTGACAACATTTCAAAGTCCTGTGTGGCAACATTTCAAAGTCCTGTGTGGCAACATTTCAATTGTCTGTGTGACAACATTTCAAAGTCCTGTGTGGCAACATTTCAATTGTCTGTGTGACAACATTTCAAAGTCCTGTGTGGCAACGTTTCAACGTCCTACATGATCTGATATCCAAAAACATGTAAACAATAACATATCTGTATTAATATCATGAAGCAGTGAGCTGAGTGATGATATGACATGTTTTTGAATGTAGGACTAAGTATAACTACAAACCTTTGTATAATCATGGTTCATTGAGAACATATTGGGATTATGTCAAGTAGTTATACTGTATTTACTATAATCACATTTTCAATTTCATAAAGTTTCAGTATAACTGAATATGATTGAGTTTATGTGATCAAATGGGTTATATATTAAATGTTCCTAACTGACCTGAGTTTATCTGCTTGTTGGCAGAATAATGGCTCCCAAACGAGGTCGTCCGACTAAGAGATCTATCAGGAACATTACTAACCCTGAGCCGAATCAAGTTCCACCAGTAAATACTGAATCGAATCCAGATCCACAGGTTAATCTGGAAACAAATACTGCTCCACCAGTGAACCCTGGAGGGAACACTGCTCCACCTGCTGGTGCAGGTGGATCCGAATCAAACGAAGCCATGATAGCACGGATTGTGCGTGAAAAACTATCGGCTTGTGGTGTTTTGATACCACATCAACCTCATATCACTGCGGGTTCTGGTGGGGACCACGCTCATAACGAACATACTGTTACTGGTGGCAATGCGGAAACTCCTCATACCACTTGTACAACTACAACTGTTCCTGATCCACCACGACAGGGATGTACATATAAGTATTTCGCTTCCTGTAACCCTCCTACTTTTACTGGCAAGGAAGGAGCGGCTGGATTACTAAGGTGGATCGAGGAAATGGAAAACAAATTAAAAATCAGTCAGTGTTTAGAGGAGCATAAAGTGTCTTATGCTGCCTGTTCTTTCAAAGATTCTGCTTTGACCTGGTGGAATACCCAGGCAAAAATGTTGGGCTCAGCTACAGTGAATGAGTTTAAAACTCTGATTAGATCAGAGTACTGCCCACTCACCGAAATACAAAAGCTCCAGGAGGAATTCTGGAATCACACGATGATCGGAGCTGACTGTTTAGCGTATACTCATCGTTTTCATGAACTCACATGTTTACTTCCCGATATGTTTCCTACTGAAGCAGCATTAATCGAGAAGTATATTAAGGGTTTGGTTCCCCAGATTCGGGGAATGGTAACTGCAGCAGAACCCACAACCCTCAAACGTGCAATTCTGTTGACCACTAAGCTTACCGATGAGGCGGTAAGGAGTGGTATGTTGGTAACAAAAACTCAGACGGCCGTGGGCCGTAGTGATGTCGGTACCTCAACTGTTTCTAAAGGTACCAAACGAAAGTGGTTTGGCAAATCTAAGGCGAGGGCTCCGGCTGAGATCAACCAGAGCAAACAAACTGTGAAAAACTATGGTGCTGTTACTCCTGAGAGGAGAAACTATGTTGGGCAAGCACCTAAATGTACTCGGTGTTCATTTCATCATACAGGACAGTGTCCTACTTGTGCCAACTGTAATAGAGTTGGGCACTACACCAAGTATTGTAATTTACCTGCTCGCCAATCAAATCAAGCACTACAACAAACCACTCAAACAAACAAGTCGTGTTACAAGTGTGGGAGTCCCGACCACTTGATAAGAAACTGTCCAAACAATAACAACACCAATCCGGGGAATGAAGCTAGAGGTAGAGCTTTCCAGATTGGTGCTACTGAGGCGAGACACGATGCTAACATTGTTACTGGTACGTTCTTACTTAATAATTTATATGCATCAGTTCTCTTTGATACGGGAGCAGATAAGAGTTTTATCTCTCCTGAATTTGCATCATTACTATCATTGCCTGCGGTAGAATTAGAAACCCCTTACACTATTGAACTTGCTGATGGCAAGTTAATCAAAACTAACAGTGTCATTCAAGGATGTTCCTTGAATCTGAATGATTATCTTTTCAATATTGATTTACTTCCTATTGAGCTTGGGAGTTTTGATGTCCTTGTCGGCATGGACTGGCTTTCCATTAACCAAGCTGAAGTAATATGTCAAACTAAGGTGATCCGTATTCCTCTACCTAACGGTAACACACTGTTAGTTCAAGGTGAACAAGCAGGTAGAAAACTGGGTATCATTTCTTGTATGCAAATGCAGAAATGCTTACGGAAAGGGTGTCTGGCCTTTCTAGCATATGTGATCAATAACAGCTCTTCACAAAAATGTATCGAAGATATTCCTGTAGTCAAGGACTTTCCTGAAGTCTTTCCTGACGATATATCAGGATTACCCCCAGTGAGACAAGTTGAATTTCGTATTGACTTGATTCCAGGTGCAGCACCTGTGGCTAAAGCTCCTTATCGTTTAGCACCCTCAGAGATGCAAGAGCTTTCAGGTCAACTACAAGAACTGTTAGATAAGGGTTTTATTAGACCCAGTTTCTCACCCTGGGGAGCACCGGTCCTTTTTGTGAAAAAGAAGGATGGATCATTCAGGATGTGTATTGACTATCGGGAGCTCAATAAATTAACAATCAAAAACCGTTATCCATTGCCACGAATAGATGATCTGTTTGATCAACTTCAAGGCGCTACTTACTTCTCAAAAATTGATTTAAGATCCGGATATCACCAATTACGAGTGCATGAAGATGATGTTCCTAAAACTGCATTCCGAACACGATACGGGCATTATGAATTTCTAGTAATGCCGTTTGGATTAACAAACGCTCCTACAGTTTTCATGGATCTTATGAATCGGGTATGTAGCCCTTATTTGGATAAGTTTGTGATTGTATTTATTGATGACATTCTTATTTATTCTCGAAGCCAACATGAACATGCTCAACACTTGAAATTGATCTTAGAACTATTGGCACATGAAAAATTATATGCCAAGTTCTCCAAGTGTGAGTTTTGGTTACGAGAAGTTCAATTCCTCGGGCATGTAGTGAATCAAAATGGCATTCAGGTGGATCCCAGTAAGATTAAAGCGGTAGAACAATGGGAAACACCGCGAACCCCAACCGAAATACGTCAATTTTTAGGGCTGGCAGGTTATTATCGTCGATTCATCAAGAACTTCTCAAAGATAGCCCTGCCACTAACTACATTGACACAGAAAAATCAACAGTTTATATGGGGTTCTCAACAGGAGGAGGCGCTCCAACTGTTGAAACACAAACTCTGCAATGCACCTATTTTGGCATTACCGGAAGGTATCGATAACTTCACAGTGTACTGTGATGCTTCCCGCCAAGGGCTGGGGTGTGTTTTAATGCAAAACGATAAAGTGATTGCTTACGCTTCTCGACAGTTGAAAGTACACGAGAAGAACTATACCACTCATGATCTAGAACTTGGTGCAGTGGTTTTTGCACTCAAGATTTGGAGACACTATTTGTATGGAACAAAATGTATCATATACACAGATCACAAAAGTCTTCAGCACATCCTAGATCAGAAAATGTTGAACATGCGACAAAGGCGGTGGGTGGAACTGTTGAACGACTATGACTGTGAAATTCGTTATCACCCAGGCAAGGCAAATGTTGTGGCCGATGCCTTAAGTCGCAAGGAACGAGTCAAACCGTTACGTGTGAAAGCACTAGGTATGACTATTCAAACCAGTCTAATTCCTCAAATCAAGGAAGCTCAGCAACAAGCTTTACAAACACCGAACTACTCTGCTGAGGAACTAAGAGGATTATACGAGCAACTTGAAACCAAAGATGATGGGGTACCATATTTCAAAAGCCGAATGTGGGTTCCTCTATTCGGTAACTCAAGAATAATCATCTTGGATGAGGCGCACAAATCCAGGTATTCTATTCATCCGGGCGCTGATAAAATGTATAAAGATCTTAAAGATTTTTACTGGTGGCCTGGAATGAAGAAACACATTGCAGAATACGTGGGTCGATGCTTAACTTGCTTAAAGGTTAAGGCTGAACATCAACGTCCTTCTGGGTTATTACAACAACCGGAGATTCCCATGTGGAAATGGGATCAGATCTCTATGGATTTTTGTAACATCCCATTTTGGTGAAATATTATAAATTAAACATAATTGGTGTATGATTATGTTTATTTAATTAATGGGTGTTTTGTGTGATTTAATTATCTTAAATAATATTTGGTGGGTGATTTAAATATGTGTTTGTTAAATTTATTATGTTGGGTGTTTACTAACTTAACTTAGTTAGTTATAACTAGTTAGTTTTAACTAGTAATAGAGGGACCAAAACTGTCAATAGATGAAAGCTAATTAACAAGGGGGTTTTAAATGTTGACTTGGTCAACATTTCACACTTTTATGTGTGTGTGTGTGCTGAAAAACGTGAACAAGGAAAGGGGAGGAGGAGGAAGCTCAAGATCTTCAAGTTTGATCAAATTGGTGCATGATTCATAGCTTGATCTTGAATGCAATCATAGATTTGAGTTCTTCTTGCATCAAACAACATCTAGGTAAGATTTTTGGGTGTTTTTGATGGGATTTTCGTGGGTCACCATGGGGGTGTGGGTTTGATGGGTAAAACTCTCAAATTTGGTGTTTTGAGAGTGTCAAATGTTGTTAATGATGTTGATAATCATATAGGAACAACTTTTGATTGTTTTCTTTCATGATTTACATGTTATGAAAATGGGGGAATTGGGGTTTTCATGGAATTGATGAACATGGTGTGTAAAGTAGTGTTTAAAGGTGGGGATTTGATGATATTCACTATATTGTTGTAGTTTGTGGTGAAATTGTTGAGATTGATCATTTTTAAACATAATAATGGAGTTACATAGGTGTCTTAATGATGAATGATCATTAGCACATGAACTTGTGCATACAAGGTGTTTGATGAAATGCCAAGTAGGGTATTTAACTTAAAATTGGTTTAAAACCAATGGTGATGTGAAGTATGTGGGTTTATAACATCAACAATGGTGAATTGATATGGTTAAGGGTCAATTGGAAACAAATTAGATTGAAAATGTTGACATTGGGGTGAAAGGGGTGTATGTTGACTAATTGTGGTCAAACTTTATATTAAACCTATTAGTTGTGATAATAGGAATTGATAGTGAAGGTGTGGGTGAAACCAAACGACCCGGGAAGGAATTGGTTATAGAGGATAGCGCGTTGGAACAAGGTAAGTCACCTAAATCTTCTACTTATTATGTGTAAAGGTGTGTACATGTATGAAGGTTGTTGAAGATTTGACTTTATTGTGGATAGGTGAACTAGTACTTGTTGTTAGACAATGGTAAGCAATAGGTGATATATGTTGCTTGATTATTGTAAACATGGTGTTTCAATACTAGTTCATGATTGATTTGGTGTTACTTTGTATGTGTGTTGAAGGATTTGAATTATTTCACAAGGTGTGTGAATTGTAATTGAATTCAACTCAAATTGGTGTTTTGAATCACAAGTGGTGTGATCATGACATTGAATTATTCACATGGTGTGTGTGAATGTTCTTTGTTGGGTGAAATCAAGTTTGTAAAACACAAGTGGTGTGGTTTACTTAACTTGAGAAATCTTGTGGAATAAGATTTCAATGGAGTTTTGGGTGCAAACGACCCGTTAGTAAATCGTTTGATATTATGACTATGATGGTTATAATTTGGTGAATTAAGGTGTTTAATATGATTATATGGTGTTATATAATGTTTATGGGGGTATTGGAACGGTCGTATTTGAGCGAAAGGGGTCAAGATGGCTGAAAACAGCAAAAATGGTTGTGCAGGTGTGCCCCGGCGTATCATACGCCTGGGGGGGGCGTATGATACGCCTACCTCAGCTCCAGGTCTCAAAATTTCTGTGATACGCCCCCAAATACGCCTACCAATACGCCAGGGGCTGAATTTGACCAAAATTGACTTTTTGGGTCATGTAAGCTCGTGTGGGCGGGTATGGTGATCTTACTTAGTTCTAATGAACTAATGGTGACTTAATTATGGTGTTTCAGGTGAACGGAAGGGTTGAACGTGGTCGTGATCGGATTGCCTCGCAAGGATTCGGATCAAACACGTTTTGGTGGTTTTTCTTTGTTGGTGTTAAACAAAGGTTTTTGGTGATAACTCAAATGTAATTTTTGTTATTGAATGTTTAACTAACATCAATTATTTTGTAAAGTCGTGTGTAAATGAGGTGTTTATGGTGTTAATTACATTTGTGAGTTTGAAAAATCTGGGACCTAAACTTTGATGTCGTTTTAAACACGTGTCATACATGTGGGAGTTTTGGGGCTTACAAGTTGGCATCAGAGCCAATGGTTTGAGGGATTTAAGTGCGTCGCGAACACTTGAACTCAAATCCTTGTGCTTTTGATTTGGGGAGTAATGTTTGATCCGAGATCCGATCACGAAGCCGGGGGTTTAAGGTAACAAGTTTGTGTATTGTTTACCTTAGTTATATATGTTTATTGGTGTTTGGTGTGAATTTGCTTGTTGAACCGAATTTCTTAGTCATGTTATGGGGAGGTGAAGTTAAGGAATTGGATATGTGAAGTGTATAGTGTTATGTCTGGCCAACATAAGATTATATTCTTGACATAGATATGACCTTAATGGAACTAATTCATAATATGGTTATGAACAGTAGGTAAGGTGTTAGGAGTTGATGTTGTGATGCTTTTAAGTTCATATTTCATGGTGTGCTTAGTTGTATGAACTATATAGCAAAACTAATGTATCGCATAACTTGTTTCAGCCGTAGAATGGTTGGTGGTGATAACATTAATGATGGTGGAGGTCATGAAACTAATTTCACTGAATTGCAAACTATGGTGAGAGAAGAGGTGGCAAAAGCATTGGAAGCTTCGATTCCTCACCATATGGAGGGTCTGCAAGCCTCCATGAGAGAATTTATTCAACAGGAGTTTGCAAATCTCAGAGGGGGGCGAGATGGGGAACGAACTCCAAAGAAAGTAACTTATAAGGAGTTTGTAGCTTGCAAGCCAAGCGAATTCAAGGGGGAAGTTGACCCGTTACTGAGTCAACGGTGGATAACAGACATGGAGGGCACGTTCGAGACGAGCCATTGTGACCCGGAAGATGAGGTGATCTTTGCGGGGAATCAGTTCCGTGAAAGAGCAAAGGATTGGTGGGAGCTTCTTCGAAAGGAGAAGGGTAGGGATGGCATTAAAAATCTGAAATGGGAGGATTTTAAGGAGTTGTTCCTTAAACGGTTCTGTCCGCAGGCGGCGATTGACAGAATCACCGAAGAGTTTCTTCATATGAGGCATAAGGAAGAAAGTATTGATACGATTACCGCCATCTTCTATGACAAAGCTAGATTTTGTCCTGATTTGCTACAAACGGAGCGGATGTGGATCAATCGATACCACAGTATGTTGAATGCCAAGTACCGCGAATTTCTTACACCATCAAAGTGTGAGACATTGGCGGAACTTATTGATTGTGCTCGGGAGCGCGAGTTGGAGTTAAAGCGACAGGAAGACCGCGGTGAAAAGCGGAAGGTGGAGAAGGAGATGGGGTCGTCTAAAAAGGGGAAGTTCTCTAACTCACCTACAAAGTTCCACTCAAGTAAGGGAGTTAAGCATTGTACTAAATGTGGGAAAGACCACATGGGTGATTGTTCGGTACGACCTTTATCTTGCTACAATGTGGGAAGCAAGGTCATCTTGCTAATCAATGCTCGAGTCCGTTGAATTTATGTTATAATTGCTACAAACCGGGGCATATTCGGAGTGAATGTCCGGAACTTAAGGGGGCTGGATTTGGTGGAGGAGAAAATCGATCCTTTAAGGGGCAAGGAAGTGGGAAGAAGGTGGAGGTACCCAAACCCAAGGGTAGGGCCTTTCAAATCACTGCGGAGGAAGCCAAAGTCACACCTGATGTGGTGACAGGTACTTTCTTCATCAATACCTTGCCTGCTTACATTTTATTTGATTCGGGGGCTAGTAGATCATTTGTGTCTACGAATTTTATACACCATTCATCTTTTGTTGTTGAGAAATTGTCGGTGCCTCTAGAAATAGAAATAGCGGATTCTAAATGCTTTCTAGTTTGTGATGTTTATCGAAAATGTAAACTAACAATCGATGAGGAGGATTTTGATATTGATTTGATACCTATGGTATTGGGGGAGTTCGATGCGGTGGTTGGGATGGATTGGCTTTCGGCTCACGGGGCCAACATTGTGTGCAAACATAAGATTATTCAATTGATGTCTCCTAGTGGACATGAGGTGTGTATTCGTGGGGAGAAACGTGGTGGCATGATCTTATGTTCTTTAATCGAAGCTATGAAATATTTGAACAATGGTGGACGATCGTTTCTTGCTTATGTTGTGGATTCGGAGAAAGGAGTGAAGTTGATAGAAGACATTCCTATAGTTCGTGATTTTTCGGATGTCTTTCCGGATGAACTACCGGGATTACCTCCCGAAAGGGATGTGGAGTTCCGAATTGATTTGGTGCCCGGGGCTAAACCTATTGCTAAGGCTCCATATCGTTTGGCGCCATCTGAATTGCAAGAGATGATGAGTCAATTGCAAGAACTTCTTGACATGGGTTTTATTCGTCCGAGCATCTCACCTTGGGGTGCACCGGTATTATTTGTCAAGAAGAAAGATGGGAGCTTCAGAATGTGTATAGATTATCGGGAGTTGAACAAGGTCACGGTGAAGAATAGGTATCCATTACCTAGAATTGATGACCTCTTTGACCAATTACAAGGTGCTTCATGGTTTTCTAAGATCGACCTTCGATCGGGATACCATCAGTTGAAGGTTAGAGAGGAAGACATTCCAAAGACGGCTTTTCGTACGAGGTATGGGCATTATGAGTTTCTTGTGATGTCCTTTGGGTTAACTAACGCACCGGCGGCGTTCATGGACTTGATGAATCGGGTTTGTCGTCCTATGTTAGATAGGTCAGTCATTGTGTTTATTGATGACATACTTATCTATTCCAAGAACGAAGCTGATCACGCATGCCATTTGCGTGAAGTTCTTGAAACGCTTCGTAAGGAGAAATTGTATGCCAAATTTTCAAAATGTGACTTTTGGTTACGTGAAGTCCAATTCTTGGGGCATGTGGTGAATGCTAATGGTATACAAGTTGATCCTTCCAAAATTCAGGCGGTTATGAAATGGAGTCCACCCAAGACTCCAACTGAGGTTAGAAGTTTTCTTGGTTTAGCCGGTTATTACAGGAGGTTTATTCAAGACTTTGCCAAGATTGCTTCATCTTTGACTAAGCTTACAAGGAAGGATACTAAGTTTGTGTGGGGTGATGAACAAGAAAAGGCGTTTCAGGAGTTGAAGACAAGACTAACACAAGCACCGGTGTTAACTTTACCGGATGGACCCGATGATCTTGTGGTCTATTCCGATGCTTCATATGTTGGTCTTGGGTGTGTTCTCATGCAAAGAGGGAAAGTTATTGCTTATGCTTCACGTCAGTTGAAGGTTCATGAGATTAACTATCCCGTCCATGATTTGGAGCTTGGGGCGGTTATTTTTGCATTAAAGATATGGCGTCATTATCTTTATGGGGTGAAATGTACTATTTATACCGACCACAAGAGTTTGAAGTATTTCTTCACACAGAAGGAATTGAATATGAGGCAGAGACGTTGGATGGAGTTACTCAAAGACTACGACTGCGAAATTCTCTATCATCCGGGGAAAGCAAACGTAGTGGCGGATGCTTTGAGTAGAAAGGAGGAACTTTCACCTATTCGGGTAAAGGCAATGAAAATTGTGGTAACTTCGGATCTGGTGAATCAAATTAAAGCTGCTCAAACGGAAGCTTTAAAGGAGGAGAATTGGAAACGTGATAGAATCAAGGGGTTAGCTGATCAATTGGATGAGGATAGTCGGGGTTTAAAGACAAGGTGGGGTCGGGTGTGGATACCTCCCACTTGTCCTTTAAAGACGGCTTTATTGGAGGAATCTCATAAATCGAGATATTCGATTCATCCGGGAGGCACGAAGATGTATCGTGACTTGCGGGTTAACTATTGGTGGCCGGGAATGAAACGAGATATTGTTAAGTATGTTGAAAAATGCTTGACTTGTGCTCAAGTTAAGGCGGAGCATCAAAAACCGTATGGCAAATTGCAACCTTTGGAGATTCCGATGTGGAAGTGGGAGCATATTACGATGGACCTAATCACGAAGCTTCCTAAGACTAGGAACGGTTATGATACGATATGGGTCATCGTAGATCGGTTATCAAAGAGTGCTCACTTTATACCGATCAAGGAGACGTATTCTTCCAAGAAGATGGCTGAAATTTATGTTAAGGAGGTGGTGTCTCGACATGGAGTACCGGTTACTATTGTGTCTGATCGTGACACCCGGTTCACTTCTCATTTTTTGGAAGAATTTTCAGGAGGAATTGGGTACGAGACTATTGTTGAGCACAGCGTATCACCCTCAAACGGATGGTCAGAGTGAAAGGACTATTCAAACGCTTGAGGACATGTTACGTGCGTGTATCATTGACTTTGGGGGAAGTTGGGATGATTACTTACCTTTGGCGGAGTTTTCTTACAATAACAGTTATCATTCCAGTCTTGGAATGCCTCCTTTTGAGGTTTTGTATGGGAGAAAATGTAGAACTCCCGTGTGTTGGGGAGAAGTGGGACCAAGGGAACTCGCTAGCAAAAAGGTAGTAAAGGTGACAAATGAACGAATCGATCAAATCCGTGCTCATTTAAAGGCGGCACAAGACCGTCAGAAATCGTATGCGGATAAACGGAGGAGGCCGATCGAATTCCAAGTGGGAGACTTTGTGTTGTTAAAGGTTTCTCCTTGGAAGGGTGTGATTCGTTTTCGAAAGCGGGGGAAACTTAGTCCACGGTTTATTGGACCATTTAAAATTATAGCTCGGATTGGCGAGGTTGCCTATCGATTAGAGCTACCGGAGGAGTTGAGTGGGATTCACAATACATTCCACGTATCTTATTTGCGAAAGTGCTTGGCGGATGAATCGGCTTATGTGCCATTGGAGGATTTGGTGATTGATGATAAACTCAATTATATTGAGAAACCGGTGGCTATCTTGGATAGAAAAGTCAAGCAACTTCGGAATAAGACGATTAACCAAGTAATGGTGCAATGGAAGAACAGACGGGGTTCGGATGCTACGTGGGAGTCCGAGGATGAAATGCGGAAATTTTATCCTTTTCTTTTTGAGGTGTAACGAGGTTTCGGGGACGAAACCTTTGTAAGGAGGGGAGAATTTGTAACATCCCATTTTGGTGAAATATTATAAATTAAACATAATTGGTGTATGATTATGTTTATTTAATTAATGGGTGTTTTGTGTGATTTAATTATCTTAAATAATATTTGGTGGGTGATTTAAATATGTGTTTGTTAAATTTATTATGTTGGGTGTTTACTAACTTAACTTAGTTAGTTATAACTAGTTAGTTTTAACTAGTAATAGAGGGACCAAAACTGTCAATAGATGAAAGCTAATTAACAAGGGGGTTTTAAATGTTGACTTGGTCAACATTTCACACTTTTATGTGTGTGTGTGTGCTGAAAAACGTGAACAAGGAAAGGGGAGGAGGAGGAAGCTCAAGATCTTCAAGTTTGATCAAATTGGTGCATGATTCATAGCTTGATCTTGAATGCAATCATAGATTTGAGTTCTTCTTGCATCAAACAACATCTAGGTAAGATTTTTGGGTGTTTTTGATGGGATTTTCGTGGGTCACCATGGGGGTGTGGGTTTGATGGGTAAAACTCTCAAATTTGGTGTTTTGAGAGTGTCAAATGTTGTTAATGATGTTGATAATCATATAGGAACAACTTTTGATTGTTTTCTTTCATGATTTACATGTTATGAAAATGGGGGAATTGGGGTTTTCATGGAATTGATGAACATGGTGTGTAAAGTAGTGTTTAAAGGTGGGGATTTGATGATATTCACTATATTGTTGTAGTTTGTGGTGAAATTGTTGAGATTGATCATTTTTAAACATAATAATGGAGTTACATAGGTGTCTTAATGATGAATGATCATTAGCACATGAACTTGTGCATACAAGGTGTTTGATGAAATGCCAAGTAGGGTATTTAACTTAAAATTGGTTTAAAACCAATGGTGATGTGAAGTATGTGGGTTTATAACATCAACAATGGTGAATTGATATGGTTAAGGGTCAATTGGAAACAAATTAGATTGAAAATGTTGACATTGGGGTGAAAGGGGTGTATGTTGACTAATTGTGGTCAAACTTTATATTAAACCTATTAGTTGTGATAATAGGAATTGATAGTGAAGGTGTGGGTGAAACCAAACGACCCGGGAAGGAATTGGTTATAGAGGATAGCGCGTTGGAACAAGGTAAGTCACCTAAATCTTCTACTTATTATGTGTAAAGGTGTGTACATGTATGAAGGTTGTTGAAGATTTGACTTTATTGTGGATAGGTGAACTAGTACTTGTTGTTAGACAATGGTAAGCAATAGGTGATATATGTTGCTTGATTATTGTAAACATGGTGTTTCAATACTAGTTCATGATTGATTTGGTGTTACTTTGTATGTGTGTTGAAGGATTTGAATTATTTCACAAGGTGTGTGAATTGTAATTGAATTCAACTCAAATTGGTGTTTTGAATCACAAGTGGTGTGATCATGACATTGAATTATTCACATGGTGTGTGTGAATGTTCTTTGTTGGGTGAAATCAAGTTTGTAAAACACAAGTGGTGTGGTTTACTTAACTTGAGAAATCTTGTGGAATAAGATTTCAATGGAGTTTTGGGTGCAAACGACCCGTTAGTAAATCGTTTGATATTATGACTATGATGGTTATAATTTGGTGAATTAAGGTGTTTAATATGATTATATGGTGTTATATAATGTTTATGGGGGTATTGGAACGGTCGTATTTGAGCGAAAGGGGTCAAGATGGCTGAAAACAGCAAAAATGGTTGTGCAGGTGTGCCCCGGCGTATCATACGCCTGGGGGGGGCGTATGATACGCCTACCTCAGCTCCAGGTCTCAAAATTTCTGTGATACGCCCCCAAATACGCCTACCAATACGCCAGGGGCTGAATTTGACCAAAATTGACTTTTTGGGTCATGTAAGCTCGTGTGGGCGGGTATGGTGATCTTACTTAGTTCTAATGAACTAATGGTGACTTAATTATGGTGTTTCAGGTGAACGGAAGGGTTGAACGTGGTCGTGATCGGATTGCCTCGCAAGGATTCGGATCAAACACGTTTTGGTGGTTTTTCTTTGTTGGTGTTAAACAAAGGTTTTGGTGATAACTCAAATGTAATTTTTGTTATTGAATGTTTAACTAACATCAATTATTTTGTAAAGTCGTGTGTAAATGAGGTGTTTATGGTGTTAATTACATTTGTGAGTTTGAAAAATCTGGGACCTAAACTTTGATGTCGTTTTAAACACGTGTCATACATGTGGGAGTTTTGGGGCTTACAATTTTATCACTAAACTACCCAGAACATCGCATAATCATGACTCTATATGGGTTATTGTTGATCGCCTTACTAAATCCGCGCATTTTATACCCATCCGAGAGGATTACTCCATGGATCGACTTGCTAAACTCTATGTTAAGGAGATTGTGTCTCGACATGGGGTACCAATCTCTATAATTTCGGATAGAGATAGTCGATTTACTTCACGATTTTGGCAAACTCTTCAAAATGCTCTGGGCACGCAAGTCAATATGAGCACAGCTTATCATCCGCAAACTGACGGGCAAACCGAACGAACTAATCAAACTCTGGAAGACATGCTGAGAAGCTGTGTGATTGATTTTGGTGGTAGCTGGGATGTTCATCTTCCACTTGTTGAATTCTCATATAACAACAGCTATCATACCAGTATTCAATGCGCTCCATTTGAAGCACTTTATGGACGCAAGTGTAGATCACCTGTCTGTTGGTCAGAGGTAGGTGAAAATCGAATCATAGGCCCAGAACTTATTCAAGAAACAACTGATAAGATCGCACTTATTCAAGAACGGATTAAAGCTGCTCGTGATCGTCAAAAGAGTTATGCTGACAATCGTCGTAGACCATTGGAATTTCAAATCGGTGATTTAGTAATGTTGAAAGTTTCACCATGGAAGGGCATCTTCAGATTTGGGAAGAGAGGTAAACTTTCACCACGATTTGTAGGTCCATTCAAAATTCTTGAAAGAATTGGATCAGTAGCCTACAGACTTGAATTACCTCCTGAACTCGGTAACGTTCATGATGTCTTTCATGTATCAAATCTGAAGAAATGCTTAGCTGATGAATCTTTGATTGTACCTTTGAAAGAAATCCAAATTGATGAGAAACTTCAGTTCAGGGAAGAACCAGTTGAAGTAATGGACCGAGAAGTGAAGGTACTTAAACGTAGTCGCATACCTATTGTCAAAATTCGGTGGAATTCACAGCGTGGACCCGAATATACGTGGGAACGTGAAGATCAGATGAAACAGAAATACCCACACCTATTCTTATGATCAATTGTTAATAAACAAGTCTTCCCTAAATTTCGGGACGAAATTTCTCTAACAGGAGGAGACTGTGATAATCGCATATGAAGAATTACGTCAGCAACGAATTGAGCACATTTGATCGTGTTTAAAATCCGTGTTGAATTGGTCATCGAAATTAATATGGGATGATAGTATGCGAAAAATGATGAACGTGAGCGAAAACGGTGCGCGAAACGGAATTACGGATTGTCCGGAATCGCGAAACAAAGTTTCCGTCGAAAAACGAGCGAAATTACTCTGAGGCGGTACGCCTCAGGTCGTGCGTTGGAGCCAGGCGATGAGCGCGGGTTCAAAAGCTTCTGGAAGGCCGGGAAGGGGCCGCGCGGTACGCCTGGACTGGCTGCGGGTCGCCAGGCGATGCGCCTGGGGTTGTCTGGTCGACCAACTTGGATAAATATCAACTTTTTCATCCTCATCCTCATTTTCTTGCTTCCTCTCGACGCCAGCCAGCACTACCCACGAAAATTCATCATCCAACCCCTCAAATCTCAATTCCAAAGCCTCCGGGACGTTTAGATCGTATCCAGAAGCGTTAAAACAAGTTCTGATCATCATTTCATCCGTTGGAATCCGTCAGATTAGGTAATGGTTCATTTTAAACTTTCTGGTTTGATTTTTATTGATTAAATCTTGAGTTTGAACGTAATGATATAGTTAGGGTTGTTGATTATTGCCTAGATGATGGCTAGGATTGATTTTGAATGACAAAATCGAATTGTTAATGGGTAAATCCTTGTTTTGAGCCGTTGTAATGCCCGGCTTGCATGGAATCATAACAATGGTTATAATGGTTTAAACCATTTGGTTGTGACTATGTATGTGATTAGTTTGATTAATCTTTAACATGCAACGTGAAAGTTGGGTGTTTTAAACTAATCACAATCATTAACATACTCATTGGAACGATTATCTAATGTTTCTGATAACAGTCAGATTAGTATGTTAAACATGGTTATTAAACCTATTCTAATACTACATTGTGATATTTCATGATATTTGGGTAATCAATAACAAGGATTAATCATTTCTAAGCCATTAAGCTGTCTAGAGACTATCTTAGCAATTACAATCAACAACATTAACTATTTGGTTAGTTTGAGATTATACTGATTAATCAAGGGAGTCATCAACTTAGTATTAGGAACCTGAGTCAGTATAGGTTCCTACATTATCATACATTGTATGATATTACATTAAAATATGTAAATAAATACTAAACCTCGGGTTGATGACTGTTAAGGCAATGTCTTTGACATTGGACGTTCAAAACGATTTAATCAGCAAGTTAAAACATTAATAACATATCAAACATAAACTAATGCAGAATCTTATCAATAGCACCAGTTGCGTGTGTTTCTACTGCTTTGAGACATCAAGTGAATTTCGTACAACCCCTTTTCTTTTTACTGTTTTATAAACATCGGGGTAACTCTGTAAACTGTTTTCTGAACATATGATATGCATCACTGATATCTGTGTGATTTCATGTGACTTTTTGTGTGATTTCATGGGATTTTGCCGTTAGTAACAACTATCACAGTATCAAAAGTCCTCATTCGTGAACTGTATCTAGTGAACCCATGTGCGGCCGAACAGGAACCATTGATAGTACTATTGGCTGACAACCCATTTGCTGGGAGGATTGCATCTCCCCTGGTGTGAATGTTTGGTACCTGTTTCCATTACAACTTCTTAATGTTTGTGATAGACATTAAGATAATGAGGCATTAAGATATTTACCGACGGGTAGTATCTTCGTGAACGAAGAACTGTCCGAAAGGAACTAGATACGGGTCCCATGGTTATCATGAATTGAAACTTTGAGAACATACTTATCATATCATATTGTTCTAAATGAACTGTCGAACTCACCAGCTTTGTGCTGACGTTTTAAACTCAACATTTTTGCAGGACAACGGTGACGATACAGTGAGGATGCACTTCACATAGTTGAACTCTAATGTAACATATTGTGTAATAAACTAAGTTGTTATATTACTGTAGTGACGAAACCTTTGTATTATATTTATTTTAAGTGAATCTGTGTGCTGTGATATCGGTTCAAGTAAGTCACACCTCATCTCTGAGACATCACCACTATGCTTCCGCAACCAAAAGAATGAGACGTATGACATCATCTCAGGTGACGAGAGGTGGGGGGGTGTGACAGGTATTATGGCTTAGTTATAAGTCGTATTTAGCCCATTTAGAACCCCAAATCAACCAACTAACAAGTCCAACCCAATTACAAATTAATCTGTCTCGATTATAATCGAGAAGCAAAACCTAAAGACCGATTACACACGAGTTATTTGGTTCGGTATCTGATTACATTTTTATAGTCTAAAAACACGTGTAATTCAACCCGAGAAACCCGAATAACCAACCCAAAATAAAATATGTATTGATTGATACTAAGCAAAAAAAACCAACTACCTGAAACCAACAATCCTAGAAAAGACCTCTCCAAAGTGAAACAACGGATTTAGAACGCTTTATGGCTTCTTCACCATCCATCACCACCCCCGCCGCCGTGACGTACCGATGCAGCTCATGCGACACCGATGTCACCCCCAACGCCAACGCCACCGTCACCATCTGTCCCCACTGCAACTCCCGCCTTCCTTCCACCAACACCCCTAACCCCGATCAAAACCCCTCCGTATTACAATCAGCTTCCGATTCCACCGTCACGGCTTCCGATGACAACTTCCTTCTCGACAGTCCGTACCTCCACCGTCTAATTCACCATCTCACCCACTCAAGCAACTCATCGCCTTCCACCACTACATCTCGCTACCATTCCCCAACATCGAGGTCTGCAATCGAGGCGATACCTTTGGTTAAGATCACTTCCGAACTCCTTGACATTGATCCGATCGTTCTTTGTGCTGTTTGCAAAGACCAGTTTGTGATTGATGAAGATGCGAAGCAGTTGCCATGTAAGCATATGTACCATCCTGATTGTATACTTCCCTGGCTTTCTCAGCATAACTCATGCCCCGTGTGCCGATTCGAGTTACCCAAAGAAACCGGTGGACGGGGTTTGAAGGTGCGGAGGAGGTCGAGAACTAGGGTTTTGGGATTTGGGGATTTCTTGGATGATAATGATGAGGCCATGTTGGGAATCGGATTCAGCAACCTTCATCAACAATACCTGCAATCAGAAACCAATTCTGAGAGTATGCTTCCGTTCACCAGTTTAAGAGAGGCCGTTGAGATTGACGAGTTACCGGACTCAAATCAGGCTGATCGCATTGGGAATGCATCCAGTTGGCCAAATTGGCCTGTGAATGGAGATCCTGTTGATAGTGGAGAGAATGGCTTGAATTCAGGTTGGGTAGATGATGTCGATGTTGTGATGCCCTGAACTCAGCCCATTTGGGTATGGCTTGATCAAACTTAGGCTAAACTATATAAGTGATATATATTACTTTGAGTTTTGTTCTGCAAATGGTGCATGCGTTATGCATAATATTAGATTCCATATGTATCCATACAAGTAAGCAATTGAATGTGTATTGATGTAGCATATATTTCGTGTTTGAGATTGAAGTTTAGGAGGATCAAGGGGGAAGCTTGGGAAGCAAAATCTTTGATGCAGCACGATATCTGTTTGTTTTATTGTTATACTTGGTAGATTGTGATAACTAGATGGCACCATGTCGATATCTGAGTTCTATATGTCATGTTGCATAGTGCATACGATATTGTGTCAATGTGAAAGTGTTTGTGCTTTGTGGAATAGATATTTATACTGATGTTTTGGTAATAAAAATTGGAAAATATATTATGATTTAGAATATTTAGGTCTTGGTTCTTCAATAAATTGTTATGGAGGTATATTCTTTGGTAACAGATAGTCTATATGTAAAATCCAGCCTCTCATGCTAACCACCACTGTTTGCTTTGCTTACAAGTAGCTCATGGATTTGTTTTAGTTAGCCGGGTGGTGACTTTTCAGGATGTCACTCAACCTAGAATTTTTGTCACCCAAGTGTGCCTAACTGTTGAGTTTTCTTTCATTTACAACTAATGCACCCAAAACACACTAGTGACTTGGTGTTGAGGTTAGACATTCCTCATTTCCTTGTGACCAAGTATAATTTTTATGAACAAATGATTTGAGGTTTGCTTAAGGTGTCAGACATTATATATTCAAGTCAAGGACAACAAGGGATAATTGTGATCTAACACACCCTATATCTTTAGATAATGAAAGTGATAATACTTAATGCATCTTTGAAAACTTTTTTTTATACGTGTGAGAACCCACTTACATGATAACCCCCCGGGTCCCCTCAGTACCCGACTAACAAGAGGAAATAGGTAAAGCGTGGGTTAAACAACCGGGCGGTGGCCTCCAAGAAAAATCGGCCTTAGTGGGATTGAACTTGAGACCTCTAAGTTGTCCCTCCTTCACTCAAACCATCACACTACTTCCTTAGAGGTTAAAATTTCTAAATTCTTATTATTTGGATTCAGGCCCCTTTATCTTCATTCCCTGTATATTGCTGTATTTAGGGTTTTGAAAACTCGTTTTATTAGATTTATTTCCTTATGAAATTGTTTCAACTTTTTTTTTTTTAATTAGGATGCTACATATTAATCTTACTAAGATTCTTTCTTATGGAATGAGTTTGGTCCATGCATTTCATACATCTTTTTCAACTATTGAATGTTGCATTCAACATTAAGATTTTCTTTCAAGTCAATCTTTGGAAAATTTAATTTGTTAAGAATATGCTTTTTTTTTACACGAAGAATTAACACATTATTGATTGATAATGCAAGTTTTTGCCATTTGTGTGTAGGCTAATCAAAGCGCCTCACCATTGTGTACCATTTTATGAAATGAATCTGCTACAGATGACTCATCTGGGCTTCTTTGCAGCACCAAACTGTGTGTAGTTTTATGATCGACCGGGCCGTGACAGGGAGTGAGCTATTGCTAAGTTGCTGCTGCGTGTAAATATTATTGTTTCACTCCGGTTGTTGTTGATAAAGCATACCCTTATAAAGCTATATGGTTTATAAATTGTCATTTTTCCTTAAATTGAAGCCAAGTCTGCAATTTAGTAACTTGATAAGCACATTCTTCAGGTCAGTTTTATGTTAAGTTTAAACGAAGAGTTGCCTTGTAAAAGTGGTTACAAGCTATTAGCAAAAGGAGTTAACAACATTAAATACGGTAAACAACATTATCATTGCAAGCAATTAGCAAAGTTGTTAACCTGAAATTTATTTTATACTTATTACAACAAACATGAAAAAAGTATTAAGATGATACAAAACAAACCATGTAACATAACACAAGTATCATCAAATACAACATATGGCTTCTTTTTATTTAAATTTTGCGAGGGGGACGGGGATAATCTTCATTGGATTTAGAGGCAATGTAGATAGCGCAGTAGTGTCCCTCATATCAATATCATGAGGTTTCATTCCATCTGGAAGCTTCCAATCATAACGAAGCAACAAATTGGTGAGAATATATTCGACCGAACCAATCGCGAAGTTCATACCGGGGCATATCCTCCTTCCAGCACCAAACGGAAAATACTTGAAGTCAGCACCTGTAGAGCTGATGGTAGTATCTGTAAATCTCTCTGGTTTGAAGGTGTCAGGATCTTCCCAAGTATCGGGATCTGTTGAACAAGCAAACAGGTTTACAATTAGCTTCGTCTTGGCTGGAATGTCGTATCCGTTGACAACACAATCCTCCCTGCACTCATGAGGAATCATAAGAGGCAAACTATGTAAGCGCAATGTTTCCTTTATTACTAGCCTCGTGTAATTCAGTTTTTGGATTTCGGCCTCTGTGGCTCTCTCTCCTTTGACAACTGCTCGCACCTCTGCTTGTGCTTTCTTCATTATCTCCGGTTTCCTCATCATTTCTGTAATTGCCCATTCAACCGTCATCGAAGACGAAGTTGTCCCGGCAGTGAGCATTTCCTAAATTAATTAATTACATTTTATTAATTATATATGTATATATAAAGGCTTAATGAATGCACTTACAAGAATGATGGCTTTGATATTGTCATCAGCGATGGGCAAATCTAGATCATCATTCTTTTGCACCCTTAAGAGAACATCAACCAGATCTTCATGGTCTTCGGTGGGTCTACTTCTGTGATCTTCCAAGAGTCTTTCCAAGATAACATCAAGTTGTTTCTGCATCTTCAACCACGTAGCTTTTCTCCCAGTAACCGCATTCAAAATTGTCAAACGAGGGAAATAATTTTCTATGTTAAAAGAGTTGAATGTCCTCAACATGGCGCCTGCTCTATCTAACAACTCATCTCGGTCTTTGCACACATCTCCTAACGTAGCCCTGCTAACAATGTCATTCACCATCTTTTGGATTGGATCCCTAAAAACGATTGGTTTTCCAGCTGAACCATCAAGAAACTTAAACAATTTACCAATCTCATCCTCTCGAATGTAGTAAAACGACCTTGATTTTTTCACGCTTAGGAGTTCTAAAGTGCACATCTTCTTCATCTGTCTCCAGTAATTCCCATAATCAGACCATGCAATGTTTTTACGTCCATAAAAGAACAGTTCAGATGTTGTCATTGAGGGTCTGTCTGAAAACGTTAGATCCTGCAGGTGCCTACGTACGTAAGTACATATAAATTGATATATATATATATATGTGTGTGTGTGTGTGTGTGTGATTTAATTACTATACCTGGGTCTTCAAGACCTCTTGAGCTAACTGCGGTGAGCATACGACGACCGTGGACACTTGCCCAAGCTTTAGATGGAAGATGGGACCATATTTGCGGGACAAGGCTCTAAGGGCACGATGGGGTGCTATTTTATCGAGTTGGTGCATGTTACCGATGATGGGGAGCTTTGGAGGCCCTGGTGGGAGGTTTTTTGCAGGCTTTGAAGCTATGAATGCCCAACAAGCGTACAGAATTAAGGAAGAAACGATGATGGAGAAAAACGTGAAAGCCTCCATAGCTTAATTATATTGAGGTTATGTTTATGTTTAATTGTACGCCTCATATTTATAGTACGTTGCCAATGTCTTGTAGAACTAGCTATATAATTAATTAATTAATTAATGCTTTTAAATTAAGGGAGGGGTTATCTACACACCACAAAAACATATTTTAACACTCTCTGTCAAGTATACGCCTCGTAGTGGTCACTATGGGGCGTATCAGGGTCCAATCATTGGCACTGATGGTCCAATCATTGACACCCAATGATTACCCCTCTATACGCCTCGTATTGACCAATACGAGATGTATAGAAGTGTTAGGTGTGTCAGTGGGGTGTGTGAATAACACTTCCCTAAATTAATAGATTTCAGCGGCGTTGTTTATAATTTCTTTGTGTGCTTCTTTAAACATGCCAAAAAATTTACTATATATAAACATCACATCCAATCCATTATCCAATCCAATCCAATCCAATCCAATTCAATCCAATCCAATCTAATCTAATCTAATCATTGTATGACTAATGAGATCTCTCTTTCTTTTATTCTAGAGTTGAAAGATTTAAATATTGTAGAAAGTACAAGAAAGTTGATTTGATAAGTCGAAGTTTTCCTGACGACATTGTATCGTCGGTGTAGCTAAGTACTCGTAAGGACAAGTTGTCGGCACAGATCGACCATGTTTTTATGTTTTTTGTGTTTTGTATCTTGTATTGACTACAAGTTGTCGATATAGGAAATAGCTGGCAAAACCATCCCATTTAGCGCTCTCAACTTTTGCGACGACATTAGACTATCCACAACGGTCAACCCACTGAAAATCCCTCCTCACCGAAATTTCCTGATACGTCATCACCCTATTGAAAACCTTAAAACCCCACAGTGGTCACCCCATTGGAAAACCTTACCCATTGTGAGAGAGGAGAAAGGTTGTGTGAGAGGGGGAGAACGGGGAGCGGGGGCCGTGGAGAGGGTTCTAGGGGGGGCCGCGGCAGGGGGTGGCGGTGTTCCCGCTTGTGGCCGCGGAAAGGCGGCACCCCGCGGAGGTGGGCAGGGTAACGGCTGCGGCCGGTCTTATAATACGTTTTTTGTGTTTGTATCTTGTAACAAATTTATAATTTGTAGCGTTGAACTAGTCAGCGACGACATGTTGTCGGGAAAGGACGAAGTATTAGAACAAAAATCTTGTAGGGTAAATTTACAAGTGTATTTGTTGTTCTAAAAAGATTTAGTTTCTCCTTTTAAATTTTGCTATATCAACCTAGAGTAGGATATATTAGTTTCTATGTTCTTTTATTTGCTCTGAAGATATCTTTTTACAAGTATACTAATTTTTACAAGTATACTAATGATATATTAAGAGTTTTTGTAGAGGATATAATTTTACAAGGTGTAGAATAAAAAACAATAGAAAAAAGATAAGAAAAAACAATTGGAAAAAAAAATGAAAAAAAAAAGATAAGAAAAAAGAAAAGGTGTTTCGTCTACCATGCAAAATTGAAATTACTTGTATAAATGTCAATTCATATTAAATAGTTGTAAACAGTGGATGACTGAATGGTATGTAAAAACCCAATAATGATGCATCTTTGACAAAGATGAGGAAACTTTTAGATGCATATTTTGACAAAAAGAATGGTTATCATCAAGTTAAGTCATTATTTATTTCTATATTTCTTATTTTTAAAGATTTTCTAACTAAACTATGCACTACAAAGGTCACATGATCAAATCTAGATGAGTAAATCATGGAGGAATCAATAACAAATTTCAGAATGACTTAAAAAAGTATTGTAAATCTTATTGGATTGTTATATAAAAAATAAAACGACTATGAACAAGATACCAACATCCCAATAGCTAAAAAATGTCCATGTATGACAAAAAGGAAAAATAGTATCATAAGGTTGAGAGAATGAGTAAAACTAAGATTTAGTATGAGATGGGTTAACTACTTGACTTAAAAAATTCTATATCTTTTCTTCATTTTTATAAGCGCTTAATCTATAAAAGATTATAAGAGAACTATATTATTATAATTGTTTTTTTTTAGACGGCCAACTAATCAACTGCCATGTACTCCGTACGCGGCCCCAATGGCTAAAGGATGCCCAAGATGGCAATTAGCCCACCAGCCACCAATTCCCAAAGAAACCCGACCCAAGCACCCGCTCAAAGACACGACGGTGGAAGGTCGGTAAAACCGGGTGGAATCAAGAATCGAATCCAGGACCTAGGTCTTCTATCACTTCCCTCGTATCTTCATCTTACTACTAGAACAAGACATCATTGGTTATATTATTAAAATTGTAATATGAGTTTTTAAAACAAAGCTATACAAGAAAGGTATTAGGAAATTCACCATTGAACATGTTAATTAGTTGCCACTAATGATTATGCAAATAATTACCACTGATAATGATTTATGATCAATTTCCAACTAGTTCTAGTTTTTAGTGACCATATTTTTAATTTAACTTTTCACAAATGATTGACTTCCCAGCAAAAGGCATTGTTCTTTGGACTTTAACTAGCTTTTAGGACCCGCGCGTTGCGGCGGGGTCAATATACTGAACCGATATACACAAACACACCCAAAAAACACTTAAAATCTTCAAAACCCTTAAAAATAGAACCGAAATCCTATCTTATTGGACAGCGACATAGAGTAACGAAATAACCTGTAAAAAAGAATATGAACTTGTCAAAATCCTAATCTCTAAAACGAACTATGTCACACTAACATCTATACCACCTTAAGCCTGTGGGAACACCATACGCACATATATAGAGACGCATAAACAATCTACAAACATCAGATTGAACCCCTAAGGCGTGTATAACATGCAAAAAACAACAACATAAACAATTCTTTAATAATATCAAGTGTACAACCACAACCAAAATATCTTCAACAATCTCAATTGTTTAACCAAAACATAACCAAAATAAGTTTAACATTCTCAAATGTTTAATAAACAAAAGAAAAGACAAAAAAAAAATCTTCATTCGAGTTATTCGGGTATATGCGAATTGCCCCCATTTATACCCAAAGACCGAACCAAATATAGTCGTCATGTTAGGGTTAAAACTTCCGCGAGTTGGGTATTTTCGGGTTTCGGTTTATTCGGGTTGGGTAGGTTTTTTTCGGGTTGGTTCTTAGGATTTGGGTAAAAAAACACACCCCTAGGTTGGGTAACAGGTAAGAACGTGTTCGGGTCAAGATGGTGCGGGGGTCAGGATGGGTTTTAAGTCAAATCAGTTTGGGTCTAAATGAGTCGTAACTAAAAAACTTCAATTTAATTTAAGTTAAATTGGGTTGTAACTAAACAAAAGGTTTATTTAAATAATCTTTAGTGATTTTTTAATCAAACATATTATTAATAATTATTATCATTTTGAATCAATTCTATTTATATAGTTTTTAAGTTATCTATCTTGACCCGCATTATGTTAAATAGTTACATATCTCAACTCGTTCTAAGTTATGGTGGCATGGTGCTACCCATTTCAACTCAAAATACAATATCTATTCATTCAAACCAACCAATTTCCCATACTTTGACTCAAGATTACTGGGTCTAATCTTGAGAGAAGATACAGATTGTAAAGATGATGAAAATTGAAAGGAATGAAGTGAAAGTGTTAAATCTTCCATGTGCATGTATGAATTGTGTAATATGCATGAAAATTTGTAAAAAGTTGAATAGTGAACTTCCCTCACATAGTCTTTTTACTTTTTAATATATACTATAATGGGTATTCCAAGAGAGTGTTTCCTTGAAACCGAAGGCTTTCATAACTGGACTAGGATCCGAAAGGTCTGCCAACACAAAATAGGCATGCGAACCGGATTTAAACTAATTGGCCGGTTGATGCGGTTCACCGGTCAGACCATTAACCGGTTCACTTGTCGGGTCGGATTTCAGTTTTTTAAATAAAATCCAAGGAATAAGACATTAAAACCAAATCCTGTATTTTTTAACAAGATTATGTTTGTTTAAACATTAATTATGTTTATTTAAATGTGTATAATTGTATAATTTTTTGGAATATATTATATATTTATAATGTTATCTGGTTCTTTAAATCTGGTCCGACCAGTAACAAATAAGACTCCCGGTTCGACGTCCGGTCTGGTTCTGAAAACATTGTTGAAACCTCTAAGGGATTAGAGGCTTCACTTTTAAAACCCTAAATATTCTTAACCACCCAAAATCAAAGTAGTCTTGAATGAGCTTGTAGTTTATGCCATTAAACTCATTTTAGTCAAACGTTCCAAATATATAATATTATAACTTTTCGCATGTTAAAAACGACGTGAGAATCCTTTAGAAAGTTATAAAATAAAAAATCAAGGTTTAATATTGTTTCATAAAGTTAGTTAAACTCTTTTTTTACTTAAAACATCAATCATGCTACAATATTGTTTGACTTAAATCGAGTAATATAATCGTAACAATTATGAAACTTAGTGACAATTAGTATATTTTTTACAACTATTTATGAAAAGTTTTGTAACTATGAAATATATTGAAATTTGACAAGTTCTCTAAAGTAACAGTGAACAACTTTGTTAGCACACTCTAAAAACATAGTACCTTTTCACTTGATTACTTCCCCAAGGTGAAAATTTCTATTAGAATTTTTGAACTACCTCATACACAGGGGTTAGCAAAAAACCGAAAAAAACCAAACCGGATTCGAATTAACCTAAAAATCCGAATAACCAAAAAAAAAAAACCGAAACCGAATTTTTCAGTTCGGTTTCGGTTTTTCGTATTTTAAAAACAGAATCGAACTGATTTTTAATCTTGTTTAAAAATTAATATATATATATATATATATATACTGCTCTTTTTATACTTATTTAACGGCATAAACACACACAAAGAGTCTACCATTGGAGATGATAAAGATATGATTAGATGAACTCTATCATTTTAAAAGGTGAAGATTGGAATTATTACATATTTAGTTATTTACTTTTGAATTTCTTTTAAAGGTAAGAATATGATGATATATAATTGTTTAGTTTAATTGTAATTAGTCGGTGTTTGAAATTATCCATTGTTACATTTTCATTATTGGGTTTAATTTGAGAGGAAAAAAAAAACCGAAAAAACCGAAAACCGAACCGGAACAAACTAAAAAAACCAAAAGCCGAATGGTTCGTAATAGCTAAAAACCAACTATGTCGGTTTTGGTTATAGCCAAAAACCAAACCGAACCGAGCACACTCTTAATATATACACATTGCTATTCAAACCAACACCTAACGACAATAATCCAATCTGAACGGTTAGAGGGTATGCATGTTAGTTACGTTGTAATATAATGTGACATATATACCATGGGTAAAGTTTCTTTGTATATGAAAACTTTGAGAGGAATCTGTGTGAGAAGTGTTTTAAAGGTTTCTTACCGTAAATTAAGAGAGTTT
Organism: Mikania micrantha; assembly: GCA_009363875.1. Classification (NCBI taxonomy): domain Eukaryota; kingdom Viridiplantae; phylum Streptophyta; class Magnoliopsida; order Asterales; family Asteraceae; genus Mikania; species Mikania micrantha. The sequence continues at coordinate 88,293,892 of CM018696.1, forward strand.
CGGGGTATTCGATAGAACTTTTATTATTTAGTGATTGATCTCAAAAAACCATTTGTATCTCCACCACAAACACTTTAAATTCTTTATATATGTGCATAACAACTTCAAAGTAGAAAGTTTTTCTTTATATGTTTAGCTTTTAAACCCACATATATATATAACACACTTAGCTAGTAAATTCTTATATATATATATTAAAAATGAACTTGGAGAATAGAAATTTTTTTTTTCTTTCATACTGGAAGCAAAAGTTTGAACAGTAACGAGTTTTGCACTTGCTATTACTTCAATTCAGCATGTGATGCATGATGATTCCATGTTCATGAATACGTCTGCATGGCACATACATCATGCATGCACACAAAGATGTATCAGTGCCCAAGATGATCAAGAAGCAGGAAAGAATGCTCACTCCTTGTTGCGGGAGAATTTTTCTTTCTTTTGGCCACCACCAAGAATACGCGAGATTTGTAGACCTCTGCTAAATGCTTGGTTGAACAGCATTCGCGTTTGGAATTCTGAAACGAAAGGGAACCAAGCCAAAAATGCAACCGGGGCGAATAGAAGCAAACCCATGATCATTTCATAATATTGTGCCAGTGTCCTAACAGATGACCAGAATCCAGATCGTTTAACAAATGGCTTTAGAGCTTGTGCAATCTGATACATGAAATGCATAACGAAACATATCAAAGCAATGTTAAGACAGCTTGCTTTCTTTCTTTGTTTCAAGCAAGAAATGCATTGAGAATTACATGTGATCTAAAAGGAGGTGGCGCTTTCAGTTCATTAGTTACAATGGGTTGACTTGGGTCATGTTTTATATTGAGCGTGCCAAGCGATAATATGTAAATGGGTCAATTGGGTTGGACCGTTGAAAAGGTTGGAAGTATTTAGTTATATTAATAATTATTTCTTGAAAATGGAAACAAGTGTTTTTGATCAACCTAACTTAACCTGATCCTTTTGGTGTGTGCTATAAAAGAATAACCATTTTGACCCATTACACAACTCGTCCAACCCGCCATTTTGCCACCTCTGAAGAGGAAGAAGGCTAATTAAAGGGCTTGCTCACCAGAAGCATTCCCCAACCAGTAGGCATTAAAGCAAGAATGCATACTATTACATCCTTAATTGTCATATGAGGTTGTGCAATTATGGTAATCAGGATAGAAAGAAAAGTGATAGAGATTAATCCTTTAATCAATCGGAACGCAAGCTGATAGTCATTACTAAGAGATTTTTTGCAATATGACACCCCCTGAAAAACATGGAAAAATGTAAATGAATTTTGCATCAAAATCAAGTCAGCTTATATATATATAAGAAATGAGTTTTACTATTAATCAACCTTCATCACAAGAAGTCCTGCAAAGATTACAAGCCATGATATTCCATAAACCTGCAAGTAAGAAGCAAATCAGCACGAAGGTTTATGTAAACTCAATTCTTTTTTATATCCAAGGCAATTTATTGAAGAAAGTACCAGAAAACTTTTGCTGTTTGTGATGTTGAGATGATATACAAGACCAAATTGATAAATAAAGAACCGAAATGCCAATAAAATCTCTATAATGGTACCCCTTATTCCGGAAGAAAGAAGATGTTCTTGATCTTTTTCCCACCATGATTCCCAACTTTTTTCAGCAGAGACACCAATCCCACCTCGGTTGCTTATCCACTTACTCCAATCTGTCCAATCATCAACAATTTTCTGCCATTCGAATCCAGACGGATTAAAAAGGAAAGGAGCAAAAAGCCATGTTCCCACCATGAACCACATTGATACTGTAATCAAAACATATGCCAATGAACTCCTATAAGATTCACCAAATATTTCATATACAACAAGTAAGATCAGAAGCTCGATTCCCTTGACAAAGTGACTCCGAGAATATAGCCTGTAATTCTCAGCAAATTTGGCATGAAATACAACAAACCCACGACCCGTAGCTCTGTATTGTGCACCCCCATGAAGCAAAGTTCTACCATAATAATGGGTTTTTGTACCAAGAGCGAATGTGAAAAATACAGAAGCTAACTGCAGTTGCATAAGCACAAAATCAGTAAATGCACTTCTGAATCCTCTTTCCAGCCCTATTTCCATTATCATTGGAAGTGCCATAAGAAAACCAATTTGAACAAAAGATTGAGAAGCAAGAGCTACTTGAAGCGAGTTATTTTTAGTGACTGCTTTATTCGTACTTAACTCTCTTTCAAGTCCACTTAATACAAGATATAGGCGGCCATATAAAAACACATATACTATAAGCACTGTAAGCTGCCACATAAAACATCCTACTAGTATCAGATAGTGCAGATTAGAAATTTGTAAGTAAAGATTAACATATTTCAGTTCTTAGTTACCAGTGTGTTGAAGTAGAATCCTACAGTAGTGAAATAACATGAGAGCATGCGGAAGAAATCAAAACGGTGTCCAAGCCTATATACATCACGACTCATTGTTTGCTCCCCGTTTCCATTGGCTATCTTTGCCTCAAACAATGATATCTGGTTGAGGCCCACATCTCTTCCTTTACCAACTTGTATGTACTCATGATGAGTAACATTTCCTCCACGTAGTGTAGAATTAAAGCCTGAAACAAATTTGAGAATTGTGAACATATGAAAGTGGATAACAAGTTATTAATAACACAGACAATAAGTTTCAGCTCAAATTTATGCCTGCAAATATGTCTTCACTCAGGTTAACAATTTTTGAAGCCTTGCTGATACCCCCTCTGGTCAAGTGAAACAATCTTTCAAAAACATCAGGATGCCCATAGTGGAATCTAACCCTGAATGATTAGATACAGACACTAGATATTGAGTTCGAGATTATATATATATATATAGGGTAGAGATCATATAATAACTCATAGTATTTGTGTTAACTGTTTAACCAAATCTGGTTGATTGGATATTTGGATCAATCTAAAGTACTTCATCCAATGGTTGAGATTTTATTTAAATAAACTGTATGTATGTATGTATGTATGTATGTATGTATGTATGTATGTATGTATGTATGTATGTATGTATGTATGTATGTATGTATGTATGTATGTATGTATGTATGTATGTATGTATGTATGTATGTATGTATGTATGTATGTATGTATGTATGTATGTATGTATGTATGTATGTATGTATGTATGTATGTATGTATGTATGTATGTATGTATGTATGTATGTATGTATGTATGTATGTATGTATGTATGTATGTATGTATGTATGTATGTATGTATGTATGTATGTATGTATGTATGTATGTATGTATGTATGTATGTATGTATGTATGTATGTATGTATGTATGTATGTATGTATGTATGTATGTATGTATGTATGTATGTATGTATGTATGTATGTATGTATGTATGTATGTATGTATGTATGTATGTATGTATGTATGTATGTATGTATGTATGTATGTATGTATGTATGTATGTATGTATGTATGTATGTATGTATGTAATCAACCAACCAACTATTTAGAAAGACCATAAAAACCTTCTATGATATCTGTCACAGACTGACATCGTATTAAATCCATATTATGCATCTAAAAAAATAAAATAAAATAAAACAAAAATTCAGACTAGAAACTTACTTTAATGGGTTAGCCAATAATCTTTGTCCAATTGTTACAAAACTAGTCTCCTGATTAGACATGAACCATGCAAGAGAAGAAACACTGAAAAGCACAAATGACGTAAAAAAGTCACTGCTCACAAAACAGTGTGTGTATATTGTTGGATTAATCTTGATAGGACGGCCGGACGGGTTACGGGTCAAGTCGGGTACGGGTCGGTAGCTTATTAATTAGTCATATGTTTAACTAGATCATGGGTAGTTTTTAATATTAAAAGAATCTAAGTAGTGGGTCTAGGTTGTAGGAGTAGTGGGTCAAAACATGAATGTGTTTATTTCTTGTCATTATAAAAGTTAGTATGTAATCCTTTATTTGAAGCCAAGAAAGTACGTTCCAACAGAAAGTTTTCTCCATTTTTCTTTTCTGCATATTTCTGTACGTGAAACGCCTGAACTAACATATATGACACATAAGAAATGCATATTCACCTGCCAGTAAATATATGCTCCCTAAGTCCAAGTATGGTTGGAGTTCGAACACCGTGTTTGATAAGAAACTCTTGAAGCAAATTCCTCATTTTGAAGGCTTCTTCCATATAGTTATCCTGTTGAGAATACATAAAAATAAATAAACAAACAAATAAATAAATATATTCCTTGCTAAGTTATTACATTCATAATAAACTTTAGGCAGAAAGAGTACCTGGTTCATGTCTATTGTTTGCAGTCCTTCACCACGTGTGAAAATTATGGCATGATTTTGGTTCTCAGGTTTTCCCTCACCTAATATGGCAGGCCCCGGAAGTTTTATACGATATATTATCTGAATAAGAAATTTTCAATTTTGCTTCAATTCATTAGTATTATGCTTTAGAGGGTAATACTGAAATCCTTCTAAGAAAATATGGTATACTCGTGTTCCAAACAGTAGCTTTATTTTTTTTCTTTTACTAGTTTCATGTGCATAAATATAATGTATATCTAAATGTCTCATCATGATAGACTCTGACAGATTGATTAGTATCTAAATTCTATCAAATATACCTGATCTAAGTTTTGATCTTGGACTGATGCGTCTGCAGACTTTGGTACAGCTTTAACAAGAACTGAATAGTAAGAAACTTTATCAATCACGTTATCTGATTCATCATAGCTAGGTTCATCCACCTCATCAATATAAGCAACACGAAGAGAAGGATACCTGCCACAAAAGTATATGGATGGTTAGAAAATAAAAGCACCTAATGCATCATATTTAGGGTAAAAAATTTCAAGTCTTACGTTGTCATAAGCCTCAAAATGTCATGAGCACGAGCATCATTTGATCTTTTCTGGATACCATATTGTTGACATGAGACAACATATGTGAATTTCATATCTGCAACTGCTTGACATTGTGTCAATAGTGATCTTTCATTGCCCAAATATTCTTCTGTGTTAGAATTAGCAGCCTCGTAACCTTTCATTAACTCTGCAACAATGATTCAAAGTCACCTAGCATGCATTACATCATCGAATACCATGAAAATGCTATTGAAATTGATAGTGATGCAAGTATGTACCATCATCCGTTGCCATGTCAAGGAAAGCCTGAAGTTCCAATGCTTGCCGATAATACATCATGCCTCGTACTGAAATTTGTTGAGCGGAGTCAAATTATTATCAGAGTACAAAAATTAACAACAAAAGTTAATCTTTTCCCTCTTTTAACTAGCTCATGCTTCTTCAATCTTGATTTTTGTAGATCAAGAAAACATTTGCAACTATACAGTTTAGAAAACAAATTGGTTATGTTCAGATACCAGTCTTGGTAAGTGTTTGGCCTCTATATGATGCCCAAAGTCGAAGTTTATCTTCTGTATCTGAACCTCCTTTCAGTTCTTCTTCATTGCTATGTTCCATTCTCTCTAGAAAGTTGTTCCATTCATCTGAAAGACATTTACATGGTTTCATGGAACACAAACAGATTTTAATATCAAAGATGAATTTAAAAAGTCAAAATAAAAAAAAATTAAAAAAAAAAAAAACTGACCTGGGAAAATTTTCTGCAAGTAGAAAAGGATTGAAACTCCGTCTTCATTTGGCTTTTCCAGGGCATCCATAGAAAAAAGCACATCCTCATTGTAGTAAGGAGTAAGGACCCTAGAAAAGAGAAGTAGCATGCAATAGAAGATTCAAGAACACCCCATTATAACAGAACCTGTAGACTTTTCTTGTAAAACTGAATGGAAAAACTTACGAGAAAGATATCATATTTCTAACTTTGGGTGCCACAGGCATGTCCATAAACAATGAATTTGAGAAGAAAGAGATACGCCTTCTGGCTTCTAAGTTTGATGGTACATCCATGGCAGATTCTTTTTCAGTAAGTAATAGATGAAGTCTTCTAATCTAGAAGCAATGACAAGATTATGGGATCTATGAACTTACACAATCTGGTGCATTCATTATTAGTTTAGACTGCTAAAAATTTTGGCTAAGAATTAAGTTCATAATTTTTATTACAAATGATGATCAGTTAAAGATTTGCAGAAGACAAGAAGCTTTTCATTAGATCAGAACTTACTTTCTCTTTCCAAGCTTCTGTCTCAACAGTAACAGGAAAATTAAGATCTGCAAAAGCCTTATGATAATGTTTATTTTGTGGTTCTATCGCCTCATGAACTCCATAAGATCCACCATGACTTGACTCCAGCATGCTACATGTCAAAAAAATAATAGAAATACGATAAAGTAATATAATGTTTAATAGTTAAAGTAACCATGAAAGAATTTCATTGTACCTAGAATCTGGCTCGTCTAATATGTCTCTTTTCACCACTTCCAGCATGTTAAGTAGCACAATTACAAGGTCATCCTTGTCACTTGCTTCATTTCTTTTCTGAAATCAAAGATTTCAATCACAGTTTAGTATTGGCCTCATAAGAGAAAATTAGGAGAGCAAAGTGGTGATATCTGACCAAAAACTCAATAAGCTGAATGAAATGATCAGTGAGGCTAGGCAGGGCACTCATATCAATCACACTTACAAGATCTCCCTCCATTATGTGATGGTCAACTTTGTCAAAAATCTCAGTAATTACACTGAAAATAAACAATTGCATCAATAACAAACACATGATAAGTAATGTACTTACTATGGGAGGCAGAACATGTGAGTAAACAGGCCAAACTAGTTAATATTTAGTCTGTGTCAAACTTGGGTCGGATTATGCTAGCACACAAGCAGTTTATGATTACTTTTTTCTTGAATTTTATAAATAGTTAATAAGACAACCATGAACGAAAATTTTACATTATTACAGTAAGAATCGATATTTTCTACTAGTAAAGCAACTTATGAGGTTTATGCATTTGTATACATTTGGTTGACTTTTGACGTGCTTGACACTTTTAGCTCAACACATTTGACCCATTAGAGACAAAACATAACCCTAAAATGGGCTGAGATTGTGACCTCTAACATATTTTATGAAATGAATCAGATGGTGATTTACGTACGCCTTTTCACTTTCCCCTAGAACAAGAAATTTTAAAATGTTTTTGCATGAAGCGTAGCATTCCTGTACAGCACAGAGCATATAACCGTCTGCATGTAGCCTCTTTTGCAGTTCTCGTTGACGGTCACGGTCTTTTCCTTTGCTGTCTTTTGCCATGTCCAAGGCTATTGGAAGCTGCATGTTACTTGTTGAAAAGTTGGCATATATATAATCAATATTCATGAAAAAAAAGTCATTCAGCAAGTAATAAACCTTGCTAGCAAGTAAAAATGGAGGCCACTGTATAAGCTTCAAGTCAAAATCAGCCCAACATGGCATGAGTAAAAGGTCCATTTCCCTGAAAACATAAAAACTTGTGTACATACCAAGAAGTACGCCTGGCAAAATGGACGGGTTGGGTAACGGGTAAGAATGAGTTCGGGTCAGGATGGGTGCGGGTCTGAACGGTTTTTAAGCAAAATCGGTTCGGGTCTAAATGGATTGTTCTTAAAAAACATCAATTTAGTTTAACTTAAGATGTGTTATAACGAAACAAATAGTCCATTTGGATAATTTTTAGTGATTTTCTCATCAAATATGTTATTAATCATTTTTAAATGTTTGAATGCATTGCATTTGCATACTTTTTTGATACCCGTCTTGACCCACATTGTGTTGAAGTGCTACCCATATCAACTCATTCAATATTATGATGTAACCCATTTCAACCCATTATACTACAATTGTTGCCCAAACCAACCATTCCCTTTGACATGGGTAAAAATTGCCACCTCTACCAAGAAGGGTTAAAACTACATGCATGTAGTCATATTCAAAGTACCTATTGCTTATCAAATCTTCCTCCCTGAAACATGTAATAATTTTATTCCACATCTGAGCAAACCTTGCTGTCTCTTCTTTATTGGTTGAATCCTGAAAGAAACCCCAATACATCAAACTCCATTGTAAATTATAAATATCCATGACGGAGCCAAAGTGCAAGAAAACTAACCTTATTCACTCTATGAGTTACAGTGGCATTTACTCCCTTCTTAGTCATTCCTCTATTTTCTGCTGGTATTAAGCAGTCATTAAATGCACCTGGCAGTGACTGGAATCGGCTTCTCAACATCCTTAAAGTTCGAATCTAAAGAGACAAAGATTAGATGGAGATACTATGAAAAAACTAATTGTAAACAAAACGTATTAATTAGTAATTAACACTTACGTTTTGTTTACAATTACTAATTAATGCAAACAGGGAAATTAATGATTAACCTCTCCAAGCCGCCGAACTGCACCATAAATACCACCATATATTGTGGAATATATAGCATACCATATCTGAGTATCCATGAAATAGACCTGCAATTATTGTTAAAAAATCACTTCAAAGAGTAATTTGTTTTTGATAACCGTGCGAACCCTCTTACATGGTAAACCCCCCGGGTCCCCCCAATACCGACTAACCCAGAGGAACAATTAAACCGCGGCCACAAGCAACCGGGTCGGTGGCCTTCAAGGAAAATTGCTCTAAGTGGGGATTGAACTTGAGACCTCCAGGTTGTCTCTCCTCCGCTTTAACCACTAAACCACTTCCTTGGAGGTTTCAAATTGCAAATTTAGGGAAAAAGATAGTCGGAAAAACTAAATGAGAATTAACATACTAGAATGATAGGAGACCAGAGTGCAATCACAACACCAATATTGTTGTTGGCTGAAAATAAGAAGAGGATAACTAGTAAATCTTTACTTCTTAACTACATGACTAAAACTATATGCATAAACATATACCACATATATGGGTTGTGAAACATGGTTACCTTGAGGGAAGAATTCATGCCATTCGTAACGTCTTATGTGAAGTCGCATAATTGCTTTTGTTGGGCCTATTAGAGGCTTTATCTACGGTATTTAATCTCAATTGAATTAAAATTAGTATTTATTATAGTGTACAACCAAAAGATTAAGAACAAGAGAAGCACCTCTAAGTAGTAACTGAAAGCTAACTTTGCCACTATGAGGAGTACCCAAAATATAGTGTATCTAGAAATGGAAATTGTAAAAAATAAAGCAAAGGCACAATTAAATCATGCAATGTGCACAGCATTGTTAATATGGAAGTCATACTTGACAAGAGAAAGTGGATCTTCATGCATTCCCCTCCCAACATAAAGTGGAAGCTGCAAATGTAATGACATTATGATTCATATGATATTTGTGGGCTTAGTATGACACGAAGCTGATCAAAGAGTTAGCAAACTTATTTGGACCGGCCCTCCAATTGGTCTAGAAAAGGCCTCAGTGCAACTGATGAAAACAGCATAACAGACCCGAAGTTTGGACCCAAATTCCCTCAAATAGAACCCCTACTTTGACTTTGACAGTTTATCCTTAAATTTTGTGGTTTTAAATGATTCCTTTTGCTGTAAAACATGTGAATCTGAGATTTCTTTGATCCACATGTTTATATAGCATTGATATAGTTTATTGGCATTAATTTCCCAAGATGTGGCACTACCTTAGATTTTCTCTACAATAGTGTTTAAAATTATAGTCATTCACATTCAGAAATCATCACCTTTTCTAGCATTCTCATATATATTTTTGCTCTCTCTACATCATAATATGTGTAATTGTGAAGAATAGAAAGGAAAAACAGTAAAAAACAAATTGACATTAGTTGTGGAAAAAGTAGTTGTACCTGAGACCACCACATCATGAACCTGACAATATTGTAGTCTGATTTCTCTAGATTGCGACGTATGAATGGTAGTAGAAACAATAATCCAGAAAGGATATTTGGAGATAGGTAGATAACAACTGCTATAATGAAAAGAGAAGGTGAGCTTGACCCGTTACCAAACCAGTTTTTGATGGTTTCTTCAAAACCAGAAGGATTGTTCCAACTATATGAATATGTTACTGGTAAAACTACAACCCAAGCTGCAGCAGAAAGTGCCTTCAGAATATATCGAAGCTTCACATGAAATGACATGCTGAATCTTGCTTTCCACATCATAGCTACATCAATGACAGCTGGAAAATGCGAACAAAATAATCAGATCAGATCTCCATCCAAGAAATAAGCACAAATGCACGTGCCTGCATATATGAGTAGACATGCATAAAAATTTTCAAGATCAGACAAAGTTGTCATTGGTTACCTTGTGCAAGTTTTAAAACTGCTGCTGTGATGAAGATGCTCAGCACTTTCTTGAATACAAGTCCATCAAAGATTGAACTTAGATTACCTGACCCATTCCATGCTATGATAATCATCGCCTTAAGCATGAAAGGATCAAGTTAATAAAAACAAACATACTATATATATGTGACATCAGGAAAACAAGGCATATACCTGTAAACACAAAATGAAAAAGCTCCACAACCTATCAAAGCTCCTAAAGATATGCCAATACGAGTCTATTTCAACAAAATTGATTTTTCCTATAGAATGATCATCTCTTGCAGGTTTTTCACTAGTAACAGATCTTTTATCCTGAAATAAAAAGCACTTGATACATCTAATCACTGACTAGTAAGATACAAGTGGCTGAGTTGAATATGAAATATTAAGGTAGCAAGTACAATGCCAGGTGCTAAAGAGGTCAATCAATACTTACATCATCAGACAGGCAAAAGAAAGAATCGTCTTCACGCATTGGCCAACCCAGACGAAAACAGTCATTTGACCTACAATATTTGCACAAATAAATATATTGTTTTACCATTAAACGATACGTGAACATAGCATATGATACCAAAAGTATTCATTTAGGTCATCATAGTTTCTCCATTGAGAGTGTTTTGTCTTCCCCCCTTTGCTTTGTTTAGCTTCCTGAACATGAGAATAATGAGAAGATATACAAATCATAATAATAAATAAATAAAAGATTTGTGGTCTATCTGAGCAAGGGGTCTCCTTAGAAGCAACTTCTTTATCCCATTGGGATAGAGTAAGGTTTGTCTTCGTCCCACCTTCCTAGACCCTATTATTTAGTTGGATTAAATGGGTATGTTTATTTGTTTATGTGCTGCAAGCATTCCCTTGATTTACCACCTTTGCTATTGTTCTATAGATAGGAGTCACAACTTTCCATAAGAACGCTTCTTTTTCACCTCCATATGCAGGTTCAATATTCTCACCAGTCTCCGGATTAACACTACCAGTCAAAATGCCATATACTTCAAATGCCATCTAAGGAACAAGGAAACATTAGAACAATTTCAACACACAAATGAACATAAATCGATTATATATAATCAAGATGCATACGTGGTGATAGATATAGCAAAGACATTCTGGCATAAATCTCAAGTTTGCAGCTTCACCCCATATGAGAAGATATAGACCCATGTACAACAACTTTCTTTGTTGCACTTCTTGTTGAATATTTGGCAACCTGTAAAATGGAGGATGATGGTAACATATTGCTAGTCAAGACAATTTATAACTTCATGAACTGAGTGGCGACTACGTGTCCAAAAACAATCTGTGTTTATGTGAAAAATTAAGATAGTGGCTATGAGATACTCCATATTAGATAAAAGATATATTAATGATTATTGAATTAAATTAGCATGCTATGTAAGTATCAAGGAGATATTGTTTGATATTGTTTCCAACATAGTTATCCATATGTTTAGTACAAATAGTGATCAACATTATTCTATAAACCATTGTAGTTGACTGACAGGTATTCTAGGAGAAGAATCAACCATCTTTGACCTAGCAATATTAACGCAGATTTGGATTTTAATTTGAATTGTCATTGGTCATAATATGCCCCCGCAATCTAGAGGATCCATTTCATACTCCAATCCTAGAACATAGACGAAAGAAGGGACCGCGGCTGAAATGTATTTGCAAGTTGATCTGATGAGTTTATGTGAAGCACTTTTAGATATCCGCCAGCCATCTTTTCTCGCACAAAATGATAATCAAGGGCAATGTGCATTCGTGAGTAGTGATTGGATTAGCACAAAGGTAGGTGACACTAGTGTTTTCACAAAAAAAAAAAAAAAAAGGCAAGTGGTGTTCTTTGGGTGATCCAAGATCAGACAACAAGTTTTGACCTAGGATGCGGCATTGGCTAAGGCCTTGTATTCACCCTTAGTGGATGATTATGACACTGATTTTTGACGAGTAGATTTCTAGGAGTCAATATTGTAGCCAAAGTAAAGGATATAGACATTAGTGGAAAGTCTTCCATGCATTATACAACCTCAATTAGAATTAGCAAACGCTTTGAGATCAAGGGAAGAACCTCTTTGAAGATATAAACCATGTCGTATTGTTCTCTTTAAATAGCACAGAACTTGTTTTAGGTCCTACCAATGAATCTTGTTGGAGAGTGTAACATCTTAGGCAAATCCCACATCGGCCGCAAACAGGAGAGATTCCTGGTTCATAAGTAAGGATGCACCTCTTATATCATCAACATGTTTTGGGCTTAGTTGGAGCACATGAAAACTCCACAGTTAAGCATGCTCGGTTGCAGCAATCCAGGATGTGTGACCTCCCAGAGAAGTTTTCACCCTAGCAACCAAAAGCAAACCCGTGAGCTCCGAGCAGGCAAAGCGGACAATATTGGTGGTAGGCAGGGCCGGATGTTACAGAGAGTGCATAAACGGAGCAAGCCGATGGAGGGCAAATGATATTTCCAGTCTTGCTAAGGTAAGTATTAGTCATATTAAATAGTTCATAAGTATCATAATTAGTCATATTAAATAGTTCATAATTATCATAAATTATGTATTAATGTTGAGTCTGTTGGTCTTTCCTAAAGGCTTTACATCTTCTAGATCTAAGCCTATATATTCTCTTGTATTCTCACATTATAGTGAATCATAATAATACAAAGATTGTTACCATTTTATTACAACACAAGTACATTTAATTTGGTATCAGAGCAAGGTGATATCATCCGATCGTCATCCTCGCCGTCATCTACGATCGGGAATTTCTCAGCCGTCATCTTCGACCGGCTCTTCTCACACCCATATGTGTTGTAATAAAATGGTAACAATCAGATGTGTTTGATACGTTCAAGCATTTCTTACTCATGGTTGAACGTCAATTCAATACAAAGTTAAAATCTGTACAGACTGATTGGGGAGGCGAATTTCGTAAGCTGTCGCCATTTTTCACTTCTCTTGGTATAGTCCATCGACTCTCGTGTCCACACACGAGTGAACAAAATGGTCCTGTCGAACGTCGACATCGACACGTGGTTGAAACCGGTCTTACCTTACTCGCTCAATCTAAAGTTCCACAACGTTACTGGCATTTTGCGTTTGAAACTGCCGTATATTTAATTAACCGTATGCCCTCTCGCACCAATGACAGTCTTTCACCCTTCGAACACATCTTTCATCGCAAACCTGATTACTCATTCCTTCGGGTTTTCGGATGTCAGTGTTTCCCTCATCTACGAGCCTACAACAAACATAAGATGGATTTTAGATCTATTCCTTGTGTTTTTCTAGGTTACAGCACTGCACACCATGGGTATCGGTGTTTTGATCCCACTTCTGGTCGGATGTACGTTGCCAGGCATGTTCGCTTTAATGAATCTGCCTTTCCATTTGCTGTCTGCCAAACACAGTTTCCACCAGCACCTACTCCACCATATTTCTCCTCTTACCCTATACCCACAAATCACCCTCCATCTTCATCAGTCCAAACTTCACCACTCTCCCCTAATATCCACATTGACCCAACTCCAACCTCACCTCCACCCACACCACCAGACTCTCCAACCACCCCTTCCACCACCCACACATCAATTTCATCCTCCACATCAGCCTCTACTAACCCCTCCACCTCCTCTCAAACTCCACCACCACCACCACCACCTCCTCGTCCCCGTCCATCAAATCTTCGTCCCAATCCTAAACAGCCCAAGCGTTATACTCCATCTTCTTTTCACACCTCCTCTTCCTCGGATAGCGAACCAACTTCTTTTACCATTGCTAACAGGCATCCTCGTTGGCAAGCTGCTATGGCTGCTGAGTACTCTGCTCTTATGAGAAATGGCACCTGGTCTTTGGTTCCTCGAGTCCCAGGCACCAATATTGTTGATTGTAAATGGGTCTATAAAATTAAAAAGGATCAACACGGGACTGTCACGCGTTACAAAGCGCGTCTCGTTGCAAAGGGGTTCCATCAACAACCGGGCATTGACTATAATGACACGTTTAGTCCGGTTGTTAAGTCTACAACAATTCGGGTTGTTTTGTCACTCGCAATTACAAGGGGCTGGTCCCTTCGGCAATTAGATGTTCAAAATGCCTTCTTGCACGGGGATCTTACAGAAACTGTTTATCTCAGCCAACCACCAGGTTTCGTTGACCCACAGAAACCGGATCACGTGTGTCTCCTACATAAGTCACTCTACGGGCTCAAGCAAGCTCCAAGAGCATGGTTTAATCGTCTATCCATGGCCTTGATTGCTCTCGGTTTTAAGGGTTCAAAAACAGATCCATCTCTTTTCATTTACACAGCACATCGCACGCTTCTGTATATGCTAGTTTATGTTGATGATATTATTCTTACTGGCAATGATCCCCGGGCCATTGATCGTGTTGTTCACAGCCTAAGCACTACGTTTGCCATTCAAGACATGGGTCATTTATCTTACTTTCTTGGCATTGAAATTATCCCAAAAGGTAAAGATTTGGTTCTTTCTCAGAAAAAGTATATTTTGGATCTGCTTCGCAAGGCCGGTTTATCCGAGGCCAAGCCAGTTTCGTCTCCCCTACATACTACTGCTAATTTGGCCATTGGTGACAGTCCACTTTTTGATAACCCGGTTAAGTATCGTCAAATTGTTGGCGCTCTTCAGTATGTTACACTCTCAAGACCTGACCTAGCCTTTGCTGTCAACAAAGTGTGTCAGTTTATGCACTCTCCTACTCAAAATCACTGGTCTGCCGTTAAACGCATCCTACGCTATCTTCAGGGCCCTTCTGATTTTGGACTTTGGCTTCATCATAACTCGGGTTCACACCTTCAGGCTTACACGGATGCTTATATGCAAGCGTTCTCAGACGCAGACTGGGCTGGGTGTCCGGATGACCGTCGATCCACCGGGGGATTTGCTATCTATCTTGGCAATAATCTCATTTCTTGGGCTGCTCGCAAACAAAAGACTGTATCTCGGTCATCTACAGAATCTGAGTACAAGGCTCTAGCTGACACTGTTGCCGAACTCACTTGGTTAGAAACTTTGTTACGAGAATTGTGTGTTCCAATGAATACTGCTCCTACACTATGGTGTGATAACCTAGGTGCTACATACATGTCAGCTAATCCGGTGTTTCATGCTAGAACAAAGCATGTAGAGGTTGATTTTCACTTTGTTCGTGAGAAGGTTGCTCAGAAGAAACTTAATGTCCAGTTTATTTCTACTACGGATCAAATTGCTGATATCTTCACAAAACCGTTGCCTTCACAACGATTTCTACTTTTACGGTCCAAGCTACAGGTCGCTCCCCGACCTTAGCTTGCGGGGGAATATTAGTCATATTAAATAGTTCATAAGTATCATAATTAGTCATATTAAATAGTTCATAATTATCATAAATTATGTATTAATGTTGAGTCTGTTGGTCTTTCCTAAAGGCTTTACATCTTCTAGATCTAAGCCTATATATTCTCTTGTATTCTCACATTATAGTGAATCATAATAATACAAAGATTGTTACCATTTTATTACAACACAAGTACATTTAATTGTAAGATACTGAAGAGACCCCAACAATTCCCAAAAAGGGTATAGGATCAACGTTAGGTGGTCCGTCTATGGGAGAGAGAGAAATAGAAGAATTGAAGGGAGTAGCCACTTATTTTTCATCATCCATGTGAAATTGAGTTAAGAGATCTTGGATATATAAGTGTTGTGAGAAGAATATGCCATTTTTGGTAGGAGTGACTTCAATGTTGAGGTATAGGTGGATGGACCTGTTGGAGAAGGTGTGGATGAAGTAATTGAGAAAGTTGGGATTATTTCCTATGACAACAGTGTCAACAACATAAACCATAAAGAAGCACAGGGTAGTATTATGGTTATAAATGAAGAGTGAGGCATTGGTCTTGACTTGTGAAAGACACTAACTTGAATAAAGGAGGTTAACTATATGTACATTCCTTAGCGGTTTGTTTGAAACTATGTGGGGATTTGTAGAGTTGACAAGGCTATGTTGGATTTGAATAAGATTTTGGATCACAATCTATATTGATCAGCTTCCGCTATTTCAAGAGTTTGCTGAGTTGGACGATCCATTAATCCAACTAGTAGAGGACTATAAATGGATCAATTTTTTTGATCTATGGTTTGAAAATTAAGGATGGACAAACACTCGTGGTTGAGTCATGAAAACTTGTTCATGAAGTATGCCATGAAGGAAGGCATTGTTCATTAAGTTGGCAGAGTGGTCAATTATTGGAAAGAGCAATAGAAAGGCTCTAAGAACTAACTCCTAAGTCCCATTTTGCATTAAAGTATTGAACCATTTTGGATATTTGAGAGCTTGAAGGTCTGTAGTGGGTTGATGGTAGGAGAGATAAGATGAAGAGTTGTTGATTAATGAAATAATCATTGTAATATTTTGGGGTTTTTTTTTTAATTTCTTTGTGGCTGAGGAGAAGAGAGAGTCAGAGAGGCAATAAATTGAGTATGTGAGGTGAGCAAATTAGCAAAATAGTGGGAGGAATGTGGCGGACAGGGATGTGGTGTTGTTGAGAGGGCTATGAGGAGTATTAGGTGAAGGTAGGGTGGGATAGGAGGGTTAGTGTGAGAAGGGGAGATAATGGGTGATAGATACAATGGCAAGGGATTTGGAATGGGTTTGGGGGTAGTAGAGTTGGTGGTTAAGGACTATTTTTGTATGTGATGAGTATAAGTAAATCAATAGGAGGAGAGCTATGGGAATGGGGAGGTAGGTTGGCTCGTTGTTGGGACATGTTATGATGATACAAGGAGGTGTCGGGTAGAGGATTAGAGGTAGGAGTGGGTGGGGTTAAGGGGTTAGAGTTTGGTTGTATGGGTGTCTAAGAAATGGTTAGAGAGGTGATGAAATCATAAGCTAAAAGTATGAGTAGAGAGGTGCGGTACTAAGAGAGAAATTGTGTGTCAATAAATTGAACATGATGAGAGTGGCACGCAGAACGAGAAGTTAGATCAAAGCATTTGTAGGCAGACTTAGATGTAGAACATCCAAGAAATATACAAGGGGTTGCTCTTGATTGTAGTTATTAGTGGTGTAAGGTCGCAACTATGGACATCACAAACACCCAAAAGGTTTAAGTTGGGTATAGTTAGGTAATTGACTAAAAAGGCGTTGATATGAACTTTGATTTTTGAGGATGGGTGTAGGTAGTCAATTAATGAGATAAATTGTCGTTCAAAAAGTACGAGACCAAAGTTTAGGAGGAAGTTTGGCATAGTGAAAAAGAGTCAAACCAGTTTTAATTCTATGAAAATGGCGGCATTCGACCACTTCATTTTGCTCAGGTGTTTGAGGTGGAGTTGTATAGTGATTAGTGAGAAATACCATTGGTTTCCAGTAACGAGATAAGGCCTTGATACTCCCCTCCGTTCTCAGTAAAAATTGACACTAGGGGTTTTTGAAAAAAAAAATTCTACCAGCAATTTGAATTCTAGAAATAGGATAGCAACATTCGATTATATTTTCACCGGATAAAGCTATAAGTATTTGGAGTAGTAGTCCACAAAAAATAGCATAATTGATAAAGTTATCTACCAACTTTTGGACTGGACCCCATGCATCATAATAAATCAATTGTAATGGCTTTGTAACAAAAGAATAATTTGAGTTAAATGGTAACTTATGACTTTTATTAGCAAATCAAGATGAACAATGCAAGTTTGGATCAAAAGGAACTTTAGAGCTAGCCTAGGCTTGAAACAAGAGACTTGAAGACATTAGTAGATAGATGTCCTAAGGTATAATGCTATGGAAGTAATGAGTTTTTTACGGTGACATTGAGTTGTAATGTGGATGGAAAATTGGCATAGTAAACACTCTTCATTGTTCTATCGCCTCATGAGATGCACCCTTGTGTGAAGATCCCTCAAAAAAATGAGAGGAAAAAAATTCAACAAAAACTTGGTTAGTCTTGCATAGTTTAGCAACAAATATAAGATTACGACGTAAGTGAAAACACATGACATATTAGGTAGGGAAAGAGTTTTTAGTGGAGTGTTGATGTTACTAAAATCAACATGAGATATTTTAAGACATTTACCATCACCAAGAATGATTTCGTTGGGCCCTCCATAATCCTATACATTGTGAAGTGAAGATCAGTCAGTAGTGACATGGTTTGAGGTGCCTTTGTCAAACAGCCACATTGGGGAGATGGGAGCTGAACTAGAGTCTAGAGGTAGTGAAATTAGCCATGCGTGTGTTTGACTAAGGAGTAGAAACACTGATGTTGTCTCGAAACAACTTAGAGAGCTTTCTGCAATCACGAGTTAGGTGTCCTTGGAATGTTGCAAAACTGACAAAAGTTGGTGTTGCGATTTTGAAGATTACCTCCCGAGTGTGATGCCGACCATTGGTTGGGGTTGAAGGATGTTTTATGTTGATTAATGCTGAAGGACATACTTGATCTGGCAGAGGAACCACTTGTCTCATAGCGTCTTGGTTGTCTACTTTGTGGGCGAGCAGTAGTATAGTTAACTGTGGCCAACACTTCATTGAATTGCTGATTTTGAGGCCAATGAAGCAGAGGGATGCAGAAGTGGAGAAAGGAGATCGGTTTTGTGGAGCAGTTATTTCTCTTATCCCATATAAAGGTATGTGTGTAGGTTTCATATATTCAAGCTTGAGACAAAGATGAGGCTTATATAACTAATATGTACAATCAATATAGAAGCGAATAGAAAGATATCCTAGGAGATAAATCAGCCATCTATGCCTTGCAATAATATCGTAGGTTTGGATTTAAATTTGAACTGCCATCATTCATAAAAGATATTTGGTAGTTAATAAACAAGTTAAAGAATAAATGCTACAATATTAGTTTTAGAAAGTGAAATTCATAATGACTTCTTCAAAGACACAATATCAATTTTTAGTTTGGTGCTTCTGTATATAACTTGAGTTGGAAACCATTCAGAAACCTCAGGGAAAGCTTTACCTACCGAAGACTACTTTTGCGACGCAAGTATTTGCACCACTTCTTGTAATTTTTAAAAAGTTTCTTCATAACTTCAGTAACCGCACAATCATCCAGCTTTTTGAAAGAACGATGTGAGGGGATGCCATAAGCGATGAGAATTGAGACATGATAATCTTAGGCCACATATAAAGCATAATACCTTAAGTTGTTGGCCAGGATTCGGGAACTGACGAATATAAACATTTGAAAGCAGCAAGATTAAATGCTCTCTCTGATTTGAGACATTATCTTTCTGTGAAATATAACGTGTCAAATTGAAATTTAACATGATATATTAAATATTCCTAGTAAACCTTCAAATGGCAAACCTGAAAACCAAATATAGCCTGTAGCCAATCTAGGATGTCATCATCTCCTTTCTTCTTGTAGACTTTGGGCCAAGGAAGTCCCCTGGTATTACGAAGTGCAGACACTGAAGCTTGAATCTACAAGTTTAACAATTGTAGTATGAATATAACACTGACATAAACCAAAACTGAAAAAATTGGCCACGTGGGTTGAATCACATCTTAAAACGCATAACTTTTTTGGTGCAGGTTTGGCCACCTTAGAACACCTTTTTGGCCAATAAAACAATCTTCTTGTGAGTAAAAGTGTCATATATGTGATCAAAATATCTATTTCTTCTAACAAAATAATTAGAGGTTTAATCAAAAATATGACTTTTCAGTCTTCAACCCATTTGACCCATTTCCGTTTTAGCTAATCTATTTAACTCTACCCATTTGACCCATTACAGATAAAACAATCCTGAATCAAATTGTTCTTAGTAAAAGGGTTGATATTTACACTTCAAATAAAAATTATGCTAGAAAGACTTGAGAGTTCTTTATAGAAAAACCCAAACTGACCTCTGGATATCTCATTATAGCTTGATTTGAACTATCAGGGTCAAGTGGAAGTATATTATAAGGAATATACATCTCTTGCTTCTCAGTAATCCTATTATGAGCTTCCAAAATCTATTCATTGAAGGATTAATGATTCATTACAAGTTCTTAAAGATTAGAAGAAATATACAGTATTACCTCATCAGCCACCTCTACAGACTCGTTGAAATTAACAGCTTTTAAAACATCAAACAAAATAGCTGCAGTCTGATAAACTTTTGTAAGCCGAGTACTAATACAAGAAGGAAATTTCAGCAATTAGAATATTCATAATCCAAATTTTAAGGAATACATAACTCAAGAAGAGATGTTATTACCGGTCAGCTTTATCAGCCTTTTGTAAGTCTTGAATATACTTCCTGTAGTAATCTTGATAAAAACTCTGCATTTCACGAGCGTCTCTCTTTGTTTCTCCTGCTAATGTTGTTTCCCCTTCCTGAAAAGTTTATTATACATAAGATATGTCGTATATTTTAGTGTAGTTGGATGTAAAGGAATATTAAAGAGTTGGAGGTGCGAAGTGCGCACTCATTTAATATTTTTGAGCTCTTGGCCAAGCGCGGTCAAGAGGTTGCGCCCCTTTACGGGGTCCTAGGGGCAGAGCCCCTTGTGGGAATTTACTTATTTCTTGTGATCGGAATTGCCTTGACCCAAGATTTGACCCGCGAATTTAAGTGTCAAAACCAACCGCCTTGAGGTTGGTTGGTGTTTAACAGAGAAGACGAATTTGCAGAAGGAGAATAATCAAAATTCGTATCACAAAATTCTCTCTATTGGATTATCCAAAAATCAAGTTTCTTGAACTCGAAAGGGGAGAAATATTGATTTCGGACAGTGATTTCATACACGATCCGATAGATTTCCAAGCGTTTATTGACTAATTTCTCCAACAAGATCTTTCTAAATGATTAACTAACAATATTCATCATGCATGTGGTGTGTATACATGAACAAACACACACACACACACATACATACATACATACATACCCTCTCTAGGCGTTGAAGAAGGGCGGTCTTGAACTGGCGAACACCACGTCCACTTGATTTTGGATCTAGTTTGTGGGCTTTCTCAAAAGCATAGACCCGACCTGAGTGCATTCACAAGAAAGTGTAATTGACTAATTGAGCATGTAAAGGAAGCTATTGCACATCAAAAGGAAATGATAAACAGTATATATACAACCTATCAAGAGGAAAAACAAAATATCAGTCTCCACATATTTGACTTCTGATGATGAAAATTTCAAATAGAACGAAGAACAAGAAGTAGGAACTTAGCTTTAGCAGATTTACAGTAATTCTTACCATCAACACTATGACTAAAAGTAAAGTCAGTAGTTTATAGGGAGAAAGGTCAAAATCCATGTTAGTAACACAAAAAAACAAAGACTCGTAAAATTATTATTAGCAGATATTAACACAACATGGAACTTACAAAGATAAGCAACTCTTGGATTTGTATGTTCAACTTCATTAGCAACACGAAGAATAGGTGCAATTTTAACAAGTGATGAAGGCACCACTTCACTGTCCATCATAGACTCCATACCCAAATTACCAGCTGTTTGAGTTCGCATCAACCGTCCAGGTGGCTGCTTGTCAGACCCTCTATGGTTGTAAGCCATTGTTTCTTAAAAATCTCCGTTTAGGGAAACAAAATCAGCACCAAAATAACAGAAGACCCGAAACATTTGCTGCATGTACTTCTAATTAAATTAAATAAAATGAACATCTAGAATTACTTTGGAGATCAAAAGAAAACAACTTTTTCCACTTTAGTGTCACTCTTTTGATGGATCAAAAGCAAAAGTCCAGCTTTTAATAGTTGAATCTTTTTGCCTAATAGCAGAGTATCAGCCCAGTTCAATTTGTGATTCAATGAAAGTCATAAAAAATCAAGGGAAATTGGAAAAAGAGTGGCAGTTACAAACTATAGGGTTTGATCATTTTAAGTAGTCAAGAAAACTGAATTCTTGGTTGCTCTTTCAAAAAATCAAATTCATTAAACATATGATACACATAAAACCCCAAATATTCATTCAAATGGTTTGAAAATAATAGATGATGATGAACTACCAGATGATTAAACTCAAAACCTTATTGAGAAGTGGAGTTTATCATTGTAGTGGAAAATTTGCTACTTTCAAAAGGGATTTATGATGGGAAATGCTTTTTGCTAAAAGAAACAGCTGCAAGAACACATATAGAAAGATAGAAAAGAGGGAGGGGAAAAGCAGAAGCATTACCAAATTAGCCTTAATCAACAAGAAAACGCGGGCAATTTCTCAAATAATTGAAGACTAAAATATCAATATTTGATGTCAAAGGGTTCGTGGTTTCATGATTTTCCATTTTAGTACAAATGTTTTTTATAGTGCTAATGGACTTATTTATAACTTTTTGTATGATATATGGTTTTATTTTATTCAATCATCCTACATGTTTGAGGTTATTTTGAAAAAAAAAAAAAAAGAACTATTGGCTTTAAAAATATAGGGAGCAACAAATTGAATCATATCATGAGCTTAAGAAAACCATCTAATTTTGTAGTTTTGAATAGTCTGTTCATGTATGAATCACTATAACATTAGGTAATTTGATTGTGCTCTTAAAATCTTTAAATGGTTTATTCAAATAGAAAAAAGAACAAGTATATATTTTGTTTGTTAAAAGCGTACCAAAAGCAGGTAAAAAGACAATGACTTTCGTTTTATTGGAAAGACACAGCTTCATGAGAAAGTATCAAACTGTTAATTAACAGTTAAAAAACAATTAACAGTTCTTTGATCACTATAAACAGACAATTTGTGAGCAGACTTCGTAAACAATAATTATCGGCATTTTACTACTAAAGCAGTTACTAATGATCACCCATGTTGTTGATCCATAGTTTAGTGTAGTTAGTATTGACTGCTTGTTTATTACCAATAGGTGTTGTTGAAACTTAGCCTAAGTTACTTTTTATCATAGTCACCACTAATTAGTTCCTGGTAGCCTAAGTTACTATCGATCACAGGTACTAGTGATAACAAAAAAATAAAATAAAATAAAATTATGGTTATAGTTGCTAATGAGTTTCTACTGACAAACAAAGCAACCAATCTAGATCAAAGTACACTTTTTGTCAACAGGCATCACTCGGTGATCAAGTAGCGAAATTTATGACCCCATAAAACTTGACAGGGGCAACTGCCCCTTTGATATACCACTCGCTGAGCAAATAGCAAAACTTATGCCCCCATAAGACCTGTCAGGGACACTGCCCCTTGAAACAACGGACCTATGTGGCTTCGTACGTAGCTTTAAAGTTTAAACTGTTGGCTCATTGAGGCTAGAAATACATATAATTTTGAACAACCATACACTTCATAACTTTTTACTAGTATCCACATTTATTCAAACTTCTTTTTCGTCTTTGTTAAATCTAACTAGCTAAAGTTATGAAGTGTATGGTGGTTCAAAATTATATGTATTTCTAGCCTCAATGAGCCCAATAGTTTAAACTTTAAAGGTACAAAGCTAGTTAGATTTAAATGACTTGATGATACTAAAAAAAGTTATTTACAATTTCAATCAAATAAATGATAGTTATTAATTACATCTCAAAGAAACCATTAAAAAAAATTTAGAAACTATCATCAAGATCAAAACCAAGACCATTCCATGATCACAACAGTATGTGCTGTTGCAATTATTTAATATGTTACAAATTAACTTGTAGTTTACCACATGGTTAAATACTATATCTAACAATAATGGTTGATTGCACCTAGTCTTTATCAAAATATAAGTATACATCATATTGAAAGATCTTTCTGTATTATATCAAAAAAGGAATTAAAATAAGGTTTTCCCAAATCTTCAATAGACTAAATAGACCCTCCAGCAGCAACCTGCTTCTCATCTTCACCATTTTCTTCTTTGGAAAACTCCTCAACTAACTCACGTTGTTTTTGTGTCAATTTCCTAAAAATCATTTGTTTAAAAATTAAAAAACTAGAATCAATCTACCATAAATTGCAGACTAGCAAATTTCAACCCAATATTTAGAGGTGTAAAACATACATCGGGATGCTAACGTTGAAGTGTACATATTGATCTCCATATGAATAAGATGTTCGGGTTTTAATTCCTGAGATTAAAAAAAAAGAGGTTGATTTAAGAACATTACCTAAAAAGAACCATCAATTCTTTTATATAATTCCTAACAAATATGCAACAAAACTAACAGGAAAAAAAAAAGTAAAAACAAATCAAAACCCACCTTTTCCTTTTAGGACAACTTGTGAACCTGGTTGGGTCCCCGCACGAACCTGCAAATCAAAAATAAAGAGCTTGTTGGACGCTTGTCTTAAGCAAACATTATTCTTAAAGATTTTAAATCAACCTTAAGAAGAACATCTCCCGTTAAGGTTGGGACTTGAATGTTTGTTCCCAAAATTGCCTGTAGAAAAATAAACCAAGTAACCATCATGTAGATGGGGATAATTTACATAACTTAAATGGATAATAGATTAATAGAAGCTATATTAGAGAAAATGCATAACATTATTAATTGCACAAATATAGAAATAAAAAACATGTAGTTAACCTGACTCATATTCAAGTTGGCATTAACATGAATGTGGGCCCCTTCTCTCCTAAAAATAGGATCCTCTCGCACCTGTAACGATTGTGATGGAAAATACAGCCCGCATAAGCGATGTTTACAAATACATAAATTTGACCTGATATACGCAATAGTCTTCAACATACCTTAATAAGAACATAAAGATCACCCGGTTGGTTGCCATCTGGATCTGCTCCACCACTCCTAGAGACCCTTAATTTTTCATTTGTATCCACGCCTGCACATTTCAAAGCCCAAATAGTTTAAATTCAATATACATTGAACATTTGAACCATTTATGATAATCATATTACAAGAAACATGATTTGACAAAATAATACAAGATCATTCTAGCATACCTGCCATAATGTTTAGTTTGACAGATTTTGGTCCCCTAACCACTCTCTGGCCATTACATGACTTGCAAAAATTCTGTAAGCAAATCAGAGCCACATAAGTTAAATTCTGTTAAAAACATTTTGCCAATCTATATACTTACAATTTTGTTGTTTTGGAGCAAAAATGTTTATGTAGAACTGTGGACAATTCTATATCTCTAAACCAACATGTACCTCACGCCTTTGAAGAAAAAAAATAATAAATAAATTAAGGAAACACTGAAGTTGGTAGATTCTTTTCTAATAAAACTATAATCCCAATGAAAAGTATCTTCATTTTTTTTCCTTAGCAATCGTATGTTGAGTCAAGAAGCAATGAAGAATTTATTTATATTCTTATCAACTTTAGCATGTTAATCTTTTGATTTTACAAATTGTCACTTTTTTTTTGTTAATTTTAGGAATAATGATATGAATTTATGCTTAAATTTGATTTGGATTTATCACCTTACGACTTTGATTTTATTTTGTATGGTTTGTCATTCTCACCCACTAAACAGGTTGCCCATTAACTCGTTTACAGCTCATCAGCCCATTTGGCTCGTTTGGATAAACGGTTAAATTGGTCTTGTGCTTGGAGTACATGATTTATGTATGTTCGGGTTAGGGTTGAAATCTTTAACACGAATAAATATACAGGTCGTATCCGGATTCAACAATTCAACCCACCAACCTGACACGATTTGACACCCCAAATAACCACTCCATTATCAAATGTCATAATTTATATTTAATGTTGTAAAGCAATTTAGAATGAAGGCTATGCAAAAAATAGTAAAGAATGCACCTTGACAAATTTTCCAGTTCCACCACATTGACTGCATGTGGACTGCATTCTAAATGGACCATTTTGACTGGTTATCTGTAGTTGTTGCAGAATCATTATTTAAAAATTTTACCATATAATCACAATAATTGCATATTAAAATTGTACAAATACTAACCATGCCTGCTCCTTTACATCGCCTGCAAGTTTCAGGCTTTGTTCCATGAGGAACGCCAGATCCACCTGCAATTAATCACAAAAATATAAAATAAAATAAAATAATGCTTGCAATGTTTACTTCTCTTGCCATAGAACAAGTAAAATGAGCAGAATCAACAAATCATATAATGACTCTAAAGTTTTTTCATACCACAAGCTTCACAAAGCAGCTCAGTATAGAAAACCACATTTTTGGTACATCCTTGCACAGCTTCCATAAAAGAAAGCTCAACAGTAGCCTATTGAAGTGATTATAAGAATTTAGAAAAGACTTCAGACAACAAATCAAATGCATAAACAGCGCCAACAACATATAAAATAGATAACTACCTCAGCATCCTTGCCACCGAAGTTTTGAGTAAATGGGTTAAAATTAAATATCTGATCCACAAAGTCAAAAGAGAAAAATTAGAATTGTATGTCCAAAAAAAAAAATTGCGGTTAAAAAGAGAATATCACAATTAATAGAAAACTATCCTTGATTAACCCCATATTATTCTACAAACATGTCTGTGACAATGAATAACATAACATGTTCATCAAATAAATGTGAATAACATAGTAGAAAAGGTGTATATGAATTTGTATACGGGCCTTTCTACTTCTGTCTCTAATGCAACCTGATGAAGAGCAAGTAATTCAAAAAAAAAGTCATGAACAAATCTCCTGAAATTTATATTGCTGATCAGAAAATCAAGCATAACAGTTTGTGAATTTTTAACATAATTGTGCTCAACTCTTTATAATACCCAATTCGTTTATTTTCAAGCAAATGTTTGGAAAATCAGACCGGTAGCTGAACCGACGGTTCCGGCAGTTCACTAGTTCAACTGGTTGACCCGATCTCAAAACCAGTTGGACAAAGATATGTGGAGGTAAGCATCGGTAGTTTGCAACAGTTACAACAGCTTTGATCAGTTCACTTAAAACTGGTGGGTCCATTGTAGCCCAGATGCTGGTTCATTTGTTAGTAACTGAATAAACGGCAATGATGGTTCCCGGTTATAATGATCAGACGATTCCGATCCAGCTCTCACTGAACTGAATTTAGTCACTTGATTTAACTGATTCTAACATGGATCATATATATGATTGAAATCTTAAAAAAATCACAAACACAGATGTAAAATCGTAAATAAGAGGAGTCAAACCGTATTAAAAGAATAATGAGTGTTCTTATGTTGGATCTCAAGGCGATTAGACCAATATATTATGTTCAGAATCTGAGCAAAGACATTTGTAAAAGCTTACATCTTCAAAATTATGAAAAGGATTATTCCATGAACCATTATCTGGACCTCCACCATTAACACTTGCTTCATAAGCCGCATGGCCAACCTAAAAAACCATAAATCCAGCACATAACATTTGAATATAACATTAGTAATCAATGATGCTAAGTATAACATAAAATGTATATCATAAGAGAGAAAATGCATAATTCTACCTGGTCATAATCTGCTCGTTTATTCTCATCTTTCAAAACCTGCAAAAAAGTGGGACTAATTTAATATATTTGTTAACTTAAAATCTTGTAGATGTTCTTATGGAATCTTAAATTGTATGATTTAATTAATATTAAAAATATATATAAATACCTCATATGCCTTTGAAATTTCTTGAAATCTAGTTTCTGCTTCTGGGTCATCTTTGTTTGCATCTGGATGCCACTTCTTTGCTAGCTAGAAATGACAGCATAAACAAATAATCGCTCCGTGATGATAAGTTGATAAGATTTTTTAGAAGACAAACAAAATATCACAAAATCAATGCACATGAATAGTTCCATTTAATTAAAACCAAATTGCAGTAGAAAATGTTGGGTTAATCTTGTAAATTTAATTAGGTTAAAGGGTTAAAGTTTATTTTGTTTTGGTTTATCTAATTGAGTTTAATGTTTAGATTAGTTTTGTTTTTTTTCAGCAAGTTTGTAGGGATAATGTTTGACTTTTGGTTTATGGTTTTATTATAAATAGGGGTTTAGGTTTAAGGTTTTCTTTGTACCAATCAATTTATCAATAAAAGTTTGTGTTTTTCCTTGATTCAATTTCGTTTTTGGTTCTGGGAATTTACATCAGCAGCTACAATTGGTATCAGAGCTTGGAAAAGCTCATACGTGCGACTGAAAATCAGAGATCGGTGTGATTAGGGCCTGATTAGCTTCGATCCGAGCCAGGAGAAGGAAGGAGAGTCCGATTCCCTTTGTAATCATCTCAGTCGTGAACAGCAAGCAAGGCTGTTTTGTGCGGCAGGTAGAGATCAACGTATCTTGGTGCAGAAAAACGAAATCGGCAGGGCTGAAGAAGTCGTTTGCAACCAGGGAGACAGGAAAGCAGGGGCTGGTCGTGTTGGTGATCAATAGCAAGGGCAGATTGATCAGGGAGGTGTTCACAAGAGAATTGGATTTCTTGGATCAAGCAGCAAGTGTTGAGGTATAAACAGATCTGATCGGGATTATGGCTCAACCAGAAAATCAAGCCCTGGTTACTGTTAAAGAAAACAATACCATGTCTCTTCAATGCCCGGTATTGTCTTCTACAAATTACACGGTATGGGCTATGAGGATGCGAGTGATTTTCAATGTTCATGGGGTGTGGGAGATGATAGAG
The DNA here is from genome assembly GCA_009363875.1 of Mikania micrantha. Taxonomy (NCBI): domain Eukaryota; kingdom Viridiplantae; phylum Streptophyta; class Magnoliopsida; order Asterales; family Asteraceae; genus Mikania; species Mikania micrantha. The sequence goes on from CM018696.1 coordinate 88,322,673, forward strand.
CCTGGAACAAACTTAGATGCTAAGAAAAATAACATTGCAATAGCTCTTTTGTTCCAAGCCATGCCCGAAGAACAAATATTGCAAATAGGAAACCTTCAAACCGCGAAGGAGATGTGGGGAGTTCTTAAAAATCGCCACTTGGGAGCGGATCGGATTCGGGAGGCAAGGCTTCAAACTCTAATGAGAGAGTTTGAAAATCTAAAGATGAAGGATCAAGGTGTAATTGATGATTTCGCTAACAAGTTATCCGAATATGCATCTCGAGCCAACTCACTTGGCTCGGTTATAGAAGAAACAACCTTGGTTAAGAAGTTTCTTAACGGGTTGCCTAAACGTTTCATTCATATGGTGGCTTCTATAGAGCAAGTTGTAGACTTGAAGACCATCGGTTATGATGATGTTGTGGGTCGACTTAAGCCTTATGAGGAGAGGATCAAGGATGAGGAGACCCAAACCGAGCAAAATCACCTATTATTCACAAGATCGGATGAAAAGGCAGCAGGCAAAGGGCACAAATGTGAGCATTGTGGATGTGAAAGCTCTAACCGGGATGACTTTGGACGTGGCCAAGGTAGGGGTCGGGGGTCCGGGAGAGGTCGAGGCGTTGGTGAGCAAGTTCCACGGGATAAAAGTCACATTAGGTGCTACAAGTGTGGTGAGCTTGGACATTACTTGTCGGAATGTCCTAGTTGGGAAGAAAAGAAAGAGGTTAATTTGACTCAAGTGGATGAGGATCATCTACCATTGCTTTGAAGACTAATGGATTACAAGATTAGGGGGGTGATTGTTGGGTTAATCTTGTAAATTTAATTAGGTTAAAGGGTTAAAGTTTATTTTGTTTTGGTTTATCTAATTGAGTTTAATGTTTAGATTAGTTTTGTTTTTTTTCAGCAAGTTTGTAGGGATAAGGTTTGACTTTTGGTTTATGGTTTTATTATAAATAGGGGTTTAGGTTTAAGGTTTTCTTTGTACCAATCAATTTATCAATAAAAGTTTGTGTTTTTCCTTGATTCAATTTCGTTTTTGGTTCTGGGAATTTACATCAGCAGCTACAGAAAAAGGGTAAAAAGTAACAGTTTCAAGAAAGATACAAACCCCATAATATGCTTTCTTGATTTCTGAGGAAGTTGCATTCTTACTCACTCCAAGAGTATCGTAATAATCTTTTGAAGCCATAAATGCTAGTTAAGATAAAGAAAGCATGTCAGATGCTAAATAAACCCAATCTTTGTTTGATAATACAAATAAATTATGTGCATGTTCGAACAAAATCATTTACTAGAAACCCCCTTTCTACAACCCTTTCATAGTCGTACTTCTGCTCATAATATTAATCCAGTTTTAGGGTTTTAATACCTTCAATATGAACAAGGGTCCAAATATACAGGCTACAGCCACAAATTCTCAACGTTATGCATATGCAAGAGTAACAGATGCTAGTAATTTGTAATGGGGCTCTTAAAGATGATAAAACTAACCGTTAAAACTTCAAATTTGTAGCAAGTCTATAACAAATTAAAGATATTACAAATTACCAGTGCCATGGAATGATCTAGTGGAACCGCAACCCCCATTTAATGTTTCAAAATTAGGCCAAAATCTTGATGCGCCAACTGTTAAAAGTTCAAATTTATCAAGTAATTGAACAGCATAAAGATGACAAAAACATCAGATTTGTTGATCTTTCTTCATATATTTACCGTTCCTATAATTGGTAGAATTAAAAACCCCATTCTGCTTTGACCAAAAAAACCGTCTGTAACCTTCTCTAATCGGCGCTTCGTACACCTGCAATCGAAACAACGCACACGTGACAGACCCGGATAATGAACTTACAGTACATGCGAAAAGAACAAGAAAGACGCGTACTGGATTGTAGGAAAGCGATCGGCGAGCAAGCCATGATACGAGTTTTGGTGCTTTCGCACGACCCATTTGGGGACTGCGAAAGATTTATAAATCGGATTGGTTTTCAATTGGTATATGTGGGGTGGTAGAGGATTGGAGAGTGTTAAACCCTAAAACCCTGCATGAATTTAAGCAGGTTCTAGGGCATAATGATCCACCACAGATCGAAAGACTACATATTCCAAGATTTTAATTTTGACTTTTTTTTGTCTTTTCGTTACCCAATCTTCCCCTTTATTTTTTTGTGTGTGGCAAGAGTTCAAAAACGGTGGATAAATATTTTAGGAAAATCAATCTTGACCGTTTTTAAGATGAATGAATAAATCCTTTAATTCGTTAAAAACTTAGCAATAAGATATTTTAGAAGGCAAAAACTAAATACATCAAGCAGACAACCATTTAAATTGATAATGTAAAATCGATTATCACTTGTATTGCTAATAGAATTATCACGCATATAAATTATACATGACGTTTTCATCATCTATGTGATACAAAAGTTAATTCTTTTTGGGCCATAATTTGACAAATACTTCATACGCTTTATATAAAATTTGGCATTTTTACAACAACTAACCCCAATGAAACTTTACAACAAGAAATATGTGATATGTACATTTTTAGGCGATATAAAACATAAAATAAATGGAACCTTTTAAGGCAATCCTTTTTACATATCAATTCATGCAATCAAAGAATCAGGCCAAGACTTTAATTGAAACCAATAACTCACTAATTAACACTTACAAACGTTACTAATGACAAACCTAAAAGAAACAAAGGAAAGAGAGAGTGAGATGAGAGGATGAAAGGCACAAGAAAATTACACTAAGGAACATTAAGTGAAAGCAACATGAATGTAGACATAATTACAACAATTGAACACCAATGAAGTATACGTGTTTGACGTAGTTTGCTTTTATGTTATGTGTCTACTAAATTAGTATCATGTGTATTCCACGAAGTGAATTAAAAATTATAATAATAAATCATCAATGAAATTCAGACAATATAAACACAGCTTTTTTAACATAAATTTGTTTCTTTAAACATTTCGTTTAAAAAAATTGTTTTTGAAAAATTTATATTTTATAATAATTTGGTTTTTTTAAAAAGTGTGTGTTTTACTGTTAATATATTTTTAATGCATTAAAATATTGATTTAAAAATGTGTAAAAACTATTTGATATTTAATACAATATGCATTTAATAAAAAAAGAGACATAATAATCAGATTAAGATTCTCTATAAACATACGCATTTTTAAAAACATTAATCTATTAAAGTAGGTAGACGTTTTCAAAAAGAAGTAATAAAAGACTCAGGTCTTGGGTTCGATTCTTGATCTCATCCGGTTTTACTGACCTTCCAATGTTGTGCCTTTTTGGCGGGTGCTTAAGTCGGGTTTTCCCCGCAAATTGGTGGTTGGCGGGCTAGGGGCTCCGCCTATCTGGACTAGTGGCAAGCTTGGGCATCCTTTAGCCATTGGGGGTCGCGTTCGGTATACCCGGCAGTTGATTAGTTGGCTGTTCAAAAAAAAGGTAGATGTCTTCAAAATACAACAGCCTAATCGTTATTCTTTTTGACTTAGATGGACTTGTTATTTAAGAATTATAACAATATTTTTATAATGAAAGAAGTTGAAGGTAAAATATGATACATATATACGTATCTTATGGCAAACTATTTGAAGTATTCAAGCGTTACTGTGAACATGTTCTCATTTAAGGAGAACCTACTCTAATGAAACCTAAACAAACATTTACGTTGTGTCAATTGTGGAAAAAGCAAAGGCTTAAATGGAGACACAAACACATATACAAACACAAAACAAACCTAACAAATCCCGAAAATATTTTCGAGACAAATACGGATATAAATAACCAACATAAGTTCCAAAAAAAATAAAATAAAAGAACATTAATAATTCATATAATGGAGATAGACCAAAGTTTACATATATAATGCTTACTAGATTATTACCCCGTGTATTACACGGGGTTTAATATACAATAACTATTAATAAAAATTAATTATAAAACAATGTTTTAAAATGAAATGAATAAATTAAGTATTATTAAATATATTAAATGATTAAAATATCAATTAAAAAATTTAATAATTAAAGAATTGATACTCAACTTTCTTAAATTGTAAGAGCTGAAAATTTTAAACTAATTAAAGTTAAAAGCTATCAGTTTCAAAATCAAAAAGGTAAGGTACTCATTTTTTAATTATTAAAGTTAAGTGACCTAATTGGCTAATTTAAAAATATCATTAAACAAAATGTCCCAAACTGCAATTTTTCCTATCATTTTTATAACTTTTAGTTTTTAAAGTAATTATTTTTTAAAGCATTTCGTGTTAAAAATGTTATTTTTTTATAAAAATCATGTTGTTTAAAATATCTGTTTTATAGTTTATTTCATTTTTTTAAAAATATTTTTTTAGATAACTTAATTTGTAGAAAAAAAATTATAAATACCGATGTAACATATATTTCTTGTCTTTAAAAATCTTTTATTTTTAGAAAAAAATTTAATACTTTAGAAACTTTTTTAATGTGTTTTTTTAAATTGATTTTCAATTTATTTAAAAACCATTTTTAACATTAAAAAAGTAAATGTTATCATTAATATTTTAGTTATTTAATAAGAGAGTTAATAAAATTATTTAATATGAAAGAGAGTTGAGTTAGATGATAAAATGAAGACATGTGACAATATTGGTTTAAAAACATGACAAGTGTCAAAAATGATTTTTGTTTATTATAATAGTAAGATTGACAAATACGGAAGATTGCAAGGATGACACGTTAATGAATAATGATAGACCAATAAATGGTCATGAAACCATTCTCCACGTTATTGAATTTACCCGACATTTTTAATGTTCAAATTAAGCTTCATTCGCCTTTAATTTTTCAATACACGCCACCATTAATTCATATGAACAATATATTAACGTAGGTTAAATCCCGTGTAACACAACGTAGAATAAATGATACGTTATATAATTTACAACACAAATGTTATGTCTATAAAAATTATGTGCATTGCATTAGTTTAATATACATGTGTAATACACAAGTTAAATAAAATACAATATAATTTGTAAACATTTATAGTCATTTCAATATTGTTTTATCATAGTTAAATGAACTTGAATTGCAATTAATATTAATACATGTAAAAAACTAAGAATTTATACTTGGATCTTATTAGGAAAATAAATCGCTATATAATAATTGGTCAATTTTTTAATTATTACTATTAATAAAAGAATGTTAATAAATGAATTAATTTTTTAAATTAAAAGCGGGATAGTAAGACAAAACATGCTTCATTGCATGAAATGTGGCAAAAAAAACCTTAATTTATTATATAAGATAGATTTTGATCAAAATATAATGCTAGCTAGAAACTTGTAATTTATCATTGCATCTTGCCATCTTACATTCAAAGCCAAAAACCCCTTAACATAATATTGTACATCCATCATGACCAAAAGAAACAAACACCATCACCATATATAAGTATATTATATATTGTCACTACCGTATTCGATGAGCCCTGCTAGCTACTAGTCGTGACGCCGAGCATATGGCTCGAACCCAGCACTAGAAGGGCTTGTATTTGGTGAGTCTTTCATAAATCTAGCAATAGTGGTAGGACCTAGGAGACGATGACCCACTTGATAAACGTCAACGATACCAAACTGCCTGGGTTGTGGCTCAGCCCTAACGGACCCACGATCACCACCATCGATCTCTCTATAGCGATGGAGGTACACGGTCAAGGGTTCAATGTAATCATCAAATCCAAGTTTGTTCATTGCCCAAAGGATGTCTTCAGCCGTGATGGTCTTCCTCTGCTCATGTTGGCACCTGTCATTGGCTTCACTGGTCACAAAGCTAATGAATTCAGAAACACATTCTTGGATTGTCTCTTTGGAATCATCTGAGATCTTGGCATGTGAAGGGAGGATCTTTCGCATGATACGGATCACGTTTGCTATCGGCATCAAACGGTCTTGTTCTCGAACAAGGCATTCGTTGTTGCCTAAAGCCATTTTACGAGTTGGTTATTATAGAAATAATAATCAACTAGTAACTTACCTTGCATTGCAAATGAAGTGCTTAACAAATAAAAAAAAAACTTTAAATAACTTTAAAAGTTAGCTCATTAAATCATGTGAAGATGCTAATTAATGAAAACATAACAAAGCCTATAAACAAAAATGAAGTGTCTAGACTTACGAGGCTAAAACGATTTGATTCTATCATGACATTACGTTTGAAAATCAAGAAAAAGACATGTTTATGAAACACGTAGATGTATTATTATAATAAGATTATAAGAAAGAAGTTGATGGTTATAAATAAAGATATATGAACTAAATTGTTAATAAAACTAATAATGAAAGGTGGATAGAATAAGGATGTGACAATGATATATTAAAACCATAAGTAAAATTTACGTTGCTTTTAAATCTTATACGTTGCTCTGGGTATCTCTTATATTTTTTCGAACGGTAATTTGAATTATTGACGGGTCATAAACCCACCCGATTATATTCACCCCCAATACAAAGAAACCACCATAAGTGAAAGAAAACTCATTAATCCAGCATTAAACTTCTATTTTGTTCATGTCAGAATTTGAACTCGTGACCTCCCTAATATTGAAGTCACGTAATAAATATCTCAATCAGTTGAACTGATGGTCATTAGTAAGTATCTCTTATATAATTGAGATTTTATGAGATACAGTTACTTTTTATGATATATGGAAAACAATTATAATAATTTTATTGGAGCAGTAAAAATTAAACATTGCATTGATTAATATACTATGAATGCACTTCCGAACCCAAAAGCCAGTGCCCAGTTGTCACGCTGTCTTAAATTAGAAAGAAGAGGTGCGTGGGGTCAGAACGAGAGCATGAATGACACTTGTTTCATCGCATTCGTCTTCCCCTCCCAATCAAAATAATATCATGGTAAACATGCTTTATTCATCATCAATTCTTTTTTATTTTTTTATAAAAAAAAATAACATTCCATAAATATATAATTATAAATATATTAATTTATACACCATAAATTACACTAGTCATATAAAAAAGATTAAATTACAGAGATGGTCCTTGTAGTTTGCTAATATTTCACTTTTGGTTCCTAGGTTTCATAAATTACTCATATGGTCCCATACTTTGCACATTTGTAACACATATAGTCTTTAAGTCACCAAATTATTGGCCAAATTATTCTTACATAAGGACTGTGTGTGTTACAACTGTGCAAAATTTGGGATTATATGGGTAATTTATGGAACATATGGACTAAAAGTGAAATACTAGCAAACCACAACGATTATATTGGTAATTTACTCTATAAAAAATAATTAACAGTTAGTCAATTATAGAAGAATTCTCCACAATTAAGTTTAAAAGAAGCAGCTAAAATTTCTTTTTAAGTTAATAATTTAACATGAAGTAAAAAAAAAATTTAATGATGATAATACACAAAAAAAAAAAAAAAAAAAAAAAAGTGATACTTGTTTGATAGGAAAGAAGACACATGACAACAAGGTTGAGAACCAGCCTAAGAATAATAGAGTACTAAGTATCTATTAGTATATAATTGTATTGTATATATATGGTTCTCTGTCAATTGAACTGTCTTGAGAGAAGATCTGATCCGTTTAAAATAGTTGAGAATAATTCTCAGCTGTATAAATTCAATTTGAGAGGTAGTTATGAAAACAGTTTAGCCTCACTTTCCTACTATCTCATTTAACCCAGTTAAACAATTAATATTTTTTGTAGAATGAATTTTAGTAAATTGATTCGATTATACCATTGTACCCGGCCACCAAACAGGTTTAAAACTAGTTTATATTAATAGCAATACAAAAATGAGTGAGAGACACAAATAAAAAAAATTACATATGCTCCAGTCTTCTTCAAAAATTTAACATACCTACATCTTTCTCATGAATGAAAACAGGTTTTTTGAAATTAAATCAAAACTCACTTGTTTGATAAAACTACTTAACAAATAGAAACGGTAGAATTCAGACTGATTTTCTATCAGATTCATGAAAACACACAATTTCTGATAAAGATTTATTTAAACAGTCACGAATAATTAAGCAATAACAATAATTAATGAATCCAATGTAAAGACTCAATAATGGAAGGGCTTACTTGAAGAATTATATATGATTACCGTATGCAGATTGGGGAGTGGGTGCCTGGTAGCCATGGAAACCTTGAGCATGCTCCATTTTCTATAAGATTGGGTCTGGTTTATGCATGAGTTTGAACTTTAGAAGGTTGATGACATATTGATGTGAGTGTGTGTAATTGATTTGGGAAAATGTGGACAATTATAGTGAAGGCACGTGGCATAGAGGATGCGGTGAACAACTGACTATCACCCCAATCACACTTCTTCTATTGGCTTTCTTTGTGTCAATCTAGTCTTCAGTTCTTCACTGTATTTTAGTTATAGTAAATTAATGTGATGGTTGTTATGTATTAAGTAGTATTAATCACAGACATAATTACTACCAACCATTCGTCTTCTCACACATTATGTTTGAGTTACGTGACTTTACAGTTTCTCGTTGTATCAATATATAATGTATCGTATTGTATGAATATAGTTGGAGTTTTCTCTAATGTTTCTTCTACTTTTATAACACGTTATCAGCACGATCGACTCTCTTGATTTCTCAATTTGTTGCTACCAGCCGCCATAGTGTTTGACAACCACCATTGTTTCCTTCAAAGACTATTGTTGCTTCTGGTCAAAACACCATCATGATGGAATGAATGATTCAAGGTTTTCTTCACGGTTATATATTTTATTGCTCGTTAAAGCACATGTGGTTCAACCTCTTGTCTACCATATATGTTCTCATGGCCATCCTCCAACAATTCTCAAAGGTACAAATCTGATCACTATTCTTTACAATAAAGTTTTGATTACGTTCTATTTGATATAAATGTCAAAGATCATAATTTTTATCAAACACAATGAACCGATTTGGCCTTTAGACCGACCGTTGCGATCTCATGTCTGCCGGTTGATTCTCTCTTTGATATTGCATTATTTCTGTTTCAGTTCTTGAAAAAGTTGTATATGCATGATGTCCCACAATAATTTCATTTCGTTTTATAGTCCAGTTTAAATGAGAATTCATTTGCTAGAAAGAAAAACTTTAAAACAGATTTGAACAAATTATCAAGTTTTTTTTACGGAAAATCGTTGGTGTATTTAAAGATAAACTAGAATGATATTTATGAAATTACATAACTTGTTTATATTAAAGGGTTAAAGTAAAATATAAATGATTAGATCAAATCAAATCAAAAGTTTTGTAACATAAATATATGTTTGTCTGAAAGAAAAAAAAAACACATTGAAATATATATATATATATATATATATATCTCACAAGTTTGAAGGTAGGCCAGAAGCCTATAATTTTTGTAAGGTTATTATAAATCATCAAACTCAAACTTATTTCGTTTAAATTTTTTTGTGTATCACTATTTTTATGTTATAACAATTGATATATTTGAGCTCTGGTATTTTTAATTTTTTTTTCTTTGATCATTGATATTCATAAGTTCAAGATCAACTAAGCAAATAATTAAACAAATAGTGGTTTTTAGCATAAACAAATATATGTGGCCCATTTGTGGTGGTTTATCTTATAGGACCGATTCGGTTGTGGTGTGAAACTATTGGAAATCAAAAGGTCACAATTATGATAACTATTAACCTAACAAATTAAATAGAGAGTGCACACGTTCCTTGCGGTTGATTTACACGATCGTGTAACAAGTGAAACATGGCTTGCAATATTGCATGGTAATTATTCTTATGGACTATATAGAAGTTACCTTCAATTAGTTTAAATTAGGACAGTTACCTTCAATTATTATTTTTCAATGTTGGTAACATAAAGGACTTTTAATGTGTTTAGTAAATATGTTTCATTTTGTCAATGGAAACCCTTATCTATTAAGGAACGATTACTAGGCTATATTACAGTTAATGTTCTTTATCTTTATATATATATATATATACTATGTACTTAACTAAATGGATAGATGATGAACAACATAATGAAGTCATTATTTTTGCTATTAGGAGTTTAGAGATACAGTTAGACATGTTAAGGGAAGGAGATAGGTTCCAAGGACGTTATGATATGTTTGTAAAGTAAATTGTATTTCACAATGAATAATAAAACATTGTTGAAAACTTTAAGTCCTTCCAAAGTTATACGAAGGCACAACTTTAGATCTAGATGCCAACATTCTAGTTTGACAGCTAATAGCATGGAAAAGCCAAACTTTGATAAGACATCAATTTCCTCTAAGTGTATACTTAAATCGTAAGTCATGAGTTTTAGATTGCAACATTGTAAGACAATTTGCGACTACAATATATAAAAACTCCTATTTAAAACATCATCAAGTGCGCCTAACCATAATAACCATTCCACATGGTTATTTTTGTTGTCATACAACATGGATCAAGAATAAAATGGTTTTGGTCCTAAGGTTGAAGTCATAGGCATGACAAACAACTCAATGCTACCAGCCAATATAGCACAGAAAGACCACCAAAGGGGTTTTTTTTGAAATAAAACACGAGGATAATGAGGATCTAAAAGCTTCAATGAGCACCCCCTCTTATTAATGAGAATTTTTTTCTAGTAGATTTATCGTGTGAAGTGTTTTCTCTATGGCATATCAATCTAAGCCTTTAGAAAACAATCTTTTATAAACAACTCTCTATTGTTTTTAAAAAGATTTCAATGGATGTATGTGAACATCTTCTCCACAGAGCATGCAAATATTTTATGGTCTCAAAAGTTGCATTTTCATGTGGATGCATGCAAGTTTTTCAGCTACTTAAATGTAGCATCTTTCCTAACATCAAATAAGTGTTTTTTTTTAAATGGCACTCTTTATCAAGATAATTATGTTGGACCCAATGTGAAATATAGTGAGATACATTCATAGTAAAAATGAATCCGTCTTTTAACAACTATTATATGTCTATTTAGATAAATGTTGAACATCTGGTAGATAGCTTGTGTTCACACATGCAATGATTTAGTTGAATCATTAATAAACGGTTACAATTAATTGTTAGACCGCTCCTTATGATAGTGAAATTACTATCTTCGACCCAAGAGTATGCCATTTTATGTATCGTTGAGCTAATCAAACAAACAAATGACAGCTCATAAATACTCCCCATTGTAACTAATCTCTAGAAGAGAACAAATTGTGTCTCACATGTAAGTATATTTGGTTATGCGGTTAATGTACAAATACTACCATGCCAAAATGAGACAAATTTCAAACACAATATATTCTCAGTCTTTAGGGGGAGAATGAATAATGAAAGACTGGTAAAACATGAAAATAATAGAGTGTATCATCACTGTCAAATATCAACCCTCGAAGTGGCCGATGAAAATCACAAATCCAATATATTTACAAAGAATAACAAATGAATTACTAAATGCATGAACAAACACAAACAAAGTGACAAAGTCACAAATACTCGTATCAAATTCATTTGTTCAAATTAATGTAATCATAAAAAGATTACCCTACAAAGAAAGCATGCAAAACTCAAGAAGAGGTTATTGATAAAACTCCTGAAGTGGTGAATAATAAGACCCTAGGAGAAGTTGATTGATAAAATCCCAGAAGAGATTAACGAAACTCTAGTAGAGGTTAATCGACAAAATCCCAAAAGAGATTAACATTATTCGAGAATTTGTTGTCGGTAAAATCCCATAAGAGATTAACGAAACTCTAGAAGAGGTTGATCGACAAAATCCCAGAAGAGATTAACATTATTCGAGAATTTGTTGTCGGTAAAATCCTAGAAGAGATTAACGTAACTCTAGAAGATGCTATTAGTAAAAATCCCAGAAGAGATTAACATTACTCTAGAATAGGTTATCGGTAAAATCCTAAAAGATATAGAGGTTATCATTATAAATCTTGAAGAGATTAATAAAACCCCAGAAGAGGATAATGGAGTTCCAGAAGAAACTCGGTACTAAACATATATGAGATCTCAATATTGTATAAAATGGTACAATTTTAAACCTAAATGAAATACGTGTTAATGAAATATTTGCATATGCTATATCAAAGAATGTAATCAGTGAAAAAGTAGGTAAAACTCTAGAAGAGTGCATATATATATATATATATATATATATATCAATGATTGACATAAATTGCAAATCGCCTTGAAGGCTGAGTTAGATTCACTTGAAAAGCTAAACGTTTTCGAACCTGTAGTTCGAACACCCATAGACGTCAAACCAGTAGTTTACAAATGGGTGTCTTTAGATTAAAAAGAAACATAAAGAGTTAGAGTGCGCAATGTAAGGAATGAATTGCAACACAAAGGGTTTTTTTTTATTTCTCAAATCCCAGTAGTTGATTATGAGTAAATATATTCCCCTGTTGCAGATGTGATAACCCCATGATTATTCCTAGCGTCACAATCTCAGATATACCTCAGATAAAATATAAAGAGGTTGTCATAAATATTTTGTAGGGGGCATTTAAAGTGACATATACATGAAATCCCTAAAAATGCTTGAAGCATTAGAATTGGTATCTCGAATCTGTAAATAATTTGAGACTCTATAGAAGCCTTTAGAGAGAATTTTTTGAAAGAAATGACACAAGTTGAAATTACTTGATCTGCATTTCAGGTATATACATAATTGTATATATATATATATATGTCCATCAATCAAATTATATCTAAAATATGTTAACTCGTTTTTATATGGACAAAGTTTATTTGCAAAACACATCTATAGTTTTTCGATCGTTAGACATATCAATGGATCCTTACTGCCCCAAAAAGAGGGTGAAAATGTAATTGGTCTGGAAGTACCATTCCTAATTGTGATTGATGACTAAGGTGTCTCGAAAATATTACAAGACAACATAACTGATCCAGCAGTATTAGTTTATATTACAGATCCATAATTACAAGTTTAACAACATCTTGAAGTATGTTATTAATTGTGTAAAATAAACAATAATATATCCCAGGGGGAGAAAATGTGAACTACATGGGCTATGTTTTATTACACTAGGTTTTCTTAGCAAAGGTTTTTTTGATAAGACAACATCATATTTCATATTAAGGGTTCAATTAATATCTTTACGATACTTGATATTGCATTTGCGGTGCACGAGTTAGCGAGATATAGTCTGAACCCAACACAAAGAAAGTCTCAAAGAGGTTATGTATTCACATATGGTGGGACAACAATATCTTGGAGATCGACAATGCAAAAACTTACAACAATTTCATCAAATTATGCTAACATTATAGAACTATATAATGTTAGTTGAAAATGTGTGCTATTGAGATCGATGATTAATCAAATATAGAAGAAGCGTGTGACTTGGAAGAGATTAAGAAGAGCACTACAATTATTTATAAAGACAATATTGCTAGCATAGCTCATATTAAAGCACGTTATATCAAGGGTGACATAACCATGTATATTTTACCAAATTCCTTAAGTTTACAAAAGGATAATGTAGTCGATGTTTGCTAGATCATATCAAGTAAAAATCTAGCTGATCTATTTACAAAGTTTTTACCCAGAAGCAGCTTCAAGAAAATATCATAGAAGATCGAATTAATCTTCATAGATTAAAAGGCATTTACTAAATTGAGGGAGAACATTATACACGTTGTACTCTTTTTCCTTGACTAAGTTTTGTCCCATTGGGTTTTCTTAGTAAGGTTTTAATGAGGCAACATAACTAATCTAGAGATATCAGTTATTTAATCGATCCTGAAGTATCGAATTAATACATCCTGAAGCATGATATTAATAAGTGTATGGTAAACAGTAATATGTCTGAGGGGGAGTGTTATGTATTAAGTAGTATTAATCACAGACATAATTACTACCAACCATTCGTCTTCTCACACATTATGTTTGAGTTACGTGACTTTACAGTTTCTCGTTGTATCACTATATAATGTATCATATTGTATGAATATAGTTGGAGTTTTCTCTCATGTTTCTTCTACTTTTATAACAGTGGTCACTTTGATGTGTTAATATTCAATTCTTGCTTTTTAGGTTTCATAAATTACTCATTTAGTTTCAGATTTTAAACATTTGTAACATATATAGTTTTTATGTAAAGGTAATTTTGTCAAATATAACAAACAAACAAACTTACCCAGTATATATATTCCTACTTTTTAGTAGGGGGGAGTTGGAATAGAGAGGCTGCTCCAAAAGAGTCTTCGGCTCAAAGTTATCGTTTGAAGTTGATCATCCTAACATTTTTAACGTTATTTTCACAAAATAAGTAAAATGGTGATAAAATTAGTGCAATTTTACTTTGGTAAGTATGTGAGGATAATTTGATAACCTAAGGACTATATGTACTACAAATGTTTAAAGTTTGAGACAATATGAGTAATTTATGAAACTTATGGACAAAAAATGAAATACTAGCAAACCATATGGACCAAATCAGTAATTTACTCTTTTAGTTTATTTTAGAGACATTGCCGAGCTTATGGTTATAAATTTAGAGTTAGGTAGATTAATTGACAGTAGTTTAGGAGGAGTATAGGGTAATCTATATTTAAAGTCAAAAAATATTCCTTTACATTTGGGACTTAACATTTACGAGTCACAAAAAACTCGATTTGTTATATAACCAGTTAATCATTTATCTATTTACAAGTTGATCTCAATCTCGTAAGTTAAATGAACCAAAATAGAGTTTATTTGAGATTGAGATTGGCTAAGTTCGTTTATACCTCTAAAATAAATAATTCATTTTTTCAAACCTAAAAATCTATACTTTATAATAAAACAAGATTTTTTTGCCTATGTGTCATCACTACATCAACTTTCCCTATAAATTTGACACGTGTCGTCACCATATTCATTCTTGTATAAACAATGACACATGGCATGATATAATTTAATCTGAGTTATATTTTCATTATTAATTAATTAAATTAAATTAATAAAAGCATAAATTGAGCCTATTTTTTCGTTTAATTCAACCGGATATTTGACATATTTCGTTTTTTTTCTACTTCTCGTTAGGCTACCATCACTTCCATTTCAAAAATTCTACTGCAACAATTTTGATTTGGAAACCCTAAAAGTTCTTTCCACCGAATCTCCTTCATAGCGAGTATTGATTCAGGGTATGTTCATATTATCTGTTTACAATCGTTTATTTATCGATTGTATCTCCTTCCTTATTGTATGTTCATATCTCCTTCATATCAATTGGGTTTTGTTCATTTTCCTTTCATGTCGGTAATATTTATCGTCATTATTGATTTACTAAATGTATTTTAGTATTTCTATAATACCAATTTGTAACCCTGAATCACTAGGGTTTGTGATTTGAAAATATGAACGATTGTGTGGACGAAGATGAGAATATGATGATGATGGAGATCAAATATACCCTGAAGTTGTTGTGTCATTGATGTCTGTGCTTCTTTATGTTCCTGATTGGATTTCTTCGCATATGGAGGTAAGGTAAATTCTATTCATATCGGTAATATTACGTCATTATTGATTTACTAAATGTATTTTGGATTCAACAGTAAGATGCCAGCTTGCCAGGTTTTAGATTTGTGTTATTCCAATTTTTAATAAAATTTATGGGAAAATGATCAATTTGTTTTTCCTCTCAATATGTAGTAATGGGCAATAGATGCAAATGAAGATGCATGTGAAAGCTTGAGGTTAAACCATCCAGAGACACAAGTTAGTAACATTTCAGATTTATTAACTCATTTTTATTACTGTTTGGTGTTTTGGTTTTACAGATTATAAATTAATCTGTCAACGGCTTTCTAAATCTTATAAAAGATTGGGACAAGCTCTGCAAAGATTAACCAGTCAAGAAGAAAAGGCGATGTCATGATACCATGTTGGCTGGACCACCCGGTGATGTTATATCCTCATAATAGAATAACAATGTTCCAAAAGATGAATATGAAGTTGAAAAACTTATTGATATATGTTATAGTGAACATAACGGAGTTAGTAAGCATGGCCTCAGGTTTAATGTTAGGGACGGTCCTAAGAATTCAAGTGTCTTAGACGAGTAGAGAAAAAAAGGCCTCTGTCAAATTATAAATTTGTGCTTTTTTCGGTTTTATATGTTTATATAGATAAATATATATAATACAAAAATGATTTTTGAAATTTTTGTGCCCTTAAAAAAAACGGGCCCTGGACGGAGGTTGGGGTTTGCCGGTTTGCCCCTCCCCAGAGCCTCCCATGTTTAATGTAATGCCCGAGTTTGCTGTTCAACTTTTTTTTTTTAATATCCAACTTAATTTAGGCCAGAAAAAATCTATATATAGTTTTTATTTATTTTATTTTAGGCAACCAGTTTTCCAAAGTTTGAGCTTAAGGTACTTGGAATTGTTATGTTGAGAGTTATATAGATACTAAAGATTGCTTTAATAATGGTTTTAGGTTCGTTGGGCTGGATATGGTCCATGTGATGATACATGGGAGCCAATTGAGGAGTAATGGTAATCTTTCTCATATGTTACATGTAACTATGCTGACAATTTTTTTTTAGTAACAATTTGTGTATTTTATGCTCAACAAATGCAAGGATAAGATCTCTGAGTTTTGTCCAGGTATAAGTGGTTTTATTCAGAGTCAAACTCAATGGTATTAAATTTACATGTATAATAGTAGTTCTGATTGAACTAGCCCAACTATATATTTCATACCGACAGCTTTACTTCAAGCAGCAATTTGTTACTTGAAATAGACAGTAATTATTCAGTTACGAGGGATAAACACTCGATTAGGATGGCTTTGGTTAGTGAAGCAAAATATTATAAGTTTGGATAACAATTTAGTTAATTTGAGGCTTTGATTCATGATCATTTTGCACTAATTAATGGCTCTTTTGCATACTTCATAGTTTTATAATATGAATGAGTGACTGCATGAAGTTCTCAATCTTCTTTGTGCTTTGTCTTTAACCTTTTAAAGATGTGTTATTGACAATTAACATTTGATTAGTAAATTTGTCAATGATATTTGACATGTGCTTAACTTTATAAGTTAGATTAAAACACTTGACATATGTTTGTGTACACATTGTTTTGGATTAGGCAAATGGGCTGACCGGATGGTTAGATAACATGTCAGATTGATTTATGTTATTATGGACTAGATTATCACCCCGTGTGTTACACGGATGTAATATAAAATATTAAATAATTATTAATAAAAATGTATAAATTTGAAAACGATATTTTGAAATAAAATGATTAAATTACACATTAATAGGTAACTTAAGATATATAAAAATAATAAAAGATTATGTTTTTAAATAAATTATTTTAAAAAAAATTAATACCAAAAACGTTATTTTTTATAAAAAAAAATTGTTTCAAATCTATGTTTTATAGTCTATTTAATTTGTTAAATTTTTTTCTTGATAAAACATGATTTTTAAAAGTAAAATTTCTAAATTACCGATTGAAATTATTTTTTATTACTAAAATTATTGATTTTTTTGAAAAAAAATCATATCCTTGAACTTTTTTTAAAGTGTTTTTCAATAAAAAAAATTTTAATTTATTATAAAAAATGTTAGTATTAAAAAGGTAAATAATATCATTAATATTATAATTATTGAATATGAGAGATAATATAATTATTATTTAATATGAGAGAAAATTAAATGGGATGATGAGAAGATACCAAGTGGCAATATTGTCTTAAAATTATGACAAGTGTCAAAACATATTTTTATTTATTATAGTAGTAAGATTTGTGATTTTTCTTGAATATGATAATTATCAATGGTATTAAATTTACATGTATTAAATGGACATGTTATTTTATATTCAGGTTTGAAAGAAGATAACTTCTCTTTACATAGAGAGCCTTGGCTAGACCACTTAACATACCGACAAATGGTGATGCCTCCACCAGTCTTTTTCTTCCCGTTTTATAATAAACTATTATAAATTTTATATGAATTTTCAGGAACCTAAGACAACTGATGGTTGGTTACACTATAATTATTTTTCCAGGTATTCAATTGTAATCGTAATTATATATATATATATATATATATATCTTAATATGCGTCGACTTTCCGTACATCATTCACGTTTTCCATCCACTTTTTCTATTAAGTAACCGCCACCGTCAATTTTTCCGTTCTCCGTCCATTTTTTCTATGAGTAACCGTCCCTTCTATTTACGATTTCTCTTTTTCCACCAACAAGAGATCACAGACGCCGACGACAATTGATTATTGTAAGTAAACGTCAACCTTTGTTGCAATCATTACAACGTAGGTCTTCATACAAAGTCTCTCTCCCTCTCTCATGCTTTCATTCTTGATTTCTTAATCTTGAATTTGATTTTGAATTGTATTTCTTCAAAAATTTGTGGCATATGCAAAATCCGGCTTGGACACGGCGGTGGTGATGACATAGGCGTTATTCACAGTAGAGACGAAGAAACCGCTTTCATGCGGGTGGGTTGTCGCAATATCGAAGTTTATTGTCTATTTGGTGTGGTTTACTTTCTTACTTTTCATTGCTTATGATTTGTTATTTTATTCGCAAACCATTCAATTTCGATCAATATGCACATTTTTTTTACCGTATGAACCAAATTACGTGGTAAATGCTCAGGTCTCTCAATACCTGAAGGAACAGGTAAGCTCGCATGTCCGTAAAGCAACCAAGTCAGTGGCTTACAAGGAAAATCGTCGTTACTTGAGATATATGCACATTTGAATTCTTGAAAACTAACACTTTGTTAAATTAATTCGATGCTAATTTTTAAAATTTGCCTAATTTGCGTTGAATGTGAAGAATATGTGAAATCAAAATTTAGAGATAACATGAAACAAAAGGAACTGCATGTGAGAACTTTTAATAATAATGTTACATGACCAATTTTCTCATTCATTAGACCGTTAAATTTTTAAGTTTTATGTAGTTGAAGTGTAATTGATGATATAATGTATAACTTTAAGTCTTTTGTTCTATGATTTATTGATTATTTTGATTTTATGTAGTGATTTAAGGTATTTTGATTATGTGTAGTGTTTATTCGTATATTACATTCCATTGTGATTAAGTACAAGTACGTTTATTCTTATATTTTTTGAGAGTGAAAAATAAAGCTTTTAGGTTTACAAACAAGTTTTTCATCTTTTTTATATACTTTGTTTGATCCATTATTTTGCCCTAGAATGTCATACTGTCATTGTTTCGATTATTTAAGGCTTATGAAAAAGTTGCTATGAAATGCAACAAATGAGAATCTTCACCAACTTTGATCCGAACACATATGAATTGCCATCAAGTCCAAAGACTTAAAATGAAGGTGCTAATACTAATCAACTTCTGTTGAATGTTGCATAGGTTTATGGTATTTATCAATCCACATATTTCAATCTTGGTACAGTATAGCTAATAAGGCAATCGACACATTTGTGAGATTGCACCAAATTTTCTTCTTTTTTTTTGAGGTGAAATATATAACGATAGGACAACATTGGTAATTTAAAATGTTAGCTACCAACATGCGATTCATCGTTTTTTTTTTACACACTTAATCCATGTTATATATTTAATTCGTGCAAAATTTCAATACTTAATGATCCGTCCACCTAATGATGCATATACAATACTTATTATTTTTTTTGTATGTGAGTTTTGTGGTATTTACGATTATTAATTTTCATGTTTACTTTTCATAACACTATATCTAATGTCTTTAGTAAGGGGCACATGTCAGAGGACGGGAGATGCTTGCTAAGCCATTTATTAGGACTTGTGAGTTTTTATTATTAAAAGAGCATACTTTACATCCTACTCTAGAAAAAGCAAGTGGAGATTTAAAATTTATCATTATAAAATATAAACATTTTTCATTTTTTTCCATTTTGTTTCTGTTTCTACACATACATGTGACGTCACATAACAACAAGATGTAAAGGTTTTGGTTTTGTATCTAATGTAAAGTTTTAGATACGTTATTATTTTTCGTTATTTTAACACGCCGCAACGCGCGGGCATAAATACTAGTTAATAAACTATTATATGAAATATGTTTTTTTAATAAAAATAATGGTGTAATCAATTTAAGAATTTATGAAAACCTTGAAAATAAGGAATTTAAACTGTTTAATATCTTACGTTGTTGTTTTATTAATTATTATTAATATTAATTATTAAATTATTATTATTTTTTAATAATTATAAATTTTACTTAATAATAGCCAAATATTTAGCCCGGTAAGTTTAAAATTCATAGTATTCGAAATTTTAAACCTCAATATGTCTTCAAATACAAATTAATTTACAAAGAAGACAGTTTCCTATATCAGTATTATTTGCCATGACAATAAATAAAAGTCAATGCCAGTTGTTATCAAGAGTAGGTCTGTTATTGAAACAACCAGTTTTTTCACACGAACAACTGTTTGTTGCTTTATCTATAGTTAAGAGAGCAGGGATGGTCTGAAACTTCTAATTTCTTATAAAAATGGTAATGTTACTAACAATCTAACATAACGTCCAATGTAGTATACAAAGAAGTTTGTAGACATATAATATGTATTTGTGATTGTAAAATGTATTCGTTTATGATAGGTTATGTAATTCATTGTAAATATATTTTAGTTGCATTATTTTTTTACTCAATCACGTGTAACACACGGGTTTTTAACCTAGTAATATATAAAGCAAACAACTAATCTTGCCAAGCATAATAGATATATAAGAATATAAATATTTATATTAATGAAAGTTGTATTCTTGTTAAATAAATAAATTGAATAACTAAATCATGAAGTTTTATAAAAGTTATACAGTAAAAATCAACAAAATATATATAAAAAAATTATAAGTGTGAAAATCACACATTTTGTCCCTTAATAGTCAATAAAGAGAGGAAATTAAAATAGTAGTTAGTAAAAAAGTAACAAACTATTTTACGACAGTGAGTAAAAATCACAAAACAAATAACAAACTCTGCAGAAATTGATCGAAACTCTAAACATAAAAAATAGTCCAATTTTGGTGTTATAAAGTCATTTCAAAGTTAAAATCTTATGAAACAAAAAGAAATTATGCGATATACGTTCTATTAACGAGCTGAGATTCAATAGGGTCCTATGACCCGAACACTCAAAATAGCATCCATGCAAAGGTCTCTATCTTGGATAAGTAGTCTATTAAGTAACCATGAAACATAGATACTAAGAGTGAAGTTAACAAATCACAATAACCATATCAGTAATTTATTCTTTATATTTAATAAATAAAAATATTAGATGACACATATTAGCTTTTGAGGTCATCTTAAAGTTGATTTTTTTGTTTCCTTCACCCGTTAAGTATCGGATGTCACTTGTCATATTTTGCTTATAGTTTGTGATTTCCTTGTTATCTCTCTGATATAAAATAATTATATTTTTTTATTAATTTGGTAAATAATATGGTTATAATATATGACTTTTTTTTTAATTTTATATAAAATGTTTTTGAGGAAATATATGATATTTATGCAAAATAAATAATTTTAAAATATTCATTTAACACGTATAATATACATATCTTTAATCTAGTTTGATTTAAAGGATACATGATTGTATATTTTTATAAAAATATAATATTAATTGAATTTAACACTATAATATAAATTAGTTTTAAAATTTTAAAAATTAAAAATTATCTAGATTTCTTGATGATTTTAATAATAAAAGGTAGCCAAAGTCAAAATTCTTATATAAACAAGAGAGATGTGGGATGTTTTGTAATGTCACTTTATGCAAGAACAAGAGTGTTTTGGCTATAATTATGATTTTTTAAAATATAAAATGTAACACATGCATATTTATTTTTATAAAATACGTTGTTCAATATTATTATTTTAAATATCTAGTTATTATATACACATATGTGATACTTACATACTAGTGAGTAACGAGTAAAATGATTATTAAAAAATTTTAACATCCATATTCGGTTAGTTACTATTGTAGGAGACCGCCTAAAATTAATAAAATATATTATAATTAAACTTTCTCCTTTTTAACGAAACTTTGGTCGAAACGTAGAGAAAAATGAGCCGGTTCTAACAGTATTTTTAGAATTTTATAAAACATCATATTTTAAAAGTTATAAGAAAAAAACAAAATTTGAGCTAAATTAATTATAATAATAAAATATTAAAATGTGATTCAAATTGAAAGTTTCGAATGAACGTATACGTAGAAGAAAATTAAGGCTAACATACATAAATCTATTCGAATGGCAGTACACCTACCAATTTCTTGAGCATCACGTTCTAATTCAACTATATGTCTATATATGCCCACAAATTTACACAATCAGAAATCACACAAAGAAAAACACACATATATCTACACGTATATATACGCACGTATTTAAGAAAGAGATGAGTAGATATGGAGGCTAGGAGCTGCTGATCAAAATACAAAGTCAAGATTAAGGAGTCAGTTCGTTTAGGTATATTATCTAATTTCTTAGTTAAACTTATAAATTTAATATAATATTAACTTATAGGGTTAGGGTTAAGATCCGACCCTATGTATATGTTAAAAATTTTAGTTTACTTAAAATAGTAATAATAATGATAATAATAATAATAATAATAATAATCTTTGTAATAATAATAATATTAATATTAATAATAAATAAATAAGTAAATAAGTAAATCTTCCTTGCAGAATAATTATAAGAACAGATTAAGCAGAAACGCTGCCCAAATTTATATTGAAAAGTATTAAGCTGTCGCTCAGCCAACAAAAAATTCAGGTGAATACATCTAACTTGTTTTTAAATATAAATGATTTATTTATGAGCATGGTATGTTAAACTTTGACGCATAAAGAGATACTATTAGACCAGTATTTAGGCCATTAGTATACGTACGGTTTGCAAATTGTATCCGCTATGGGTGAAATTCCCATACGTGGCTGGTAACGTGGGCTAGAAGGTTATACGTAAGACGCACTCCGCATGCAACCTAACCAGTGACGAGCTGTGGGCTGGAGGGAACAACTGTAAGACGCACTTCGCTGTTGTTCCTAACCAGTGACAATATAAGCCAGGGTATGCAGTGGTTGTATCGATCAGTGAAATAACCTGCTAAATGTGTAGTATTGCCACTATTAATTATGGTTAAATGACCGAACATGCTATGCTTACATATCGAGTCTGTTATTTGTATTCACCAACATTATGTTGACGTTTTATTTTCAAAAACTTTTCAGGTAATAATGAATGACAAATCAGAAGCAAGATTAGAGGTTTAGGACCTATGACGCCTTAAATAAAAATCTTGTGACGAAACCGAGGAGCGATTGGAGTTATACCTCCAAGTCCCGTGTAAACTGAGATATGTAAATATATGTTTGTAAAAACTCGGTTTAAAATGAAATAAAATGTTATGTTCATATCTATGCATATGAAATTTTATAAAACCTTGAAAAGTTATTTACAGACAATGAAAATGTGATTTTTCATATCTATGCGTATGAATTATTTGTAAATTATGAAAAATGGTTCCGCTTAACACATATGAAAAAGAATAATAAACTCTGATCGAGACATATCCATGAAACAATTCGGTTCGCAGCGCCTGGGCCGCCGAGAGCCCGGGATGTGACATAAAAGTAAAATTATTATTTAAACAAGAATAATGTTTAAAGTTAATAATTATCTAAGTTACAGATCTTTCGTCTTTTCTATTATCATGAATCTGGGCTATTTACGTAATTTATTAAAGTTATAAACTCAATGTAAATTCAAACATAACCACATACACCTTTTAATGTAACTAACTCGTTTATTTATGTTAAAATAGTTCCATTCTAAATATGGAAGTGTTGTATAAGAAGGTGTCCTCAAGATTTGGTGCAGTGATAAAATGTCACTTCCTATTTGAGGTTGTAGGTTCAATTTCATGTTGTCAAATTTTGTGAGACGACATGGCAATGACGCGTGACCCGGACTTTCACCGTTTTTGTATTCGAGCCAAAAGGGTTTTACGCAACAAGGTTAAAGCTTCATGTTCGTTTTTTCCCTGGAACGGTTGGTTGGAGTCGAACGGTTGGTTGATGAGCCTTCGACTCCAACCAACTTGGCCTATCAGCAGGGTTGGGTGGAGCTTCTGCTGCAGTCTCAACATGAGGGAACCTCTCTAATGCTACTGAAAAACACACCGCTGCACTATGAGGCAGCGGTCTTGCCGTTACATCAACCGTCATTCTAAAAATATATATAAAAAAGGTTGTCATAATTGAATTTAATTTTTAAACTTAACTAGTGGTACCCTGTTGACTTATATATGAAAGGTATTGGGTTTGAATATGGGCTGAAACATATATGTTGAGACAAGATCAAGGAGTTTACCCTCTTGTGAGGTTCCTCCTGAGATAGGGCGTACCAAACAGTTCAAAGAAATCCCGTCTTTGGTGTCATCGTACCAAACCATTTAAAGAAAAACTAATTCTTAGTGCATGCTTGGGATTCCATTTGAAACTAACTTATTAACTAATTAGCTTTATGAAAAGTAAATAAGTTAAAAAAGATGTTTGGTAATGTCAAAATGACTTTTTGTTTAACTTTTCTAGTGAGGTTAAAAAGTTGTTTTTAAAAAGTTATAATTTGTAGCTTTTATAATGACTTTTTAACCTTTTGATGGAATAAGCTAAAAACTAATATCAACACTTTTTTTAAAAGTCAATCCAAACAACTTATTGGCTTTTTGATTATTTACATTTTAAAAACTAATCAAAACACTTTCTAAAAAACTTCATTTTAAAAACTTATAAGTTAATAAATACTTTTGACAAAAAAATCTTTTAAACTTAAATAAGCAATCACAAACATGCCCTTAATGCGATGATTCTTATGCTATGATGGTGATAAAAAAACAAAAAAACAAAACAAAAGGAAAACAAAACAAAACAATTTTTTTTTGACGCAGCCAAAATATTCTTACGAATCTTGGGTTGTAGTTTGGCTCAAAAAGATTAATATTTTGACCCATCACCTTCACATCCTAAAATACCCTTTAACAAAAACTAATTTTCCCAGTTATTGTTACACAACATAAGGGTATCAATAGCAGTCATCTTGCTAAAATCATTTCTCATCAAAATTTTATGTCACGTCATTATTGCACTAAAAAATCTTAAAATTTCATAGTGCCCATTTCATTAAAAAACTTTCTTATTGTGCCATGTCATCATCCAACTTTATTTTTAGTCAACGACAATAATTTTTATGTGGGACCCAAAATTCAATTTGACTAATGAAGAGAAATAGATAGGAGCGAAGAATGGGAGCCGTGGAAAGTCGAAATGTGTTGCCGCTAGGGGAGGGGGTGGTGTTTTCGCCCACCCTACTGAAAATTTCCTCCCCGCCTAGTTACGCAGCTTAAGCACTACACATAGTTTTAGTCTCTTTTCACACCTAGGAGTGTGGAAGTCTAGAAGGAATATATTTCTACTTTTTCACTATATAGTTCACTCTACTATCAAATCAAATTTACGAATACTATAACCACAAGAGATGAGAAATCGAATCCACTTAAATCCTAAAAAATTTATAAACTAAAATAAACAAACATACAATTGTATTAATTTAAAAAATAAAAAAGACAAAAACTACTAATTTATATTAAATTAAGTAAAAGAACGAAAGTATCAAAATTGCTCATCTACATCGTTGAAAGATATATTTAGACACCCCACTTTTTATTTATACACCTCTATCCAACCTATACGGGCCGTACTGGCCTATACGACCCGTATTGCCCCCTAAAATTCTCTCGTAGTCTGATCCCACCTACCATGTACGACCCGTATCCCCCATGAAATTCCCTCGTAGTCTGATTCCTCCTACCAGGTACGACCCGTATTCCCCCTGAAATTCCCTCGTAGTTTGATCCCTCCCACCATGTGTACAGGCATGTATGCCCGACGTGTTAGCCGTATTGGTGTGCTATATGACCCGTACAAGCCTGTACGGGCCAGACGGTGGCCGTATAGGGGGTTTAATTTTAACACAACCCTTCTTTAATTGTTTTTTTATTTTATCACTAGGTTAAAATCCCGTGTATTACACGGGTTGCCAAAAAAATATTATATATACGTATTTGGTAAGAAAAAGTTACGTAACTAATAAGTATGTATATTGCATAATTTAACTAAACTCATGTATTATAAAAGTTGTATAAAGATGATATAATTTGTTAATACAAAAGGCCATCAAAATATGTTTAAAACATTTGATCTATACTTGTAAATTATGTTTTAATTTTTAATTTTTTCCAAAATGTAATTGATAAACTTAAATTTAATTAAAGTACTTATTCTTCTTTAGCACACTAAAATTAACTTGACTTAAAATTCATATTGATATGTATAACTTGTTTTTTTTTTCAAATTACTTACTTTTTATTACTTCAACATAGTATATTTTTATCACTAAAAACATCCATTCATATTAAATTTTTTTAAAATTTTAAAATCACTCATAAAAACAATTAATATCTTTAATCTTTATTTTCCAATATATTCATAAATATAATTTGAATATAACTATACTTAAAGAAAAGTGGTTATCATAAATAATTTCATCTTAATACTATTAATTAATAATATATTAATTATTATTTCTAATTAAATACTAAATATAGATAATTAAAGAGGAGAGAGAAGCGGAGAAAAAAAGTTTAGATGTCATAAAAAGATGACAAGTGTCCCAAATTATTTTTATTTATTAGTATAGATAGATTTCATCATTGGAGCCACCAATAAATCAAGGGGCTCATTATACGCGTAACGGTAAAAAGATAAACTATTTTGGTTAGATATAGCCATATATGTGTTTTTTCTGTAATTAATTTTTTTAATACAAAGGGGGAAAGATTGTCGAAAAAATTGAGACAAAAACATTTGAGATTTGGTGTTAAAACCGTATAAAACTAGGGGTTTACCCGCCACGTTGCGGCGGTAAGTCGGTAACCCTATGGGTCTGTTTGGTACGTAGGAATGAAATGGACAGGGGATTGGAATGGACGGGGGAATGAAATGGATCATTACCATTCCATTGTCTTGTTTGGTTACTTATGGTAATGAAATGATTCATTACTTTATGTTGTTTGTTAGATATGAGAAGATGAAGAAATTGAATACAATTTATGGGTCGATTTGTGGTTCTAATCATTGTTCGAATCATGGGTCGGGTCATGGGTCGGCTCATGTGTCATGGGTCGAAACATGGTTTGGACCGTCTGTCGGTTCATTGGTTGGTTTTTGTTTTGTCCATGGTTCTATCATGGGTCGTGCCACGGGGCAATTCATGGATCGGGTCATGGTTCAGGTCATCATTCGAGTCATGGTTTGGGTCATGGATTTGGTTACGAGTCGGGTCATAGTTCGCTTTATGGTTCAGGTCATGGGTCGAGTCATGGTTTGAATCATGGTTCGTGTCATGGTTCGGATCATGGGTCAGGTCAAGGGTCGGGTTGGGGTTCTAGTCATGGGTCGGGTCATAGTTTTGGACATGGGTCGGGTCATTGGTCGGATCATTCCTTCAAGAGAAGGAATGAATAAAAAACACCTCTACTCCAAGGAATGAAAATTATCAAAAGTGAAGGAATCACATTCCTTATGGAATAGTACATTCCATTCCTATGTGGTAACCAAACACGTTTCTTTTCATTCAAACGTAATGACTCATTCCATTCCACAATTTATTCATGCATACCAAACACTACCTATATTGAATAAGATAAAAACATAATCTCAAATATCAAAACTCAAATAAGATAAAAGTTATCGCTTAATCGTAAAATCATAAATCGTAAAGCACAAAAGTTTTAAAAATAAACCATAAATCGTAAATCACAAATGTTTTAAAACTAAAAGCGATCAACCACGATAACAACATTACAAATCGTAAAGCACAAAACTTTTAAAAGTAAGAGTAAAAAAATAAAAATAGCCTAAAATTGGTGTATCGTAAAAAAATGTCGACTCATGATTCCCTTACACAGTGATGTTCAATCCATCTTAAAACAATAAATCAAATCACATAAAAAAATACCACAAATTGTGGCTAAAATCGCATCATAAGATCGTGTCAAAAAACCATCACAAACCGTGACTAAACATCTGGACTAAAATACCAAAAGATTATCAAAAAACTTGACTAAAACTTTTTACGAATAATATTATATAAACGATAACGTACGGACGCGTTATACGCATGTGAATAATATGCAATAGGTTTCTTTTATAGATTTGACCTACAAAAACATTAAACAGTGAATTTCAATATTTGAATAAATATATTCAAAATTTAAGATTAAGATATTTGAATTTAGATAGGCTGACATGGGAGGAACAGATTCGTCAGGATTTAGTATAATTGCATCTTTCTGAGGACATGATCAATGACAGGTGTTCATGAAGACGTAGGATAAAAACGAGAGAAGTTTAGTCTGGGTAGGAGATAGTATAGGGATCCTTGTTTGCATGTGTACGTTTATGCCTGTCCTAAACCTAATTCTTTTTTGGACAACCTTGTGTGCTTTGTTTTATTGTTTTGTTGCATCCTTGTGTCCTAAACCTGATTCTTTATATATATATATAGGGGAATGTTCCATTGTTAACCCTCCCTTATAGCGTTAACCGCTTAACCCTAACGTTTTTTGGCTGAATCTTAGTTTTTTTTCATGGTTTTTTATTATACATGAATAGGGGGTTTCTTTTTTGTGTTTTTGCTAATTCATCACCGTTTGGAAGTTATAGTAAGTGTAAGTTACTTACACTTAAAGGTATTTTTTGATTGGATGGGAATGAATGAAAAATTCTTAATATTAAATCGCCTCATATCAAATCCAAAATTTTTTTTATTTCCAGAGTTTGTGATACTTTATCATAAATATAAAGAGAAACCTTGGTTTATCCCAAGCAACTTACTTCTTTTTCATTTGAATATAAATCCAAATTTTAGTGAAAATCAAAATATCAAGGGAAAGCAAGAGGAGGATGATAATTTTTTAAATTTTAGCCCATCCAATTCAAAACAATATTTTGAATTAAAGAATCAAAACAATATTGAAGAATCTTTTTTAGAATCGATCGAAAAACTAAAAATATTCCTCAAAGGAGATTTTCCTTTGCAATTAAGATGGACTGGACGTTTGAATCAATTGAATCAAAAAATGATGAAGTGTAAGTAACTTACACTTACTATAACTTCCAAACGGTGATGAATTAGCAAAAACACAAAAAAGAAACCCCCTATTCATGTATAATAAAAAACCATGAAAAAAAACTAAGATTCGGCCAAAAAACGCTAGGGTTAAGCGGTTAACGCTATAAGGGAGGGTTAACATTTGAACCTCTCCCTATATATATATATAATAAAATTAAAAATAATAATAATAAAAAAAAACTTTTTGAACCGGGGGTCTCGCAAGGAGCAGCATCTCTACTATTTGGGTAAGGGTAAGGTATGTCTTCATCTCTCTCCCCAGACCCCACATAGTAGGATTATACTGGGTATGTTGTTGTTATATATTTGAATTTAGATCAAAAATATTAATTATTTGATATCTTTTAGAAAAATTTAAGAAATTAAGAAAAGTTATTCTGTATATCCAAAACATTTAAAAAGTCTGAAATTTTCTAATATTATATATTCGAAAAATTATTCGAATAAAAACTATCCAAAATTTATTAGAATTTAGTATCTGTTATTTATCAATCTTCATTCGAACTTATCGAATGCGTATACTTATACATTTTTTTAAAGGGCGAATGTTTAAATCGTATGAATTCACTGTTTTCAGGCTATGTTACCAAGGTCTAGTTACCTGGACCTCCCATAAGCCACCACAACCACCCCAGAAGGAAACCCCCTGACCCACTCAGACCCCTATTTTATTGCGAAAGAGATTTGAACCCAAGGCCTCACATTTGAAATAAAAGCATCTATTATCAAGACAATGCATAGTTGGTTAACAAACTATACATTTGATAGCGAAAGTAGAAACTTTTCAAGAAAGAAATACCAAAAAAAAAAACAAGAAAGAAATACCAAGAAATTTTATACTGTAAAGTGTAAACAATGGGGTTTCAAATTTCATTTTCCTCTTGTTCTTCATCCTCCGACGCACGCCCACCGCCGTCATCCAATCATCGCAACAGTTCTCGGACCTCCGGCCACCGGAACCCCATCAACAAACCCTTACATCTCAACTCCATAACTCTCCAATTGCCAGTCACCGGCGGGGCAAATATTTCTTTCTTTATTTTCAGGCAGAAGAAATTCATCTAAGAATGAGTCATATCGACGGCTACGGTCAATCGTCTGTCTTTCCTTTTTCGATCTCCAAGTGTTGCTCCACTGTTTATTCACCGTACCGCCTTTCGAATTTTAAAGATCTTATTCAGACTCCATTCCTTCTTGGCGGTGCCCAAAACGGCTTCTTGCTTATACAAACCCAAAAGGTATGACCATTTGTTTTCATCTATGTATTCCTCCATATAGTAAGTTCACTTTCACTTTCAAGAATGGCATATATCTCGAGTGTTTCTTGATTTCGAGTTTCTGATTTTTAAAATTCAATTGAGTAGGTCTTTCATTGTACACCAGATGCACCAACGAAACAGATAGATGGAAGGATCATCAGTTGGTGGATTGCTATATGAAAATTTTTGGTAATAACCGCTGTCTTTGATCTTTTATAATGTAAGATTAATCTTTTTCTTCTTCGAGTGTTTGGGTAAAGTCGATTATTAGGTGATTATCTTATCTGATTCTGTTTCTTTAAGAGTTAAAGTTGCAATAATCACTTTTAAAATACACATCCAAATATTACCAGAGTAATCCTTATATTAATGGAATTTGAACAAGTGATTTTAAACCAAAAATTTATGTTAATGATTCTAATTCAGAATAAGGGATAGTTAATTTATGTAAATTAATACTTGGATTTATGCACATGTAGAAACAATCACAAGGATAACAAGATTGATATGTTCCTGTTATGTTTTTACCAAACATATCAATCTCTATTTGAAGAATTTATGGTGGTTATTTTCTAGGAGATACCAGTATACCACATACTTTCCAAACTACGTAACATAAATCTACTACTTGCGCAAAACATATTTAGTTATTATGATAGATGGTTTACTCACAACGGTTAATCATCAAAAAGTACTATAGTGATGGAAAATGTAGGAATTTTAAGGGTTAATTAGTATGTAGACTGTAGGCATTGCACACTTATTTATGAGATATCAAGCCTGGTAATATGGTTTATGCTTTTGAAGGAGACATATGTGCACATAATTGTTTTGGTATCCTGATTATGTGTTACTTTGATTAGATGTTTCCTCACTTTCATGTATTAGAATGATTTGCTTGTCAAGTAATTAGATGCAATACTCATGCTAATATGCTATGTACATAAATGCTAAATGCATCCATCAAACCTTTAAAATGTAAATGGCAAAAGTGTGAAGAAACTTATTAACCTCCTTCAAATAAATAAAATAACTTGTTATTAATAACTTAAACTCGTATAACAATTAACAGACAACTAGTTAATGATAGCGAGTTACTTGTTATTAGCACTTTAAAGCTATATAACAGACAATTAGCTAAGAAGCTCCTTATGGCTGATGGTTTGATTGTGATGCTATCCAGTCTATTGCGAAACCCTAATCAAGTTCGACCAACAAGGTTTCAGGGTGTGTCCACGAAGCTGAATATATTCAACATGACTAATTACAAGCAAGGTAACACTATTGTTTTCACTAAGTTGAATGGTTACTCATTCATGAGTTGGGTAAATGATTTCTATAAATTACCATCACATATAAAATCTTATGTGATTGGACACCAGAGATTTCGATTATATAAGATTATTGAATGGAAATCATTTCCAAAGTATGTTGTGTGTCATGTATGTGAATATACTTACTAGAAGAATGGTTCAATTGAGTTTTTCCCAAACCAAATTGATAGAATTAATGTTCCAAATTGACAAACAGTGGTTATGCCTTTGGGAAGAATCTATTTGTTTATTATTTGAGGTGAATGTGCGGACACACTAGTCAGAAATAGGATTTCTTAGAGATAGGTTAAGAGTTGCTAGTATAGCATATAAGATAAAGGACGGGAGATTAGGATGGTTTGGGCATGTCAAGAAGAGGCAATTTATGATGCCAATTAGGGCAGTGGAAACTGGAAACCCTCACTGTAGAAGGGAGGAAGAGTAGAGGCAGGCCCAAACTGACTTGGGATGAGCGGATTAGTAGGACTTGCTAGAGTTTCACCTTTATGAGGGCTTGGTTCAGGATAGAAATTTGTGAAGACATAGGATTAAGGTAAAGGATTTTTAGGAGTGAGTGCTTATGTTTGTTCTAGATTAGGAACCTTAAAGTGGACTATGCATGATATTGTCTTTATGCATTGAATGTTATGGCTATATGTTGCCTTATGATAGTATCTTTGTCATGCATAGTCTTTCTATTAATATACGCTTGGCAACTTTATATATGTCTGTTGTTCGTTTTGGAGCTAGCTGTCTATTTGGAAGCAACCTCTTTTTCATTAGGGATAGAGGTAAGGTTGGCTTACTTCTCACTTTCCTCAGACCCTACAAATAAATTTGCTATGAGTGTGATTTTTATTAGATACGATAAGTAATGAAGTGAGATACATGCATTCATCCTATGTGATTATCAATTTAGGCTTTTTTCTAGCCACGTGTTTGTTTGGATATCTACCTTGACTTTTTTCAATTTGTGTAATGTCTAAACAAATCATCGTCATAAAAGATTGCACAAAAGTAAAGAAGGCAGTTAATCATTTAGGGGAAGTTTTTCAACTTCTTATTTTCTCAAGAATATCTAACTCATTTGTATCTTTCCACACTTTTTGGCATAAATGTGGTTTACAATAACAATGTTAAAGAGTAGGGGTAAAAGAGGGACATTTTGGTCTTTTTGTCAGAAAAGAAGAAATTTAAAATTGGTAATCTATTAACAAGTATTACTGATTGACGGTGAAAATAACGATCTTGGCTAACATAGAATAGATATATAAAGATATATATTTATATATGTGTGTATGTGCGTGCATATAGATTAGAGAGAAAACTCTTTAACCCTATCAGGGCCATTGATTTGGAATATTGAAAATAAATATATGGTCCATATTAACCTACATTAAAATTTATTTTTTTATTCAAAACCAATTTTTTATTCAGGTTTAATGTGGACCACATATTTATTTTCAAGATTCAAAATTAATGGCCCAGAAAGGGTTTAAGTGTTTTTCTCTCTAAGATCGAGTTTTCACAGTATACAATCCCTATATATGTATATAACTAGTAAATGTTTGGTCACGTGTCACAATTCTAGACCCCAATTTTTTTTTTCCTCACCTATTCATATTCAATTTCGTCATCATGTAGTATATAATATTTAATTTATTCAGCCCTTTATTTCTTGTTTATCCCTCTCACAAAGTTATTTGGCCCCTTATTGGACCTTGCTTGGAAGCTAAGTCAAGCGCCAAGTACACATGCTATTTAATATATCCTTTGTTCAACGCGTGTAATGGACAAGTTTTTAACCTAGTACGTATATAAAAGGGAAATATCAAATGAGAACTCCTAAATATCATGAAAACTAGTGAGAAAACAAGCAAATTTAATCAAAACATTGTTCATTCGTTTAATATCTTACTTATACGTGTACAAAACTTGTCTAGATAACCCTCCCACACCCATGCTAGTGAGTTGCTCATGCGATGCGGTGGAAACCATAATACTTAGGTTGGTGATTTTAGTTCATAAAAAGCTTAAACTCATGGCTTGCAAAGTCTACTCTTTTAATTTAATTTTAATATTTAACTAAAAATAACTATTAGGCTATATATCCCAATTTAAAAGGTGAAATGTGTCAAAAGGATAATTTGTTTGGTTTGAGAGTTTTTCTTTTATAGTCACTCTATCCCACTTCATTTCTTAAATACATCAATGTTTGGACAAACTAAAAAGTTAAAAAAAATCTTTAGTTTAACTTTAAAAGGTTGTACATTGTGATTTAAAAGTTGTATTTAAGTAAAACTTTTAAATTTTGATGGGATTAATTTTTTGTCCTTCGAATATGTATTATAATATATATATATATATATATATATATATATATATATATATATATATATATATATAAGTATGCATGCATGCATGTGCGTGTGTTTGCGTATATATGTACTTAGAGAGAGAGAGAGAGAGAGTAAAGGCAATACAAGAGAGCGAAGAGAGTAAAGGCGATACCAGAAGCGGAGTAATCTAGGTCTTGGTGAATTTGTTTCTTGAATTTTTTTTATTATTATTATGCTGGAGAAATTGTTGATATTCATTCTTCAACAAATCAATTGATTGTATATCGTAAGATCGGTGCTGATTCTTGATTTTCTTTTGGTTTCTTGGCAGAAACCTCACAACGTCTTTTTTATTGTTCTTTGTCAATACTTGTTTTGTTGATTCATTTGGTGCTATAAATCATTAATATTTTCCTTTTTTGACTTTGAATAATGACCAATGCTATATGGATGTGCATTATTAGATTTGAATTTTAATGTTCTACTTAATACTTGAATTTTTGGGATCAATTCGGGCTTCATACATGTGTTTAATTGTTTTAGATTGTTTATTATTACATGATTCTGACGAGAATTTGGTGGAAGGAATCTAATTTCAATGGAGCAATTAAAAAACTAGGTTGAAGTCTTCAGTTTTCAATGAAGAAACTGGAAATCTCAAACTAGTTAATGGCTTGATTAATTTTCATCTTTGAGGGGTGTGTAGACGTGCTTTAAGCTTATTACTGCTACTTAACAGTGTTTGGACAAATTTGGTTCTTCTATCCAAATAGTTTAAAATAAAAGTTTGCAAAGCTGGTCATGAGTTGCTGAAGAAAATTGATTACTCACATACGTGTACACATATCAAATTGTCTCTAACGTTAACGGCCTGGTTGTTTCATTGTTCAGCTGTGATTCTTCAGTTTGCTATAATCACATGAAAATACACTTCCAAACACCCCTTATGCTTTGCAGTTTTTATATATGGACAAACTATGAGTAGGAATTATGCTTTTATTACGTTTGCTTGGTTTAAGACTATATCTATAAGTGCACCACCTTATCCATAGTTGTTTCAAGCAATTAATTCCCCACATGCTTGACCTTGCAATATAGTTCTACTGTTCAAATTCCTAAAAGATTGTAAACAGGCCTTTTTCATTTTTTTTAAACGTTTTCAGTCATGGTGAAGAAGTCACACTTTGTCAAGGTCGACCCAAATGACAAAAAAGTCATGAAGCAACGTTCACCTGTTTGTAAGGTACCATTACTACATTTGTATATTCACCTTTGTCCAATGAAGATATGGTGGAAATTGAATGGAAATATAATATGCACTCAAAAAAATAGATTCGATAAAAACAAGCATTTTTTTGAGTGTACAAGTATAATCTTTTAATTCGGTGGTTTAGTGTTCTTTATGTATGCTGTCATGAAGTTGGGTTAGTTTTTTCTTTGATTTTCTATGCTCGTGTTATATTTGTTCATTGGACACATAGATAAATACAAAACAAACAAGCAAGCATACTTAGTAAAGCCTCACTAAACAGTAGGGTCTGGGGGAGGGGGGTGGTGATGGTGGGTGAGAAGAAGGCAAACCTTACCCTTATCCCAATAGGAAAAAGAGGCTGCTTCTGGAGAGACTCCCACATCAATAAATACAAATGATGTATTAATGTTTGTTTTGTGTTCTGTTTGTTATGTGTTTTTAGATTTTTAGGTAATTATACATTACCTAGTTTTAACTTTACGTATGATTTTTTGTGCCATATGGTGGCAACTCATAACCTTTGCTCACGTGTAGGTTTTACGCCCACCAACAGTTACTTCAAAAGACCACTTCAAAAATTTAGGGTATTTTTATATTTCCTGCATGCCAATTGTTGGCTATTTGCTCTTGACAATTTAGGTTTTGTTTCATCTTCGGTGGATACTTATTTTTTCTTCATGATGTTGTAGTTTTCTTGGTGGCTGCAACACTTTAATGTATGTTTCTCATAAGAAGGTAAGCTTACTCTCTTTCTTTTATCTTTGGTTTGCAAACTTGATATATGGAAAGTGTCATTAATTGATTGAATAGCCATCAGATATATTTGTATGAGTATCTTTGTATGTTTGTCAATATGTGTATGCAATTGCTTTATTAAGTGGGTGTAGCTTAGGAGTAGGAGTAAGATATTATGGCTCTCCAAAAAAAATGCTTTATTAAGTTGGTACAACTGAATAGGTCATATTTGATTAAGATGCTCTTTTAAATTCTATTGGTAGATGCAACATTTTTTATACAAGTTAAACCTTTTTCCCACTAATAGGCCTCCTATCAAAGTTTCTTTTGGTATTGCTATCAGTTGTTTCAATTATAAGAATGTTATTTATACAATTATACTTTGCCTCTTGGTGTATTATAAAATCATAATTCACAAAATCATTCTTATGAAATAACAGTTGCATCTTTTGAAAAGAAAGTAAACATCATCCAAAGATGGTTGAACCCTGGTTTTGAGATGTTTTCTTACATGTGTACAAACAATAAATATGTGTGAGCCATACATGATGAAATATAAGTGGAAATCTTGACTCATTTATGTATAAATGTGTTAATTTAGGTAATGTTGTATCTCCAAGGGCTCACATAAATCAAGTTTACAAGGATCTGAGTATTTTGACTAAAAAAGAAACAAGCAGAATGCATATAATGGGTTAAACAAGTTGGAACTCATTTCTAAGTGTATCTAAGTGTGTAAAAGCTTCCTAATGGCTTTCATATATATATATATATATATATATATATATATTTAAATGGACAAAAACTTTGTCTTTTCAAACCGAACTGACCCGTTTGACCACCCACATAACAATTGCTTGTTGTGACTGTCTTCTAACATTCTGGCCCGCTGATTTCTCATACCGC
This sequence comes from Mikania micrantha, assembly GCA_009363875.1. NCBI lineage: Eukaryota > Viridiplantae > Streptophyta > Magnoliopsida > Asterales > Asteraceae > Mikania > Mikania micrantha. The sequence continues at coordinate 88,359,788 of CM018696.1, forward strand.
TTTTGTATGTTTGTAGGCTAAGTTTCCTGACAAATCTCTGTATGCTCTGGGCCGCTCATGGTTCAAGGAAGTAGTTACTGAGAAAGATAAGGTTTTTGTTATGGCATTATCTTTTTTTTTTTTTTTTTTTTTTTCCCTCTGTATGTTTGCTCTTTGACCTTATGTTTATAAAATGATTCTAGAATTGTTAGACAGGTCATTTAGTTCAGAAAGGAATTCTAAAATTCTAAACTAACCTTTGAAAATGAATAGACCTTGATCAGACATTTTTTGTGAGTTTGTTTTCATATTATAGAGTGTTCAATTTCAAATTGAAAAAGTTGTATCTTTTAAGATTATTTTATCATCATGAATTCAAATTATATCTCTTTATACAAAAAAGTAATGATTTAGTTGTAAATCTGCAAAGAACACTTGCTCACTGTTGCTTTTATGAACCCAGAATCTAATTCAATGTTTTAATTGACAGTGTGCTTCCACAGAGGTGCACAAGAAGCAGAAGGTACTTTTTCCCCCTGATTTATAATAAAATGTTTGACAAAATTACATTGCATTTCACAAACTGTTCTTCTATATATGTACATGGGGATTTTTCATTCTTTTTACAGCGTCACAGGAGCGATGATGATGAAGCAAAGGGGTATTTGAAAGAATTTGTTGAGCAGGCTAAAGCTGCTAAGGTTCTAGCCAGGTATGTTCTCATTGTTCAGTGCATGACGTGCCTATGAAATCATAACTGTATAGTTTTTACTAAGGGGTATCAAATCCAACTTTCTTATATAAATGTTTAAATTGGCTTTAGTTACATCCTTCTAAATCAGTATATTTGAAAAAAGAACTATGTTACTATTTTGATAATAGTTTTCCATTTTTTATCTTATTTATTGTTTATATTATTTATATAAATGATTTTTTTTTTAAAAAAGTGGTAGCTGCTCAACAACCTGACCAACCAGTTTTTACCCTTCCATGAATTTTCCTACTTTGGTAAGTTTTACTAGAGATGATAGTTTAGAGTCATTTACCTTTTGAATGAGTTGATTTGGGTTGTGTTATCTCAAACATGTCAATAAAAAATTGATCAAAACCGGTCGAAGGTTGCCCAATGTCTATTATTATTGCATGCAATCTTCTGTTTAAGCAATCTTCTATTTAATGAAATATTTGGATTATTATTGTTTGTCAACTATTTATAACAAGCTTTTAAAAATAGACAACAAAGATCACTTACAAATCAACTATAGTTGTTGAGGGCGCAAGGCACATAGCATACACTAACACTAGGGGTGTAAACGAATCAAGCCGGCTCGTGAAACACTTGTGATCGGATCGGTAAAAAGCTTGAACGAGCCGAGCCTAAACGAGCCCAATCCCGAGCTCGAGCCTAAAAATATGGCTCGTTTAGTTATCGAGCCCGAGCCTTACATATCGAGCTCGAGCCGGCTCGCGAGCCTTAACGAACTTTTTGTTTATGTAAAATTTTTATTTATTATATTATGTGTATATTATAAAATTAATTGTTTTTATATATAAAATTATGATAAATATATTAAAATCATATATTTTATGTTAAATTTGAAAAGTATAATCATAATTATATATTAAATTAGTAATTAAAATAAATAAATTAAATAACTAAAAAAAAACGAGCCGAGCCGAGCTCGAGCTTAAAAATTTTCTAACAAGCCGAGCTCAAGCTCGAGCCCTAATTAGCAACTCGAGCCTTATTGAGTTCGGGATCGGCTCGGCTCGTTTACACTATACATACACGTACCACTTTTAGTAGTTTTAGACGTGCTTTAGGTTTGGTCAGGACTAGTTTAGGATAATAGCATTGGCTCGTTCCAAAACATTTTTCAAAGTCTCAAGTAAGTTTGGCCCAAATTTGCAAAAATTTTCCGGATTTATAAGATTTGGCGAGAATCGCGGTGGAAACTGGCCGAAATCTTGGCTGAGGGTCTGGATGGCCGCAATGCGTTTTCCCTATGCATTTTCTCACCTGAGAGCCTAGGCATGTTCCTGGAGGGCTTTTGACAACATAGGGATCAACCCAACCCATCCAATTTCAAGTTCGTTCTACAAGTTAATATGACTCAACCCAAACCTTCTTTGACATGTTACCAGAACCGCCTAACCTTCACCCACCCATATTTTACCTGTATGTTACATATTTCCTTTTTGTTTGCAGAATGTCTAGAAAGAAAGGGAAGATGGTTAAAAAACAGGCTCTTTCTACCTCTACCCCTCGTGGAAAAAGAAAGTTTCCAAAGATCCGAAGTTTGAATAATATACTGAGGGCAATCGACCAAGAGAGTGGCAACTGAACCCTTTGTTTGAACATGTAGGGTGATTTGCATGATGTGGTATCTTTTTAGTTGAATGTGTTGTGTCAATGAAACTACAGTTGGAGCTTTTGTTGCACACTTGCACTACAGTTTACATCTTTTATGTGATAAACCGTGGAATTTTAAAACTTATTTGGGAAAGTTTTTCTAGTTGTGAGAACCGTTGGGCTTGGTTCACATTTTTTGGTCCTGGTCAGTCTTTTGATCCACCCATGCTTTCTCTGAGCTTATAATCAGGCTTTTAACTGGGAAGTGCTTATAACTAGGCTTTGAATTGAGAATAGGTCTTTTTGCTTAAGATAAAACCTTAGTTTACAAAAACTGTTTCTAGGCACGAGACACACTCAGGATGAGGGGACTTGCTCGTATAAGGTGACAGGCACGCATGAGGCCGGAGCAGGTCATAATTGCATGAGGAGTGTGCATCATGAGTGCTTATTGTACATGGGCAGATTTTGTGCGTGGGAAAGTTGTACATAGTGGTGTTATACATTTATGGATTATTTTATATCTAAATTTTGGACCATTAGAATTAAAAGATAGAGTAAATCAGTATTTTACGGACTACAGAGACAAATATGATCCATCCATGCATCTTTGATATATCGTTTTGTTAATTCTTATTGATTATTTACCCTTGGTTATTAGTTGATTAAGATGTATGATCAAAATGCTAGTAACATTTCTAAATTATCATAAACTGCCACAGCAATCATAAATCATTTTATTTGCTGTAATCTTGATCTTATGGAGTGAGGAATTAGAGACAGCAAGTGCTTGCAACAAAAAATTAACAGAATATGATCAAGTAATCAGCATCTCGGCATGTGAAAGTACTTGTTTGGTCATCAAAAGCATAACTATACGCTGTAGGGCAACCTTGCTTGAAATACTGTGAGTATTCAGTCGGTTGACACGTGTTTGGATCTTGAAACTGCCCAGTGCAACAGTATTCAGGTGTGTTAAAAGCACTGCATCCACTCTTGCAGGCCACGGTCTCGCCACCCTCGCCTCTCACAATCAGATTTGTGGGGCAATGTAGGTTCAAGTCTGTGTCACACCTAACACTTGTACAAACACCCTCATTATCATATGGGAATATGGATATGGGCATGTTGTACCCGTCCACAAGGCTCACATCATAATAGTCAAGCGGGCTGTCGAGTGTGAACTCTGCTAGGGATGCCGGTGGCTCACCGCCAGCGCCTCTGCAGTGGAGACCGCTGCCACAGTCTCCAGTGATGCAGGTTCCTTGACCATTAACATCAAAGCTGCACCCGCTTCTGCCCCATAAGCGACCTGACCATCTTTCTGGAGTGGTCACATTTTCTGATTGTTGAGGTCTAAGCTCAAGACCGCCTTCCGCAAGTACAGGTTGCCCACCATTTGGTTGAATAGCCGGCCATATAGTATTTTGACATCTGTTTTGCAATGTAAAAACTGCTGCTTCAACACCTTCAAGAAAATATTAAAAAAATAAATTATATTTCAAGACAAAACAGAATTAAAAAAAACTAGAAAAATTATGATATTATACCAAGGGAAGACATAAGTAGGAGCACGGAGAAGTGTAGAAAAGCCATTATAGAAAGAATGAAGTATACATGTTTTTGAGATGCCTTTATATAATGTTCCATTTTACAAGAAATGCACAGAATTAGGGTTAGCAGGTGTGCAACACAAAGATTGCATCATGGCAGCACATTTTTCTTTCTTTCTTTTATTTTCTTTTTTAGGTATTTATTTTTATTTGTGTGTCAGATTAACTACTAATATCCATCCATCAAAATCTGGCCACTGGCCATAAATAACTCCCACTTTTGGGACACCTATACCTATCTTTTCTAGTTGTGCCCTAGCTCCTATGGTTTTTCCACTCAGAATGATCGATTTAGTAGTGTTTTGTCGGAAGATTTTATAGGTATTGAGTTCAGCCTCCTCCATTTTGCTTCTTGTAAAATTGTTTCCAATCTGCTTGTAGTTTACTAGTGAACCAATTTTTTTTTTAAAAAATTCTCTCTCATCCATGTAGCTCATAATCTGAATGGGCACGATATCCAACGACTTCATCTTGTCACACCATGCTAACATTTTTGCTTGGTCACTGTGGAGGAAAATGATTTTATATCATAGTTTGGGCATAACTGAGCGTGCACTCTTTCATTTAACTAGGGTTTTGACAGTGTTCACCTGCTTAAGTTTCATAATATTTCTTTATATATGTAGCAATCTTGTACACATTTATAAAAACACCTTAGACATCTTTTTACTCATTTTTTAACGTGTACCATAGAAAATGCTTATAAAGTTTCAGTTAATTAATTCTCACATAGTTTAATGGGCTCTTTTGAGTTCTGATCATATGTGGAACTGCATAGTTGCCTAGACGGATGCTTTGTGATTTCCAGTTAATTCTTTTTTGTTGTGTTGAGCCTGGAGACTCCTACGAATCAGCCTCTCTATCTATTTGTAGATAGAGGTAATGTGTGTCTTTATCTTTCCCTCTCCAGACCCCACTAGAAGTGAGATTTTAACCGGGTATGGCTGTTGTTTGTCTTTTTGGGTTTATTTATTATTTTTTGGTTATATTTTCCGCTCTTAATTTGTGTTTATATAAGCTATCTACAATTTATGGTAGTTTGAACAGGTGTAATTAGACTTGTATTATCCATCCAAGCTTCATTGACATTTTTTTCCCTGCTTTCTATTGATAATTTGATACTTTGTAACAGCTGATTGTGATCTGCTATATATCAAAATGGTTGACGGTAATTGACTGAGATAATATTATACAATCGTTGTATTCATAACAATAATAAATCTTTTTTTTTGCATTGAACTTGATATTTTATAAAGAAAACTAGGTAGAGATGTGTGTAATCATGTTACCAAATGTCCAAGTTAACAGAATGAGATCAAGTAATCTGAATCTCTGCAGGTAACAGTACTTAAAGGGTCATCAAATGCGTAGGTAAAAGTAGAAGGACACGCGCGTTTGAAGTACTGAGAGTACTTTGTTGGCTTGCATCTGTTGGGATTTTGAAACTGCCCAGTGCAACAATATTCTGGCGTCTGAAATGCAGTGCATGCACTCTTGCATGCCACAACTTCACCACGGTCACCTCTCACTATTAGATTTATGGGACAATGTTGGTTCAAGTCTGTGCCACATCCAACACCCGGGCATACACCTGAGTCATCAAATGGGCTAATCGAGACTGGCATGTTGAAGCCATCCAAGAGGCTCACATCATAGAAGTCTACTGGGCTATCAAGGGTGAACTCAGCTGCAGAAGCAGGGGGCTCACCTGCTGCACCATTGCAAAACAGACCGTTTCCACAGTCTCCAGTGGTGCAGGTTCCCTCACCATAAACATTGAACGTGCATCCGGTTCGGCCCCAAAACCGACCTGACCATCCTTTTGGAGCTGTCAAATTTCTTGATTGTAAAGGTTTTAGCTCAAGACCGCCTTGCATGAGTTGAGGTTGCCCACCTGAAGCTTGGATCCCTGGCCAAATGGTTTTATCACATCTGTTTTGCAATGTAAACACGATTGCGTCAACACCTACAAAATAACAAAATCTAAGATCTAAAGATAAGACTAAATAAACCCCAGAAAACTCAGGATACTTACCAAAAAAAGATACAAGTAGGGGAATGAAAAATTGCATAAATGCCATTATTGGTGGAATTGAAGTGTGCATGTGTTAAGACTCATTTATAGAAGATAACCACAATATAGGAAGCTTTGTTAGACGCAAACTTCATGGTCTTAAAAATTTGCATAACTAGGAGCATGCAGGTGTGCAACACAAAGACAACCACCCTCATTGTATATAAATGGTTGCATTCTTTATAAGCTTCTTTGTCATCTCTCTCTCTCTCTCTCTCATGTGTGTGTGAAATCATCATGAACATATGTTGATTTTCATTAAATTGTGAATCACATTTCTAAATTTTAACTCCAATTCACAACTTTATTGATATGCTCTACATGTAAAGTTGTTAATGAAAGTTCCAGATCCTTATCATTGTTTCTCATAATGAAAGGGTTTCTCATAGAATTTGGTTAAATATATACAAAGAGATAATAGAGAGAGACGGGAGACGTTTATTAAAGAATCAATAAATTAATCTCCACCCTACAACAGTAGACCACCAACGAGGGAGTGTCTCAGCGTACCTCGGGATTCTCCCAAATGGGAGGTCTTGGGTTCGAAACCCTTCTACAGCGAAAAAGGGGTCTGTGAGGAGTCAGGGGGTTTTCCTGTGAGGTTTCCTCCTGTGGTGGCTGTGGGGGCTCATGGGAGCTCTAGGTAACTAAAGTTTGGTGGCATGGTCTGGAAACAGTAGGCTTACACGATTGAGACCTTGGCCGTTCAAAAAAAAAGAACAGTAAACCATTCAGTTTGGCCAGTATCCCACATCCATTCTTTCAAACTTAAGTTATTCAAGTTATTTTTGTGTTTTAATTCTATGTTTTTATATTTTTTTAATGAACTTTTGTTTAAAGAACCATCAATCTACTCGATCATTCTCCTTTCTTTAACACTTCACTTCGTTGTGTTATCCCTCAATGGTTATAAATTATTAGTCGTGAACAGGGCCGGCCTAATGGACCAAGAAGCCCAAATAAGATCTTAAGGTCTATAAAATTCTAGAGCCCTCTCAATTTTTATATATATAATTTTATTGTCTAATGAACTTTTAAAGTATGGGCTTTAGTTAAATGAATGGACTTGCTATATTTATATTTAGGGATAACTTCAATGTAAAAAATTTTTCATTTTGTTCCAATAAAATTATTCAAACTTTTTTGTCCCAATTAAGTTATTCAAAATATTTTTATGTTTTAATTCTATGTTTTTAACCTGAATAACATGTGATATATGTTGATACAAGTTTGATTGAATATTTTTTTAAAAAAAATTAATTATTAATTTTTTTATTCTTTGTCAGATATTAATTAAAATTATTAATTATTAATTCAATTCAGTCATTTTTTTAAAAACATGCACCCCAGGGGTATTTTGTTCTGTAATAGATGTGATGATGGTAGAACAATACGCTCCACATGTTAGGAAAATATTTAGATCTGCTAGGATTGATGCATCAGCTCTTGAATCAGAACCAAGAATGGTTAAAACATGCGGGGTTTTATTATTGCTAGAATCAATTGTAACGGAGAGATCAGTATCCAATTTGAAGCAGATCAATGAGTAAAATCAATAATCAATCATCATACAACCCAAGAGTGTTTAGAGTAATGGTTGTCTTCGTATTACAAAATAATTAAGTGATATTTATAAACACTTTAAAATTGAAGTCAAAATAAGCAAATGATTTAACCATCAAAAAGATCCTCGTTGTGCATTTATAACTCATAGAAGTAACAATAAAAAAAAAAAATAAATTAACTCATAGAAAGTTAGAAACCAACCATCAATTTGTCAACCCTCTTCGACACATCATCCCGTGGAATTTGGCACACCGAATAAACGCTTTTTTGGTTGTTGTGCTTCTTCATCAACTTGTACATCCATGGAAATTGAAAAGAGGATGAGTAAAAACCCTAATCAAAAGAAGACGAAAGGTTGGAGAGGTATACATTCATATGAAGTAGTAAGAAAATGATCGATATTCGCGATAAAGAGTCCATCTTTATGCAGAGAACTGGAGGTGAAGGATGCGTCCTTCCGGACAGAGATTCTCGATAGATTCAAAAGATGAAAATGAACGTATAATTTACTTGTGATGACGAAGTTGAAAAGGACGTGTTAATTATTAATTTAATTCAGTCATTTTTTTTTAAAACTTATTCACTCAAACTTATATCAACATATATTACATGTTATTCAGATTAAAAATATAGAATTAGAACACCAAAATAAATTGAATAACTTAGTTGTAAGAAATATGTAGGCTTGATGTTTAGTTTATTATAAAAACTAAAAAGGCTTTTGAACGTGGGCTATGGCTATATAAAATTTTATTCAAAAATTTACATCTAAAATAGCTAAAAAACAAATTTTATACATGCAAAGAATACAGCCAAATATAAGCTTTTAATTTAGGGAGAATTACATATTTCTCCTTCCTAACTCGAAAAATCATATTTCCCCAATGTACAAATTTTTAATGCATAATGTACACAATGGCCTTAAAGCATGATTTTAGGAAATATGTAATTTTACAAGTTAGGAGGAGGACATATGTAAAAGCCCCTTTAATTTATTATCGTCGGTTTCAAATCCGGACAAAAACAAGGATTTCTAATAGTAACTGTTATCAAAGGACCGAAACCCTAAAAAAGGTTGAGCCGGCACTAGGTGTGCAACCTTATATTGATTGAACCTGATAAGAGTAATTGTCCCTGTCAACTTACATTAATAGTTATATATACAATGCTATCTCCAATAATTCAATATCGGTGGTGGTTGACTGGTAGTTGTTATCCTCATAACTCATACCATTTATGGTTGTAGTATGTTAGTTTTTTTTTTTAACGGCGAAGGTCTCAATCGTGTGAGTCCACTGTTTCCAGGTCATGTCACCAATGTCTACTTACATGGACCTCCCATGAGCCACCACAACCACTTCAGAAGGAAACCCTATTAGGAAAACCCCCTCACCCCCTACAAACCCCCTTTTTGTTACGGAAGGGATTTGAACACAAAGACCTCCCATATGAATCTCAGGGTACCATTAAGGCACTGCCTCATTGGTTGTAGTATGTTAGCTAGCTGAATATATGCAAACTAGCTAAGTGACAAAATGAAGCACACATAAGTACCAACAGTTATGAATAACAAGATTGTCTTCATCTTCAATCTTATGATGATAGCCCTCATAACTCCAAACTATCATCCTTTTTCTACTGCCCAACATGGTGTCTCCTTAACCACAGACTTTACAAAATGAAGCACACATAAGTACCAACAGTTATGAATAACAAGATTGTCTTCATCTTCAATCTTATGATGATAGCCCTCATAACTCCAAACAATCATCCTTTTTCTACTGCCCAACATGGTGTCTCCTTAACCACAGACTTACACGCTCTAGAAGCGATTAAAGCTCAAATCGACGTCGACCCTCACGGCATCTTATCCAAAAACTGGTCTGCAAAAGCCTTGGTTTGTAACTGGAAAGGGGTCACTTGCGGTTTTCGGTCTGGAACTCAATTAAGGGTCGTTGAGTTGGATCTTTCTTACATGGGTCTTGTTGGATCAATCTCTCCACATATCGGTAACCTTTCATTCCTCGAATTGCTAGACCTGACCAACAACAGTTTTCATGGGTCGATACCACCTGAGATCGCGCACTTGCGCCATCTTGAAGAGGTGTACATGGGAAACAACAGTCTCACAGGAACTCTACAACTGTCATATTTTAACAACATGCCAAACCTTCAAATACTGCATCTGTATCAAAACAATCTCACAGGCACTCTTTCAACTTATTTTCTTAACAACAACATGACAAGTCTAAAGACGCTGCGGTTAAGCCATAACTCGTTGCACGGAAACATCCCGAAAGAAATCGGTAACCGATCTTGCTTGCATGATTTTCACGTGAATGACAACCAGTTAAGCGGGTTTGTGCCACCGACTTTTTTGAATCATTCTTGTTTAAGAAAGATTGAGTTATCAGTGAATAGGCTGTCTGGGAGTCTGCCAGATGATATGTGCAGTGATCTGCAGCTGGGTAATCTGAGGCTGTTTTTCATATCTGATAATGAATTCACAGGACCATTTCCTTCAAGCATTGTCAAATGTCAGCAGCTTCGGTATTTATCAATGTCTATGAACAAATTTAACGGTGTCATACCCAGGGAAATTGGAAATTTGACTCTTCTGAAACAATTATTTCTTGGTGATAATGACTTGCAAGGTATTGTTTCGTTATTTATCCACTCACATGTTCATTTTCACGTGAGCCTAACTTTTTAGTCCGAAAATATATAGCACATAAACCATGAGTTAAGTTACATATTTGATTTGCCTTTCAGTGTCAATTGTTTTTTTTTAACGGCTTGGTACAACGACACCAAGACGATATTTCAACCGTCCCATCGGATTTGACGCTCTGGGCGTATGCCCGAGCCCACCCAGGAGGAACCCCACAACTGGGTAAACACCTGACCTTGCTTCAGCAAATATGCGTCAGCCCGGATTCGAAACCAAGACCTCCCATAGGAAAGTCAAGGGTGGCTAAAAGACCTTTTACATATATATACATGCCTACAAACCCACAAAATTCACTTATTACAAGCTTATATATCAAAAAAAACAAAAAAACTTTTGGTTGTATTATTATTACTAGGCAAATTGGCTTTTAATAATCCAAACTTTGATCAATTGGCCGCTAGCGGTCCCAACTATGAAAATCCCCAATAATGGTCCAAACTTTCGACATATTTACCTGTGGTGGACTGCTGTCAAAAAAACCCTAACGACGTTAACTTTTTTTCGAGTTTCGAACGGATTTTTGAGGGCTTTTGTTCAGTTGGAGAATACGAGTCGAATGACGTATAACTTACCTCGAAATGTTGCATCAAATTCCCCAATTTTGGTGTTTAAACTTTCAATTCATCAAAGAAATCATCAAATTGGGAAATTTGGAGCAACATTTCGAGGTAAGTTATACATCATTCGTCTCGTATTCTCGTTCTTAACAAAAACCCTCAAAAATCCGTTCGAAACTCGAAAAAAAGTTAACGACGTTAGGGTTTTTTTGACGGCGGTCCACCACAGGTAAATATGTCGAACGTTCGGACCAATATTGGGGATTTTAAAAGTTTAGATTATTTAAATCCAATTTACCTTATTACTATTACTAATACTATTATTAAAAAACATTGAAACAAATATACTTAATATTTAAACAAATATAATTAATATTTAAGCAAATATAACAATGATTAAAAAAATATATGGTTTGTTTTAATGTTTTATTCTTGGATTTAAGAGGGGAAAAAATCTGGTCAGATCACCAATCTATTCGCCGGTTCAACCGATCCAACCAGTTCAGCTGAAAGCGGTCCGAACACCTTATTTTGGTCTGGTTACCCGGCATGGCAGACAGGCCTGGTCCAGTTTTAACCACATTTGTTGATATGCAATTAATTATTGAAAACTGATACTAAATATTTTAATAGTCGTTCAATGACGAGATACTTTAATATTATAATTTTATCATTCTATTAAATTGTATTCCAAAAAAAGAAAACAATATTTGTTTAATTGGGTTAGGTTCAACTAAATAGGGTCTTATCTTAAAAAGTATAAGAAGAATTGTTGATATACAGTTTTTTTTCAATAGCAACACTATACTCATTCAAGATAAAAAAAAATATTGGTTTTTATATTCTATTTTTTAAAAAAATAATGTCATATGTAAAAGTTATGAAATTATAAAGAAGGTAGAGGAACTTGATAAAAAATCAACAAAAGTGATCATTAATAAAACACTCTCCAACAACTTGATTTAATCATAGTCGTCCTTTAATGATCTAATGGATAATGGTCTCTCTTAGACTTTTTAAGATAAGGAGCATATTTAGTTTAATCTTACTCTAGTTAATTAATTAAAGTAGAATTCGTAAGTTAGGGGAAAAATCCATTTTTATTAAAAAGCCACAAAGCAAATAAAAGCAACAATATTGAAAAAAAAGTTGGAAACCGCCACATAACCGTCAGAATACACCAAAAACCGACTTACGTAACCGTCGAGAAACCTATATGCACCCATAACTGATGGAAACCGCAATGTAACCTCCTCAACGGCATAATTTAAACGGTGCAGATTTTGTTTCAAGATGATCCAACAGGCTTGGAGTCCGGCTATATACCTATATAAAATTACATCAACAATTAAGTTAGAGTGTTTTGATTGCTATTTAATTTTGATTGAACGTACGTACATGTATGCAGGTATAATTCCAGGTGAGATAGGCAAGTTGAAAAGGCTGGAGATATTATCCATTTCCAAAGGGAATTTAGAAGGACATGTTTCCCAATTCATATTCAACATGTCTTGTCTCAAATTAATAGATTTCAGCAATAACAACTTGTCTGGAGTTGTCTTCCCTGCAGATATTGACATCAATGTCAGTATTAATCTTGAAGAATTATACCTTACCAACAATCACTTTACAGGCCAACTTCACACGGCTGCTGCCTTATGGAAAATGAAAAAAATGCGAAAGCTTGGTCTGTCGGTTAATAACTTTACAGGAAACATTCCTTCCCAGCTCGCCAATCTAACACACCTCACACATCTCTATCTTGGAACCAATACACTCACAGGTACACACCTAGCTATCTTTTTCAAGACTATTGTTTTTGACACCAATAAATTAAGCCAGCGGTGTTTCAAGAGCCAAAGCCCGTAGACAAGGTGTTTGTAAAAGAGTATTGTTTCCTTTGCGAGGTTTCTTGGGCAACACCCTTGATTGTGGTTTTGATGACACTAATTAAGTGATTGATGCCCATGCATGGCAAGCTAGGATTTTGAAAATTGCTTGTGGTCTGATCTATTTTAATTTCTTGGTTGGTTACTACTGATCAGTGATCATGAGCTAGGTAGAAACTAAAGATATATAGAGCAACAAATATGATGACTGTAGTGACTGTGGTCAAAGGTGACTTCTTGGGCTAACTTAGGCTATTAACAGGTTAACCATGACACGATAATGATAGCATTTAGAAGTAACTAAATATAGTGCAAATGTAATTGAGTAACTCTAAACCGTTTCAATCATATGAACAGGCAAACTCTTTCACAAAGTATGGTGTTAATTTAACCTAATGTTGTGACAATTTCCAACTGTAAAACGAAAGTCTTTTGTTCTGTTTTTGGTACACATTTTCAAAACGAACACACTTCCAAACTACATAACGTAAACAAAATCCTCCAATTAACGTTGTTAGTGGGAACACAATGACAAAGATAATAGCATATGAAGAAACCTAAACTCAAATCCCATAATGTCATGAAAAGGCTTTGACTGTGTCCTTTTTCCAAAAAAACCTTTGTTATATATCTAGCAAGTAGCAATGTTTAAAACTAGCAGCAACAGCCTCAGCAGTTTAAATGCTCTCTTCATTCCCCTTGACAAAGAATGAAGAAAAATATTTAGTTGCACAAACATGACATCATTGATTATGTTTTCAATGCATGAACAAGCAAAAAAAAACCGTATTTAGTGTTTGACTTAGTTCCCGCATTGCGTAGTGGCCTGATCACTTAGTGATATAATATACCCAGTCTTATCGTTCATGTTTGTGTGTAAGAGATTGTGTTCCTATGCCTTGAACCCATGACCTTAAGACTCTAATTATTACGTCTATTTAAACTCTGAATGTCCTATTTTATCTATATGGAAATGCGTTAATCTTTTAGGAAAATTGTTCATAAGCAATCTCAAATACCCCTTAATTAATTACGGTGTAACTAAAAAGATCATATCAAATATAGGGGAGGGTTCCTAAGAAAACCATCATTTTGGAGAAAACTAAGAAAACTAATCACAATCATTACCAATTAGTTTTTTTTTTTCATTTTTTCTTTTCTATTTCCTTTTATTATAAGATAAGAAATGTAAAAAAAAGAAAAAAAAATAGAAAAAAATATGTATTTTAGGTTATTAATTACATATATGTAACTTGATAAGTGACATACAAACTTTTTGAGTTACGTATATGCGTGTGTATATATATATATGGAGCTTAGCTAGACTGATTTAATTAGTTAACTTATGACAGGAGTTATTCCTGATGAGATCAACCGCCTTCATCATCTTGAGGAATTAAGTTTACAAGACAATAGCATTGGTGGGAACATTAAATTCAACATCTCAACACTAAAGAAGTTGGACTTAAGTAATAATTCGTTTTCATGTGATCTCCCTACAGATATGGGTTTTTGGCTTCCAAATCTTCAAGAGATATACTTAGCCTATAATGCTTTTCGAGGAACTCTTCCGAGCTCAATTATAAATGCTTCCAAACTTTGGGTGATGGATTTATCTGTAAACTCATTTAGTGGTTCCATACCAATTACAATTGGTAGATTAGAACTAATGGAAATACTGCTGTTTAGCAAAAATTATTTCACTGTTGAGGGCTCAAAGTTAAGTTTTCTATCATCATTGACTAACTGCAGAAAGTTGCGAACATTATCCTTTGCGTATAATCCCTTTAAGGCCTTCCTTCCAACTTCTATTAGTAACCTGTCTACATCTCTTAGAACACTGGAGGCATATGATTGTGGAATTAGAGGCTTTATTCCTAGTGGAATTGGTAACTTGTCTGATTTACGAAGGTTAGGTTTGGACACAAATGAGTTAGAAGGAAGCATTCCAACAACACTTGGGAAGCTGCAAAATATTGGACAGTTGTATCTTGAAAAAAACAGATTGCAAGGAGGGGTTCCAAAAGAATTATGTCTCCTGAAGAAGTTAGAGGAGTTATATTTGAGCGAAAACCTGCTCTCAGGGATTATACCACCATGCTTGGGAGATATTGATTCACTTGCATGGTTATTCTTAGACTCAAATACATTAACATCCACTATACCATCACCATTTTTGAGCCATAAATCACTTTTAGTCCTAAACTTATCCTCAAATATCTTAATCGGAAACTTACCATCAAGTATAGGAAGCTCTAATTCACCTCTTACCATGTTGGACTTATCATTTAATAGATTATCCGGTGATATTCCAAGTACCATTGGCGGCTATGAAATGTTAGACAGGCTCTCCTTGGCTCACAACAACCTGCAAGGTCCAATTCCAGAGTCACTTGGCAAGTTAATAAGTTTAGAACTCCTGGATTTATCTCAAAATAATCTTTCTGGCATGATCCCAAGATCCTTAGAGACACTCATGCATCTTGAATACTTAAATCTGTCTTTCAATATGCTACAAGGAGAAATCCCAAGTAGAGGACGTTTTAATAACTTCTTTGCTTCGTCGTTTATGCATAATAAAGATCTGTGTGGTGCACCAAAGCTAGAGGTCTTGCCATGTAGAAGCAAAGAACATGAATCAAAAACTTCGTCTTATCTAAAGTATATACTACCCGTCATTGCATCAATAGTAGGATTGGCTGTAGTTGCCTATTTACTAATTAGACACAGAAAACATACCCGAAAAGACATGGAGACTCCGTCACTTATTGAATGGACACGAGTATCGTATTATGAAATTGTAAGAGCAACAGAATCATTTGATGAAAGCAACTTGATTGGGAAAGGTGCTTACGGATCTGTGTTTAAAGGGAAGCTCTCGAATGGGGAAGATGTTGCAATAAAGGTTTTTGATTTGCTATCAGAGGGTGCACTAAAAAGTTTTAACGTTGAATGTGAAGTGATACGTAATATTCGTCACAGGAATCTTGTTAGAATCATTAGTAGTTGTACTAACTTGGATTTTAGATGCCTGGTTATGGAATACATGCCAAATGGGAGCCTTGAGCAGTGGTTGTACTCGCATAATAACCATCTTATTCTTGAACAACGACTGCAAATATTAATAGACGTCGCATCAGCCATGGAATATTTACATCATGGTCAATCAAATCCAATTATTCATTGTGATTTAAAGCCAAGCAACGTCCTCCTTGATGAAGAGATGCATGCACGTGTTGGTGATTTTGGGATTGCCAAAATATTTGGTGAAAAGGAGTTCAAGCTCAGAACTACAACTTTAGGAACAATAGGATACATGGCACCAGGTAAGAGTTTTCAGTTCCTTGATTCTTCTTTTTTAGTTCTTAAAATTTAGTAAATGGAACAATTCCACACATCCTTTATATGTAGAATTGTATAGTACATAGTTTCATTTGAACAAAGAAACATGCCACAAGTTAAATATGAAACTCTACTCATAAAAATATGGAGTAATTAGTTCAAACTTTACACCCAAGAAAGTGGACATACTGGTTGTGTTTATGATTACAAATGAAGTAACTAGATAAATCTTCACCTAATCTTTTCTTTATAATCTTCACAGTTTTTTTTTATAACTATTTATAAATACAATCTTTTTACAGTTTTAATCACAATATATTCCAAAAAAATCACTTCTTCAATTATGCACTTTTCAAGCAATTAAGATTTTTAATCACTTCCTGCCTCCTACCCATGATTTTTGAAACTTTTAATCAAGGTGTGCAATGATATGTGAAGAACACTACTACATACATATTTGGTAGATTCAAATGAATCAACCACTTTTAATATGCTATATATTGTCCCTTGCATGCATAGAATATGGGATGGAAGGCATAGTGTCACCGGAAACCGATGTCTATAGTTTCGGCATTCTGCTGTTGGAAACGTTTACCAGGAAGAAGCCCACAGAAGAAATGTTTAGTGGTGAGGTAAGTCTGCGAAGTTGGGTTCTTGAAGCGATACAGTCTTCGGTTTTTGAAGTGGTTGATGAAGATTTGATCAACGAGCATTTATATAGTAAGCAAGAATCTTTGGCATCTGTCTTCAATCTGGCAATGGATTGCACCTCTGAGTCATCTTCTATGAGGATAAGTATGAAAGAAACAGTGGTTAGACTTTGCAAAATACAGAAAAATTACCTAGCAAATAATTAGTATATATGTATTCGATCAATATGAACTTAATCAACTTGCAAGTGTTTAATTTCTACTTGGAACAATTCTTGCAAGACATCATGCAAAATCCTAATGTTCATCTTTCATATGTTGAAAAATTAATTACCTTTCTTGTAATGATGCATTTAACGATCACAACATCTTGGCCCGCTCAGGGGTAGCCCATTATGTATATTAAGCCAAGCTAATGCATGCTTGAGATCATCCAAAGCCAATGTTTTCACTTATGTGTAGGACGAGCCAGTTATGTGCTTGGAAGTTAGAAACAGTTTTTGAAGGAATCGGACGGTCAAACCGGTTTTTAAATATATTATATATTATATATAATATGAGGACGGTTAACGTACAAATAAAATTAACGTGCTAAACGTAGGAAGCCACAAGAATGCGTCATATGGCATCTAGGTAAGGGGCATTATTGTCCATATAAAATTACAGACCATGCTTCATAAAAATTACAGACTGACATTTAACATACATAATCAAGGACCACCTAACAAACCACAGACCAATAATTACGGACCACATTATATAAAAATCACAGATCATATTTTAACACACATAATCAAAGACAAAATGTATAATCACGGACCACGTTATATGAAAATCACAGACCGTCATTTTATATGCATAATCAAAGGATCAGCCTCATAATTATGTACCAATAATCACGTACCCAGTATAAAAATCACGTACCACGTAAATTTTTTTAAAAAAAACTATAACAACATTATACTCAAATTAAAGATAATAAAATTCTCAATTTTATGGTGTAATTTTTTTAAAAAAATAATTAAACGTTTAAAAGTTATTCGATTTTCAAAAAAGTTGGTGAAACTTGATTGACCCACAAAAAAGTTAACAAATATAGGTAATTTCTTTTTTGCCCTTTTTACTTTAACACATACAATTTTTAATCAAAAAGTGAGAACCACTAGAACTTAACCATTGATTTATTTGATCAAGGGTTCATAATCCTTCTCACGTTAAGATTCATATGTATTGGATCCACCTCCTATATAATATAAGTATATATAAATATATTATATATATATATATATATAATATAAAAAAAGTGAATATGGGACTGTTAAACACCTAACTTAGGTGTGAAACCCATCAAAACGACGTAGTTTTGATTAAATCTCATTAATTATGGTAATTTTTTTTGTTCCTATTTTCACTCCATAAATTTTGCACCTACCATAATTAATGATATTTAATCAAAACTACGTCGTTTTGATAGGTTTCACACAGATGCTTAACAGCCTCATATTCACTTTCCCCATATAATATTTATGACATCATTTGGTTCTTAAATCCGATCCAAACAGTGTGGACCAGTTAAGAAATCAGTTCCACATCCGGTCTAGTTTTTAAAAGCATTGTTCAAAACTTTTAATTTTTTTAAAGAAAATTGTGTGTGTGTTTGAGCTTTGATTTTGGTACTTTTGGAGAACGAGTGACATGCGAGAAGCAAAGAAGTGAAGAACTGTAGAAATCGAAAACCTAGAGTGCCAGAAAAGGGACGCGACTCATGAGAAGGTGAAATCAAGAAGAGAAATCGTCAATAAACAGCAACCTATAGCAATCGTGTTGGATTGCTTGTCGCTTACTCTCATTCCAAAATCTCTCAATCGACAATTGGTTTGAACATTTGAACTGTTATGCAATCAGTTCTCTGATTAATTTGTCAATCAATCCGGTTTTTGGTTTGATTCGTTCTTCTAGTCTTCTTTGTTAGGGCGGAAGGTATGAGAAGATTCAAGATTGTGTCTTTTTTAGGGTTCTTCTAGGAGGTAATGCGATTGAGGATATTCAAGGTTTTGGTCTAATTCGTATGTGTGTGTGTCTATATATTACAATGTGTCTGGTTCGATCCCTGGCCGGTTACCCTTATGACCATTCAATTACTAGAAAACTATATTTGATACTTTGAGAAATTTAATTTTTGTTACATGGCATGCATGCTGATGTTATAAATTAGGATATGAAAACACTGTGTATAAACATCAAACTTTTTTCATTATAAGCGAATAACAATATGATCATTCAACAATAATTTACAAGGAACTTAACTTGTTTTAAAAATCCTTCCAAAACATTTCGTAACTAATATTGAATAACCTGTTTGTCAAATAATTCACTTCCCGGGGACAAAGTTTGTTGCATAAGCCCAGGCATTGTTGGCAACAGGGTCTGCAAGGTGGTCAGCAAGGTTCTCCAATGGTCCCTTTCCGGTCACAATGGCTTGAACAAAGAACCCAAACATAGAGAACATGGCTAGCCTTCCGTTCTTAAGCTCCTTCACCTTCAACTCAGCAAATGCCTCTGGATCATCAGCAAGACCCAATGGGTCGAAGCTACCACCTGGGTAAATTGGGTCAACAACCTCACCCAAGGGCCCACCCGCAATTCTGTAACCCTCTACTGCACCCATCAAGATGACCTGACTGGCCCAGATGGCCAAGATGCTCTGGGCATGGATCAAACTTGGGTTACCCAAATAATCAAGGCCACCTTCGCTAAAGATCTGGGATCCTGCTTTGAACCATACGGCCTCACCGAACTTCACACCGTTACGGGACAAGAGCTCTGGGAACACACACCCAAGAGCACCAAGCATGGCCCATCTGCTGTGGATGACCTCAAGCTCACGGTTTTTAGCAAATGTCTCTGGGTCAGCAGAAAGCCCAGCGGTGTCCCAACCATAGTCACCTGGGAATTCACCAGTGAGATATGATGGAGCCTCACCAGAGAATGGGCCTAGGTACTTAACACGGTCAGGGCCATACCATGGGCTTCCTGATGATGCAACCTTCTTAGGTGCTGCAGTTTTCCTCATGGAAACTCGTCCGGCTCCGAAAATTTCAGAGCCGGATGGAGCAGTCATGACCGCTTGTCCAGTGAATGAAGATGAGAAAGCCATTGTTGAAGCAGCCATTGGTTTGGAAGGTAAATGTATGTAACTTAAGGATGTTAATTGGCAGCTTGAGTTTTAAGAGTTTGATGGAAGTGGTATAAATAGAGTTATGATTTACTAGGTTCTTATCTTCAAGATCTCTATCTGGATCTTGATTGGTTGATGATATATCTTTGATGGCTAAGATTTATAATTTTTCTAGACCAATCAAAGAAGACATGTTATGTGCAATTTTGTTCCTATCAAGATTTTCTATCCTGTAATCTGGTAACTTGTTTTATTCTTCATCACTACTAGAATTATGTGGCTCTAGCAAATCAAGTAGAAGCTATGATTGATGGCATGCTTTGTAGCTACAATAATTTCAGTTATTTAATATTTTTTCCCAACTATTTTCTTTATTTTTTCACTTAGGCTAATTGCTAAATATTTTATTAATCCAATAACTTGTAACACATGAATTTCTAACATAGTTTTTACAATATATTAATAAAGAGATGATATTGCAATTTGGCTATTAATCAACGGCTGTTTTATTTGGACACCCCACTTTTATATTTTTACACCCCTGCGGTCCAATACGGGCCGTACTGGCCATTACGGCCCGGTATTGAGTACAAACAAACATTCCAGAGAATTCCTTGGAATCAGTGAAACATTCTGTGGGACGGGCCGTACTGGCCATTACGGCCCGTCTTGGCCCCAAGCTTATTTTTCCAGGCCATTTTGGGTGTCAACCAGTTTTGTATGTTGGTACGGCCCGTACTGGCCATTACGGGCCGTCTTGAGTTAATTTATTTTATTTAAACATAATTAACGTATTTAAATATTTTTTAACAATATACGTTTAATACGTGAATTATTTGAACGATATGTGTTATTTATTTTATTTAATCATAATTTACGTATTTAAATATTTTTTAACGATATACGTTTATTATGTAACTTATTTGAACGATACACAGCTATTACGTTAATTAAACGTCATAATGTCGTTTTAACTAAATATTTCATTTTCTAGTTTGTTTAAGTTAATTAAAATAATTTAAACAATATAAAGTTTTTCGCGCAAATATTAAACAACACAAACAGAAACAATACAAATGCAGAAAGAAACATACGTATATACACTGTACGGTTTTATATACAAGGAAACAAAATACAAAAATACAAAATGAACTACGATCCGGATGGTCCAGCGTGTGATCCGTCGTCTGCGTAGACGCGTGGCTCCGGGAACGGTGGAAGCTGTGTCCCGTCCCGTCGCGCATGCTCTGACGCGACTGTCCACTGGACCAAATCCTCGTACCGATCGAGCCGTCGCTCGATGCGTGCCATCCGCTGGGCCGTCTCGTCGCACCGGGCGGCAATCTGGTGCAACAACGCCTCGAGTGGCTCGGTCAGGCGCACCGCACTGTAAACGTGCGGTGGATGCTGCGGAGGCTCCTCCTCGCGCGGCGGTGACAGAACCGGCTCCTCCCGAATCGGCTCGGGCTCCGGCATCGGGCCACCGTCCTGCTGCTGCTGGTCTGGCAATACAATGACCTGGGCCGGCTGAAACGGGCGGCCGTCCAGCCCAATAAACCGCAATCCCAGACCCGGGATGTCGGCGGCAAGTTTCATGCTGAGGACCGTCCGCCGATCGAGCTTACGAGGCTCGATCGCCGGCAGATCCTCAAGCATGTCAACCATGCCTCTGCTGCGGGCGATGTGGGTGACAAAGGCGCCACCCCACAATGTACCGCGCTCCTGTCGGTGGTAGAAGGAGGCGTAGTACAACGCAAAACACCGTGCCAGGTTGCACGGCCTGCCAGCAATGAGTGAGTGCAGATAAAACAGATCTGTTGTCGTCACCCACTCCTGGCTCTGACCGCGACCTAAGATGGTCGTCACGATGCAGCGGTGGATGTAACGGATCAGTGGATCTTTGATCGCCGAGGCCCGTACCCGGGGGCCGGTGAAGGGCGTATCTGATACCTGGGACCACCAGGCCCTCATATCTCCCTCCTCCCCCTGCGTGGGGGCCTGTGCGAAGTCGTCACGAACGGTCTCCGGCTCGTAATAGATGCCTAAGTGCACGGCGAACCGCTCGATCGACATCTCGAAGTGCTGGCCGCATAAGGAGAACTCGATATCCGGAGGAAGCTCCTCGTCATCCGCCTCCCGAACTGCGGCCTGGTGAGCTCGGTATCTAAATGTGGATAGAAACTCCACAGTAATCAACCGGTAGGTGGGCAGGTCCGCGAGATCGAACAAGCGAGTCCACGGCGTGTCCTCGCCGAGGATGGCTCTCGCACGAACCGCCTCCCCGGCATCAGCTAGAAGACCCCAATCTATACAACGGGGCGTCGGCACGCTCATCCGAAGTATCCGACGACACCTCATGAACGTCGATGAATGCTCCTCGAACTGGAGCCACGCATGCTGCGATAGCGCAAGCGACTCGGGATCTAACGGCGCCATCTGCTGGGCGACCTGCTCCTGCTGTAGCATCTCGGCATCCATCTCAGTAATAAATGTATAAGCTGAAAAAACCGAAAAACGAATAAACGTTAAAAAAATCTCTTGCCAAGACGGCCCGTAATGGGCATGACGGCCCGTCTTGAACATACCAGGCCAAAACTAGGCTGGTATGGCCAAGACGGCCCGTAATGGGCATGACGGCCCGTCCTGACCATACCAGGCCAAAACTAGGCTGGTATGGCCAAGACGGCCCGTAATGGGCATGACGGCCCGTCCTGACCATACCAGGCCAAAACTAGGCTGGTATGGCCAAGACGGCCCGTAATGGGCATGACGGCCCGTCTTGGCCATACCAGCCCGTAATAGGCATGACGGCCCGTCTTGACCATACCAGGCCAAAACTAGGCTGGTATGGCCAAGACGGCCCGTAATGGGTATGACGGCCCGTCTTGGCCATACCAGGCCAAAGGTCACCTTCTTCATTTGTTGAACAAGACGGCCCGTAATGGGCAAGACGGCCCGTCTTGTTGTTAACTGATCTAAATTTTGAATGAGCAAGACGGGCCGTAAGGGCCAAGACGGCCCGTCTTGTTCATGTTTCGAAAACTTAAAAACGCCCTAAACAGGTCCTATTTCGATCAAAAACCTAATATAAACACATATTCATGATCTACGGGCGAAAATACATACCTGGTATCGAAAGCTTGAAGCACCAAGACGGGGTGTATAGGCCAAGACGAGAGGAAATGTGGGTGTATGTGTGTGGAAAAGTTAAAAATGAAAAGTAAAAACTGAGTTTAATCTAGAACAGTACGGCCCGTACTGGCCATTACGGGCCGTAATGTTCTAATTTTTTTTTTTTTAAATTCAAAAAAAATTCACTTTTATTATATTTCATTAAAGAATTTGTTTATTACATTTAAACGTCTATGTAGTCGACCAACTTATTTTCATCTAGAAATCTTTGGTATTCTTGCAGCCTGTCATGATATACGAACTCCCAGTCGGATGCGGCATCATTTCGGTAACGTTTCCAGATAGGATTTACCGTTGGCATTGGATAACATTCTTGTAAGGTAACATTAACGAAATGTTGGCCAAGATGAATTACTGATACGACGTTATGTCGCGGCAAACTATTAGCAGATGTCCACAAAGGAAAAATGGTTTGAGGGCCTCCTCTGCTGAAAACGTGAACAATTACGCCAAATCTTTGAGCAATTACTAAACCTGTGTGAGGCATAAACATCCAATGTTCGGCGGGAGCAGGTGCAATCTGTTGCCAATTTATTGTGTTGCGTAGTACATCATAAGAATCTGGGTCGTAGGAGTTAAACACATATCTGTACAGATCTGCGTTGAAATCCAATTCATGCAAGAGTTGTTGTCGAATAAATGTCCAATGACTTTCATCGAATCCTAAGCCTACGGCTACAGAACGAAAACCACAGTTACCATCTGGCTGGACATCTTGTATGTTTATAACGTAAGGTTGAAGGAGAGGAAGGATGTGATGACCGAAGCGATAAACATTGTTTAATCATTCTGGCTTCATGTTACGTGAAAAACGGAATTCGTTTTGACTTAACGAGTCCGATGGTGGCATTGCTTTTGATACCGATGTAGAACGGCTGCGCCGAAACACGGGTTTCTGACTTTTCTCGGTCACACCTGTAAACGAACTATGTCTCGAAGGTTCAAATGTACTTTCTTGGGACGCTAAGGTATCTTTAACAACGTCTTGCTCTTGCTCTTTTTGTTTCTGTGCCTTTAAAGTTGGACGACCACGTGTATCTTTTTGAACTGAAGGCGCCTTTTTGTCGCTTTTGTTTGGAAATACCTGCGCCAGGACCTTCTTTATTAGACTCTTTTTTATTTCAGGAGGTTTGGAATTTATTTCTTCTGTAACCAAACTCATTTGTCCTATAACATCTATTTCTTCTTCTTCTAACATTGTTGGGTTAGTTGCGTTAAGTTTTGTCCAAAAAATATCAATATCTGAGAGCGGTATCTTTTTATCTGCATAATTTATGATTAGAATTAATATAACAGTAACTACGTGCGAAAAATCTAAGATTTACATTTAATATTACGAACCTGTGTTGTAATATTTTGATATATTACAAGCGCACGGCAACCCACAACTTGTCCAAAGCTGGTGGCCACACGTCATATTTGAGTCGCGCATCACTCTTATTTTGTCTTTTTCCTCGACCAACAAATCAAGAGCTTTATGGGACACCTTTCCTCGAAGGTTATCAAATATTGGTAGTTTATGATGACCCATAGTTTTAATCAAGCTCGTTTCAAAATCGTGTTTCATTTTTACCTCCTGTGCTTGCACGATTTCATTTACGAAACCTACAAGCGAGGCAAGCGTGCTGTTTGGTGATCTGAGGAATCGTTTTAGGTTCGAGTGCTGACTTTCCACCCGGTTTGTTGTACGTTGACCAAAGTTGCGCGTTCTATTGGTCCAAGCTGTTACAAACATATCTCTGTAACTGTTTAACCAGGTGTGCGTCAGATACTCGAGAACCCCTGAAATGAAACAAAAAACCAATGATGATATGATGATAATAATTATGCTATATGATGCTTACTTTTTTTGTCGTCTTTGATAAGTCTTTCGTACAGACGGTTGTAGTTGTAGTCGTATAACTTTGTTGTCGGAGAGTTACACAAATTCGCCCATCGACCTTTGAATTTCTTCCAGTCTGCGTCAGAAAAGCTTGCCTTGCAGTGTTTGGCAATATTTTCGTCTATGTGCCATCTGCAGAGATATTTTGCAGCTTCTGGAAACACTTTACGGCACGCATTCATAACAGCAAGGTCTCGATCTGTTATGATCACACGTGGCTCCATACACTTATTCAACATACTCTTAGTCATTTCCAAGACCCAGACATAGTTCTCCTCACGCTCTTTGCTTACGAACGCGTGAGCAATACTAAACGTTTGGTGTGTGGAAGTCACGCCAACAATTTGAATAAATGGAAGCCTGTACTGGTTCGTTTTGTACGTCGCGTCCATCATCAGTACGTGCGGAAATGCACGCCACCAGCAATACGATTTTGGATGACAGAAGAAAATGTCTTCCACGACGTTTGTTTCAGGATCCTCCCGGGTATAGTGAACGTACCGCTGACTGTGAAGCACGTTTTCCAGGACCTGCATCGGAGTATCACCGAATTTCTTCTTGTTTTTTAGCTTCTGCTGTAAATTGTATACATCCCTAGGGATGGATACATTTGCAGGGTTATGTTTCTTTATGCTCGAAAGTATGTTACGAGGATCCATGTGTCGCTCGGTCAGATTCTCAACCATATCTTCTTCCTCCTGCGTGAATCTTCTAACATATGGATGACCCTCTAGATTCTGAGCAGGTTCGTGATTGTGATTGTCGTTAATCACCTGTAATTTCCAGGATTCACGAACTTCGTTGTATAACCCTAACAGTTGAAACGGACAACCGATTTTCTTGCTGCCTGACCGTCTAAGGATTGCGATGCTATTGTGCTCGCCACCACGGTCACACATGAGCCAAACTTTGATTACACTGCCTGTTGTCTTTGATTTCTTCGTTCTTCTTTTGACTACAATGTAACCATTGTCTGCTGCTCTACTTTTCACCCACCCTACCAGCGCTTCCTTTTGTCAGAATTGAAAAACAAGACGGGCCGTACTGCCCATTACGGGCCATCTTGCAGTCAAATCATTGTACCAGGTTACAGGGAATGTCTGTACGATGAATGAGACGGGCCGTCCTGGCCAGTACGGCCCGTCTTGCTCCCAATCATTGACACAGGTTGTCAGGAGCGAATGTTTGACCGAGGCCTGAGACGGGCCGTAATGGCCATTACGGGCCGTCTCAAGGGTGTATTTTTAAAAGAAAGTGGGTGTGAGAATAACAACACCCTTAATCAAAGGTAAATGAGATGTGAGAAGTGATTAAATCCTGAAACTTGGGGCTGATCGAGCAAGGGAAGCTCGTCTACAAACCTTGATGGTGGATTTTTAAAGCTTGAAGATGAATGATCCAATTACCGGTTATGAGTATGCAACAAAGATTTTGGTGACGGGTTACAAAGCTTGTTTATATCGGTTATAAGTTTGTTTGGTTAGTCTATAAAAGCAACCGAGTTAATGGTTTAAGGTATGAACTGTAATCAAGTTTGGAGAATAATAATATTTGAAGAGTTATTTCATTCTTCATTTTGTTTTATTATTGGATTTTTGAATGGTTGGTATGAAGCAAAAAGATTAGCGCAAAGTACAAGTCTTTGTTGCATTTTTATATATCAACGGCATTCACAAACGTTGTGGTCCATTACAAATGCGGTGGAATCTGAACTTGTGGCGCACAGGGCTCCTTCCATCCAGCCACACAGTACTAAATTGGAACAAAATGAATTAATAATATATATATGTAATATTCTTGTAATCACACAAATTACGTTAATTTCATTCTATTTATTAAACTAATTCAGTATAATAATAAATATATCCGTCAAAAAAATATGTTCCTTAAATTTGTAAATTTATTAAAAGCATGGTTGGAGAAATCGCTAGGCGCTGCCAGGTCGGCGGACTGGGGAGTTGCGAGTACTCGGCCTAGGCGGGGAGTACTCGGGGTGTACTCGGATATGATAATTTATAAAGAAAATAATTTTTATAAAATTATATATATGTTAAATATCATTAGTTTACTAGTATTTATAACAAATAAAGTAAATATCAATAAAAATAAAAAAGATACATGTTAAAATCGGTAAAAAAACAAGTGAAAATACCGTCTTGCAAGGCATATTTATGTAAAAAAGTGAAAATCAAACAATAATTAGTAAAAAATAATGAAAATCAGTGAAAAACAGTAAAATTTGGTCAAAAATAGTGAAAATCGGTCAAAAACAGTTAAAATCCGAGTTACCCGAGTTGGACCGAGTTGCCCCGAGTTGGACCCGAGTTGGTCCGAGTAGACCGAGTACATCCGAGTAAATCCGAGTTGAACCATTTCCGAGTACAGTGGGCCGAGTTGCAAGAAATCGCCTCGGAAGGTGGCCGAGTCCCGAGTACTCGGCCGAGTCGGCCGAGTTTTACAACACTGATTAAAAGATAAGATGAGACAACTTAATAAGTTAAAAACATTATACTTTTTATCAAATATGTAACTAAAAATAGCCAAATAAAAGAATTAGTTTATTTGGTTAAATATGTAAGATCTTGTGTGACCAATCACAATTGAGATACAGATATCTCAAGATAACAAAGGCTTACCCCTTTCACCCTATAAATGAACTCCCAAAATCCACACATCTTCATCACTCTAAAAGATCAGAACATCTTCTAACAAACTTCAACAATGGCTGCATCCACCATGGCTCTTTCATCTTCTTTCGTTGGCCAAGCCGTGAAAGCGGCTCCATCTGGTTCTGAGCTTCATGGAAACGGACGAGTTTCCATGAGGAAAACTGCAGCACCCAAGAAGGTTGCATCTTCAGGAAGCCCATGGTATGGCCCTGACCGTGTTAAGTACCTAGGCCCATTCTCTGGTGAGGCTCCATCGTACCTCACCGGTGAATTCCCAGGTGACTACGGTTGGGACACTGCTGGGCTATCTGCTGACCCAGAGACATTTGCCAAAAACCGTGAACTTGAGGTCATCCACAGCAGATGGGCCATGCTTGGGGCTCTTGGGTGTGTCTTCCCAGAGCTCTTGTCCCGTAACGGTGTGAAGTTCGGTGAGGCTGTATGGTTCAAAGCAGGTTCCCAGATCTTTAGCGAAGGTGGGCTTGATTACTTGGGTAACCCAAGTTTGATCCATGCCCAGAGCATCTTGGCCATCTGGGCCAGTCAAGTCATCTTGATGGGTGCGGTAGAGGGTTACAGAATTGCAGGTGGGCCGTTGGGTGAGGTTGTTGACCCAATTTACCCAGGTGGTAGCTTCGACCCATTGGGTCTTGCAGATGATCCAGAGGCGTTTGCTGAGTTGAAGGTGAAGGAGCTCAAGAACGGAAGGCTAGCCATGTTCTCTATGTTCGGGTTCTTTGTTCAAGCCATCGTGACTGGAAAGGGACCATTGGAGAACCTAGCTGACCACCTTGCAGACCCTGTTGCCAACAACGCCTGGGCTTATGCTACAAATTTTGTGCCTGGAAAGTGAATGTATTGAAATTTGATGTTATATGATCTGGACTATGTGAATTAATATATGGTTATTTTTGGGATTTTTATCTTCATTTGATGATATGGTTAAAGATCATTTATAGATGATTTCAACTTGTTTATTAAAAATGGACGTCTTTCGGTTTATTATACAATTATGCCTCTAACGAGTCAAATGAGCACGTTGAGAAACGTTGCTTAAAAATAAACCAGTTCATATTATGTACCCAGAGCATATCTATATGAAAAAGATAAAATGAAAACCCCTCATAGTGTGAAAACCATGTAAAAAAAACGTTTTTTTTAAAACCACGTAAAACATACGTAACACTGAACCCAGATGTTACGTATGTTTTACATGGTTTTAAAAAATATATTTTTTTTAAATAACTACTCGGCGTTTTTTTAATTTTTTTTATACAAATGCGCCAAATAATGTAACAAACCTGTAAAAAAAATTAAAAAAAAAAACGTTTTTTTACATGATTTTCATAGTTTTCATACCAAGGAGGGTTTTTAAATTATCTATTCCCTGTGTAAATATATGAACACTTGCAATCTTTTGAACTGTTTTACTAAATAAATTTAATATGTGCTTTTATAATATAGTTTTTACTTTTTAGAATCATATTTAATACTAAACTTATATACAAAATTCTAGAAAATTGGCAAAAAAAGAAAAAAAAGAAGTGTGGCAAGCTAACTCAATTCCGCCTGTTTGCCCTGTATAAAAATTAACCATCACCCATTTCGACCCGTTACAAAACCAGACTTACCCTATCAATTCACCTGCAGTTAAGTAGCATGCATTCTGCTTCTAATCATCACAGCACCAATAAAACAAACGATACACATTCAACGCATCACTAAATTTTTTGGACAGAAAAAATACATCTTTATTCTTTACAAGTATACGAATAACAACCTCATATTGTACAATTTGTCAAATGCTTTTTAATGTAAAACCACACATGGAATTGATTTACAACCTCATATTGTACAATTTGTTAAATGTTTTTTTTTTTTCTGTAAAACCACTTATGGACATGATTTACATCCGCAAGAAATCAAGAGATTGTGTCAGTCACCAATGTGAACAAAGGGTTACTAATCACTAAAGATCATATAAACCATTTGTGACGAGAAGTAATGGACTGGTGTCCTCAAAATTCTCTTTCAGGTCATGAACCATTCTATGGTGGTCTTGTCACCTTGTGTTGCAGATGTATCATTTGCAATTCACTTCAATACCATAAAGCCTGTTGATGCAATGTTTGCCTTCAAAAGTGTATAACATGGTAGAAAACTGCTTTAGGTTCTAGAAATGAGTGGATTAGCCAGCTACCCGACGAGCTGCCCGGGCTCGGGATACAGATTGTAGGTAAAGTTCTTCATATTGTGATGCTGATGTGTCCCAACTGAAGTCTATGTTCATGACCTTGTTAATTAGCTCTTTCCAACCTTCATTGTCGGTCTTATAGTGGTTGAACGCGCGGTCAAAAGCACCATTGAACCCCTACATGTCAACATCCTTATATCAAAATGTGTCTAATACCAGAAGTTAACAAAGTATTAGAAACCAGTATATGAATGAAATAACAAGGCTATTGAAAATAAATATTTAATTAACCATATAAATTACCATCATAAAACTCAAACTATAATCTATAGAGGAAGGTTTTCTTTGCCAAAACACAACTTTACCTGCTCGTCAGGTGTTACAAACGTATATCCATTTCTTAACTGAACTGGAATGGTGTCATCATCGACATCAAAAACACTGCAAAGAAAATGATTTTGAGTATTGAATCCACACAAATTAATCTCAGGGGGGAGATTTATATTTTATAATTTATATTTCAGCAACAGAGCAACAATTTCACCTGTCATTCAGACCCCCTGTCTTTCTAGCAATGGGGATTGCACCATATCTCATGGCTATCATCTGAAAAAGTAGGGACCAAGCAAGTATACAAATTAGTAATATAGCCAACTAAATTGTCTTCTAACGGCAGAGTGAATTATTATCATGCTATGGTACAATCAAAACAACAGTGCACCTGTGTTAAGCCACAAGGCTCAAATATAGATGGGATGATGAACATGTCTGATGACGCGTATATGGAACGCGAAAGAGCCTCGTCATACTTGAGAATCAGACGAACGTGCTCATGATTTTCAAACTTTTTTGCAATCTCCTCGAATTCCCTCTACAAAAGAAGGCGACGTAGTCATTGTACTGATCTCTTAGCATGTATATATTATATCCAACAGAAGACAGGTAGGCTTTGTCTTCTGATATATTTATGGCATACTAAAAGCATACACAACTATTTTTAATTATAAATAAAAAATAATTAAAAGCTTTTTTCCTTGCACACGTTAGCAATTTCAAATATAATTAGATATTTAGATCATTGAATGAGATGCTAACAAACAAGGTCTTCATACTAAAAGGTCAGAAATTTACTCGAATATTTGGCACAGGGCTTGAACCAAGCAATACAAATTGTGCACCCAATTCCAATGATCGATATATTGCATGTCTGATGAGATGCACACCCTTCTGTGGCACCAATCTTGTTATACAACCAACCTGTGAGATGATACATCAATACGCTATACAGCCATGGATTTCTACCAAATAAACCTCTTATACAAATGGAATGCATAATTTATAATTTTAACATTCATGCGGCCAATATCAACATCGTTGATCAAAAATCACAATCAAACAAGGGTTTCAAAGAGACAAGAAAGTTACCAATGGCTGTCTACTATCAGAAAAAGAAAGCCCAAGAAGTCTTTGTAAAGCTTTTTTATTATCAGCTTTCCCCTCGAGATCATTAGCATTGTACTGAAATCTTAGATAACTGTCAGTAGCAGGATTCCAAGAATCAGTATCAATTCCATTCAGAATCCCAACAAATTTTTGAGCATGGGCATTAAGTGTTGCATGAAGCCCTTGTCCTCCCTGTATGATAAAATTTTATTTCCTCAGTGTACCACTCACGAGCATGACGTACACAACTTTACACTGAATGCTGTAAATTTAATAAAATATCATTACCTGTGAAGTCCGCACCTCTTGTGCATATGTCGGTGACACTGTTGTAACAATATTAGAGAACACGATTGCACCCTAAAACATCATAAGAACATGTTATCAAGCACACACCAAAAAATATCAAAATTAAGAGAGAAACACAATGAACTGCAGCACCTTAACAGGATTGATTCTGTCAGGTGATGAATGGTCCTGCATCCTATCTGGTCTGTTGAGATGATGAAAGTCAAGACCACAAGACGCTATCTCTGAGGCCGGTGCAGTTCCTTGATACTCAAAATTATGACAAGTGAAGCATATCCTAGCTGAATTTAGTCCTTTGGGTGCATATAGATCCCAGTAGAGGGGTGCCTGAATAACAAGATAATACAACCATTACGATCCTAGAGATGGAATTAGGAAAAATAAATATAAAGATCTAATTATTCATACAACAAAAGCGGTTTGCCAATCATGACAGTGAATAATATCTGGTTTTTTGCCAGCCTGATGAAGCAGCTCAAGTGCTGCCCTGCTAAAGAATGAGAAGCGCTTTAAATCATCAGGCTCCCCATAGGTTTTTCCTCTCCAGAAAAATTTAGCAGGGTGCAGAGGCTCGATAAAGTAAACCGGAAGCCCTAAATATGAAAAGTAAAAACCCAAACTTTACATAATCTTTACAAACAAAAAACTTGTAAAAAATCTGTCAAGAATATTTTTTAACCTTCGACTGTGCCAATCCAGATTTTGTTTTTGAACAACTGGCCATCAAAATACGATTCTACCACTAAATCTAAAGCCTGCACAGAAAGAAAAAGATGCATGAACAAAAATGCAAGACGACCAGCTTACAAAGGGGTAAAACATACCCTCAAATCCTGAATGCTTTCATACTGCATGCAATCGTATTTCGGAAGAACTATTTCCACAAGATGTCCTTTCTTCTGCAGTGCTTTACTAAGAGCAGATAACACATCCCCAAGACCACCAACCTAGAATTTGCAAAGAGAAGGGGATAACTAACGTTCACAAAGAGAAGTTGATCTTTTTGGCATTAGAATATTCATGCATGTGCACATAACTACTGTTCTACAATACAACAAGGATTTACAGTTCAGCCAAAGGCTACCATGTGCTTGCATTTATTCCAATAAGACAGAACTTGCTGAAAATCTACATTGAAGCAAATGGAACTTTCCCTGTATACTAGTAAATTTACAGATAATGAGCAAAATGCAGCTAACTAGAAGGCTTACCTTAGCAACCGGTGCCATCTCAGCTGCAATATGAATGACATGCAATCCTGGACTACAATGAACACGAAAACATTGGTTTATACAGTACCATGTTTTGAAAAGTGAATCTCGTTAAACTAATACATACCTGGATGATGAAGATGTTAATCTGCGAAAAGCAGCAATTATTTCACGTTCATTTTTATCCTTGCATTCCATGTAAACATCATGGATACGTGCATCCTTCTTCCATGTCATTTCCCTTAAGAGCTTGGCCTCATCCCCTTGAATTTTCTTTTCAAGAAACCAAGCATCAACCATGAGCAATAACCGACTCCAGAATTCCCATGGCATATCCACATGTTTACCTGATGCTTTTTTCTTACTTTCTTCTTTCAAATTATCAAGTGTATCTTGAAATTCCTTCACCGAATCTTGATATAACTGAACATAAGAATGTATCTCTGCATCAGATCTTTCAAGTCGTTCTTCAAGTAGTTTTATTTTCTGTTGCATTAAGTTATTATACTGCTGCAACTTTTCAGATGATAACTTGTAAATGCTAGCATCTTTAAGAGATTCCTCCAGCCTTTCAACCTTCTTCCTCAACTCCTGGTTTTGTTGTAACACTAGAATAGCTTGATCGGCTTGACTAGTTGACTTATCAAGTAAAACTTGCAAATGTTCTACTTTATTCCATAGGGTTTCGCACTCTGATCTTAAAGTTGAAAGTTGTGCACCATCATCCTGTGAAAGAGTAAGTCTATGTTCCATTTCCTTTAATGAAGACTCCAAAATTCCGCGTTCTTTCTCCAGCATTTCAACACGTTCATCAGTTCTTTTAACCTCATTAAGCTGCTCCTTAATTGTCATTAGATCATCTTTTAATGACATGTTTTCATTCCTTAATGCATTCAGTTCCTCACTAAGAGCACGTGTTTGTCTATCAGGAGACCGAAGGACAATATCTTGCATTTCGTTTGGTGTTCTATTACTGTTGGACATTTCTGTTCGAAGTTTCTCTAAATGGTCCTGCAATAGCTCCACATGTACCTTATCTTGTGCAGCAACTCTTATCCGTGCATCAGTTTCAGCCAGCCTCATTTCCAGAATGTTTATTTCCCTTTGCAAGGCTTCTTTCTCACCAAGAATTTTTTCTAAATCTTCTAGTGCATGGATGCGAGCTTGGTTAAGGATATGAATATCTGGTAAACAAAGTATGAACAAAAAGGATGGAGCTATGTATACCGTTGATATAAATTAAATAAAAAAAAATAACAACTTTCTAACACTAGATAAAATTTAAACGTGAGAGGAAAATGACTCTACTTTTCTCTGCATTTCGTATCATCCCTATTACATCCTGAAGAGGAACAGTTGAGAGTTCATCCCCTTTATCTGCACCAATAGACTGTTAAGATGATAACATTAGATTTTTAATAATAGCAGTATCCTTTTCTCATGCAGATAAATTCCAAAAAAACATACGTGAGGCATGGAATTAGAATTTCTGAGGTTTATAAATAACGATTCTTTCATTTTTAATCTGACTGAAGATTAGTCATCAAGAAGAAGTCATATACTGTTCTATTATAACTTTCAGGAGCTGTGAAATTCACACTCTTTCCTGTTTTCTCAGATAAATCAAGACCCAAACATATGCAATATGTTCCTCTAGCGATATTACAAGAACCAAAGGACATTTGTCCGGATTATACCAGGATGCGTTGTTATGGTGTCCCTCCCCAGGAGGTTGAGGTTCAAGTCCCATATTGGTCAAATGGTGCAGAATTTAGGCATGGATTAGAGAGAGAGAGTGTGTGTGTGTGTGTGTTCGCAGTTCCAAAAATGTAACATTATAAGCATCAAACACTATAACCATCTACAAAATTTGCCAACTAATTTTTTGAAACAAAAAATTCAAATTGAGCTGAAAGGCAGTAGTAAAAAACTGAGGCATTACAATTTACAAATATTTCATGATACACAAAGTGCATCACCTGAATATAGTACAATGGTATGAAACCAGCAAACTGAATTTATCTTAAATCTCTAAAACCAGACTAAAAAACGAGGTTTGAAGATGTCTCACTGCAAAATTACTACTTTAAGGCCACCACATCAAGGAACATGGTAATACATATGAGTGAACATAAGAGCACAAGACAGTACATCCAAAAAATTGGTTCCTAATGGAATTAAAGGTGTTAGTAAATTTACCCAATAGAATTCTTATAAATGAATTTTTATGATATGTAGGTATGCTTTAATTCAAATCAAGCTTCAATAAGATTATGAAACTAAACATTAGATGAGCACTCAAGGAACACCAAGTATCAATTGAGAGAAGCAAATATAACAAAATAGCATCCACAGATGTCTAGAAAAGTTGTAACATAACAAGACATAAGAAAGGAAACATCAATACCAAGTATCATTTATGGAGCAGATGGGCAACTTATTATGAATGCAAAAATAGAAACATATCACAGAAGAGACCTCTTTACCAGAGAATTGAGGAACAAGATGGGGTATACGATGCATTTGTGGCTGAACAGAACTTAAAACAGATGTAATATAGATACCTAGAATAAAATCATCATATATAAATAATCCTGAGGCATACCGGGGTCAGTTTGCTGCTTGAATTCCTATCATCAAAACGTTGAATTGCTACAATGTCATTAGATATAGACCCATTTGAGATGTCATCCCCATTTTCTGAATCACTATATCTTTCTGATGTATCACTATGTCCGCTGTCATCAGGCATGAGG
The DNA here is from genome assembly GCA_009363875.1 of Mikania micrantha. NCBI lineage: Eukaryota > Viridiplantae > Streptophyta > Magnoliopsida > Asterales > Asteraceae > Mikania > Mikania micrantha. The sequence continues at coordinate 88,395,376 of CM018696.1, forward strand.
TTATCATTTTGGGGAAGTTGTGTGGAGATAACTTTCTTTGATTGTGGCTTTCTGGGTTGTGGTAAGCTACATTAGTATGAACATATTGTGAAAAGTCAAGTCAACCAAAAGAATGGTAAAAAAAGATACAGCATATAACAAATGAAGTGGAAGAGAAATATTAAACTTAAAGTTAAAATTGATCTGAGTGTGCACCCAATTGACAAACATCTTACCATGTCACATAATGATAAAAGCAGTAAGGTCATATAAATTAGAGGTGCAATTGACAACTCTCATGTCAATTGTTAATTCTCCTAAACCAATCAAATCCCTGGATTTGAGTCAAAAGTTTATCCATAGATTTAAAGCAGATGAACAAAATGCACGTTATAAGTAATTGTTTGCAAAAGCTGATACCCAGATACATTAAGTCAATAACTTGTAAAGTTGGTTTTTGAGGTTGCTTAATGCCTATTTGTGTAAATTTTTGGCTTATGCAATAAAAGATACCAACCTCACCTATTGATACCCAAATACATTATAAGTAATTGTTTGCAAAAGCTGTAACTACATTTCACATGCAACAAGATACCAACCTCACCTACTGACAGATTACTTCCAATTCTGTCATTTTGTTCCAGTAGCATTTCCATTGTTTATATACTAGCTTGCAATGATATATTCCAGCAACCTATAAATTGTATTATCTATTTCTGCTTGCTAAGAAAGTCAATTAAGTAGATGTCTTCTCTGTACCTTTTCAAAATTCCCCTCTATTAATCATTTCTATTACATATGAACATATTGTTAGGCTATAATGCTTGAAAACAGCTACCACATTCCCCTATATTCCGACCCGTTAGACAATAATTAAGTTTGTACCAACTCATTCTAATAATAATCTCCATTAGCTTTCACAGCACTTTCGTAAAATGCAACCAATCCTTGGCATAAAGTTTTTCTAGGTAATGGGCATTTGTCCTAGCGGTATCTAATGTTTATCTAAGGTGCCATCAGTCAAGTGGTTGTGAGTTCAAGTCCCAACTGGGTTAATATTCCCATTTAAAAATAAACTGGAAGACTGTGTGGATAAGTGAAAATCGATGAGGGCAGACAAGACTCGAGGGCCATGCCCTTGCACAGTCAGATATTAAGAGTATGATACCACAGTAACCTTACAAAATATACAAAAAATGGCCCCTACTATACATGTCGTTATCAACAATAATTTTCAAATAGAATATTTTCGTTCAACAACACAGTACTGCAAATACCTACCTCTATCACCATACGTTAGTACATATAAAAAGTGTTCTCCTATATTATTGAAGTAACCGTTAATCATATCACATAAACTCATCCTTTCCATAGAAGTTTTCATTGGAAGTAATATACAGATTTTCTTTGAGAAATAATTATGATACAAAACTTGCCCAAGATTTAGCAGAGTTTTTGTATGGACCAAATGCACAAACGCAAAAATGCCAGAAAGAGGTTCAATCAATACGAGCGTAGCTTTTGATCAATCTGGAGTTACATAGCTCACAAGATAAACACCAAATCATTTTAACAGGTCTGACGCATTGGCAATGGCCACAGGCGGTTAGCCCAACTTTCATACCCAAACTACTTCATCTTAACCTATATTTTACCCATGATGAATTTTCCTCAGTTATCCCATTTTTATTTGATTAATTTCAGTGGTAAAATGTGTGTATAAATCTTAGATCCACCCTATGGAGTATTGTGCAAGAATTAAGTCTCGGTAAAATAATACTTTTTTTTTAATCTCAAAACTGTGTGTTCCAATTGTTGTGCTTGCACTTCAGCGTCAGATTTATTGGTAATCTCTCAAAAAGTGGTGAGTTCTTGTTCATTTAACAATTATTGAGATACTATATGGTTCAATTAGGTAAGGTCACCACTCAGAATGCTAGGTTAAAACATTAGAAATCATATTAATAACATGAAAGTTCTTAATCCAAAAATGGAAACGTAGAAAAACAGTATTTCCTTATAGCAACGCAATACACAGTCAAGAAACGAAATCAAGAACAAAACCTGGAGTTAAGTTGACGTACCGAGATTCTAATTGCTAGGTTTAAACGCTGTGATTTCTCAAATATCTATATGTTATAGAACTAAGAAACAATAACAAGTTTTCCGTCCATTGCAATTCACAAATCCAAACAATCAAAATCATCTTAAGAAAACGGAACGAAGAACAATACCTGGAGTTGCGTTGGCGTATCTTGCAAGAAACCGTAAGCAATCGAGGCGAAGGGGAAGAGTAAAACCGCAAACTGAAATGTTTACAATCATTCACACTGCAACAGCTCCATTGATGGCTCAAAAAGCAACTGGATAATTTCCCCGCCATGGAGATCCACTCCGAGAGATGAAGGGAAAAAAATAAAAAATAAAATAAAAAAACTTGGGCGTGATTTTATCTGGTTCAGGTGGTTTAAACAACCGCAAAAAGATATTTTCTGGTGCGTGAGGGTGCAGGGTGTATTGACACGTGGACGGACATGATAGGGTTTTAGTTTGCAAGATTGTTATCGGACGGTTGGAAACCGGATACTTGGAGAGACTGTATCAGTGCGGCGTGGTTTGAAACGCGATGGTTCCCTCTCAACACAGAGAACGTGCTTTATGGATGTTATGGGTAGGGGTGTTCAAAATATTCGAAAGTCGAAAAAATTCGAAATCCGAATCATATCCGAAACCCGAAAAAACCGTATCCGAAATCTATTTCGGGTTATTCGGGTCGGATAATATGATTTTAGATTCGGATCGGGTTTCGGATATGCAAAAAATTGGTTTTTTCGGGTCGGATATCCGAAAAACCCGGAAAAACAGGGTTATGCGGGTTATTCGAATAAACGAATTCGGGTTTTTCGGGTCGGATAATATATTTTGAATTTCGGGTCGGGTTTCGGATTGACCAAAAAAATTTTCCAACCCGAAAAACTCGAATAACTCGTTATCCGACCCGATGAACACCCCTAGGGGAGGAGAGATGATTTGGTGCTTGATAGTGCAGGATGGAGATGCAGGCGCCAGGATCTGAGCGGATACAGGAACGAAATAATAAAAAATGAACTTGAGCAGACGGCAGATAAGCCGGTGTATACGATTAAGGTGGGAGGGGTGTAGCATCTAAAGTTTTTCACGATTAAGCTTGATCAGACGGCAGATAAGCCGGTGTATACGATTAAGGTGGGAGGGGTGTAGCATCTAAAGTTTTTCATGTCTAACAAAATGGGTATCATGCTTTTCTGTCCGAAGAAAGCTTGTCTACCAGAATGTGGTGTTCACGATTCGGTTTTAAAACGTGAAACTGTCTAAATCAGTTATTAGTTTAGCTTTGTGATCGGTTTCTTTTCTAAAACATTTGGTCAATCAGTTTCAAAAGTTTGAAATCGTAGTAACTGTTTTGTTTAAAATTTTCACTAAAAAAATTGGTTGTTAAAAAACCAGGCCGGAGTGCCGGACCGTGTGATACTCACACACATACACATGTATTAAATAGATAAATTGATAGGTTAGACAAAGATATATAGATTGTGCTCACAATGTAAGTAATTTATCTCAAATCGTAACGATATGGTTTTTATTTTTAACAGGTCAAAAAAACCCAAACCTAAAATGCCCAAATCATAAATCAAACAAGAAAAAACCGTTAATAACGGTTCGGTTTAGGTTTTCCTTGTTTAAAAAATCTTTATTAATAGTTTGGTTTATAGTTCCGCTTACAACAACAACAACAAGCGAGCCTAATAAAATCCCGCTTAGAGTGGGGGCTGGTGGAGAAAGATAGAGACACACATTACCTCTATCTACAAGTAGATAGAGAGGCTGATTTGTTATAGTCCCCTGGCTCAAAAGTAAGAGAATTATATATATATGTGTGTGTGTGTATTATGGTTCCACTTAAAAACCATAAAAACCGCACCATGAACATATCCATAGCGTCGGTTGTCAGTTTTTTTAGTTGTCAGTAAAGCATTACTAGACGGAAATTCAAATGAGAAATTTATATTTATCCATGAGCAAATACTCCAGAAAAACTTAAATCCAAAACTTTCTATAATAAAGGTTAGAGATTATTGCAAACCTTTTGTATGTTTTTTTAAGCCATACGCCCATATCCCCAGTTCTAACTAGGGCCTTATTTTCTATTTTTTTTTTTCATACCCAGTACAAACGGACATATAGTAATTAAAAAATTAAATAATATATAAGTAATAGTTATAATCACAACTGAAATTGTATCAAAATAACATCTTAACGATCTAAATTCAAATTATTAAGTTTTTAATATAATACAAATCTAAAATGATGGATAGGTTTATAGTTTAAAAAAAAAATACAAAACATGTTAATTAACAAACATAATAAACCAACACAAACTAAACATATAATCAAACGTTCATGAACGCAATAATCGAATGCGACCTATGCTTATATTCGTATTTACGATGTTATCGGATTATTAAAACTGATTGGACATGTATGATCAATAGACTAGTAAACATAGTTGTCTCCGGAAGTTTGGTGCTCCGTACGAATAATAAATAAAATAGGCTCCCACATATATAGGAAAAAATGTATAAATTGACGATTATTAAGATAATATTAAGCTAATAAACAATATAAAAATAATTTTGTTGTAACAAATTAATTTTTCACACATGTAAATAAATTCTTATGTTTTTTTTGAAACGTTGATCAAATTTTTACATATAAAATGTATAAAAAAAACAAAATTATGGACTTTTTAAAAAACAGGCCCAAGAGCTGGCCCGCCAGTAAAAATGCATTTTTACTTGTATATGTTGTTTATTTGTTTCTCAAACACATTAAGACGGTCAAAACCATGGGCAGACCACACGATTTCTTCGGTGATGTTTGTTTTTTAAGAGGTAAAAGGTCTGTAGTCTGTTGACCATATTTGCATGCATCTGTAGCATAAGAGATGGACAAAGCATTTGTGGGAAGAGCGTTTGTTTTTTGTCTACCCATCAAGAGCCCCAAACATAGCTACCACCATTCCAAAAAACCAAAACCCTAAAATCGGGAGCCATCGTCATCTGAACCATCGTCATCGTCACCTCCGGCTCTGATCTTCCTTTGTGACGACCGGCGTAACAATCGGTGCCGATGGAGGGTGCGGCGGTAGAAGGGCGCCGGGAAGAAGAGGGAGCGGCGGCGGTGGCGCCGGCTGCGGAAGGAGCTACGGTGGAGGGAGACGGGAAGAAGAGGGAGCTAAGGTGAGTTGAAGATCATGGGAGGGAAGAGGCAGATGAGGAATATGCTTGGAAGATGTTGAGAAGAGGTGAGAAGGGTTGGTCCATGTCTACACTAAGCAGAGGACGGAAATAACTTTTTTAATGAAATGTATTCGAGAAAACAAACAGACTGTGGACCTCCAACCTCTGTCCGTGTCTGTGTGGCGCAGACATAAGAGGCAAGAAGATGTTTTTTAAAAAAAACACCCCCTTCGTCTTCTTCCCATGTGGGACTCAGCCCTGTACTCAGTGACGGAGCTTGGAAAATATTTTTAAGGGGACCGAAAGCTATAGGCCAATTTTTTTTCTTATTTCTATGTTTCGGGCTAAAAATTCGGGTCGACGTACAATGTTTGAGACGAAAATATGAGTACCTAGAAGAAGAATCCCAATTCGGCATGGCGAAAATGCTTGAGACGGATGAGTTCTGGATTTCCTTTTTTTTTTAACACAAGGTAAATGAATAATGTTTAATAGTTAAGGTTCATTTTAATTTTTAAGGCTCAAAACAAGCTTTAAACTCAATACATGCTAAAGAATAAAATAACAACCGACACTGTAAACTCTTTAAGGTAATGTTTAAAACTTACAATATTGGTTCAGTTTTATTATTTTTTAAAATCCAAGGAGGCCTAAGGAATTTTAGAAAGAAAAACTGAATGGGCCGGACTTAATACCTATAAAATTTTCCGGCCGAAAACTCCTATATCGAGGCTTCAGATTAGAAAAACGAAAGGCACCCGCCCCTTAAAACCTCCGCCACCGCCTGTACTAGCTTCTTCTGCTCCCGTTTCTTTCGACGAACTACTCGATCTGTTGATTGCAACCTAGCACCTCCTAAAAATGTATTTTCTATATACGACAAATTGGTCTGCGGAGACGAGGTCCAACCGCGGTCTCCGGTTTGGTAGGCCAACCGCTAACCGCTTTAACCGGCTGGTGAATTAAACAGAGACAACTACGGTTCTCGGTCGAACCTGTCCGGTTTTAAAACCACTGTTTTCTCTGTACTGTCTGTAAAACCCCAAGAAAACGTTTCTTTTTAGAATTTGACCCAAACCCCACACTGCAACAGCATCGAATTTTCGAAATTGATGTTATTCTTACCAGATCGTTCAAGATTCGCTGCCCACAAAACCCTTTATCGGTTTCCACTGTTATCGCAACTTCTTTGCATTGTCAATGTGAAGGTAAAGTTGTTTTCAGTTCCTTCAATGAAAATTTTGATCATCAGTGATAAATTAGTGTTACTTTGTACTTAATATCCGCTATTGAGTGAATGTTCTAAGTTCTAACTCGCCATTCCGTCATCGGTTGATTCTTGCTGCGCAGTTACAGAATTCTTCCATTCCATTTGTTGTTTTCAAATCTATATATAATCTCAATCGCCTGTATCATCATATCTCGTTTGATTATTGTTGTACTTTTGACACTAATATAGGACCAGACGTGTTAATATTTATTGATTGATTGATTTGCTTGTAAGAGACTATGAATCATGTGTGTTTCTCATCTTCTTAAGCCTTACTTTAGCCCCCATTATTTTAGGGCATCTAGGGTTACTTATGCTTTGGAAGAGACGACTGCCAATCTGTCACACTTTCTGCTTTTAGTTTCTTTCACTTTTATATTAATATTTATGAAAATTTTGTTGCAAAAATGATTAGTTGTAAGTTTTTAAAGTGTTCAATGATTTTGAATTAGGTTGGACTAATATTACTCATTGATCATATATTTTCTTATATACGTGTTTTTGATTTTGATACATGCAGTTGCTAATTGATCTTGTCACAAAACAATAGGAAGAGTTGGTTTATATTAGCGAAGTATAAAATGGTAGGAGGAGGTTCATCAAAGAAGGAGGTTCTCAATCCTAAGGCTATTATACATCAAAGATTTGGGGATAAGGCACTGTATAATATAGAAGAAGTTCAAGATTCTTCATCAAATGATTGTCCAGGACTAGCTATTCCCCGAAAAGGCCCTTGCTTATACCGTTGCAGCTTGCAACTTCCAGAGTTCAGCGTTGAGTCGGATATTTTTAAAAGAAAGAAAGATGCAATGCAATCTGCTGCAGAAAAAGCCCTTGAGAAGGTTTGATACTTTCTATGATCTATGTGTTAAATATAAAAGTAATTTTTTAGTTTACATGTCCATGCAATTATGTTTATGTTATATGATCTTAAGTGTTATATGCATGAAGTATTTAATTGTTTTATGTTAAGTGCTTATTTGCTATTTAGTTTCAGATGCAGCTGGTTCATCATGTGAATAGCTAATTTTAGCTACAAATGTGACCTATTTCTTGAACCAATCTTGAAACGTGACATCTTACTATATGACTGGCAATCATACAAATTGTGTAAATGGTATTGATGCGAATTTTTTTTCGTCTTCTACTAGGTTTATTGTGCTGATTCTACTGAATCAAATTGTTTAAATGACATTTAAGTTCGAAAGGCTATCTTATAAGAATGCCAAAGGACATTTTTTATTTCTCATGAAGTCAAAACGAAAAAGATAGAAAAAGGACATAGACACATAGTGACATACTAGTGCCTTTTATGGTTAAAAATTCTGTAGGATAAATGTTTACAGTAATTACTTTTATTTGATAAAAGTCAATATCAAAGGAAAATTATATTTTAATATTGTGTTGTTTCTTCTTTTGCAGTTAAGTGATCCTCCTGTTGAAGATCCATCAGATCAATTGGTTGCCCGGCTGTCCTATTTATTCTCAAACGAGGTAGGTTTTATCTATGATATAATGAAACATCATACTACTGTTTTGTAAATTATTCATACTTCTTAATATTATACAGAGTTAATCACGATTTTGGCCCCGGTGGTTTAAGTCTTTAAACGGATTTAACCCGAAACAAAATCTTCTAACAACAAAGCCCCAGTCATTTGAACAATTAACAGTTTTGACCCCCACCTATAAGTCTATAACTGAAAATGTTAAATGGTATCTGATGGAAGAATTAGAAGACTTAAATCAAAGGGGCCAAAACCGTTAATTGTTTAAATGTTAGGGGTTTTGTTGTTAGAAGATTTTGTTTTGGGTTGAATAGGTTTAAAGACTTAAACGACATGGGTCAAAATCGTAATTTACTCTATTATATATTTATGTCTTCTTTGGTTCTTGATCCTGTCAACAGTTCTATTCCTTATGCCATCCGCTGAGCGGTCACTTCCGAGCAGCTTTGCAGAGAGCGGGATCCCTCAATGGTTTCATCCCCATTTCTGTGATGCCTGTCTATGATTCAAAGCTTTCGAATTTGTGTAAGAAAATAAAACCTGAAATCGAGTCTAAACCACTGGAAGTAATGTCAATAATTATAGATGCTGCTACAAGATTATCTGAATCTGTACTCATATCAAAAGAGTTTATATCATTGAAAAGAACAGATCCATACCCGCCTGAAGTCTTACAATCTATAGAAAATCATTGTGAGCAAGAAATTTATGTTAAAGTTATCCGTGTACCATATTTGATTGAAAAGGTTGTTGAGCCTTTGACTCTAGATGTTTCTGCAAATAAATATTACATGGATGCCATTGCTAGAGAGCTTGGATCTGTAGATGCTTCTATGGTTTTGCTCTCCAGGTATGGCAAACAACTATCATATGCATTTCATTTCAGTATGTTAAATATATTATATTTGTATGTATTATAGAATGTGAATATATGTTGGCTTGGGTGCTCCAAGACTGACTTTCTAGTGCTTGATCACTTATATCTGGATAAGATGGGAGCATAAATGATTTATTTAATGCATAATGTTTATTTTACATTAGGTACACCTATGGGGATGCAAATATGCAATGAATTTTCTAAATGTCTAGTTTCATTGCAACATTATTGCAATTTCTCAAAATGATTTAACAAATAGTTGCTTATGGAAGTAGTGACGAGTGAGGGATGCTTGTGTATGTATTATTGTAATACATACAATATAATGATAAATAAGTGGCTTGCATGATTGGTTTGATACCAGTTTTAATATTATTTGCCTTTCATATTCAGGTGCATTGGTAAATCTTCTTCAGATACAAGGTTGTATTTTCATGCTCCCCATTCATACCAGTCTGATAAGGAAAAATATTTTGAAGATGGATCATTTTTAAATGCAAGGGCAAGTTATTTATCTGGTCAGGATATATACGGGGATGCAATTTTGGCTACTATTGGATACTTGTGGAAGTCTTGTGATCTTTTCATTGAAGATGTATCTCCCTGCACATATTATAGGTTCTTACTCACTCCTTTTCTTTTATACTACTTTCTTTAGAGGTTTCATGTTTGACCATCTACTTATGAATGGGTTGATGTGGGCTATACTTATTTCTAAATCTAAACTAGCTGGAAATTGAACTGGTTAAAAGTTGCCCAAAGTGGATCTTTCATTCCTAAATGATAACTCCTCTTTAATCATGTTACTCTAATAATATAATTTTTATAATCGCATCTTTTTTTAGAACGGAAAACACACACACACCCATCTATTTCCACTCCTAAATATACATAACCTGCCTACCCTTCACATCAAGGATAGAGGGGAGAATTCCTACCACCACCAAGATGTCCCCTTGGGACTTTTATAAGTGTTTCTGCCACACTAATTGTTTATAAACTTTAAGGTAAAAGGTAGTTTGGGCCAACACAGCCCAGCCCAACTGGTTAGGAAAATTGTCCATTTTGACATGAACTTATTACATAACCCACTCATTTTGCCACCTCTATGTTCATTAAACTAGTAATCTCTTGACGGTTCAGGTTACTTATGAACAAGGTACCCACTGGCATATATAAGTTATCACGTGAGGCAGTACTTGCAGCTGAATTGCCTCCAAAATTTGGGACCCGGAGTAATTGGAGAGGTTTGTCTCCAAGGGATATCCTCTGTACATTCTGCCGCCAGCACCGATTACCAGAGCCTGTTTTTTCTTTGGTTGTTAATAAGGATGTGCCTGAAGAAACTAGATGTGACGTGAAAATATTCTCAAAGGGTCAGAATTTAATATTACATCATTATCCTCAAGATTCATTTAAGAAACAAGGCGATGGTATCCAGAATGCTTCTTCAACCATTCTTTTATGGTTGAAGAATTACTTAACTAATCTACAAGTGAATCAAGAGGATTTTACCTCATATGGAAATGGTACTGATCTTGATTTCTATCCTGAACATATCTCAAAAGAATTGAATCTTTTCTCATTTGTGCATAAAAAGTTGTTAGCAATCAATGACACAAATCATTCAAGTAGTGTGGATTCTGCATGTTCTTATAATATAGAAGGTCCTGACTCTGAAGTTTTTGCAGCAAATGGGTGTTTAGTGTGTGTAAGCTACAGTGTGTTCTTGGTTAAAGAAGGAGAAAAAGAATTTCTTGAGAAAAATGATGAATTTGAATTTGAGTTGGGAAGTGAGGCTGTTATCCCTGAATTTGAAGTAGCTGTGGCCCAGATGAGTGTGGGCCAATCGGCCTGCTTTAATGTGGAGTTACCTTCTCAAGAGTTAATTTTTGCAGCCAATGGTGATCCTGCACGGGTTCTGTCTTTACTCTCATCACGTGAGATTGATTATTGTCTTATTATTGAATTTGTTTCCGTTCATTTACTTGAAAATGGGTTATATTTATCAACGACGGTCGACGGGTCATTTACAAACTTCATTAACGAAATAGGTCAAATGGGTTGAACGTTTTAAACGTGGAATCAGTGTTTTCAATCTTCTAAAATGTTTCAATTAAACAAAATAGATTTTATCTTAATGGTTATCTCTTAGAACATATCTAACACATCAATCATTTACAACCTTCAAAAAATTGTTGGTGGGACAACTCAACCCGGGTTCCAACAACCACCATTAGAAGTTATTGACACTAATGCATTTTCACCTCTGGTTTATTACATTAAGTTATAAATAAACATGCTTTATAGGTGTGTTTGTTGGGTTGGATTGACTGATCTACCAACATTTTATGTTTTTTTTTTCCTTGTACATTTCATTATAACTACTATTTTAATTCTGATACTATGGTTTAAAAAAACAATTCAGTTATTTATTGGCAACATCTAACCCTTTAACCAATTTCTCTAAAGCTGAAGCTTGTAACATACTTGTTTGATATGTTCACAATAAAATATAGTCCAAATGTGGACCCATTTTTACAAAAGTAAGTTGAAACTTCACAACTTTTCATTATTGTTGCTTTTTCTTACTCTTTTACATTTAATGTTTTTGACTTATTATGTAAACCAGGTGGGTGCTACCTGGAATATTCGACAACTTTGCTGCAGGTTACCGAACCCTTGGAAGATAGAATGGAGAAAGCACAGTTTAGTCCTTCTTTATCAAAACAACGTGTTAATTATGCAGTGCAACACATTAGAGCATCTCTTGCAACTTTCTTGGTATTTTCAAAATTCTTGAAACTTGTGTCTTAAATCTCTAAAATTCACATAAAATTTGAGGGTATTGTTGGTTTTGTGGCAGGTTGACTTTGGTTGTGGCTCTGGAAGCTTACTGGACTCCTTATTGGATTATCCAACTTCACTTGAAAGAATTATTGGTGTTGACATATCAATAAAAGCCCTAGCTCGTGCAGCAAAGGTGAGATATATCATGAACCATCTAATTATAAATGAGTTATACAATCCGGTTTGGGTTGAACGGGTCAAATGAGATTATTCAAATGTGTAATAACCTCCTAATAGCACATTATTTTAAATGTTCAAAGAAATATGAAAGGGATAGTGGGTCAGTCTGACACTCTGACACACCCAATTTGCCAGCCCTAGTTGTAAAATAATACTTCCAATTTTCTTGCATGATGTATGGTTTAATATGCTGTGGTGTATCATATAGACCCTTCATTCCAAGCTAAGCAACAATTCCAACAACCCAGTGCAAAGCAGTGGTCTCAAATCTGCCCTTCTTTTAGATGGTTCAATCACAACATTTGATTCTCGATTGTACAATTGTGATATTGGAACCTGTCTAGAGGTATTGAATCTCAACATCTCTAATATGTGATTAAGTTGCATCACGTGTTTATTGTTAATTTTACCGATTTTAATAAAACTTCATGGTAGGTGATTGAGCACATGTCTGAAGATTTAGCAACTTTATTTGGCAATGTGGTGTTGAGCTCCTTTTGTCCCAAAATTCTTATTGTGTCAACACCAAACTATGAGTACAATGTAATACTTCAGAAATCAACTAATCAAACTCAAGATGAAGATGAAGAACAAAATTCAACTAAACCATGCAAATTCCGCAACTTTGACCACAAATTCGAATGGACACGAGAGCAATTTCAAGTGTGGGCATCTGATCTTGCTGGAAAGCACAATTACAGTGTTGGGTTCAGTGGGGTTGGTGGAGCTGAAGGAGTTGAACCTGGGTTTGCATCACAGATTGCTGTTTTCAAGCGTGGGTTTGAGCTTCCAATAGGCGAAGATTTGGTGGTTGCGCCATATGATGTTGTATGGGACTGGAGAAGCACTAACATATGAAGCGCCATACCTTGATTGATGTTTAACTAACCAGTGCTTTTGAAGTGATTTAGATTTCAAATGGTATTAGTAGTTTTTGTTATTGTTGAAAATCAGGTGGGTTAGTACTTGGAGTGAGTGTTGACTCCTAATACTGCTTGCTAATAACAGTATAATTTTGAAAATACTCAAAGTCATAACTTTGATCTGATTACTTTAGCACTTTAAAATATAGTCCCTGTAGATTTTGATTCTTTATATTTTCTAGATTTGTTATATTAGTTACTTTTAGAATGACAAAGATATGCTCATTTAATATATCCTTCAACTTTTTCACATACGTCTTCAGGAGGATTTGAACCTTGCGTTTTATGATAGAGGGTAAATACTTTACTCATTAGACTTTATATTGTGTTATACAATACTCTATTTTCTGTATACCTGGCAATCTTGACATATAGCAAGATAAATGGATAGAATTGGGTAAACATTTATTGCATTTTGGGTTGAAATAGATAACATTATGACATAGTATGTGTTGAAATTGGTAGCACCTTAATACAAAGCGGGTTAAGATGGGCAACTTAAAAACCATGTGAACATAATGGATTTCAATTGGTAAGAATGATCAATAATATATTTAATGAGAAAATCATTAAAAATTATTCAAATAAACTATTATTTTAGTTACAACTTATTTTAACTTGAGCGAAATTGATTTTTTTTAAAACAACTCGTTTAAACCCAAACAGACTTTTCTTAAAACCCGTCTTGACCCGTGCCCATCCTAACCTATTACTCAAACTAATCCAACTCGTCCATTTTACGAGGCATAATTTTCAATGGTGTTGGTTTTTATATTATTAATATGTTCATATGTTGCACCAAATTTCAAATGGATGTGATTGATTGAAGTAATATATAATATAAGAGGTGTATGTTGAAATAGTTTATAAAAATACAATCAAAGAAATATTTGTTACTGTGCAATATGTGTTAATGCTTGGATTAAGGTATAAAAAATGTTTTAAAGTCGGCATACCAATATTATTGTCGAAGGTATTGAATATATATTTTTTCAAAACTGATGTAATTTTGTTATAAGACCAATATATACATATAAGGATGTTAACTACCATTGGATGGGACTCGTCATACTTGGGATCGCCAATCCCTTCTTTTGGATATGAATCTATCTGATTAAGCTAGAAGGTCAAGAAAGTTGGTGACCGGTAACTCTCAAATCATGTATGGGTTATTCATTTGAAACCTTCAAAATAAATATGTGGTCTATGTTAAAATTTATTTGTTTATCCTAACTTTTTATTTAATTTTAATGTGTATCACATATTTATTTCAAGATTTCACATGGACGACCCATATAATGTTTAAGGGTTTATAATTATATAAATCAACTTTAATGTAGTTTAATTAATGTAAACCATATAATTATATTTAAGATTTAAAATGAGTAATTACAATTGGGTTTAAAAGTTAACTCTATAAGATTTAATTACAATATGATACAATTCATATATACAAGCAAAAAATGTTTTCATCTAATATCGCATACATTGAGTGTGTGTTGAAGGAGAGTGCGTATGAGAGAAAATCCTATTATTAGAGCAAGCTTGAACATTTATCATAAGATAAAAAGGTGAGAGAGTATGTTATTGAAAAAAAAAAAATTAATTAATCAGACAATCAATACTCTAGATGGCATCGATGGTCTGAGAATTAATGTCGATTTTTGTTTAGATAGCTTAAGAGTTAAAGTCCGCCTTGTGTTTTGGAAATGATAATTTATGACATGAAGATACGAGTCTTGATATTTAAATATGTTGATAATTCAACTTATTGTTTATTGTGAAACAAGTTTATTTTAATGTTCATGTTGGAGAATTATAATATACCCCACTCATATAATAAAGTAATACAACACCCAAAACCTTTAACTAACACAAAAACAACTCCTCGATATATAACCACCTAACTAATAACCTTGTTTATTGTTTGATAATTGAAATAAACAAATGCAAATAAACAAACGGGTTAAACCTACCCTTTGCAACGAATGATGAACTATTTTTTAATACATTCTATGCAAAACATAGACGTGACACTAAAAATAATGTTAATATAAACAAACCTAAAGCATATATAAAATATAATGTTAATAAAGAATAAATAAAAAAATTATAAAAGCATAATTATAAAAATATTTTAGTTTCAAACTATATGTTATGAGACATGAGGAGATGCTTGGCCATCCTCTCTCATGCAGGGGCGGTGCTTATTGAGGGTCCGAGGGGGCCTCGGCCCCCCCTGTTTTTCCGGCCAGAAGAGTTGATTTAGTAGTATTTCGTCGAAAAATCCTTCGGTTTCTCTCGTTTTCTTCCTAAAAATCCTTCGGCCCCCTCCGTTTTTCTTCCTAAAAAACCTTCGGCCCCCTCCGAGCTTTTTTTGAAGCTCCGTCACTGCTCTCACGCCCTTACATCTCTTATTCTCTTACCATCATTACACCTTAGGGCGTGATCAAGTGAGGGTGTCGCATACATGACCAATGTTCATGACGTGAGAGAAAGAAGAAAGGGAAAAAGGAGGAGGGGGTGAACATGAGAAAGAGACGATAGTTACGCATGTATATGTGAAGATTGAGTAATAATAATAAGACCATGGGGTATACCTCTTGGTTCAACCACTCCACATATGCGCCAACCACAACCACCCACTCCACCAAAAGTGGTGGAAATGCCCCTTGCCCCACTCACGGTCGAATGATGTAGGCTTCCAACGGTTGAAAGTGCCGTTGCCTCACTCACGCCCAACCCCCCACGCCCGCCCACGCACCGGAGGGGGCGGTGTTCCACGCCTTTTCCACGCCCACTTACCTGGCACACCGGAAGGTCTAATAGTTGTTTATGTGACGACCAGCCTGGATTAATACGGGTTTGATGACACGCTGGCTAACAAATTATGGTAACCGCGTATCAGCGGACAGCGGGTTATTTGACTCGGAATCCGTACATAGATGGAGACATCTCCTCCGCCGGTGTTGTTGTGTTCATTTCTTGAAGCAAACACCACCAATTTTCAACAAATCCAATACTAATTTATTGTTGCTTCAGATCTCACCTTCCTTCGTCTCCACTAGCAGTTAGGGTTTCATTATCCTATCTATCTCTCTCTCTTACAGCATTTCCTTTTATACTAGTCTGTTAAACAGATTCATACTAGTCTGTCGAGGTCGATCTAATCATCGACACGCAAGTTGGTTGCGCGTCTTGATTTGATCTGAATTCGAATTTCATACTGCTCTGTTTTTCCGTCATTGCCGATTTCTGAATCTATTTCTGGTTTTCTGCAACGAAAATGTTCGTTTCTGGACCTTTAACACCTGGCCAGGTAAACATGTAAACTGCTCTTACTAGTTTAATAACTCTTCAGTTGATCACTCGGATTCGGCATCTGTCGGTGCGTAGTTGTTACTTTTTAGGATCTTGTTTTCTGTTTTTGAACTGCAGATTACTGTGTGGACTTTAGTAAGTTCATTAAGTGTAATGAATTTTCATGTATGATTAAACCTACCTTATTACTGTGTGGACTTTAATAAGTTCATTAAGTGAAATGAATTTTAATGTAGGATTAAACCTACTTTATTGCACCTGGGATGAGTTTACTATTTACTCTTTGAATTTTAGATCCTATTTGCGGATGCACTTATCTTTGATTTCTCTTTGAATATAGCTGGTGCAATAGCTTATTTTGAAATGCAAGTAATTTTGGTTGACTGGATACATGAATGAATGAGTTTCTCTTCAATATCATATCAATATGTGTTAAATGGATACAAGAAAGGAAATGATTTGAAAAAGAAATAAAATAAAATAAAAAAACAGAGAAAGATATGAAGTTTAAACAACTACAGTCATATCAATCCAGCAACATATTCCATGTTTTTATCTTGTAGTTATTGTTATATTGTGTTGTGTTATTGATTTTTATCTTCAATAATATGAAATCAGACTGTTTCTAAGACTTCCATTTAATAATTAATAAGGTGTTTGTAAATTGTATTAATACTATCTTGCAGGTGTCCTTTTTGCTTGCAGTCATCCCTATTTTTGTTGCTTGGATATATTCTGAGTGGTTGGAATACAAAAGATCTTCATGGGCATCTAAAGTGTAAGTGGTCTGAGGATCTTTGTGATAGGCTTGTTTGATTGCTTTGCAAATGACTAGAAGCTCATGTGTTTAGGACCATATAGGATAGTTGAAATTAAAGTGTTACAGTTACACAGAGAGTGCTCTAGCTAATCATTGATAGCAGATTGTTCTTTGTTAGAATTATTTTTTGTATTTAACCCTTGTTGGTTCATGGCCATGCTACCTGCCATATGTTGTTTACACCATACTGTATGTACAATTGCCACAATATCTGATATCATGTTTTACTCTACAATAATTTAAATATCAACATGTGACTTCTACAACACACTCAAGTGGAAAAAAATTGACAATGATGTCCTGCTGCTAGTTCTTTTCTTTTTTTGCTTGCCTCTGCCTCCATATATGTTTGAAAGGCAATATATAGTTATTTATCTACCATCAAATTCAGCATCGAAAAAAACATGTGTTTTAAATATTTAGGAACCGTGCATGTTTTAGGGGGAATGCCCCCTTTGGCTTGTAATTTCTTCCTGGTGGTATATATTTTTCCGGGCAAAATGCCCTTTATCCAAAAAAATATATATATATATAGATTCCTTCTTGATTTATACCATCTAGTACAAATTCCCTCTTATAATCACATCTTCCCTACTCAATAAAAGAAATAAATGGCAAGTTCAGTGAGAACATTAGCAGTAGGCCAGTAGCCATGTTACTCATTGCTAGAATGTATATTTTTGAGTATTATGTCTATCCTTCTCAGATTTTAAATAATTGATATCTGTCCTCAAACTTGAGGAAGGGTAGGAGATACAATTATATTAGATTCAACAGCCCTGGTTTTATTAGACTTAAAAGTACCTTATTATTGTGATTAGATTATGAGCGTCAACGTTTCCTATCCATTAAAGTGATGTTTTAGGTCCTAAGTGTAGAATTTTAATTATCTCTTTAGAACATGGAATGATACATTATTTGTTATCTTTTTACGACTTACCTGCCTTTTTTTGGCTGGGAGTAGTCACTCAGACAACAATTTGGTCGAATTGGAAACCAAAACTAAGGAGGAAGATGTCCAAGCTGTTTTGCTGGAAGGAGGCCTCACAAAATCAGCATCATTGAAACAACCTGCTACTTCCATTAAAGCTAATTTAATCAGGTTGGTCAATCAATTTGCTGATTATATTTTCCAATTCTACATATCTTTTTTGTTAACTTGTTAATCTACATAGAGCAGGAAACAATCACACTTGCACAAAGATATACGACTCTTTTGTGTTTATTATTAAACTTGGAACAAAAACAAAACTCTAAACAATGACCTGGATTTTTCAAACTAAACATAAAATTGCACAGCAAGCAACCTAATCATATTTGACTCCAACTCAAAAACTTAAACATAACATAATCTAAACTTAAACATAACCAAAATTTATTACTTCGATCTTTATTTCAGACACTCAACTTTAGATCTCCATAACCACCCCTAGAAATCAACCCATACCACCTTCGCAAGCTTTCCACATTAGCCGACATGATCGGTATTGTATTTTTTACATTTTTTTCTATTACTCGTGACCATCTGCATCTCTGTATCTGTAGATTTGTAACAATGGAAGATTCTTTTTTGCTTGAGAACCGAGCAACCTTGAGAGCAATGTAAGCCATTAGACTTTTGCTGGTGCTAGATCTATATCGAAGCTTGATCTTTAAATCTGATGCAGTAATAATGGATTTTCACAATCTTATGCAGGTCAGAATTTGGTGGAATTTTGTTCTATTTCTACATATGTGATCGCACCAGTTTGATTGTTGAATCTACCAAGGTTCTACCTCATGTTCTACTATTCTGCTTTTTCTCCTAGCTCAAATAATAAAATTAGTATCATCTTGTAAACCTAAAGTGTAATATCATTGGTGCATTTTAGTTGATACACTTTTTCTTGAGCAGAGCTACAATCGCGATCTTTTCCTGTTCCTGTACGCTCTTCTCATAATAGTTTCAGCTATGACTTCTCTTAAGAAACATAGTGATAAGTCAGCATTCTCTGGGAAATCATTACTTTACCTCAATCGACATCAAACAGAAGAATGGAAAGGATGGATGCAGGCAAGAAGTTCTCTATACTGTTACTCTGAACTTACATTTGTTAATAATAAAATCAACTTCTAAATTTCAATACATTGATTAACACCGACGCAGTTTAACCTGCCAATCTTCTACCAGTAGAAAATGGATTCTATCTTCAATTTTTGTTATGATATAATTTTGACAGGTTCTATTTTTGATGTACCATTACTTTGCTGCTACGGAGATATATAATGCTATTCGTGTGTTTATTGCTGCATATGTCTGGATGACTGGTTTTGGAAACTTCTCATACTATTACATCCGCAAGGATTTCAGTGTTGCACGCTTTGCACAGGTTAACTTTTACTTTCCATTGTGCTGGTTTTTAAGTAAATCTACTGGATATTGTGATTCCCTATTGTGGCCATTGGTAACCTATTGGTTTTATGGACATCACATATTCACATTGACAAAATTCCAGCCTATCGTCTGATGAGAAATTTTTGTGCTCTGCTGTCAAAATTTTCCTTGTCTAAATGAAAAGGTTTTTCATATAACTGAATTTATAATACCAAGCATGGAGAATCCATAGGCCTAACATTTGAAGTTAAATAAAAATAAAGAAGACAAGTTACCGACATAGCTAGAAGTTGCAAGTTATGAAGTCAGGCTTGGCTACTTGAGACATCATGCTAAAGACAATGAAGTAAGGCATATAAATACTTTCTAATGAAAGTAGGTCATTTAAGTGAACTACAATAGGTAATTATAGTTAAAGTTGAAAGTAATTAGCCTTGAACTTGAGGTTATCAGTGCTGAAAAAAAAAATTCAGGACTTTTTGTTTGGTTAAAATGTCAGTTTCAATTACTACGTAGAAGTTACATTAGCATGAGTGATAATGATGCATGCATGATCAATTGATTGAGTGATAACACATCTTCTATGCATGATAAAGCGAGAAATTACTGGTTCTATATTTCATGATTACTCTTACTGTTGATTTATGTTAAGGATGCACTTAAAATTTTCATTATTGCAGATGATGTGGAGGCTAAATTTTTTTGTGGCCTTTTGCTGTGTTGTTCTTAACAATGATTACATGCTCTACTACATCTGCCCAATGCACACACTTTTTACTCTTATGGTGTATGGAGCACTTGCTATAGGCAGCAAGTATAATGAGATAAGATCAGTGATGATTACAAAGATCCTTGTATGCTTTCTGGTGGTTATCTTGGTTTGGGAGATACCTGGAATTTTTGAATTCATTTGGAGCCCATTGACCTTCTTATTAGGTTAGTTTACTTCATTACTAAGTACATTATAATAGGTAGAGGTGACTTGCTGGGCTGGATAACAGATACACAATGGGTTTTTCTGGTAAATGGTGAAATGGGTCGTGTCTGGTCTGATTGATGTTAGGGATTCGGATATTGCAAACACACACAATCTCTATAGAAAAATTAAACAAACACGAGACAAGGATTTTACCTGGTTCGGTTGAGGTGACCTATATTCACATGATGCAATTCTTGCTTTTTGCTCTCACCACTTGTGATGAGAAATTACAAGCACTAGATGACATATAAATAGATACAAATAAGGGTTTAACACTTTAACCCATGTTGAACTAGAAAACATAAACAGACCATAAAACAGATATAGGGCCTGTCCAAAACCTCCTATGTCTTTGGTCTGCATTAAACCCAAAAACATGGCTTCAAAATCTTCAACAAATAACTGGGCCCAAACTGAGGCCCAAGCTTGCACAAACTCAACAGTTGACACAGATCACTTCATGACTCAAAAAATAAAATCTTCCTACCAAATAACTTTCATGTTAGTTACCATTACAAAATTAGTGTTATTTAGATAATTATCTAAGTTTTTTAATAAAATGGTTTATGGGATTTTATGCAATGAACGTAGACTTTGGGCAGGCTTTAGACTGGTTTGACATATTCGACCGGTTTGACCCTTTTATTTTGACCTAATCGTTTGCTCGTTTGATCTTACTAGTTATTCCATCAGTATTATAACATAATCCCATTTTACCAACCCATTTATAACCAGTGCTGATAATTGCCACCTATACCTATATGGTATGCCTATAATTGCCACCTATACCTATATGGTTAATGCAAATAGGCAGGACAATTATTCAAAGTAGAAATTTTTAAAAACTCTACATTTGGATTCTTGCTCATTAAAACTGTATGCATGAGCAGTTGCTTTTGGTGAAAATTTTTCTGTGCAATGCTACCTTTTAATAATCAACGGGTATAAAAAATTGAAATGTGTAGCATATTGAATAAAGTTGTAGAAAAGTGAATATGAGCTCCTGATATCAGTTTCCTTCTATACAATTTTTAATAAAAAAATTTAATTTAGACATGTGGTCCTTGAAGAGTATCTATTGCTTTCACAGGGTATACAGATCCAGCCAAACCAGATCTCCCTCGATTGCACGAGTGGCATTTCAGATCTGGCCTTGATCGTTATATATGGATTATTGGAATGATATATGCATATCTTCATCCTAATGTAAGCTCTTTAAAGTTGATATCTCTCTAAAGATCGCTTACTAGATGAATGTTAATGTTAAAATGATATAATGTTATCTTGATCTCAGGTTGAAAAATGGCTCGAAAAACTTGAGGAATCAGATAGTAAGCGCAGACGCACTGTTAAAACATCCATTGTTTCAGTATCTCTTCTGGTTTGTATAAATTTTCTTATAGTTCACTTTTCTGTAGATGTAAATATGACAATTTCATCCCGTTACTTGTGAATGGATTTCTTCGGATAATTATGTGTAACCAAACAAGTCAAATAAAAAGATTTAGCTAAAACTGAAAAATTCTGGTTGCTTAAAAGGTATGAAATCACCCAAAGTGTATTTCCAAAGCATATTTTTTTACATTTATTTTATTATTGTTATAATATATAGTTTTGTGATCATAGGTAGCGAGTTAAGTATTTATAAAATGGTTTAAAAAGTGTCTGCAGGCCAACCCAACCTGACCTACATTAGACATTGACTTTCCATGACAACTGTTTTTTCTATTATATTGTTGTGTGGGCTTAGTACATCAGCTATTTTTTCAGGCCGGATATATGTGGTATGAATACATATACAAGTTGGACAAGGTTACATACAACAAATATCATCCCTACACATCATGGATACCCATAACGTGTGTAATCTATTTCTTCCCCTATTCTTATAAATATTTCTCTAGTGTATTAAAAAATCCCACTTATTCTTGTATGCTGTGTGTTAAAACATTTTTGTTTTGCTCTCAGTGTGTATATTTGCTTGCGCAATTTCACTCAACAACTTAGGAACTATTCGTTAACCCTCTTTGCGTAAGCTCTCCTTACCTAAAACTATTTTAAATTTTGAAACTATGAACTTATGTTTTTTTAGCATGTTTGCTCCACTAACTATTGATTTTGACCATTTGTACATTTTTAAATGCTAATAGGTGGCTTGGTAAAATCACTTTGGAAACATACATTTCACAGTTTCATATCTGGCTAAGGTGAATATCATTATCCCCTTTTATATATATAACATCTCTGTGGAGTGTGAACATCTTGCTCTGTTTTGTTAATTCGTTTGTAAATTCTACACGAGACGAAACTTTACACAAACCCAAAATCGTGTTCGACATATTAATTCAAAACGACCCGTTTAACCTGGAAAAAGGTGATTTCGAGAATACAAATGATGTGTTTACATCATTATGTTTGTACTATAAGTCTTATGCCCATCTCTCTTTTATCTTAAATTTTTTGTAAAAAAATACTCATCAATTTAAGTTGTGACATAAACACATTTTTGAAATGAGTTACAAGGATAAATAGGGCAGCCTGCTAACCCCCACCAGATTGACCTGAATGCAACATGTTCTAATAAACTTGTTCATCCAATACCATCTCAAACCTGTTCAGACTAAACCCAAACCTGAAAGTTTCTTGTTTATGTTCATGTTGTGTCGGATATTCTCACCACCAATCTCTTTCTACCATATTTAAATTTTTTGAAGAACTTGACTGTAACCTGTGAAACTGCAATGGTTGAGTATTAACAAACATTAATGTTGCAGATCAGATATCCCCAATGGACAGCCAAAGTGGCTTCTATCTTTTATTCCAGATTATCCTTTGCTGAATTTCATGCTTACAACCGCAATTTATGTTTTGGTGAGTAAAATATTCTTAGACCTTTCTTATATGATATAACAAACCTTGCTTCTTATATCCTTTCTCTCCGACTTATGCAGATATCCTGTCGGCTCTTTGAACTAACAAACACGCTGAAGTCAGTTTTTATACCCACTAAAAACAACCGCCAACTTCTCAGCAATTTTGTAGCTGGAGCAGCAATTTCTGCTTGTTTATACTTAATTGCTTCCATTGTTGTTCAGATTCCTCAGTAGTTGGTAAGCCCTTATATCTCACAACAATGTTTACGTGCATTTGAGTAACATACACATAACTCCTTTTCCTTTATGTTCTTTACAAAAGTTAGGGTTGAACGAAGTGTTAGTTTTGTAAAATGGTTCTGCATAACACAAGCTCTGTGCTTTATAAAAAATGATCTTGAAATCAACTTGATTATCATTTTGCATTTTTTTTTGTTGATGTGAATTTACAGGCATCAAAGATTATTAGATGATGCTGTATGTTGGAATTGGACATACATGAAACATACATACATACATACACTCATACATACATAGATCAAGCTGGAGCAATTTAAAAGTGTCTTCATTTCCAACAACTCACAAGGCAAACCACACCGTTTGTTGTTGTTTTTTGTAACATGTTTTGATCCCCCACCCACTCCCAATCTAAACTGATACATGTAAACAGATTACAGATGTGATGTAGATTCATTGCAAACACTTTGAAATTCAAATGTGGTCATTTTCTTGTGTATGTAGGTGTCATATTATAAATTGAATTTGACTGGAAACCATAATACTGAAATTCAAATGCAGTAATTTTTGTGTATTTAGGTGTCATGAGCTTTTGATAATAATGTCACCAGTTGAATGCTAGTTTTTGTAATGCTTACGCTGAACACAACTCTAGGGACCATCCTCCTTTACTTGGGCTTGGGACCTGAGGGACTAATTGGCATCTTTACGATTTCTAATTGACATCTTTGCCAAAGTTACTCTGTAACTAAATGTCTAAATGCTAAAAAAGTTACAAAACCAATTAAGCGGAAAGGCAACACAAGCGGTCGGTTGAATGAAATAACAATATACAAAATAACAATGAATGTCAAATGAGAACGATGAATGTCAATTGAGAGAATTTGCTTGGGACGCAATCGAATACTCGGATGGAATCATGAACATTGGAGCATCGAGCACAATAGGGTTTTATCTAGGGAAGTTTAAGGCTAAAATTATTTAAAAAAAAATTGCTTGGGCTAGTAAATTTTTAAAAGAAATTTAGGTCTCATTAAAATGGAGGTCCAAAGCTAGGGCTTAAAAATAAACAATATGAGCCAGTTTTGTAAGTGGTTGTAGATCAAATCCTAGAGCATGGTTGTAGTGATTTTACGGGTAGTTTTCATTTGATGGAGACTCTACCTTATAAATGGAGATGTCACGTGTTTAATTCTGAGCAAATGCATAATGATTTTGGAGTAATTTATGAGTAAATGTAGAAATTTTTAAAAAATAATGGGTAGATGGAACGTCGTAATCCAACAAACTTAGCCTAGTGGTTAAGGCCTGGCTCTTTCTTCTTGGAGACCAGAGTTCAAGTCTCACTGATTACACTATAATGGATATCAGGTGAAAGAAGAAATCTTAAGGGTTCTGAACCAATGGGGACAAAGGTTTACCAATTCCACGGGGTTTCGCACATCAGGGGGTACGGTCTCACGGTCAGCAATCGAGGAATCGATCTTGATTACCAACCGCCAGAAACTGAAGGTAGCACGACGTGACCCTTTACCGTGAAAAAAAGATGGAACGTCGTAAGTCCATTAGTTCTTTAAAAACCTTTGTTTACTTTTCATTAGAATAGATTTACGTTCTATTTTTAATATATCCAACTGTTCTTTTAGACAACAAGAAGTGGGACCTGAGGTTATGCAGGACTAGTGGAAACACCGTCTCGCTTTTTGGTACTGCAAAATTTTGACGACCATCAGCCTATTTAGTATTTCCTAAAGAACGATTATCATTATTTTCATTGTTGCTATTATTATTATATTATGTATTTTATTATTTATTATTTTGTAATTGCTCTTATTTTGTTATAATATTAAATCATTATTTTTTATATTAGTTTATTTAGTTTAGTTTGTTCAAAAAACAGTAGACATGTGAGGGACGAAAAAAATTTAATATGTTGCAAGTGTGAAATAATTATAACTCAAGGATTGTCAGAGATGTAAAGATGAGCTCCTTAAATATATCATTATAAGCTGTTTTTTTTTTTTTTTTTTTTTTTTTAATTTCTCTAGCTTAATATAATAAAGTTGTTTACATATTATACAATGAAATTTAAAACTTACATAATGTTTGAAAATTACAAATATATTAGAAATAATTACATAAATTAAGGTATCACAATATAAACTTATAAATATAATTAGTGCTCAAGAGATTAGACCATATAAACTTTATCAAAGATGATCCAAGTGCATCAGAAATTTCACTATCACGTAAATTATATTTTTTAATCTCTCTAGGAAGTGTTCAATTTCTTTTTTGCCTTCATGTTTGTAACTTGGTTATTCTTCATCATTATCATCATCTGACTAATTAGATATGTTGTAATCTTCAATCCTCTACAATCATACTATATATGCACTATCTTCAATTCTTCATTATCACTAGTGTTTATATTTGCATACCTCTGGAATATATGGTAAAATATCAGGCCAGTGCCACTCTATGTATATTGACTTCTCAATGCAAGCATGTAGATTTTCAAAGGGGAAAATCCCCAAAATAACCAAATGAATAGTTTTTTTTTTTTTTTTCTAATATACCCATTTGACTTTCTAATGCCAGATAATGTCTATACTGTGTACGTGCGCCGCCCGCCCGTATGTACATAGGCGGGCGTCTATACAACAACCATTCAAAAGTTGACATGTGTCTTATACAGGTGCAGACGCCCATATACTCTGACGCACGCCCATAAGTTCTCAAATTTTGTCCCGGGCGTCGGGCCCACTCAAACGCCATCATCACGGTCGGCCGCTCATAAAATTGAAAAAAATTACGTGCGTTAGGTAGACAGGTGCCCGAACGTAGTATATGGGCGCCCGGACCTTGTATACGGGTGCCCAAACCTGGTATACGGGCATTTACTTTTTTTTTTCTCTTACAGGCGCCGCCCATGAGTTACAGGTGCCCGCCTGTGTCAAACAGGCGTCCACCCATAAACATATAGACACCCGACTTTTAAAAAAATCATATATAAAAAATCTTAAAACGCAAATGATATGACCCAAAAAAATTCTTATATAAAAAATTTAAAGTTTATTTTTTAAGATTTTTCTTATATAATTTTTTTTATGTAAGATTTTAATTTTTTGAGTCATATCATATGCGCTTTAAGATTTTTTTCATATACAATTTTTAAAAAAGTCGGGCGTCTATATGTTTACGGGCAGACGCCAACTGTTTGATACGAGCGGGCGCCTGTAAGGAAAAAATTAAACGCTCGTATACCAGGTCCGATCGCCCGTATACTTGACGCCCGTAAATATATTTTATTTTTCAAATTTATGGGCGGCCAACCATGTCAGTGGCATCAGAGTGCAAAATTTGAGAACTTACAGGCATGCGTCAGAATATATGGGCGTCCGCCCCTCTATAAGACACGTGTTAACTTTTGAATGCCTGAATGGCGGTTGTGTTGGTGCTCGTAAATCAGTTAATGGGTGGACATAGGATTTTCAGATGGACATTTTGGAGAAAAAAGGTGGTCAAGTAGACGTTTTGAGGATTTTTCCTTTTTAAAGTCCAATACATATAGTCATTGCTTCTATCATTCAATTTCTAGAAAACTCAAAAGGAGACTATGCTTGAATGAATCAGTAAAGTAACAAGAGAGGGATGCGATTCTCGTTCTCTTCAAACAAAAATCCGAATGATGTCGGATCAAATGCAAATAGTCACTTGGTTGAATATACTTCTTGTAACAAGTAGATGTCATTAGCTAGGGTTTGGCATATTGTTCACTAACTATTTATAGGAATACAATTAATGATAACAATTACAATGAAAACCTAATCATATCATGCCTTCTAAATATAAATAGATTACTACAAACCTTAACTAATATTATATCTAAGTTGTAGGAGCGGCCGGGCAATAATCACAGGCTCATACTATAGCGGAAAACAATGAATATGTTAGAAAAAGAACACAGAATCTTGAAAAATAAGAAAAAAACCCATAAAACCACAAATAGTAAGAAAATTTTGTGGTTGCAAACAACCAAGGTTGCAAAAAAACCCATGACAATATATAGAGTTATGTGAACTTAATAAAAAACTAGAGAGCAAAAACTTCACAATGATTCGTTAAATAAAAAAAAAAACTTAAGAACCAAAATGAAATCATCATTTTATGACGCATGAAATATCTAATAGTCACCAAAGTTTAGCATTATTTATTTCAACCACTCAATTTCTAGCACCGATATTTTATTAATCTTAGCTCAAATTTGAACATGTTTTGTTTCATTGTGGACTCTCACATGCTATAACATAAACCCGAGATATTTATCTATATAATTCATATATAAATATGATTAATTATTATGTCTAAAGTTAGTGAAAAACACACTTTTTCACTAAAATTTTAAATATTATATACTTTATTATAACTAATAATATCTAAAATACCATTTTAGTAAAACACAAAGAGTATAGAATCCAATCAACCTCACATATATCGGATAATGATTCATATATAAACACCTAAATTAGTAAACTGATTGGAAACAGGGGCACAACTTAGTGAAGACTGGGGGGTGGGGGGGGACCGCCCCCCTGTTTTCTCGTGTATTAGTGTATATTTCTCGATACGTAGTGTAAAATTTTTTAAAGACCTTTATTTCGCCCACCTGAAAAAAAAATTATTTCACCCCACCTAAAGTTTTGGTCAAGCCCGCCACTGATCGGAAACTCTTTAGTTTATGTGTTTTGCCCCGAACCCCCATGTAGTGGTGCCCTAGAACCCATCATAGTCTAGGGCTTTGTCCAACAACCTTAGAGATTTTCACAGTCCTAGAAAATTGAAATGGTTTTGATTGATAGAATGTGTGCTTCGTGCCTTGTAACTTAATCAATATGTATTCTAGCTTCTCATTAGTTTGATTCTAACTAAATCCAATTATATACATATACATACACACACATGCTAGCTAGGATGAGTATGATGACACAAAAATAATCAATAGAATGTCTGTCATGAAGCATATATAGACATGGAGACAAGTCTGTGGAGGAGACACCTGACTGCCTCTCGATCGACTGTATATCAACGACTTCGACCGTAGATGCATGCTCTAAGAACATGATCGATCGCTTTTAGCCTAAAAGTAGGTAACTTGATATAATTGAACATATAGTTATATATTAAGAGTCTAGAACAATAATTTTCAATATATATATGTAATAAACGTACCAAGAAATAATTATATATAGAAAATGATGCACTAATAAATGTGTATATAATTACATAACTTAAGCACGTAGGTGTTTCTTTGTATATATGATCGATGCAAAAACAACACGTACCCAAGCAAGCTACCCTTGAAAAAATGGCGAAAGTCAACAAAACGTCAGAGATTGTATTGTGGTCGGTAGGGGTCCCGGGGGTGGATGGAGCTAGGCTTGCTGGTTGAATTCAGGCTCTTGTTTAAAAGTCATAGATGGGACCATATCTTGTAAAAGGCCATAATCAGGAATCTGAAGCTGCTGAATTGGGGTTAGGGTGCTTTGCTGATAGTGTGAAACAGCACCACCATTTCCACCACCATGACCACCACCAAAGTTATAGAAACCATGAGGTATCTGACCAAGAAACTCATGTTGAGGGAAGCTAGATCCGCCGGCAGCCTCCGTCATCAACCTGCCTTGTGCCGCCATCATCGACGGTGGGTACAACATTCCGCCACCAACATTTCCTCTGAGTGTTGATGGCAAGTGGTGGTTGTGTTTCCCTTCATACGTGGTGATCACAGTCGATGGATCTTGATATGATCTTTCCACTCGCTTCTTTACTGTGCACTTTTGAGTTGTGCATCGATAGTAGCTTCTGTAAACAAAATCAAGACTTCTTGTTAATTAACTACAAGAATTAATTTGTGAGAATTAAAAACAATGTTTTTTTTTTTTAATATTTTTTTATTGGATCTTGATCAAGAATGTGAAAGAAACTTACCCAATCATGACTTTGGTGATAAAACACAAAATAGGTAGGTAAAGAATATATGGTTTCATTTTTAAATTATATTATGAACCCATTCAAAGATTACATTAAGTCAAATATAAAACATAACCCAAGAAACCACTTATGATCATAGCAATTCAAATATATGCATATATTCATACATGCATACACACACACATGCATATATATACTCGATCTGATGTATGTACCTGGGATAAGGGCTATTCTTGACGGCTTTCTGTCCATATTTCCTCCATCGATATCCATCTTCAAGATGATCAATCTCGCTCTTTGTCATAAAAGCGAACCGTGGCTCTCTTTTCTTCTTTTCATCTTTCTTCTTTTGCTTAATCCTGCTCAATGTTCAAATAGTTATTGAGTGCATGAAAATCAATTTACAAGTAGCACCCTAATATATACCAAGAAACTAGCTTGTAGCCTAGCTATGCCAGAAAAGATGTTTCTTCTAGGGTTCAAGTTTCAGATGAACAAAAGGTATATGCAGATTTAGATGTATGATTTGATGGTATATATAAGTTAGTTGTTGTAAAAAAAAAAAAGAAAGAAGATAAACCCTAATATGTGGATCGATTACTATCATGCATGATATGACTCATGTATAGTATCATACAAACTTACAGTACTTTCTTAGAGCTGTCTCCTCCATTTTCCACTAGATCTTTCAACTGATTCTCCTTCTTATCTTGTTGAAGCTGATCATGCTCATCATCAGCAGCCTGATCTGTAGATGTTGAAAGAGCAGAAGAAGAGTTTGGTGTTACAGGAGTAGTCTCGGCGGTCACACCAAACAAGTTTCCAATATCAGCAGCAAGTGGCTGCTTTTGATCAACTTCAAGAGCAAAAAGTAAGGGTGGTGAAGAAGAGGAGTACCCAAAATTGGTTGCGGGTGTGTTATAATCACTAGATCCAGTACTGAAGAGGCGTGTTAGACCCATGTAGTTATGAACTCTTTGATGATTTGGTGGTGAAGAATCATCTGTTAGGGTGGGATTAGGGCCAAAGAATGAAAAAAGGGTCTCATGATTAGCTTGTAATTGATCATCATGAAATGGATCATGGTAGTAGAGTTGTCTTTGATCTTCAGACATGGCTGAAGATGAAGAAGAAAAAGAAGAAGAAAGAGAATTAGTAGGGAAGTTTGACAAAGAATAGGTGAAGAGTAGTCTTTATTTATTTATGCTTTGACAAATTATGAATATATGGGTGAGAGAAAAGTTTTGAATGAGGGTTTGGGAATGAACCCCACCAAATAAAAGATATGTTTGACAAAGATGAATGTTGTTGCTTGTTTAGATCCTAAGACTTTGATGAGCCTTTTAATGCTTGATCAAAACATATTTATGTGTTATATTAATGGTTATAACAATAGAAATATGTGTGGTCACATAATAAATTAATGTTGCCTTTAATCTCATAAAAAGTACAATTAATTGACACATGAAAACTTTATGTTATTACATAGGAACCACAATGTTTGACAAAACTCAAAACAAATATACCTGTTGATTAAATGGCCGGGTTAACCTAAAAGAACAAAACGGGTTAACCTAAACAGGGTTAGGTTCAACTAAATAGTATTCTCATCAGGTCATGATATCAAATTTAAAAAGGAAAATTCAAAATTTTAGAAGGAAAAGTTGTCGAAGTGTAATTTAGTCATGACTACATTCCCCCTACATTTTTGAACGTTTATAACTTTTACATACGATATTTTAAATATATATATATATATATCATTAAAATGAGCATTTTTTATCTTTAAATGAGTATAGTGTTGCTATAAAAAATGAATTTTTTTTCAATTCATTGTGCATATTTATCGTCTTTGTGGCTTTTTTGAACGTTTGTGTATAATTATATTTTTTTATATTTTTCTTACAGGTAATTGTGTCTTTTTTAAAGATCATTTTGTTATTCATTATCATCATTGTCTTATCATTGCTTGACATTATATATTCTACAACATAATTGTGTCTTAATTGTTCAGGAAAACATAACATTGAGCAGGAAACATAGAATACACAATGACCTGTACAAAATTGTTCATACCAGTCATTGTGTTTTTATAGAAAATTGTATCTTTTTTAAAAATCATTGTATTATTCATACTTGTCATTGTGTCATCCTTACTTGACATTATGAATTCTTTAACATCATTGTGTCTTAAATTATTCAGGAAAAACAACATTGAGCAGGAAACAAAGAAGACACAATGACTTGTATAAAAGACATAATGTCATGTATAAAAGACACAATGATATGTATAAAAGACGCAATAAACTAAAAAACATTTTTTACAGCAACACTATACTAATTTTGAAGATAAAAAAATATTTGTTTTTATGGTTTTTTTTTTCAAAAAATAATTTCGTATGAAAAAGTTATGAACGTTTAAAGACAGTGGGAGAGCTTAATAAAAAAATCAATAAAAGTAGTTATTACTAAAATATCATTCAACAACTTGATTTAATCATAGTCATTGATCAGTGATCTAATGCCTCAAGATCCTTCTTACACTTTTTAGAATAAGAGATTTATTCAAGGGCCGTTTATTAACATGTAAACCATTAATTGCTGAATAATTAAGATCGATGTCTTAATAGTTAAGAGAGTCTGAGTCATTAACTGTTGAACCTTTAATCGCCTTCGGAGTCATCAACCTTCAGTCTCCTTCGTAGACGTCGGTCATCTTCGGTCGTTCATAGCGGATGTTGATTCAGACTCCTTCGGTCGGTCCTTCGTCTCCCATTGGTCATCGATTCAGACTCCTTCGGCGGTTGAGCGGCAGTGGCCTTCGACGATGGTGCTTCTATCCCGTGTTTCCCCCATTCAGACATTTTATCATATTCAGATGTGTTTTTTTTTCTTGAAACATACGGTCTGAATCCGAATGATCTAACCTAAACACAAGCTAATGTTTAAATAAGTTGAATTTAGTTATACGATCAACTTGCTTGATAAATGGTCTGTATATATACACACCTCTTTAAGTTTATGGATAATTTTAAAAATTAATTCTTTAATTTTAATTTTCATGCATCTATCTAATTTAGGGGAGTAATATAATTCTGTTATTTAACTAATTAATTTTGATCGTATATTCATTTACGGCAAATTTATTCATTAGTCTTAACGTACGTATTCTCAATATTTTTCATTTTTCTCGAACATTTTGATCAAAATGTACATAAATACCCAATTTTGCTAAATGATGATGCAAGATAATTAACAAAATCAAATACGTACAAAAGAAACCACTTTCAAAAAGAGGTTAATTAATGTAATTAGGCTGGAGTTGTCGATCGTTTAATTAAATTGTTTTATATATTCCTCTTATATATTGATCATAAGTGGCCGGCCTTTACATACGTAGACCCAAATCAAGACACGCTATCAAATGTGTTCAATGTTAGGATTGTTATCTTTTAAATTATCACCTGTTCAAATCGTCATATGTTGGTTTTTCTTTTTCTTTTTTTTTTTTAGTTTTAGGTTACTTTTTGTCATTTAATTTTTAGTTTTATATTTTTTTATATTTCTTTTGTTATCTGAATTAGGCTGGCTTAAGAGGTAACTCTCAATATTTTTTTTATTGACTTCCTAAGGGTCTACTAATCCTTTTTTTTTCTTATAGGTTTGTATACATATTTTTATATGTGTTGGAGTTTAAATTATAATTTTTTTCATTCAATTTTGAATTTGAATTTGAATTTGTTTTCTGTTTTGTTACTTGAATCAAATTTAACAAATTCTGTTTTAACATTTTTTTATTTTCATTAATGTTTAATCACAATTTTTTTGATTTATGCATGTTTAATTTTAAAATTTCCGGGTTTCTTAACATACAGGGGCGTACCCACATGGACGGCAAGGGAGGCAGCCGCCCACCTTGAAAAAAAATTTTTTAGTAGTATATATATATTAAAATCATGATCGCCCTCGTAAAATTTTGCAATCGACCCCATTAAACTTTTGATTTCTTAGTGTTAATTAATAAACTAAGTTAAAAAAATGTCCAACTAATTAATAATTTAAACCCAATGCAAAATCAAGTTTAGTATTAATTATAATGCGTCAAAGCACCACTAAACCAATTAAAAACCGAATTCAATTGAATATACCAATTAAAAACGAATAAACCAATCCAAATAAACCAAATTCAACCTTATATATTATAAACAAAACAAATTTAAATCTGAATTGGCTTTTATCGGTTAACCAAATAAACTTAATTCAAAAAAAATTGGAACCGATAACCATACCAAAACCGAAATTCAAATACAGTTAAGAACCGACTTCAGAATTCGGATACAGTTAGAAACCAAACAGAAAACCGAAATCATTATTCGGTTCGTTAGAAACGTCTCCTATACGTTTTTTTGAATATATATAAAAAATAAATTCATATACTGAACAACTTTAGATATATTGTATTTTCATTATTTATTTATATATGAAATCATTTACGGTTTTGAGAAAGGGTTACTTAGAAACGTATCCTATACGTTGTTTTGAATATACATAAAAAAATAAATTCATATAGTGAACAACTTTAGATATATTGTATTTTCGTTATTTATTTATATATGAAACTTAGTTTGATTGTCGTTTTTTAACATGACCCGACCCAATCCGCCCCAACCCAACTTAAACACCAACGAACTTAAAAAAATTCTGCCCCCCATGGAAAAAATTTATGGGTCCGCCACTGTTAACATGCAACTTTCTTCATGTTTTCTAAATATAATGTCGTCATATCATTTTTCAAACCAAACCGCTTACGATTAGGTTGATAATCATTACGACTTGCTTTTTTTATTTGCCGTTTTATAAATATTCAGCTAAAACACCCAAAATAACAGCATAAACTCAAAAATCACATGTTAATTAATTCTTATGCGATTAAGTCTGTTCATATGTGAATATACAAATAGAGAGTCAATCGAGATCCAAGTTATAAATTATAAAATTATATTTTATTTCATAAATGTATGTATTCGATCTATATGTGAAAGATCAGATGATATTCATCAGCCATAAAAAAACAGTACGGTGTTAGCTAAATGAAATATAATTTGATGGTATATTAACATTTCTTTTTTCATGATAATTATTAGAGTAAATTCCCAATTTGTCTACTTTGACCCAAAAAAGGACCAAAATGTCCAAATGGTTTGTATTGGCTTAAACCATGGGCATCCCGCCCATAATCGGATCCAACTATGGGCGTCCCGCTCGTAATAATATATTTCAACATGGGCGGTTATGGGCGGGCCGCACATAGTTGGATCCGATTACGGGCGGGATGCCCATGATTTAAGCCAATAGAAACCATTTGGACATTTTGGTCCTTTTTTGGGTCAAAATGGACAAATTGGGAATTGACTTTAATTATTATTTGACTTTGTCACTAGCTAGCTTTTTTTTTTTTTTTGAACGGCAATACCATCATACTCCTAAATTACACCCAATTTTTCCCCATTGCTTGGATTTGAACCCAAGACCTCCTTTCTAAGAGGCAATGCCTCTACCAAGTGGGCTAGCTTCACATGTTACTAGCTAGCTAGCATTGACATGAACAAACTTAATAAATTACACATAAAATAACATGTAATTTGTAGACACACAGATAGATCGATCTCATATGAAAATCGTTTTTTGTATAAATGTTATGATTAAAGAACTTAATTAGTATTAATATAGGATTTTGCAACATCTTTCTATGACGACTTGTATAATAGAGATTGCTTCAAATTGGAAAAATAATTTTTTACAAACTAATTATTATTATTACTTTACTAATATTCGACTAAACACTACTAGAAATGAGTAAACTTTCCGACTAAAATAACTTTACCTGAATTCTAACAACTTAGCAATACATATAATACTAGGTTATTATTATATGTATTACACTTATTAAATATTAAATATTAGCTAAATAGTTAGTAATAAAAATGTAAGAATTATACAACGATATTTTAGCATAAAATGGTTAAAGTGTGTATTAATAAGTATTTTAAATAATAGAATAATAATTAAAAACTTTACCTATTAAAAAATTGATATCTGATCATTTTAGTTTGTAACAACTAAGATTTTTGAAATAGCAGACATTTGTCGAAACTAATTATTGCAAAATCAATATACTAAGATACCATTTTTGTAATTATTAAAGTTAAAAAATTTAATTTGAAATTATAATCAAACATAAATGGTTAAAGTGTAGTTTTCTCTATCATTTCTAATACTTTTGGTTTTTAAATAAATGATTACATTTTCAAAAATTTACTTTTTAAAAAACTTCTATTTTTCTAAAAATACCAATTTAAATATTTCATATTTATAAAAAATGATTTTTTGAAAAATTTCATATTTAAAAACTTTTTTTAAAATGTGTTTTTAATAAAAATTAAATTTTAAATTATTTAAAAATTTTATTTAATAATATCAATAAGGTAAATAGCATGATTAATGTTATAATTAATTAATATGAGAGAAAATATAATTATTAAATATGACAGAGAATTAAATGACATAATAATAAAATGACAAATGAAATTAGTAATCTAAAAGTATGATAAATGGATAAAAGAACTTTTATATTATAACAGTAAGATTATTTGATATTATATTCTTAAAGAATGCAATCTTTCAAAACTAAACAAAGTTACGAAATAAATATTTGTTTCTGAAAGACTAATAGTTTTCAAGAAGACCAAAACTTCAAAGAAATAAAATTCATCTTTCATAAAACAAAGCTTTCAAAGTCCAAACTTTAGAGAGACAAACCATACTTTCAAATAACTAAATCTTTCGAAGGTCTGTCTATATGATAGAACCAAGACCAAGTTCCGAAGAAATGTTCTTTTCAATACCCTTTGAAGACTGCAACATGTCAAATTTTTCTTAGACATGATGTTTTTGATTGTCAGATAAAAAGATGTGTTACCTAACTGCTCACTTGTTAAAAATTCTTCCAAATGACATATACAACCATATTGATGTGTTTTTGCTCTACAGAACATTATCCAATAGATTAATGTAACATGTTATATTATTCTTGCTTGTCTTTTGGATAATTATATACCCTATAATAAATATAGTAGATAATTTCTAATGGTAGTCCAGACCGGTCATATCTGTGTGCATCAGATGTAGTTCTTAATTAGTAGAGACTCTAAATGTAATTGTTATAAAACATAATTGCAACACATGTAACAATGTGAATGCGATTGTATACTTATTGAGTGAAATATACTAGCTTGAGGTAGCCTCTCCTTGTTTTTTTTCTTAGCTTGTATTCACCAAGTGTGTCTTCATTTCGCATGTAAAATCTTTCGTGACATATTAGTCACAAAACAGAAATCTTTGTCTCTAATTGTGTTGAGTTCTACTGAAAAATTCTTATAATACAACAACAACAACAACAAACGTACCCAGTAAAATCCCACTTAGAGTGGGGTCTGGGGAGGGAAAGATAAAGACACACCTTACCTCTATCTACAGGTAGAATAGAGAGGCTGCTTCGCTAGAGTCCCTCGGCTCAAAAAGTGTTTTTTTTTTTTTTTTTTTTTTTTTATTATTATTATTATTATTATTATTATTATTATTATTATTTTTTTTTTACACATCAAGCAACCACAGCCAGAAACACGAAGTACAAAGTATAAAATACCAAAATGAAAACACCAACTATTTAAATGGACAAGAAAACATTAAACGTACAAGTCATCCAGGCAAAAGCGAACACCCAAACCACCCACCCGTAAATAAACAAAACACACATATAAACACATAATCAATAAATCCCGAAACAGCAAACCGGCACGTATGAACACATAACATAAATCCCAGACATTCCTATAACACATATAACATGCATAGACACATTTACAGAAAACACATACCATCCCACCATCCCGCATATAACCACATATCAACCCACCACCCCGCAAAAATAAACACATACCAACCCGCCATCCTGCGAACCTTCAGTTAACACAAAAAAAACACATAACATAAAACCCAACCCATCAAACAGACGCAACAACAACCAACGACCCCTATGTCAAGAAACCTATGAAAGGACCTATGTATCTTGCACCTTTATTCTACGTCTCCACTGACTCCTATCATAGATCATGTCCTCCGAGAGGTGTAGCGCTGCCAAATCCTGTCTTATCTGCTCCTCCCATGTCAACCTCGGCCGTCCCCGTCCTCTTTTCCCCTCCACCGTAATCAGCTCTATTCTTCTCACAGGCGCCGACTGGCTTCTTCTCCTGACATGTCCAAACCATCTCAATCTTCCTTCCCTAACTTTGTCCGAGATGTTTGCCACCTGTAATCGTTCCCGAAAGACCTCGTTCCTTATCCGATCAATCCTTGTGTGCCCGCACATCCATCTCAGCATCCTCATCTCCGCCGTCTCCAGCTTTCTAGCTTGGTTCTTCTTAATCGGCCAACAATCTGTGCCGTACATCATGGCTGGTCTAATTGCCACTCTATAGAATTTACCTTTGAGTTTTTCTGGGAACTTCCTGTCGCATATGATGGCCGTTGCTGCTCTCCACTTTTTCCAACCTGCCTGAACCCGATGAGCTACGTCGCTGTCAATGCCGCCATCGCTCTGTATAAACGATCCTAAGTATTTGAACCTTGTCGTCCCTGGCACCTCCTGGCCTCCAATCGTCAACTGATCGTCTTCGTCTTCGTCTTCCTCGTTTGCCTCTGTAAATTTGCAATGTAGGTACTCAGTTTTTGTTCTACTTATGCGTAAGCCTCTCTGTTCTAGAGATGTTCGCCACTCTTCTAAACGGCCATTTAGCTCCTCTTTTGTTTCTGCCACTAAGACAATATCATCCGCGAAAAGCATACACCATGGGATATGATCCTGGATAGACCTCGACAACTCATCCAGAATAACCGCAAAAAGGAAGGGACTTAATGCCGATCCTTGGTGTAATCCCACCTCCACTGGGAAGAAGTCTGTATCTCCCACCGGTGTTCTGACACTGGTTTTAGCATTCTCGTAGGTATCTTTGATTGCCACTATATACCTCTGGGGAATACCTCTACTCTCCAAGGCATCCCAAATCACCTGCCGTGGTACACTGTCATACGCCTTCTCAAGATCGATGAAAACCATATGCAAGTCCTTCCTCTTCTCTCTATATTTCTCCATTAATCTCCGCAGAATGTGTATTGCCTCGGTTGTCGATCTTCCTGGCATAAATCCAAACTGATTTTCCGTAACTTGGGTTTCTCTTCTCAGTCTGGTCTCAATCACCCTTTCCCAAAGTTTCATGGTATGGCTCAACAGTTTTATCCCCCTATAGTTTTCACAACACTGTGCGTCTCCCTTGTTCTTGTATAGAGGGATTAAAGTACTACTTCTCCACTTGTTTGGCATGTTCCCGGTTTTGAGTATAGTGTTGAACAACATTGTCAACCACCCCAATCCTTCATCCCCCAAACACTTCCATACCTCAATTGGAATATCGTCAGGTCCCACCGCTTTCCTCCTACCCATCCTCTTAAACGCTGCAAAAACCTCTTCTATGGTAATGCGTCTACAATAGCAGTTGTTTCCAGATGTTCCTATGCTTGTGGGGTTTCGTCTATCTATTTCTTGATAGTTGCTCTTGTTGAAAAGACCGTGGAAGTATGTTTGCCACCTATCTTTTATTTCGGTTTCTTTTACCAATACGCGTCCATCCTCTCCCTTTATGAATTTCACTACTCCCAGGTCCTGCCTCTTTCGCTCCCTAGCCTTTGCAATCTTGAACATGGCGTGCTCTCCCTCTTTAGTTTCCAGGCGTGTATACATCTCCA
The DNA here is from genome assembly GCA_009363875.1 of Mikania micrantha. Taxonomy (NCBI): domain Eukaryota; kingdom Viridiplantae; phylum Streptophyta; class Magnoliopsida; order Asterales; family Asteraceae; genus Mikania; species Mikania micrantha. The sequence goes on from CM018696.1 coordinate 88,434,701, forward strand.
TGTAAGCCTTACTTTTAGCTTCTGAAACTGTCTTCTTTGCCTCCCGTTTCGCATCCTTGTACCTCGTCTTCAGGTTTGCCCTCTCTGCGCTTTCTGTACATCTGACAAACTCTCTGAACCTTTGTTGCTTTTCTCGCACCTTGATCTGCACCTCTTCGTTCCACCACCAAGACTCCTTTTGCCCGCTTTTATTACCTGTTGTCATCCCAAGTGTTTCCTTTGCCGCTGTAATCACCTTTTCGGCCATATCCTCCCACATGCGGTTTGCGTCTTCGCATGTACTGGTATGCCTCTCTTCGAATACCTTATTACTGAATAACGCTATCTTTTCTCCCTTCAGGGCGCCCCACCTAATCTGGGGGTTCTTCCTCTTCCCATCTACAAGCCTCTTACGCATAACAATATCCATCGCCAGGAGTTTATGCTGCGACACCACTGTCTCCCTCGGGAATACCTTGCAGTCCCACCACCTGCCACGATCCGCCCTTCTCATCATGAGGTAGTCGATCTGAGTGTCCCGTCCTCCACTACTGAACGTGATCAAGTGTGAATCTCTCTTCTTAAAAAAGGAGTTTATGATGCATAAGTCATGAGCCACCGCAAATTCCAAAAGTGTGACCCCACTCTCGTTTCTGGATCCAAAACCGAAACCCCCATGGACCATGGGGAAACCTTCTTCCTCCTTTCCAATGTGGCCATTGAAGTCTCCTCCTATACAAACTTTCTCATCAGTCGGGATGTTTCTCATCACTACATCCATGCAATCCCAAAACTCCCTCCTTTCATTTTCTCCCAACCCAACATGTGGTGCATAGGCACTCACTATTGCTATCGCCTCCTCCCCTACCACCATCCTCAGCATCATGATCCGGTCATTGTACCTTCTTACTTCCACCAACTGGTCCTGAAGTTCTCTGCTCACTAAGAATCCTACTCCGTTCTTTACTCCATTGGATCCTGAGTGCCACAACTTGTATCCATTGTATTCTGCTCCTTTTGTTCCCTTCCATCTTGTCTCCTGCAGGCATGCAATTTTAACTTTGCGTCTTCTGAGTGCATCCACCAGCTCCAAAACTCTTCCCGTAAGAGTTCCAATGTTCCATGATCCTATTCGCAAAATTTCCCCTGTCCTATTATTCCTTCTACCCACACCTCTCCTCCCCGGACATGATCTTAAGGTATCATAATGTGCTCTCCCGTCTATGTTGTCAAGTCAAAGATACAAGTCTCCACAAGGGCCAACAATACACATAAATAGGTCTGAAACGAACACAAAGAAGCTCACACCAATATCGCAAAACCTCCCAACAATCACAAATTTAAATATAAACAAACTGTAACACTCCTGCAATAAAAATCAGACAAATATACAAATAGCCAAAGTGTGCAAAGAAAAAGATGGAACAATCTCACAGCGGGTTCCTCCACTCCGGCGATCAGTTTCTGTCCTGTCGTTTAACCTGCACGAAATCACAACAGCAAAAGGGAAGCAGGGCAAAATCCTTGTTTCCTGTCTCCCTATTTTGGAACGGTCCCCAGTGTTTTCTTGTGAAGATCCCTGGTTTGTGGGTCAACACATAAAAGGAAAAAAAAGGGCGGGGGTTTGGTTTAACTGCAGTGAGTAAGGTAATGGTACTGTTGGTGGCGGTGGTGATGGTACTGCTGGTTGCGTCGTTGTGGTAGTTCCCTGCTCCTTTTATAACAGATGTGGTGTTGAGGGTGAGGGTGCGGGAGGAGTAGGAGGTTGAGTTTCAATGTGCGACCGGCGGGGCTCTGGGTTTTAGGGCTTCAGAAATTAACGGGTTTTAGGTTGTGGGGTGTCGGTTTTCCCAGCCGGCCGGCTAGTTGGGTGGGCTGTGAGTGAGAGGCCGAGAAGGTAAGAGGAGCAGAGAAGAAGCCGAGGCTAGAGAAGAGAAAGAGAAGACGAAGAAGAGAGAGAGAGAGGGGGTTACCAGAAGATCGAGCAAAGAGAAGAGAAGAGAAGAGAAACGCCTGGAGTGGGAGGTGAGCGGCCGGCCGGCGGTGGTAGCGGCGGTGGTTGGCCTTACGGCCGCACAGTTACCGTTGTCAACAGTGGTTGCGTTTTTCCTTGGAGCTTTCGTACGGAGAGCGTTTTTCCTTTCGTGATAGTGAGAGTCATAACTTTAATATGTAGGACATGATGAGTGATATGAGTTCTTAGAGACGTACGATAAAGATGAGATGATTAGATTTTCTATAGGAAATAGTTAGATATCCCAGTTTTTAGGTATGGCTTTAACCGTAGGACGCCTCTTTATATATAGAACGTGTGTCTAATATGTCAATATGTTTAGTGGATAGGTATGTATAATATATGTTTATGTGTTTGGTTGCGGGATAGGTTGAGGTATGTTTAGTATAAAACTGTCTTTTGATTGTAAATGTTGCTATCTTGGCTTTGTGTGACATATCTAACCTATGCATCTAGGTGTATGTTATATATGGTTTTGTGTTTAACTATTGCAACTAGGTGTATATTCTATATGTTTATGGTGATTATTCGTTGCGATAAATTTTTATGGCAGTGTTTATGGCGTGTTTTTGAAAGAAAAAAAATGCATGTATATGTAAAAAAGGCGGATATATGAGCCGTGTGATCTTCTATGAAATAACATCTTTATCATATTTTAGGTATGAGACATGTTTGTCTTCATATCTTCCTTCCAGACCCAACTAAAAGTGAGATTTTATTTGGTATATTGTTGTTGTGTGTATATACATACAGTTTTTGAGTTTTTAAAAATCTTTTTTAGTCTTCTTAGATAAAATAGATCTTGTAGAGGATTTTTTCCACACACACACACACACACATATATATATATTGACATAGTCATTACAACAAATTAATTCAGACTCTTAATACCTTTAAAATATATACAACTACGTACATAACATTGTGCACAAGTAAATAAACTTTATTGGTGTTAGTCTTGAAGAGAACGATCCATTCGTTTAGGCGAAAGAAAGTTGGGTTTTTTTTTTTTTTTTTTTTTTATATTTACGGTGTCATGTAATTACATTGCCGTTTTCAAATGTTGTTTCTTTTTCGTATTAATTGTTATTGTTACGTGAAGTTGAATTTTTCAAAATTGGACCATAAAGGTGCATGCCAAACTGTCACTCTCACTTGCAAATGGATGGAAGTTGAATGTTAAAATGTGCGGTCCATTTTGATATGATAAATTAGGCCGCGTTATACACGGGAAATATCAAATAAAAAGAGATTTTTGCATAAAAAGAATAAGAATCAAAAGAAGTTTAACAAATCAAATAGATATATATATATATATATATATAAGAGACAGATCAAATATAAAGGGTTATTAACGTGAAAAGGATAGGAAGGAATCTGGGTAATTGATCAAATATATGAATGATTAAGATTTAGTGGTCCCACATTTTGTTTAAACCTTGCGTAAATTAAAACTGAAAGGACAAAAAATGAATTGCCTACGCTTAACACATTAATTTCCTTTGTACGTTAATTGTCCCCTATATATATATATAGGAGAGTGTTCATAAGAAACCATCATTTTGAAAACTAATCACAATCATTTACTATTAGTTTTTTTTCCTTCGTTTTTTAGTATTATAAGGTAAAAAAATGTACAAAAAAGAAAAAAAAAAGATATGTATTTCATGTTATTACACATATGTAACTTTCTGAGTTAAATATACGTAACTTCGTGATCTATGTATCCTTATTAAAAAAACTATAACATTTTTAACATTATAATAAAAAATTATGAAAACAAATTTTAAAAAAATCTATTGGTAAGTATAAATTTTCTTACTTTCTCCAAAATAAGAAGTTTTCTTATGAACTCTCCTATGCACACACACATACATATAGGATTGTGAACATATAACATGGTACTCTTAAAACATTAACACAAATAACTTCGCAAAGATGAAGCTAAATATTAGTTTTTTTTAAGATCATTGTAATACATTTTCAACATTTTCTTCATTTATGAGTTTGCGTAAACTCATCACCTTTACACTTCCTATATGTATTGTATAGGCATATATGAAGCGTATAATGATACAGTCATTGTCAGAAATTCTCGATGTTATGATTGGACTATATACGTCTCGTATGGGCATATGCACCTCGTATAGGTCATATACCAGACGTATATGAAATCCAGTGGCGGAGCTTGGTCGTCTTGAGAGGGGGGCGAAAATTTTTGTAACCCAAAATACATGTTAATTTTTTGAACCGAGGGGCGAAACGCCTATTTTTAACTAAAAATCGCATTTCGGCCGAAAAATTAACATTACGGACGGAAAAACAGGGGGCGGTCCCCCCCCCCACCCCCGGGTCTCAAGAAAGATGCGCCCATGATGAAATCGACAATATATTGTAGAATCAGTATGTGTCAGAGGAGGTTATACGCCTCTTATAGGCTTATGCATGACATAGTGTTGGTAAGTGTTAAAATAAAAAAAAATAATAAGTGTGTAAATAACCAATCCCTTGTATAATCGATGAGCACATAGTTGTTATGGGTTTTCTATATAAAGACAAACATGGATGAACGTTGTCTAGGGTGTAGGGGGTACAAAAGCAAAAGCAAATATTCATTTTACGCATACCTCCATTTCCTTTTTATTCTAAAATGGCGTTTTCAAATCACCAAGGCATGGTGATTGTAGCAACAAGCTAAGTTTATGCCCAAGTTGGCTACTTTAAGATAAGGTTTTTATTATTATTTATTTATTTATTTGTTTTTATAATAATAATAGTCCTAGCTAGGGTAATTATTAAAAGATAGGTTTTGATTATAATTTAAAGGTTATTGGTTATAATAGTTACTATCATTTATTCTCAATTATTTGGTAGTTGTTACACGTTAAAAGATTTTTGGTAGTTATGCTTACGTTCTCATTTTTAAATAATATTATCTATTCAATCAAAATCATATCATGTTTACTGTTGTGTTTTCCCCCCTAAATTTAAGAGCAACTCACGTCTATTAAATTTGCAACTGGGGCTATTTTAATTTGACTTTAATGAGATGAGCCCTCATAATTTGAGAGTGAGTTTATTTGAAAACCAACGATGTCTTGTCATACTGGTAATATGGAGGTATTGGAGAAGTGATAGAAGACCCAGGTTATGAGTTCGATTATCTCACCCGGTTTTACCGGTCTTTCATCGTCGTGTCTTTGAGCAGGTGCTTGAGTCGGGTTTTCCCCGAGAATTAGTGGCTGGTGGGCTAGGGGTTCCGTCCTTCCGGACTAGTGACCAGCTTGGACATCTTTTAGTCATTGAGAGTCGCGTACAGAGTACCCGACAGTTGATTAGTTGGCAAAAAAAAAGTTTATTTGACAACATTAAATACCAAAGGAGTAAAAGAATTTTTTAATTTCTTCAAGCTAGTGTGGAGAAATAACGTATCCCTTGTATATTCGTATGTAATTATGTAAACGGTTCTAATACGCTATGTTAAAACCCATGTATTACATGGGTTCAATATATATAATTTGTTAAAGTCATTAGTTTTTTTTCCTATTATATAGATTTGTATAAATATATGTTTTTAAGTTTCTATTTATATATATTTTATTATTATTTTACTTTCGTTTATTTTTTTTACTTTTGATATTTTTTTTATTTTAATGTTAGTTTTCATTTATTTATAGGTAGATAATATTATTATTTTAAACATAATTATCATTTTTTTTTATTTAATAAAAGAAAGACATTAATAAGAGATAGAGACGAGAAATTTATAATTTGACTTAATCAAAAATTGACATATGATATAAGAAAACTTTTATTTGTTATAATACATAGATTCAACGTTTGTAACTTATTTTTGTAATCTAATGATTAAACATAGTCTTTTGATTTTCTGATATTAATACGTACTCACGTACAATTTTTTATAGATGTAATCGAATATACACACACTCGCACAAGTATATGTATTCTAGTTAAGGTAATATAACATAACGTAACAAAAATGTATGTAGTAAGCTAATTGTAATATAATTTTATGTTGTAATTTTAAAACATAAATTAATAATTTGATTGTATTGATATGGTTAGGTTAAACTAAATAAGTCTTTTAGCCTAAAAACCTAAGAATGATATTGAGCCATTAGATCATTAATCAATAGCTATGATTAAATCAAGTTGTTAGAATGTATTATAGTAATAGCTACTTTTGTTGACTTTTTATCAAGTTTCACATCTTGTTTAAATGTTTATAAATTTTACATATGAAATTATTTTTAAAAAAAATATACCATAAAAACGAACATTTTTTTATCTTCTGAATTAGTATAATATTGCTATAGAAAAAAAAATTATTTTTTTAGTTCAATGTGTCTTTTGTACAGATCATTATATCTTTTGTATATGGATTGTCTTTTGTATATGATATTGTGTCTTTTGTACATGTTATTGTGTCTTTTGTGTTTATGTTTAATATTGTGTTTTAGTGAATTTAAGACGTAATGATGTAAAATACATAATGTCAAACAAGGATGACACAATGACGAGTATAAATAACACAATGATCTTTAAAATGACACAATAAACTGTAAAAAAGATACAATTAACTGTAAAAAAGACACAACTAAACACAATGAGCTGAAAAAAATTCTATTTTTTATAGTAAAATTATAAAATTATACTCATTTTAAAGATAAAAAAATGTTTGTTTTTATGATATATTTTCTTTAAAAAAAAATAATATCGTATGTAAAAGTTATGAACATTTAAAAAATATGAGGGAAAGTGGTTATGATTAAATTATCTTCTAACAACTTTTCCCTCTAAAATTTTAAATTTTCAATTTTAAATTTGATCTCATGATCGAATAATAAATAATTTTTTTTAGTGTTTTTAGGATAAGAGGACTATGTAGTTGAACATAATCTTATATTGATAATACGATGGTCAGTCAACCATTTTGAATTCTACACCCCTCCTGTATCCATTTTAAACCTTAAATGTGGATTTTACGTTTGAGTTATGATAAGCTTCTTTAAAGGTGCCGCATGCTAAGCGCCATGAAATTTTTATTGCCCCATGTAGGATGCCACGATGGTGATTGGTGAGGGCTTAATGGCACATATACAATATTTTATATAATATAATTACTAAGGCTCCCTCCAATGCGCATTTGGCTCATGTAGACATTGCACTTCAGAAGAATGCACTGGAGTGTGCTGACTAGGCAGTTGCACTTCAATTAGTGCACTTGGCCAAGTGCAATGCAGTTGGAGTTAATGTGGGCCCCATTTTCCAAAATCATCATAAATATATATAAAAAATTGTGATGTGGAAGAGAGAGAATACATGTGTGAAGTATGTGTTGGAGTTGAAAAGATGAGAGAGAATGCATGTATGAATTATGAGTAAAAAACTGATGTGACAGTAATGACTAGGATGCATGTAGTAAATGAATGCTTATGCATTGCGGGTAGTCTAATAAAATATTAACAACCGTAAGATTTAAGAAATTACAGTTTTTACCTTTTAGTTTGTAGTATGACAGGTAGTTATTACATCATTTTAATCCTTGATTCACATTAATTTGTGGGGAAAAAGTAAGAATGTTGTAAATTCGTACATTCTTAATTTATACTAGAATAGATATACGTTTAACACTAGTCGACGAGGATATCATGCCGTAACTTGCGCAAGAAAATTGATATTTATTTTTTTTATTTTTTAGGTACGATACATCATAGTTTGTAAAGAAAAATTAAATGAGTCAACAACTAACAAAACACCAAAATAAACCACCAAACTTTTAAGTATATATGTTATGGGTGTTTGCTGTCTGGTTTTAAGTGGAACCACATACCAAACCGTTAACAATGGTTTTTGAACAATGAAAAAAACCAAAACCGAACCGTTATCCACGGTTTGTTTATGGTTTCGGTTTTTGATCCCGCTAAAAATAAAATTGACTCAAACCAAACATTTATAATTAAAGACGAGCTAATTACACCAAGTTTAAATGTATTTTTTTAAATGGCGAATAAATCATGAACTCAACTTATACACACATATATACATGTATATATACGCGAGTGCACACATACGGTCTGGTCCGATTTTTTACGACTGTTTTTTATGGAAACCGTAAACCAAATCGCTTAATTATTACGGTTTTAAACTTTTGAAAACCAAATCGCTTACGGTTTTAAACTTTTGAAACCAACCGACCAAACGTTTGAAAAAAACCAACCATGAAACTGAAATGATGACCGATTTGGGTGGTTTCGCGGTTTGAAACCAAACCGTGAACACTCCTAGTATATATCATGCACCAAAAATGATAAATAACTAAACAACCCAAAGATGTTCGACGCATACAAAATTAAATATAAAATTGTTCATATTAGGAAAACTGAAAAGTGTCCACTTGCAGAAAGAAATTCGTTGTTTAATTAGTAATATATTTATCCGCTGTGCTTGAATCCTTCCATGTTGCTGATGAACACAAACCATGAAGGCTACTGATCAAAGAACACACGTAAAAAAAAAAAAAAAAAACAAGGGTATCATACACAAAACTATGCTACAAGTGAACTCGAGACATCACATTTTAAAGTGTAGGCTAAACCTTACTAGTTAAGCCTTCAAAAACCAAAGATTTAGAATGTCAGATGTTTAAGTGTGACTAAGCCTTTAAAAAATAAAGGTCGGGTTTCATCGAAGCCTTCACTTTTTAAAGGCTTAATCTATTCTTTAAAGCATCACAGGCTAAACGTTTTTTTAAAGGTTTAGCTGACACTCGAATGCCTAGCTTGCTTTTAAAGTTTAAGTTGGCGCTTATGAAGGCTAGCTCTGTCGTTAGTATTTTAACACGGTTCGTTTTTTCTAGTTGTTAACACTCGGTTCAACGTATGTTTTTTAGAGAGAATTGCATATTTTCCCTACCTAACTTGCAAAATTACATATTTCCTCAAGATACAACTTTTGAATGCATAATGTATAATGCTCTTAAAACATCATTTGAGAAAATATGAAATTTTGTAAGTTAAAAAGAGGAAATATGTAAATACTTTTATTTTGTATGAGTGTTGAGTCGGCTTAGCTCGGGTTAATCCCTCCTAGTCAATGTCTCTAGCTTCGCATATGATGAAATCCGTCCTAGTCAATGTCTATAGCTTCGCATGTATATTTTGGTAAAATTAATGAACAAATTAAAGTTTATATTTTTGTAAGTTTTACTTATTTGACCACAAGTTGGTCGGTTCTTTCATATTTTTGCCATACGTATACATTTCTCATCTTCACGTATATTTTCCAATATTTTAAGTTGTTTTCTTAAAAAAGAAAAAACAATAATGGTGTGTTTTCCAAAAACTAATTAAATTGAACTATAATCTGAAATATATTTTTAGTTTGTATGATGATTCATGTAATTTATTGATATTGAAATGTGAATATTATTTTTAATTTGTTTTCTTAAGAGATATATTTGAACTGTAATTAATTCTCAGTTTTTGATATTTTTTTAATTTTTGAAAAGATTATATTGAAATTAGACGGTAGCGAATAGCTTTTATTACAAATTAATTTGCTAATTAACAATAAATTTCAAAATGAATATTCCAAAAATTTGTTAATCGATAATTTATCATGTTTGAGTACTCTTATCTAATTAAGCTAAGTGCTTGTAATTTTCTAGTCGAATGACTTGCTAGTATATAGCAATTTTTATAACCATGTTTTAAATACAACAGTTGTTTTACATTCAAGTTATTCACTAATATTTATAACAAATGAAATACATATGAATATAAAAAAAATATATGTATTCAAATAATAAAGTCTTTTGAAAATTGATATTCATTCTTTAACTAGTATTTTGACCCGCCGCATGTTGCGGCGGCGTCATAACGGTTAGCAATTAAATTTATACTATCGACTAAAAACATATAGGGATAGACTTTTAAGTGACGTCTTACAAAATTTATAAATGGAACGTAAAATTATAAGAGTTAATCATAAAAGTTTTAATATTAAGTGTATAAATAAACTTTTAACTCTACAAACTTAAGGAGGGTCAAATCGACGCTCTACGAAGTCTAGGGATAGAGCATAAAAGTTTAGAAGTTAAACATAAAAGTTTTGATATTGAGTGCAAAGGTAAACTTTAAATTCTAAAAGGTAGTTGTTATAAATGTGTTCGATTGGACTAATGAGTATTCGATTTTGATAGTATACTCCTAAGGAATATTAACTCAAAACACAAATTGTTAATTTATAAAACTAAACCATAAAAAAGTTACGTTTCTCAAATACTATTATCATTCTCTATTTAGAAATATTTAATTATTATTATTATTTAATTATTAGTATTATTTAAATATTTTTATTAGGTAAATAGTTTGTGAATTAATTACAAATAAAATATGTGAATATTAAAAATATGTAAGTAAAGTATGAGGGAGCTTTAAAAATAAGAGTTCAAAGTTTAGAGTCAAAAGTCTAACTTTTGATTTAATTCAAGTTTGAGACCCCCTTTTGTTGCGGCCTGCGGTCGTAATATCGTTGCAACCTTTTGAAGCGCTTTGATCAACAGTCGTATTTTGAAGCGGTTCATTTAGAAAGGAAAGCACTCCAGAAGTAGACACGGATGTAAGAAAATTTTATTTTTAGTTAAGTAACAAAAGAGGTAAATTAGAAATTTGAGGAAGTTAAAGTAATATTTACAAAGTTTTTTTGAAATTAAAGAGTTTTAACTCTGAAATCATATGATGAAGATTTAAAGTCTAAAGATCAGTTGCAACTGGAAAAAAAAGTGAAAAAAAGAGAGATTATTAAAAATAGTTGGGAAAAAGATGGGAGAATATGAAAAAAAGGTTAAAGATAAAAAGATTAGGTTAAAAAATGATGAATTAATTAAAAGGAAAATGCAATTAAAATATTTAATATAAAAATATAAGAAGAAAAAGGAAAAAAAAGGAAAAGAAAAAAAGAAAAAAAATCCACGTCGGCTGGCCACCGACGTTGGTTTTTATATATATAGAAAAAAGGTTAAAGATAAAAAGATTAGGTTAAAAAATGATGAATTAATTAAAAGGAAAATGCAATTAAAATATTTAATATAAAAATATAAGAAGAAAAAGGAAAAAAAAAGGAAAAAAAAAAGAAAAAAAATCCACGTCGGCTGGCCACCGACGTTGGTTTTTATATATATAGAAAAAAGGTTAAAGATAAAAAGATTAGGTTAAAAAATGATGAATTAATTAAAAGGAAAATGCAATTAAAATATTTAATATAAAAATATAAAGAAGAAAAAGGAAAGAAAAAGGAAAAAAAAAGAAAAAAAATCCACGTCGGCTGGCCACCGACGTTGGTTTTTATATATATAGGTAATATTATAGACATAGTAATAATATATTTTTCATCTTCCTTGGTATCTTTGTAAAAATAGTAAAAATCCAATAATAACCGGTGAAAAAAATGAGAATTTTAAAAAGACAACAGAAACCATTGAAAAGCAGCAAAAATTCAACTTGACCTAGTTGGACTGAGTTGATGCGATTTAACAAGCCAACTTTACGCCCTTTCCTTGATCATCTGATCAAAATTTTCTCAACTAAAGTTTCCTCAATTACGATAAAAATTGTCGTTACAACATTTTATTAAATAAAGTGAGTGGTTGTCTTCTTCATCAAACTATGAGAAGATGATGTCTATTTACAATCTTCATTATGTCAAAATGGTGAACCTCTCAACAAATAATATTATATCAAGTTAGTATTTCTTTCATAAGATCATTAATAATTAAATTGGGTGACTGGTTAGGCATTAGATCAATACCTTAATTATTGGTATCAAACATGTATTGTAAGTAAAAGTACCGATACTGGTTTGATTTTCTCGGTTAGGTAAAAATTGGTTCATGTATCATTGAAAATACCAAAAAAAATACTAAAACCTAGATACAAATAATGAAAACATGAAAAAACATATTCCAGTTTCGGTATCATCTTCGGTTGATAACGCCATAACGGTTTGGTTTCGGCATTGATACGATCATAATGTGATATTCTTAGATATACATGTAGGATATCAACTAGCAATTAATCAAAATTAATTATAAACTTATATAATTATACACATTTTTTACCTATTGTGATCAATTTTTGACCAATTTCTAATCAATTTTACCTCATGTCGAGCCGATTAGGTGGAATCCAACGATGGACCATCAATTACCGACCAGCCACTGTTTAGTCCAGATATTTACAACATTGGTACTGGCAACTCAGTAGACTATGTGTGACGACTATACCAAACCCTAGTGTTTTGTGAGGTGGCAACTATTAAAGGGGGTTTTGATTTGCCACGATAATTGATGAAGAATACAATAATACATGTGCAACTAAACTTAATACGAAAAGGAATCTAATACTCAAATTTGACATGCCCTTTTATATAGTATATACGTGTTAAAATCTTAACTGACTTTCTTAAAATTTTGCATAATCGTACTTGTGATACGATTTTAAGTGATACTTATGCTTATTTTTAGGAGAAATAGTTACTTAAAAAGTTTCCATATATATTGTTTTGGATAGATTTTATATAATAAAACCCCGTTTAAAACAACTTTAGACGGATCATATTTTTATTGTGCTTTTATATATGAAATTACGTTTACTTATTTTTTTTAACATAACTTGATCCGATTCAACCTAACTCGACCTAAACATAAGAGAAAAAACTTATTACATTAAGATTTTAAAATAACCATAAAAAATTTTCGCTCGTCATAAAAAAAAAAGTTTCTAGTTGTCCTATATATCATTCATGAATCAAAACTAATTGAACTACCAAACTAATGAGTTATGCGCGGTATTGTAATGTGTTAGAAGGAGCGTTGTAATGAGTCAGAAATTCTTATAAAACCATTATTTTTACAGAAATATTTATTAAAAATTTCAATTTTTTTGGAACGTCAGATCAAATTAAGATTAAAGGAATTACCTTATAATTATTTAAGACATGCTTTCATTAATTTTAACAAATTACGATTTATGTCATTTATTCTAGATCATCAATAATCATCATCATAAATGTCCTAGAAAAATGTATAATAAATAATTTGGCAAAGACAAAATCATTTAAAAGAATAAATAAAACATAAAAAAAAGGTTTTGTAGGTAGTGCTTTGGGTTACGTAACATTTCAAAGACTTGAATAAAATAATAATAATTTGTCAAATACAAGTTGTATGATTTAGGTTCGCGTCAAAGTTTCACAAGTCGCATACTTATGAATTGACAATTTGACACTCACCTAATTATCATCTACCCACCAAAAATGTACACAACTACACAAGTACGAATCAATATTTATGACTACATGTTCAATCTATTAATTCGGAGTTAATATGGTATCTCAACTTAGGGGTCGTTTGGTTGTGTTTGAATCATTAAGTGTTGAATAGTTAAGATGTCTGAATGGTTAAGAAGGTCTGAACCATTAAGTGCTGAACCGTTTAAGGTTGTTTGGTTGCACATCTGAATGAAAATAAAAAATAAAAAATAAACATTTTCTTTATAAACCCTATCCGGTCGACGCACCCGAATTTAAAGACATCCTCCACTGCTCCTCCGCCCAGCACCTCCGTGGCTCCTCCGCAGCACCGCCATCCACCGTTGCAGCACCTCTGCACCTCCGCAGAAACCCTCGGTCGCCATCGCAGAAACCCTCATCTGCCGTCGCCCTCTCGCCATCGCCATCTCAGAAACCCTCATCGCACCTCCGCAGAAACCCTCGGTCGCCATCGCAGAAACCCTCATCCGCCGTCGCCCTCTCGCCATCGCCATCTCAGAAACCCTCATCGCACCTCCGCAGAAAACTCTCCTCCGTCGTCGCCCTCTCACCATCGCACCATCGATCGATCGCCATCGCAGAACCCTCGTCGAACCCTCACCATCGCACCATCGAGCAGTCAGTGGGTGGTGGTCTTCGTCGAGCAGTCAGTGGGTGGTGGTGGTGGTCGAGCGGTCAGTGGATGGTGGTGGTCGATAGGGGCTGGACGACGCCGGTGGGTAGGAGGTCACGATTAGGGGTGTAAACGAGCCGAGCCAATCCCGAGCTCGTTAAGGCTCGAGCTCGAGCTCGGCTCGTTAAAGAATTTTTAGGCTCGAGCTCGGCTCGGCTCGTTTAGATTTTATTTATTTAATTTATTTACTTTAATTACTAATTTAATTATATTTATAACTATATTTTATAAATTTAACATAAAATATTTAATTTAAATATATTTATCATAATTTTATATATAAAAATAATTAATTTTATAAATAAACACTTAATATAATAAATAAAAATTATATAAACAAAAAGCTCGTTAAGGCTCGCGAGCCGGCTCGAGCTCGTTAAGTAAAGCTCGAGTTCGGGCTCGATAACTAAACGAGCCACACTTTTGGGCTCGAGCTCGGGCTCGGACTCGTTAAGGCTCGACTCGTTCGAGCTTTTTACCGATCCGATCTCGAGCATTTCACGAGCTACCTTGGTTCGTTTACATCCCTAGTCACGATCGGGGCTGGATCGGGCTGCCATTCAGAGTCTTTTCTTCCCATTCAGACTCCTCTCCAAGTCTGAGTCATTCAGACCTCTATTCAAACCCTGCCTTCTGTTCAAACCTCCAATCAGATTCAGACCCATTCAGACCTATTCAGACCCAAACAAACAGCCCCTTAATTAACTTGTTTAAGTGATTTTGAAGGCTCAGGGGCTGTTTGGTAGCATCTGAATCATTAAGTGCTGAATGATTAAGATGTCTGAATGGTTAAGAGGGTCTGAATCATTAAGTGCTGAATGGTTAAGACTGTTTGGTTGAACATCTGAATGAATATGCAGAAAACAATTTGCATCAAAACATCACAAACAAATGTTTACAGGTTTTCTGATCTTAATTATGTAAACTTATGATCAAGCAAATATTAACAAGGAACATCACATACATAGGCAAATTCAACATCATTTGAACAATCTATGGTGTGCAAACATAGGCAAACAATTTGCATCAAAACATCATTTGAACAAGAACATCACAATCACAGATTCAAAATCACAGAAACAAAATCACAGGTTTTCAACAATCAGCTAGAGAACAAGAACATCACAATCACAGAAACAAAATCACAGGTTTTCTATTGTATGATATAACCAACTTGCATCAAAAAACCAAAATCAAATCGCAACAATCACAGAAACAACAATCACAGAAACAAAAAAAAAAAAAAAGAAGAAGAAGAAGTAGCTGCCGGGAGGCGACCGACCTGTAGTTGCGAGTGCGACGGGTTGAGGGAGGCGACGGGTGCCACGGCGATAGTACCTGCGGCGACGAAGAAGGTAGCTGCGGCGGAGACAATACCTGCGGTAGCGAACAAGAAGGGGGTTGGGGGAGGCGACGGATGCGACGGCGACAGGACCTGCGGCGGCGGAGAAGGTGGCTGCGGCGGAGACGGGAAGAAGGTGAAGGAGGCGTCGGGAAGAAGGGGTTGAGGGAGGCGACGGTGGGGGTACTGGGTTGAGGGGATGCGACGGGAAAAACGGGATGGAATAGGGTTTTCAAATGAAAGTGAAATGAAGACCCCATATTTTTTTCCTCCATTCACCATTCAGACTTGTTTTCAAATCTGAATCATTCAGACCCCTATTCAAATGGTTTTTTTCGTTCAGACGTTCCAACCAAACGGTCTGAATCTGAATGGTTCAGATTCAGACTCATTCAGATCCATTCAGACCCTACCAAACAGCCCCTTAGTTAAGGTTGTTGAATAAAAATTATGTTTAATAATCTTAAATCATTTAATCAGGGTCGGCCAAATATTTTAGGACCCAAAACGACTGATAAAATTAGGCTCTTTTATTAAATAAATATTTTACTTTCAATTTTAATAAATGTTGATAACACACTTAATATAATATTATTTTGATAATAGCATAACAAATATCTGATTAGTTTTTTTTTTGAACAGCTAATATTATTATCCCCTAAATTACACAATAATTACACCTTTACATGGGATTTAACCTATGACCTTTCATTCAAAGAAGCAAGCATCTACCAAGTGGACTAGTCTCACATTGGCAAACAAAGGCAAGCCTTATTAGTTGATATCAAACAGAAGCAACAAAATTGTATTGAAAATACATAAAAAAGTGCAATCAAAAAAAGAATAATTATTATTACCATATCAACTAACAATTGAAGATTTTAACAAAACATATAGTCATAAACAATTTTAAAAGTATACAGGCAATAAATGTTCAAAAAATAAAATTAGCATTTAATAAAAGTGAAGAATTCAAAAATCAAATAAATCAATTGGTATCAAAATATCAAATTAATTAATAAATAACAATAAAAATCAACAAAGTTAAGATAAAGAAAAACCTAGAAAATTCTATCGATGACTACAATAAAAAAAGTCAAATAATCATATTAATCAAGATAAAGAAACAAAAAATATATATAAGAATCAAAAGTACTTAAAAAGTTTAATTTTTAAATGAATGAAAAAATTCTATATTGTATGATTAAACTTTTCAACAAAAAAACTCAAAACTATCGCAGCATAAAGTATAAAATTGTTGTATTTTTCACTCTGATTTTTTATTTTGGATCAATTCAATAAAAATCCAACTTAAATAGAAAATTTGCTAAGAAAAGAAACTCTAAGGTTTTGAAGGGCCCCAACCCCTAGCTTTACTCTCAAAGCTTGTCGAGCTACCCCTGTCTATAATCAATCATGTACAAATAGATCGTTTATTTACAGTTTTTTAATTGTATAAAAAATTAGTTCTTAACAAAAGCAGTGTCAACGTGAAACTAACTCGCTTGATAAAGACATTATCTCATAAAAATTAGGTATTTGGTCCAAATCTAGAGAACATTTAGGAGTACTTTGATAGTATTGTTCTTAAAGAAAATAAATAAAAGCAGGTAAATAAATAAAGTCAAACAAAGAAAATTAAATTAGTAGGTCCTACTGCAAAGAATAACATTTTTAGTACATTTGAAATTAATAAGTTCGGTTTGCATTAAACATTTTTCTAATTTTTTGAACTTCAGAGAAAAATTTACTACTCTTAAATACTATCACTATGACATCCGATAATTTTGACGGTTAATGTCCGGTATAATTAGTCTGTCATACGTACTAAACGTGTTTATTAAATTTTTTTTTGAACGGCATTTGATCTCAACGTGTGAACCACTGATTTCCAGGCCACGTCACCAAGGTCTAGTTACCATGACCTCCGATGAGACCCCACCACCACCCCAGGAGGAAACCGCACCGGAAAACCCCCTGACCTCCCAAGGACCCCTATTTCGCCTTGGGAGGGATTTGAACCCGTGACCTCCCACAGAGGAAGCCAAGGGGGTAACCATTAGGCTAGAAGACCTTGGTTAAACGTGTTTATTAAATAATTCGATAATAAATTTAATGTGTATTATTATGTTAAAATTATTTAAAGTCTAGCAAAGAGCGTTTTTATTTTAAATGCATGGTTTTACGTTAGGTAGTTTTCATAATTATGACACCATTTGGCAGTATATTGTCTTATAAGAACGTTGGTAATGACACGGTTAATAAATTTAGAAACGGTTTACTAGCATAACATTGATGCATTTACCCTTTTGGTTGACACATTAATTTTGTATGTTTTAAAAAACGATTAGACCTGACTATTTGATTTTATACTTTTTAAAAATAATTAAACTTTGAAGGCTAAGCTTCATCATTTTTTATTTTTTGGTATATAAAACATGGAACTGTCATGCTTAAATCACTAAGTCAGGTGTTAATAAAGTCATTTTCATGTTTTATATTTGCATTAATCATGTCGTCTTTAACCTGTTAAACACGATAAAACCTGTTTTGACAATCCTAAATATATCGATGAATTTTATTCAAAATATCCATGTTTTTAATACATTTATTTGCTTAATTTACAATGGTAACAACTTCTAGTATCACTAAGACTCATCTAAGTCTTTCACTATGGGTCTAGGTGTTACAATCACCAAATCTCTATCATTTGTTAAATCTAGCTAGCTATTGATTCAATAAAGCCGTTAATGTTGGTGTTTTTCATGGGCTTCAACTTCCTAATTCTGGTCCAAACGTAGCACATCTTATGTTTGCGGAAGATGTAATCCTTATGGGAGATGGATCAATTTTTAATGTTGATAATTTAGCATGAATCCTTCGGTGCTTCCATCTTGTCTCAGGTTTACATGTAAACTTGGGGAAATGTACCTTGTTTGGCTTTAATATTGGTGAAAGTGTAACTTCAAGTATGGCGGATAAATTACATTGTAAAGTGGGTCAAGTCCCCTTTACTTATCTTGGTGTGCCTGTAGGTGCGAATATGAATCGTGTAAACATGTGGAAACCGGTGGTAGATTGTTTTCAAAAAAAGCTATCACTTTGGAAGGCTGCAACTCTATCAATGGGAGGGCGGCTTACCCTTCTCAACTCGGTATTGAATAGTCTCCCTCTTTATTTCTTCTCTCTCTTCAAAGCTCCTGTGGAAATAATCAAAGTTTTGGATAAGTTGAGGCGAAACTTTCTTTGGGGAGGTTCATCTGATAAGAGGAAGATTCATTGGGTGGGTTGGGATCTTGTTCAGCTACCAAAGGAAAAGGGAGGTCTGGGAGTGGGCAATCTTAGAGACATGAATGTGGCCTTGTTTGCGAAATGGTGGTGGCGATTCAAAACAGAACCCGGGAATCTGTGGAGAAGAGTCATTGATGCGATTCATACCTCAATTCATATTCCAGAATTCATGCCTTGTAAGAACATCCTTACGGGCACATGGAAGAATATTATCAAGATAGACGCACATCTTATCACTTTGGATATCCACTTAAATAGGTTAATGCATGGAACGGTTGGGGATGGTATGTCATTGTCTTTCTGGCATGACACTTGGTTGAGCGATAAACCGCTATCTGAAGCTTATCCAGCCTTGTATCGGTTTGAATCCAAAAAGGATTGTAAAGTGGCTGATAGAGTTAGAAGGATTGATGGTATGTTTCTCTTTTCTTGGAATTGGGCTAGTGGGTTTGACTCTTCACAAGCGAGGTCAGACTTGGGTAACTGCATAAGTGCAATTAAGGGGGGTTCATATACGACTGGAGCTGATAAATGGAGCTGGTATGGGGAGGCAAACGGCCAATTTTCTTCAAGATCCATTCGTAATCTTTGTTCTTTGAAGTCTATTGCTGATGATCGCTATGTAATTCAATGGAACAGGGGCGTCCCCTCCAAAGTTAACATTCTTGTGTGGAAAGCTCAAATGGGTCGGCTTCCGACAAAGGATTCCTTGGCAGTTAGAGGGTTATCTATTGGTTCCCCTTATTGTGTTTTATGTGGGGAATGTTATGAATCCTCCTCTCATATTTTTACATCTTGTTTCATTTCTACTATGATTTGGTGTGGTATATCAAGTTGGTGTCGATTGCAGCAGCCCATTTATGCTTTCTCGGTCAAAGATCTATTGCGTCTTCACCTCTCTCTCAATGCTAATACTCGAAAAAAAGACGCTCTTCATGCCATTGTACTAACGGCTTTTTGGTGTATGTGGAAAGGAATGATGCAGTTTTTTGTAACAGGAGATGCTCTTATCATAGCCTGTTGGAGGAGATTAAAGCCCTTTCTTATTTCTGGATCATCAATCGCACAAGATGGGGATTAATGTCATGGGATGATTGGAATGCTTTTAATTTCTAAGTGTTCTGTTGAGATATTTTTGTTGTTCAATGTTTTGGTGGTGTATTTCTTTTTTTTCGTTTGTTGTTCCGGGATGTTTGGGCTTTAGCATCTTGCTAGCCATGTTTTGGTGTTTTAATAAAATTGTTGTCGTTCAAAAAAAAAATTAACTCTTGATCGTTAATTCGTAAATGTTTTCCTTTAGATGCATTAATTTGAATTTGATAATACGTCTTGTTTGGTCATCTAGATCCACATTAAAGTTCGTGTCTATGATCCACAAAATTGGCTCATTTCACACAAGATTGACAAAAGTTAACACTCAAACATTTAATTATCAATCTCCTACAATATGATAAAAAATATCATCCATATTTCCATTAATTAGCACTCTTTTTTGGAAGTTGGAACTTTTTTATTTAATTAGGCACATGTGTATCAAAAAGTAAAAAAGCAACAATGCAACTTTGGGACCAAATCAAACTACTTTAGAATGAACAAAGAGCCTTTGGTAAAGAGTACGTGTAAAGTGTAATTTTATTCATTCACAAATAAACCTCGTTCATATTCAAAACCCTAGAGCATATGACGCCTCGAAAAGAACATATTGCATCATTCACTCTTCTTAAGTATATATACTTTTTTTAACGGCGAAGGTCTCAATCGTATGAACCCACTGTTTCCAGTCCATGTCATCAAGGTCTAGTTACCTGGACCTCCCATGAGCCACCACAACCACCCTAGGAGAAAACCCCACTGGGAAAACCCCTGACCCTCCTCAGACCCCTATTTCGCTGCGGGAATGATTTGAAACCAAGACCTCACATTTGGAAGAATATTGGGGTACCATTGAGGCAATGCCTCATTGCTTATATTTGATAGTTGTTAATTAAAAATTGGTAATGTATACCAAATATGATTCACCTATATAAATTATGCTTATATATACTAATAAGTTTTTTTAGTGAAAATGACATATATCTTCGTTTTAGCTTATAAAATTACATATATTATAAAAATGCAAGTTTTTAATATTAATTAATACACATTGCTTCTTTTCCGGGAAAAGAAGTTCACGACCCGTGGGCCTTCTACCTCAACGCGGCATTGCTCCGTCAGGCTTTCGCGCGTTGCGGGAAATTCCCCACTGCTGCCTCCCGTATGAGTCGATCTGGGCCGTGTCTCAATCCCAGTGTGGCTGATCATCCTCTCGGATCAGCTACTGACCATCGTCTTGGTAAGCTATTACCTCACCAACTAGCTAATCAGACGCGAACCCCTCCTCGGGCGGATTCCTCCTTTTGCTAGTCAGCCTACGGGGTATTAGCAGCCGTTTCTAGCTGTTGTTCCCCTCACAAGGACATGTTCTTACGCGTTACTCACCCGTCCATCACTGAAAAGAATCGTATATAAGAAAATAGATGATCTGGTAAGTTATGAATATATAAAATTGTCCCTAATATCTTAGCTTATTTTAATATAGCAAGTTTTAAGTTTGTTATTGTTTTATCTTAGTGGACTAATATGAGGTCAACTATCTTGTTAAACGATGAGATCATTAACCGACAATTCTCATCAATAACGACAATCATGATTAATTTCTGATAGAGTTGTTCATTGTGATGCTCAATTGTTTTGTTAATCTTTTATTTTTATTTTGTTTCACTTATTTGATTCTATTTTTTCTTATAAATATTTCATATTTTTATTCAAATGTTTATTTCTTATATTACTCCCATACTATTTAAGATTTTTTTTCAACAATTGTAATGCATAAATTTCTAACCTATTTTTTAATAATTATGATAATTAAAAAAAAACAATCTAACCCAAAATAAAATTGTTGTCATAAAATAATGTACATCAGACACATATGAACATGACTGAATATTTGGAGGGTTATTTACTCACATCAAAAGCATATTTTAACACCCCATGTCAAGTATACGTCTCGTAGTGGTCACTACGGGGCGTATAGCCGCCTCGTAGTGGTCACTACAGGCGTATAAGGGTCCAATCATTGACACGGACACCCAATAATTGCCCTTTATACGAACGTATTGACCAATACGGGGCGTATAAGGTGTGAGGGGTGGCAGTGGTGTGTGTGAATAACACCACCCTGTCTTCATAAGATTTTCTGACAGGTCGGTGGTTTTGTGAACCATCATCTATTCATAGGGAGGGACCATGAATAAAAACAAGAAAATTTAATCGCATAATTTCTTATATTTTTAGTGTTACGTATATGTAAGACTTCTTATTCTCGTTTTTACGTTTACCATATACAGTGGCTGATCCAGGATTTTTTCTCATGGGGGACGAAAATTTTTTAAGCTCGTTTAAGTATCGCTATATAATATTTTTTTTCTTTTCTGTTCAGTTCGACCGGGTCGAGTCGGGTTGGGTCGGGTCCGGCCATGCTCAAAAAAGACAATCAGACCAAATTTCATATATAAAAACATAATGAAAATACAATTTATCTAAAGCGGTTCTCTACGAGTTTTTATTTTTTGAAATCTATCCAAAACATCGTGTAAAGACACTTTCCTAAGTAATTCTTTCTCCACAAAAAAATACAACTGTCACTTAAATTTTCGTCACCAATCCGGAAGTCTTCTTTTATCAACTTCATTGAAATCATACGGGTATATCTCAGATAATCTTAGTATCTTAGGAATGTCAAACCTACAGAAATTATCACAAGGACTCAAACTACTCAAACAAACAAGTAAGTCGGATGTTATCTCATTAAAACGATTCCCAAACTCTTGTATTTGCATATCTAGTACCACATTGAAGCAATCATACTCAAGTAGTGACGATATGTGATATTTGTTTTTTGTTTTGAGTTTTGACGACTTTGGGTTAATGTATTCACCATTCATGTTCACCACGTCAAGTTCTTGTTTTTCATAGAAAAGGTTAACTTTGTCGAAGAACTCATTAAAACCCTCCATTAAAAAGTATATGAATTATATATAATAATTACACCCGACAATTTTAACCCAAGACAAGGGAAATGGGTTGGTTTTGGTGAATAAATATTGTATTTAGGTAGAAATGGTAGCACCATAACATAGAATGAGTTGAGATGAGTAACACCTTAATATAATGGGGGTCAAGATGGGTCTCTTAGAAACTATGCAAATAAAATGGATTCAAATTATTAATAATATGTTTGATGAAAAAATTATTTGAATATTATTTAAATGGGTTTGTGGTTTAGTTATTAAAATTAATATTAGATCTAGTTTTAAATTGTGTTTAAATCATTAATTGGGTCCTTTTCAATTGGTTTTATTAACCAAATGCTTAGAAATAAAAAATGAAAGAGGGCAATTCCAAAATTTTATGGGGGGCGCTTGCAAAATTTCATGGGGGGCGGTCGGGATTTTAACATATATATAATACCAAAAAAAAATTTTTCAAGGTGGGCGGCTGCCCCCTCGGCCTTGGCTGTAGGTACGCCCCTGACCATATAGTCATATAAAAAACGTATATTTTCTTAATTTTTAGGGTTGTGATACCAAAAACACATATGATTTGTACTAAATTTAAAAAAAATTATATATAATTTTAAATGTTAAGTAATGTTGTACTGCAAATATTTTTAGTGCAAATACAACATTTTGTTTTGTTTTTTTAATAAGCATGATTTTAGGCCTGAGTTGAAAACCCCAAACCGAAACCGAACCCATATTGGTTTTAAAAAGATAAAAACCAAAAGATCGAACCCAAACATGTTTAAAAACCGAAAAAAAATCGAAATTTCAGTTTTGGCCTTTGGGCATGGACTAAGCAAAAAACCGTCCCAAACCGACTATGCACACCCCTACCGCGCTCACACACACAAACATAAATAGAGTTTTATACTTCGATAATTAGCCTTTCGTCATAGAGTTAATCTTAAATCATTTTGTGTCATATATTAAAATAATTAAATAAAAGTGTGGTGTAGATTATATCTATTTTTTTTTATTTTATACTTAGAAAATACATATAACTTATATTAATTAAAGGGATGGAATGATAATTTGACTTTTTATTTTTTTTATTATGTCTTTCTGTGACCTTCTTTTAATTTTCTTTTATGAAATCCTGATTAATTAAATATGGAACTTTTTATTTAATTTCATTTTTGTAATTTAAGTGGTAAAAGAATAAAATGTTTATAAATATGTTCATTACACATAATTTTATACATTTGAAGTCTCACACATGTGTAACTAAGACCAAATTTTGAACAAAAAAATTAAACAAATAATCAATAATTTTACATATTTGTATATTATACATAATTTTAATATGACTTTATCCTATGGACCATTTATATAATTAAATTGGGGTTGTATGGGAATAGATGATGAAAATGAATATAATTTAACTTTGCATTAGTTCAATGCGTTAGTCTTTGTTTTCTGAAGTATATAGTCTTGATTTAACGAAGCTCATGAAGACGAAAATTTGAAAATAATTAGGATATGAAGATGGATGGTTTTAAGGGGTTGTGTGTATGAGCCTGGTATTTGTATTAGAATCTTAATTATCTTATCTTACTATTATAATAAACAAAAATCTTCATTTGCCACTTGTAATATTCTAAGATCACAATGTCATTTGTCAATTTTTTATGCACTCATTTAATTATCTTTTATTAAATACATTATATTATCCTCCTATTAAATAAGTTATATTATTATCCTATTAAATAATTATAATAATAATAATAACTAATGATATTATTTTTATTTTACAAATTAAAAATAGATTTTATATATTTAAATCGAATCATTTTATTATAAAATATATTTTAAAATGTTTACAGAATATATTTTTTCAAAAAAAAACAATTTTTCAAAATATAAGAAATATTTCAATTTGTTATTTTTAGAAAATAATAGTTTTATAAAAAAATTTCTTAAAAATCAATTTTTTTTCAAAAAAATGAAATATAAACAGAAAATTGTATAAATGATGATAAAAGTTAAATGTTTTTGTCGTGTATGTTTAACGGTTATTTCAAATTACGTTCTTTAATTTTAATAATTACAAAAGTATTATCTTATCATCTTACGTTAAAATGGTTAGTTTTTGATAGAAACTAACTAATTAGATTTTTAACTTTATTTATTTGAAAGATCTCGGTTATTACAATTCAAGAAGGTTAAAAGATATTACCATTGTTATTAAAAATTTTGATTGTTGTTTTATTAACTAAAGTAATTACTAATACATAATTTAATCATTTTATATAAAAATATCGTCATTTATAATTTTTAAATTTTTATTATTAACAATTTAATATATTATATTCAATCCATGTATTCACACGGGTAATAACCTAGTTTACAAATAATAATATAATATAGCATCCATAAAGATGAATATCAGTTGCATGTGTTCGGATCTGACTCAGGTGAGCCTTAATTAAGCCCCCTATATAAGGACTCCTAAATTTAGAGGGTTTTATTTTTTATTGAAACTCAATTCGTCTTTAATATAATTAGATGTGAGCATTTTAAAATTATCTCAAGACTTAAAGTTTATGTTACTTGTCATTTTTTCCGTACTTTCACTGTATTTTTGTTAAATGTTATTTTCTGATTTATTAAATAATTATATTCTCTGTCTTATAAATAATTATATTTTCTCTTATGTAAAATAATTATAATATTAACGATTAATTATATTATTTTCATCTTACATATTAAAAAGTATTAATAAATTAAAAATCAAAATGATTTTATTACACACACACCTTAAAAAAAGTTTATAAAATATGATTTTTTTTTCTTCTAATAATCAAACTCTTTTGAAAATATGAAATATTTTAAAATTAGTATTATTATAAACTAAATTTTATAAAAACAAGTTTAATTTCTTTAAAAAAATAATTTAAAAAAAAAATGAAATAACCTACAAGCGAAAGTTTTAAACAATAGTATTTTTATAAACAAATGACATTTTTTTAAATAAAATATTTAAAATATATTTTTTAAATCAAAAGTTAAAATAATAAAAGATATAAATACAGTTTTTGTTCTTTGATTTTAATGTTATATTCAAATTGTATACTTTAACTTTAATTACAAAACAGTGTCTTTAGTTTTTGATTTGCAACTGTTAGTTTTTGACGCAAAAACAAACTATTTAATTATTATTTTATTGCTTAAAATATTTATTAATATGTAATTTAATCTTATTTATCTAAAACTTGTTTATAATTTCTGAATTTTATTTCTAACCATTTAGTACTTTTTTTTATTCAACTCTTATAATACACGGGATAGGAGCTATATATGTGTATGAAGTGTATGTCATCGCATTCCCAAAACCCAAAATCTTAAGAAAATAAATTAAATTATCTTTTTCTTTAAACAAAAAATCCTTATTTTAATATTAATCGGTTTACACCCCCAATAATTGGTATATATGTAGAGTGGGCGTACGAAGATGAAGTTTGATAAAGAAGATTAAGAAGGGTACCACTATGCATGTATGCAAGCGTGTGAGGCGTTTAATGTTTGAACATCGATGTCATAGACCAATAATAAAGAAAAACGAAAGTAGTGGCCCTTGTTGTAATTAGTGAGATTGAATACTTGTAATTAGATGAGTTGTGAATAATTAATTGCACTCCACTAAATGTTGATTACTATAAGAAAAATATTGTTTTTCCACATTTTAAGCAAACAAATAAAGATAATAAATTCATTCGATAACTATAAATGGTACAAGTATTTTAAATTATATTATATGTGTATATGTAGTATTAAATCATGTGTGAGTCCACACATGCATCTATATGCACGGTCTTAGAACTTATAAATTTCTTTACAACTATTGTTGGTTATAATTTTCTTAAGGGTTTATAAAAGTAATGATTATGATATGATAATTGATGTTTCATAAAATTTCAAAAAAGAAATAGTAACAAAATTTCATCTATAAAATGTATAGATGAAAAATAAAAAATATAGAAATATACGAACAAAAATCTCATTTCAAAATTTTTTTTATGTACAACAACATACGTAATTCTATATAAAATTAAAAAAAAATGAACTATTGAGATTTGAGTAATGATAGAAGTTATAACAAATATAAAGGTATTTGATGAGTTAAAAATAATCTAATCATGTATCTTTATACTAATAAATAAAAATAAAGTTAAATACATATCATTTTTCTAAATCATCTTCAAACTAATTTCATAGTCTTTCTCACATATTATATGATAAAATTAAATATCAATTAAATAATTTACACACTTTACAAATTGAAAATATAGATTTTTTTAGCATATTAAAAAAAGATCTTCTTATCAAAAAAAACACGTGCATTCAAAAAAATAAATTTTTATAGCATAAGAAATTCTTATAAAATATGATTTTGTTTGAAAAAAAAAACTTTCTAGTAAATAAAATAGGTATTAAAAAATTAAAGTGTTGAACTAAATATTTTTTTGTAACAAAAATATTTTAGAAAACAAAAATATTGAAAAATAAAAGTTTTTACAATGAGATATTTGTAGGAATATTAGAGTTATTTCAAAAACAGATATTTTAAATGAAATATATAAGAACAAACCTTTTTAAAAAAACAAAAGTCTAAAAAATGATATTAACTGATACTAAACAAATTACCAGTTATGCGTAATTTACAATATTTTATCTCAAAATAACATTTATACTTTTTTGAATTTTTATTAATAACTATCAATTATTTTTTTAATCAATTCGTGTAATACACATATTATTAGCCTAAAGTTTTTCAAAAAATTAAAATTTTATTAAAAAGGTTGTAAAAACATAAAAGCTATTTTTTTTTTTGTGGTTTTATTACTTAATTTTTTATTTTTATTTCTTCATTTAATTAAATTTTTTTTCTTTACAAATTGAAAATATAGATTTTTTTAAATGATATTCTTATTAAAAACACATTTAAAAAGTAGAATATTATAGCATTCGAAATTTTTATAAAATATGAATTTTTATAAAAAATATTATAAATAAAAAATTTTTAAAAATTAAGTTTTATACTAAATAATTTTTTTTAGAATAAAATATTTTAAAGAACAAAAATGTTGGAAAATCCAAGTTTTTAAACAATGAGATATTTGTAGGAGAATAAGATTTATTTCAAAAACAGATCTTTTAAATGAAATATATAATAAACAAACCATTTTAAAAACCAAAAGTTTAAAAAATGATATTAAATGTTATTAAACGAATTGGGTGCGTAATTTAATAATATTTTATCTCAAAATAACATTTATACTTTTTATATATTCTATTAATAACTATTAATTATTTTCTTTAATCAATACGTGTATTTCACGTATTAGTAGCCTAATTTATTTTTTTTTTTAAAATTGTTGTAAAACACAAAAGTTAAAAAAGAATATTTTTGTGGTTTTAATACTTAAATTTTTGATTTTATTTCTTCAGTAGCTTACTCCTAAGTAATTTCAATATCATTTTATAATTCTTAAATTTGCATTACTAATTCTTTAATATTTTTATTCAATTGTTGTGATATACATAATTTGATCATAGGTGATTTAATCATATTTTATCAATTGTTTTATATTTTAAAAATTTTATTATTAACTATTTTATATTTTCTTTTTCAACCCATATAATGTGTGTGATACTAGCCTCATGTGTGTTAATATACACATACACACAATAGAATAAAATATTTTAAATGAATAATAATAATGATTGGAAGAAAAAAAAAAGATTAGTATTAATCTTACACATATGATCATGGGTTGTTATAATAAGATCATGATCATGTGTGCGTGTTTGTGTGTTTTTTTCCTTTTATTTAAATATGTAATATATGTATTATAAAAAACAAAAAATATATAAGTATTTATTACACATATGTTACAAAATAACGTAATTCAATATATGACACGACTAAAAACCAATGTGTATCATCGGATAAATCGTTTGACACATGGTTAATTATAATTAGTTATTAAATATACTCAAAAGGTCTCTAATTATGAAATTTTAACTATATTTTCACATCTTTATGTATATATGGAGATATAATAATACATTGTAGATTTGTTATTAACTATATTTTCACATCTTTAAGTATATATGGAGATATAATAATACATTGTAGACTTAACAAATCGTTCGACACATGGTAATTAGGTTCTTAAATATACTCAAATATTAAAGTTGTAGCATTGTGTTAAACTTTTTCCAGATGATAGAGTAAAAATTCAAAAGTAACTAACAATATTACAATAGTCATATCATATCAAGTTATCTTAATACACATTATTTTTCCAGCACACTCATCTCGTTCTTCTCATCGAAGTTCTTTCACAATACCAACGTAAATGACTATTAGATTTGTAGACTTGATTTCTGTGTGATTGGGTTTGGTCCTATTCGGGAGAATCCTCCCGCACGGCTTCCATTCTTGAAGGTACTTCTCACCACGTAAGCTTCCATGTCGTCCTGCTATCGCCACATAAGCGTCCACGTCATCCTGCTTTATACCGAGCCACTCCATCCACCCTACCTGACTACCTGTTGTGTAAATATATGTCTTAATATTGATAATAAGGCACAAATAGTTCAAAGAATTCAAACACTTCTTTTTTAAAGTAAGTTAATTAATTATATATATATTATAAAAGCAGGTTTATAAAGACAGAAGAAAAGGCCGAGACTCGTTCAAAGCTTCATTTCTGACCATTTCAAACCTGAAGTGATGTGCAAACTTACTTTTGATCTAAGTCACATTTTTCAAACCCACATGTATGGGCTACCTTAAAGTAATGTAATTATAATAATTATCGGATCATTTTTAGTTGTATGATTACATATTTGATTTTATTACCCATCTTTACAAAAGTTTAGTCGATAATCAATTTAATTAGATATATTTAATTTCTTCAAAAATACAATTACATTAAAGTGAGATTTTACTGGACACGTGATGATTTTGTTGTTTCTTATTATAATTATATCTTTAAATTTCTACACCCCTATAACATTCCCAGCTTAAATTTGCTATTTCAAAATAAACTTTTTTTATAGAAGCTTATTAATGTTTAAAACAAATATTATAAGGCTCGTAAAATCTTTTAAAAGCTAGGTCTATATATTACGTAAATAAAAAAGATTCCTTTTAATCAGTATATCAAATCTTTTAAGAACTTTTAAAAAATAAGGCCCCAGAAGTCTAAAGTCAGAAAACCAATCATGAGTGTGACAAGTTTTGAATTTTGACTTGCAAATTTGTGAAGACTTCATATTTAAATATAAATTATATATTCACAATTGTGTTCTTTATTTTGCTATAAATATATATATTCTTTTTAAGTTACATCTAATGTTTTGTTTGGTTGTCTGGAAATTCAAGCCTGATTTGAGGTTTCCATGTGAATGGTCTAAAATCCCTGCAGAATATAATTTAAGTGGCATCATTGCTTCGTATTTGACCAATTCTAACACCTGAATCATATCTTGTTCCTTTTGAGCGGATTCATGTCCATGAACTCAATATAGATCGGAATTTTTAATAAATAATATCATAAATTTGTATTCATTACTCTGTTTTGAACAACAATAGTCATAATTCTAAATTACACCTAAATATACCTTGTTTGGATTTGAACCCAAGACCTCCTTTCTAAGAGGCAATGTCTCTACCAAGTGGGTTAGTCTCACATTGGCTTGTATTCATTACTTAATCAGTCTTTTTTTAACGTTGATTAATGTATTTTTAAGCAGGTAAATACAATTTTATATAAAGATGCATTTAGTTATTTTTTTCAAACATCATATGTATATGTATAATTTGACAGAGTACCAACTACCAATTTGTAAGAAATTTTAAAAATGAGAATTGAAAAGAAGAAGAAAAAGATTGGGTCATGTTATTCCCACAATCAACCTTGCCCTCCACACCTTCTATAAGACTCGTATAGCTAATTATTATTTGTCAGAAGTTCTCAATGTTAACGAATAGACTCATATGTCTTCGTATATGAACTACACGAAGCTTATACAAGACCAATACATCATTTCCAAATCAGTGGGTGTCACTGTGTAAGATAGGGTTATACGTCTTGAATAAAAAAAGTGTGTAAATAACCAGACCCAAAGATTACATAATGCATATAGCTATGAAGAATAAAAGTACATGTGCTTCTTCTTCTCTTGTTTGTTTTTTTCTTTTTCTTTTTCTTTCTCTTTTCTCTTTTTCTTTTTTTTAGGGGTCATGCTTCTATTTCTATTGTCAAAACATAATAATGATAGTGATAGTGATAGTGATAGTGATGGAAAAAGAAGTTTGATACGAGTCTGATGATATTTTTTTCTTGAAAAACAAATAAACGAAATGATATTTCTTGAAAACTAAGTATATTAAATATATTTTTTTACAATAAAATAAATTAATTAAATGTTGGTAACAACAACCTTCTTTTCTACTATTAATTTTATATGAAATATCTAAAATTTCTTTTAATTTAATTATCATGAGAAAAAAATGTAATAATAAGGGTGAGAATATTGAAGAAAATTACGTGTGTCCTATCATTTAATATGAGATAAAGGTTAGAAAATAAAACTGAAGAAACACCACAGAGTAACGATATCTATCACTTATCTATATTTATACTTCTATTATATACTCTATAATAAAAAAAGTAAATATTTTGGCACATGTCACTTCCTTACAATACTATTGACACTTGTCACATTCTTACACCACAAGTGACACTTGTCAATTCTTTATTATTTCGTTTAATTCTCTCTCATATTAAATAACTATTTTCTCTCTCTTATTAAATATTTTTTCTTTTATTATCTACTTATAGTATTAATAACTAATATATATATATAATCATTTTATTATAAAACACACTTAAATTTTTTTTATAAAATACGAAATTTTCTAAAACCAAAATTTTTAAAGTAAGAAATATTTTATTTAAAAAAAACAAAATTTATGTAAAAAAAATAAGTTATCTTAAAAAATAATAATAAAGTATACTATAAAAGGTCATATATAATTTATATATGATTAAAGTTTATAATTTTTTTATCACTTAAAATATTTATTAATATGTAAATTAATCATTTTATATCAAAATTTTATTTTATAATTGCTAAATTTTCATTGCTAATTATTTAATATTTTATATTAAATTTGTGTAATACACGGGTTAATAACCTAGTTATTAACATAGATGAGAGAGAAAAAAAATAAGGATAAGAATAAACAAGAAATCACATATGTTTGCTATTGGCACGGAGAAGGAAAAATTTAAAAAAAAAAAAAAACAGAGTGACACATATTGGCTTAGTTTCGTATTTATTAGTATGGATGTATATATAAGTAAATTAAAAACTTGCTTCTACACCCAAAAGCCTAAAAAAAATTACTAGCATAAACAAAAACACTATATATACATTTAATTTAAAACCAAAAATATTTCAAATCATGACTCAATCTAACAAAAAAATGTTTGATGGCCGACTCAAAATCACTCTTAACAAGGCATAAACAAACAAACAAACTTACCCAGTATATTCCCAAGGGTCTGGGGGATGATGGACACAAACTTTACCCATATCCGAAGGAGTCCTCGGCTCAAGTTATCATTTGAAGTTGATCATCCAAACACTTTTTTACTATATTTTCACAAAATAAGTAAAATAACGTTAAACTTAGTGCAATTTTACTTTTGTCTCTTGAGTGCCACACATATATACATTATATACTCTTAATAAGGCATAAAGACCAAAATTTTCACATAAAAACAGTTATGAGTTCATCACTGATAATGAGTGAGAAACACATCAAACACAGTTTATTAGAGAATGTTGATTATGTGATCCGTCGTCACCCTCCCCAAACTAAGGATGTTTCGGTTTTGGTTTTGGTTTTGGTTTTAAGAATATATAATCAAAGCAGTTTAATTGTAAAGGAGGCTTGACCTAAATTTAAAAAAAAAAAAAAAAAAAAAAAAAAAACCCTATTATAGTTGTATAAAAGAATTTATGTTTTTGGGACAAAGTAAAATAGCAATGTCTACATTTATTTTGAAAGGTTGCAGGAGACTTTTATTTATTCGTACTTGGGTTAGTAAACTTTATAAAACCTACCACCACATCGAACTATTAAATTTCAAGCTTTTATAAAAGAATCTAACTTTTCGAAAACCATTTAAACACATTTATGCTAGACTACCAACAAGTGAAGTTACAGTGATTTTTAAAATCCTGTACTCAAAATATTTAAATATGAATTGAATTGGGATTTTATTTGGCATTTCCATAAACTATATATTTATCTATTCACAGTTATTTAGAATAGTTGAAGTAAATAAAAGATTGAGACTTGAGAGTTGAGACTGGTATATTTATCTATTCCAACATTTAAACCCAGTTATCGCTCATTGTCATTTGGGCTTTTATATATGGGATCTACAAATGTGTTCAAGACTAATGTACTGTCTAAGTCTAAGGTTCCATAGTTCCACTATCTATATAAAATATTAAAATTATAAACATCAATTTGTTACTTTTTTATATCAGTTTCAAACTTTCAATTACAAAACGCCATGAAAGAAATAAAAGTACCATTTTTTGGATCCTCTGTTTCCGAGTTCAGGGGAGAAAAGAAGAGAATCGGAAGGAAAACAAAAACATGTTTGTGTTCCCGAGTTTCATTTAACGAAGGAAGGGAAAGGAAAATAACAAATGTTGTGTTCCCGAGTTTTATTTAAGGAGGGAAATGAAGAGAAATAGAAGGAAAACTAGGCAAAATTATTTAACTTTTCTTTCCTTCCGATTTGGAAGGAAAGAATTCTTTTCTTTTCTTTTCCTTTCCTTTTACTCTCATTTCTTTTCCTTTCTTTTCTTTTCAGTTCTCTCCTGTAGCAAACTCGGGTTTAACTGTTGTCTATTAACAGCTTGACTCGTTTAACTTGTTTACATTTGTAGATTTTTAAAAAAATGTGTTTTATATCATATGGAAAACTAATTGAGTATTTTATACCAAAATTAAACGATCATCATGTTTTATAGTTTAGGCTTAGCTATTTCATATACATTAGTATGCTTAGTTGTAAATTTATAATGTTAGGGTATAAATAACCTAAATAAAATCTCTGATTAAACGGGTTCATGGGACTAACGAGATTTCAGGTCCGTTTCGTGTTTGGGTTCGGGTCAAATTTTCAGTTTGGTGTTGGTCTTAAACCCACAAACAACCAATTTAACAAAAATAATGAGTGCACAATGCCATTCTTCTTAGTTATTCATACAATGGAGATTATTACAAATATAAATATGCACGAAATAACAAAAGAACTGTACACACTCAACACAGACACAGACACATACACACACACGCACAAACAGACACGCCTTTATTGTTAACGGGGCATCCATTCTACTTCAAGATATATTATCCCAGATTCTACATTCTGCAGTTGAAGTGAAACCTCTTGTTTTATCTTCCCATCAACTATATTTACAATGCTATCTTCTAGCAGTGCATTGTCATGTGATTTCAACCATTTTCCTATCTGCATGTCCCCAAACATTGAAGCATCCCCATATGCCATTGCTGACGTCATCATTGGCTGAATGTCGATTTCGGCATCTCCCATTATATCATCAGCAGAGAATGTATCATAGTCAAAAACTTGCTGCACGCAACCACAACGCACAACTGCTTGATTCTGAGCCTCAAGTTTAATCTAGAGTAACTAGAGTGAGCAATTTCTACTCATTTACTTGTTAAGAGGTTGACTTGAGTTGTATATAATCCAAAAGTTAAGCTAAAAAGCAAGTGGGTTGTAAGTCACCCAAAGTTTATTTTGATGTATAATATAGTTTTCATAATCACAATCAACATGGTGATTATTTAAGAATATATTTAAAACTCGGACAAAATAGGGTTTGTTGGTCAATTCAACCCAACCTGACCCATACTGAAAAATGCCCCATTTCAACGCGAATATGTTTTCAAGTTTACCCAAACTAGCCCATCTTATCTATGGTAATACATAAGAGCAAAAGAAAATGAGAACAACATCAGGTTACCACTTTAACAGGCCCATAATCCTCGGGGACAGAAAGGAGCAACTCTTCATTCCAAATTGGATTCAAGTTGCTCTTTTGAATGGCAGTTTGAGCCCTCTAATAAAAATAAGACACGTAATTATATTGAGAACTGTATAGGGTACATGTCCTGAATTAAAAAATTATGTTTTTAAGTTCTTTTGTTTAGAAAAGAGACTAACCTGCTCTCCTAGAGATACAACAACATAAGGATCACTTGAAAGCATATCCCGGACAGCAAGATTTGCGCCTTGAAGAATTGTAATCTTCAAATGTCCAATAGCTCCCTCCGGTAATTCCTGTGATCATTTTCAAAAATCAGCCAACTAAAGCTATTGTTTGAGACTTGAAACAACATGAATGTTGTGTACTTACTGGTTTTGTTACCGAACTTGAACTTAAAGCACGAATACTCGTATTTTTGGACGGGCTTGCTTGGAGTGTACTTTTGGCATTATTTGATGAGATCTTCAAACCTGGTTTTAAGAATTGTTGAAGCTCATACTTGGACCTGTGAGGTAAATCACAAGGTATAGCATTATTCATCATGCTTACTCGACCACCTAAAACTTCAAGCATAAGGTAAATCACAATTTCCCTAAGATCTATTATTAGTTAATTGTATGTATATGGTGTGTTATTTTGTATGTTTTATTCGTTTATGGACCATGGGCCTAATATGATAATACTTCAGGTTCTTTTGGGCTCCCACTTCAGATAATTTCATTCACTCAGCACTTAGCAGTTGATATAATTCATATTGACCAACTTTCACATAAACTGATTGAAACTATTCTGACACAAAAGCTAAACTCTAACAAGATTGATTTTGTCTATGATGATATAAATATCCAGCAGAATATACATGGTGATTAATGTTTCATTCAAGACAATTATGGACGTCGTACATCCGTTTGTTTTGTCTGAATATTCTATCAAATTTCACCTGATAAACTTGGTACGCTGCTCAATACCAGCATCTGGGCCTGGCTTAGCTTTTTCAGGAACATGTGCCTCATAAATTGAATTTGCAGAACTATTTCCTCCAACTTCAACCATGGCATCAATTTCTTCGTCGGTCCATTCATCAATTGTCACCGATAAAACCTGTCCATTTAAGTCATCAAATTACAACTTGCATACATTTGTTTTGATTGGTTAATATCACCTGAATGTTGCACCAATGACCATATGTTAGTTGAATGAAACCTAACAATACATCAACTCTAACAGATATACCAGGAGTAAACTGAATCCGTTTACGTTTTAGGAAAAAGGTACGAGTTCCATTTGTGTTTAATATTCTACATGCTAAAGGAGCTAGTATCAGACTGTATAATGCGTTCAAACATGTATAGGCATTTATGGTTTAAGCCTTTTTAATATTCTACATGTTAAAGAGGCCCCATTTGCAGTGCGCGCATATAATGTATTTATGTGTTGGCTCTCGAGGGGCAAAAGTAAAATTGCACTAATTTTAACATTGTTTTACTTAATTTTTGTGAAAATACTGTCAAAAGCATTGGTTTGGTCAGTTAATCAGGCATCATGAGTTGGGGGTTTCATTGGTAGCAGCCTCTCTATTTCTACAGGATAGAGGTATGGTTGTCTATATTTTACCCTCCTCAGACCCTACCTTAGCTTTACTAACGGTGAGATATTCTGAGTACGATGATGATGATTATATATCTCGCATCACGCTTCAACAGTAATCACATAACTAAAAATAGAATAATGAATGAGAACCCATCTAAAATTTAAAAAAAGAAAAAAGAAAAAATCTAATTGGGAATAAGAATAATGAACTAAATCCAGTCTGTTTTCTTAACCAAATCTGCTGTTATATCTGCATGCAGTTCATTAGCATTATGGTGGGTAAGGGGTTAAGTCTTATGCAGAGATTAAAAAAGACCAACCTTTGATACGTTTGGACCTAGAGTTCTGTGCACACCACAGCATTTCAAGCATATGAACACTCCAATAGTAGGTGATCTGAAATCAATATCAAAAAATTATTATATATTGTGAATTGTGATATTTGAATAATTTACCTAAAAGCAGTTATAATCACAGCAGAAGGTAAAGGTAAAATCAAGCTAAATCCTTGTATGTGTTCATTCCATCAGCTTGGAGTAATTTTTTTGCTTTTACCATCTATCACCAACAGGTCAAAACAGCTAATGTAGGCAATGGGCACAAGCCTTTGCTAACATAATATAAAATGTACAAATATATACATGAAGCTATTATGAAAAAGGATAAAATCTTGGTAAATGGTGTTAGTAAAACTTACGCCCATTTAGGGTCAGGCGCGCCACAATCAGCACATATACGATTATCACTTTGCTGCAGTAGATCTTTTAATATTTTCTTACCTGCATAATCAGCACAACTATCTCACCAACAATTAATGCAATTGCCATAATCCATAAGGTACATTTATGTCACTTATAGCTAAACTTGAGTACGTTGTCCATAAATAATAAGAAAATCATAACCTTATCGGATTGCACGAACACTTAAAACTAATAACTATAATTTCAAATACCAATAATTAGTTTAAACCCACATCAAAACACTCCCTTATGCCAAGCATTGTATGAATGATATTGTCAAAAAAGGATCTTTTTCTTTGCAAAAAGAAATTGAGATTTTCTCTGACAGTTATATTCACCATTATTTACAGTTGATTCTGCTATGTCAGTTCTTATGCAACCAGCAAGAAATATAAAAAGGATGCCTTTATACTGGAATTGGCCCATTGGCCTGCTTCCACAATAATCAGAATTAAGCAAGCAGTCTCAACTCAATGATGTATTCAAAATACTGGAGCAGCATAAAGTTGCAAAGATGATCATACCAG
The DNA here is from genome assembly GCA_009363875.1 of Mikania micrantha. Taxonomy (NCBI): domain Eukaryota; kingdom Viridiplantae; phylum Streptophyta; class Magnoliopsida; order Asterales; family Asteraceae; genus Mikania; species Mikania micrantha. The sequence continues at coordinate 88,472,426 of CM018696.1, forward strand.
AACTCATTGGTCTGCTTGCAGGCCACAATCATCAACCAGAACTTTCACTTCTCAAAACAGATGGCTCTTTGCTGAATTAAAATTACAGAATTAAAACAAAAAAAAAAAGAAACAAATAATGAAATAATATAAGTGTCAAAGTTCATTAAACCAGACAAAAATTCATTTTTAGCGCCAAAGCATTTTATATACATCTGATGCACCAATTCTTGTTTAGGTCAATGTGAAAATTCAGCTTGATTAATACAAACTTATACAATGAACAAGATAAAACGTGATTACAATTACGGGTCCAACGATCAATCAAAAAGAAAATTGAAATATCAAAAGAAACGATTTTAGGGCAATCATCGGACAATGGGTGTCGATTATCGATACTTGAATTGTTATTGATTGAAGGCAAATGAAATGCGATGATGAATAAAAATATGTAATTGATTGACAGATCGGTTGCAATTTTACCTGTGTGATATGTTTGTTGCATTATAGCAAGATTCTCAACGAGGATGAAAAGGTTTGTTTTATTTTGTTTCGTTTAAAAGGTTTTTGATTCATCAAATTGAAAAGTGGGTTCTGTTTTTATGTTTTTAAATTTGATTTTTTTTTAACAGCAAACGCCCGGTCACCCGGGATCACCCTGGCAAATAGATCACCCTTCCGTCCGAATAACAGAGCATGGTGACCTGACCCACCTGCCCAGGAGGAAACCTACAACTAGGAAAACCCCCTGGCTCACCCAGAACAATATTTGCTCTAGGTGAGACTCCAACCCAAAACCTCTCATAAGAGAAGTCAAGGGGCAACCATTAGGCTAGAGGCCCTTTGGTATGTTTTTAAATGTGATAGTAAATAGAATAAAATAAAAACAATTCCTATCTGGTTATGGTGGGAACGAGAATATAATTATTATTAATTTATTATTATTAAGATTAAATTACATATAATTTATGTACAGGTGAGATGCCCACGCGATACGGCGAAAAACTAAACAATTAGGCTATTGATTTTGGCTCGTAAGCTTTTAGGTCAGGGGTTCAAACCTGAGCAGGGGAGATGAGTTTACGGATTTATCCGGTTTTCGCTTATCTGGTGGGTGAAGAGGTGACGACTGGGCCTGCCTTTGGATGTGTGCCCGTCTGGGTTTAAATCAGTCGTTCAGCCTGAAGCCGTTCAAAAAAAAAACTTAAACCACCTAATTTTTGTCAAATCAACTCTTTTAACTAAAAAAATTTATTATGATAAATTTCATAATTTACAATGTCAAATATGATATGACAAAGTGTAAGAAGTGATTTATTTGATTTGAGAGGTTTCTTTTATAGGAATTATATGATACTTTATTTTTTAAATGTATCAATTTGGGACAAATTAAAAAGTAAAATAAAATCATTTAGTCTATGGCTCTTAAAGATTTGTTTGTTGTACTTTGTGTTCTAAGAATTGTAAAACTCTTAATTTTAAGAGTTTTTGATAAAAGATAATTGTATCATTCCTATATGTATTATATAGTAGTATAGATATATTAATTTTTAAATTTCATCCTTAATCTTTAATAACTATGTCAGACAACCTTTATATTAATGTTTTGTAACAATTAGTCTCTTTCTCACTAATCAAAGTTAACTTTTTTGTTAATTTTTTTGAAATGACACTTTTAACCTTATGCCTAAAGGATGAAAAATAAAACCATATATAAAGTTATTGAACGTTTTTTGTAATTTTCCAATTTTTAAGTTCTTGTTATTTCCTTTTTACCTTTTATTTTTTTTTTCTTTTAGGTTTATTCTTTTTAATAAATTATTTAAATTAATAATTTATTTTTATGTTTTTGTTTATAATTTTATTTGCCTGTTTAGTTTATTTATTATTTTTTTCTATTTATCATTACATATCTCACAAAATAATTTTATTGAATTTATTATAAAAAATTTTGCAAATGACTTATTATCTAGAAGTATTATAAAAATATAAAATTGTTTTGTCTCATTTCGGTTGTTAACTAGTTGACTAAAGAGTAGGTGTTCACAGTCCGGTATTTACATTATTTAGGTGAAAACAAAAACCAAACCGTTAATAACGTTTTTTGAATAATTAAAACCAAAATCGTATCGTTAAAAATAAAAACTAAGCCAAATCGTTATCAACGATTTGGTTCCGGTTTTGTTTATGGTTTGGGCTTAAGCTTTTGAGCCTGCTAAAAACAAAAACCGAATAAAAACTTTTTATTTTTATTAACGGTTTGGTTTTTATTTTTAACAGTTCAGTTTAGATTTGAATATACAAAAAACGTTATTAACGGTTTGGTTTATGACTTTATGGTTTCACCTAAAAACGGTATAGACCAGAACGTGAACAGCCCTAATCTTTAATCAATTAGTTACCAAAATGATACAAAATAATTTTGCATTTTTTATTACTTATAGATAATAAATCATAGGTAAAAAATTTTATAATAAATTGATAAATTAATTTGTGAGAAGTATAATGATAAATAGAAAAAAAATAATAAATAAACTAAACAACCAAAAAAATATTTATGAACAAAAACATAAAAAGAAAATTGTAATTATAATATAGATAAACTGATAAAATAATTACTAATTTATTAAATATAATATTAAATAGGAAAATCTAAGAGAAAAAGAAAAGAAAAAAAATTAAATTAAATTACAAAAATTAAAAATTTGGTATAATACAAAAAAAAACGTCCTTTAACTATATGTATAGTTTCATATTTTATCATTTAGTCATAAGGGCAAAATTGTCATTTTAAAAGAATTAACAAAAAAACCTAACTTTGGTTGGTGGAAAATGACTTAATTGTTAAAAAATAGTAAGATAAAGGATGTCTGGCGTAATTATTAAAGTTTATGGATAAAATTTGAAATTTCATATATACATAAAGGACCTTTTGTGTAATTTACTCTATTATTAATCTATATAATGCATGTTTAGGATTTCATTTGAAATCAATTTTTTAACTTATTGACTTGATAAATAAGTTAATAAGTTATAAATATGTTTATTAATTTAAGAAACACTTTTGATTTTAACTTTTTCAGTAGTGTTAGAAACTTAGAAGCTATTTTTTGTGACTTTTAGAAGTGTTTTTTAACTTTTAATGATTATAATATGTTAATTTGTGTGAGAACTTACATATACAACCAACTAATTGACTTATTGATTTTTCAAACACAAAAGTTAAAGCACATTTTCTTAAACTTAAAAAGTCATAAGTTAGGCACTTTTGACAAAAAGTCTTCTTAAACTTAATAAGCAATATCAAACATGCCCATAATATTGGGTGAGAAATTTTTTTATTTTTCAAATGGTCAACGAATACATTCTATGATTGGTCACAAGTCACCCAAGTAAACCCAATAAGAAAAGGTCATCTATCGTTTGAAGAGCTACTGTAGTAAAACATTTGGTTAACCTCAAACATATTGCTTCAAATAATACTCTAACTCATAATATTCACGTGGAAAGCATCAGGTTGTCTCCTCCCAAACTAAATTGTACCCGTGTTTTAAACCGAAAAAAAATAAAAATTCAAAAACCCCAATTTTAGCTTTGGTTTAATTTAAACCCGAAGTTTAATAAGAGAGCAAGTTATTACAAGATTTATGATTTTTTAAGATATCTTTACGTAATAGTATGTAAGTTTATTAAGAAAAAAAAATATTCTTCAAAAGTAATTTAATCTTCATGATGATGATGCTACAATTGAGTGAGATGAAGTAAAATAACGAAAACATTAGATTTTATGATTTTGTTTCTTGAGATCAGGAATTCCTGTCTAGTCAAAAAAACAAAGGCGTAAAAAATTGTTCGTAAAAAAAAATAATAAAAGCAATTGAAACATGGATGTTTAATATTTAATCATCATGTACCAGATTAAGATATAACTAAACTTTCCACGTGATAAATTGTAACTTAATGAACTAAACTAACTAAGTCATTAATATTAAACGTTTATTTGGTGTTGCTTGATCATAGTTTGATATTCGTCCAAGACGGAATTATTGTAATTTAAGTTGTTAGAAATATGTTCCTCGATCATTTACTATTTTCATTATTGTTCAAAAATTTAAATTATGTGATGCTTATCCAGACTCTGCCAATTTAGTATTCAAATAATTATTAATTAGAAACGAATAAGAATTTTATTATTTCATTAAACAGATATCATTACTAATCTTTTCTTATAGCAAACGTTCATATATTAAGGATCACCCTTATATACATATTACTCCTCCATTTTATAACATGGTGTTACGGTCTATCTTGTTCAAGAGGAAACCTATAATCAGAAAAAAAAAAAAAATTTGTTTTAACCCAAAACAAATTTTGCTTTTTAGAAGACTACAACCAAATACCAATGACCTCTTGTATAAAAGGAAAGTCATGCCAACTGCTTCGATGAAATTTATTTAGAAATGGGTATCTTCAGAACTCACTAACGACGTAGGATTTTTAAAAATAAGTGGTATGCCACAATCCAAGATTCTGAAATTATTAAGGATTTTCAATTTCCTTTTTCTTTTATCATTTTTATTTTACTAGTTTGTTTGTGCCTAGATTCAAAATTATTGAAAAACAAGTTGTATAATATTAATATAACATATTTTTTTATTTCGTAATATTAAAGTAAATCTTATGCCGAATACAACTCACAATGCCCAAAAATAAAATTATGCAACAACTGGAGTGCACAACATTGTTAACTAGACTATATCGATCGTTATTGAATCGGTGTAAAACATATAGTTCAGTATCATGTTGGTACTCCTTTCAACTTGATGATGTGAGGGGCATAATTGACCATGTAGGTTTTCTTTAAGAATTTTTATGATAAACTTTTAATTATAATATTTTTGTAAAATACAACGCAATATATGAGTCTTAGTAAAATAGATTTATGCATCTAACTAGGTGTTCTTTATTGTTTTTTTATTAATTTTTTTAACCACCAACATACACCCTTTAATCCTATTTTCAAAATCACATATTTAACTACTTGAGACGGACACACTCCCTGCACAGCTTGATGCTATACAGGGAAAGACCCTTTTCATATGCCTTCAGAACCTATCCAATCTGTGCATTACTTGCTATTTCCGCAATCAACTTCATATTGAAATGTTAAATATTTAAACGTGATAATTATTTATTTGTTTTCATACGTTTAATGGTGTTAGTTATATACTAATTAGCTTTGTTCCAAAATTTAAGATTTTTTTTTGAACGGCTAAAGGACTTCACATGCAAGCCACCAAGAACTAGACGATGTAGCCATGGTAGATTCCTCGACCGCCGTGAGACCATACACCCCAGATAAGCAAAAACCAAATAAATCCGTAAGTTTTAGTGTTTTATAAACTTTTTACACCTCAAATTATTAAATGTTTTACATATTTTGGTTATTTTTTCTTTTGTTTAGTAGTGTTATAAAGATAAAAATAAGTTCAAAAGTAACTGGATGGTTTGTTAGTACTTGGTAGGCTAAAGATGCACTTGGTGAGGCACTTCAAAAAGAATGAACCTTTGCAGCCCATCGTCAGACTGTGTTCCAGTGTGGTTCAAGCCACCACGGATGGGTACGAACTCTCGTTGTCAACACTGAAGATGCTCACAATTGGGAAAGTACGTGGTAGACAGGTAGCTAGGGGTAGGTATGGTAATTTTGCATACCAAATGGCTGTGTTTTTTAAACTAAAATGAAAGCAGAAGGAATACAGAAGCATGGTTCAAAAGAGAGATAGGGTCTCTGGCACTTGGATCCATCATGGTCTCAGTTTTTCTGACGTTATGCTTTTTATATTGCTTGTTTTTTGTTTGAAAATATAATCATCGATTACTCCTTTGATTGAGGTGTTTCCACCATTACTTTTTTTTTAGAACGGCGTTTGATGCAACGGCAACCAACCGTTCCAGGGAAAAGCCGGGCAGGAAGCTTTAACCTTGCCGCGTAAAACTCTTTTGGCTCGGACACAAAGTCTGGTGATAGCCATGTCTCACAAAATTTTGAAACAATGGGAATTGAACCCACAACCTGTAATAGGAAGTGTGGGTCTCTTACCACTGCACCAAATCTTGCGGACATTTCTTTTCATTTCTTATTATATTTGGTGTTATTTGATTGCGTTAAGTAATTGAATATGAAAAGATTCAAATTTTTTTATAAATTATAAAAAAGTATATTTGCATCTAAGGCAGGAAATCTTTACACAAATGACTCTAGAAGTTACCTTTGAAAGATTAAAATAACTCTGATTTGCTGAACTTCCAAACTCTGATATACCCGTCAGCATGTGTTGTGACAACCTTCTGCATCCCCACAACTAAACAGCTAATAGAAGGTCTGGAAATTCGTGGCATTAAATCAAAACGTGCATCTTCTGAAACTCTTAATCCTTTTTTTCTTGTTACAGTTGAGTGAGAAGCTTCTGAACCATTTGATTTTCTGCTACTTTCATAAATTATGCAATTTGACAAAAAATCACCATTTTGTGGGTCCACAAGGCGTAGCACACCATCTATTCCTCCCACGGCTAATATCGAGATGTCATCACGCATATGTTGTACCGAAGATATGAGATTTGGACTCACTCTCACATCCCATAATTGTTTCATCATCCTGTCAGCAATGAGATAGAAATATTTCATTCTTGTTTTCTTAAAACTATTGCATAAGATACATGCATACAAACACACAAACGAATGTATATCATACCTTAGATCCCAAGAAGAAACTCGCCCTGATCTTGAACCAGAAAATACCATATGTGAACGTGAATTGTAAGACAAAGTGGTCAAACCTGTTGCAAAAAGACAGAAGTCAAGCTATGAATGTCCAAGATGCTTTATTGGCTACATGAATTATATATGCTTCGAATCGGATTTGTGTTGTTCTGAAATCTAAAAGCAAAGCTGTGTCGACAATCTAGGATTTCCATAACTACAGGTGAAATAGTGGAGAGTTAGCCAGGATAACGGGGCAGAACATACATTTGTTTACAGTTGGATTAACCCCAAACTCTTTTTCGTTTGAAACTTCCAACTTCTTTAATAAATATTTAGCATGCTCGATTTGATAATAAACATTAAATCATTTCAAATATTAATTTAGTGTTTCCAATGCACTGAAATTCACTTTGCCAGATTTTCCAATGTGGAATTTTTTATTTTGCCCGTTTCATTTTAAGTGATGCTTTTCTTTACCAGTTTGACTCATCAAAGAAAATATAACCCAAACCGTCCGCCCGCTAGTAAACAGGCCGGAGTTGCCACCTCTTTAATTAACAAAAATTATAACTTTGTTATGGTGAGAAAATCAAGCAAAATATACAACAGTATCTTTCAAAACCCATACAGCAAATTTTCATCAACCACGTATAAAAGTATGCAATTCTTATAAAAGAAATGGAACAAGCCTGCAAAATCATTAGTCTTCAGCATTGCTACTTGCTGGTCAGATGACATATCTGATAAAGATATATGGCCAGAAGATGAACCACCAATAAGCAACTGGTCATCACTGAGAGATAAGCATGTAATTGGCCCATTGTGCATCCTACAATAAATCATCACAAGAAAAACATAATGTTAACAGAAAACTTGATTGAAAACTGTCATTAAATATTTAAATCCTTTATTAACAAACATCTTGCCAACTTGAAGCCGAAAAGAAAACATAAAAGCCAAAAAAATACTTAGAAGTACATACTTTATGATTCTAGACCATTTCTTGCCATACATATCAAATACACGAGCTCTCCCATCTTCGCATCCGACAACGGCTTCTGGATCTACGTAGCTGCAGTCAAAGAGGGCATGCTCTGTTAACACGTGTTCTTTTTAACACCATGCAATTGAACAACAAAAAAATTAGAAAAGGAAATAAAACTAAATTGTATCGACAAACAAGCATTCAGTATTCATTTTTCAAAGAAATGATTGAATTCATGAATATTAGTTTACCACATGCAATAACTTTTAGGAAATTGATCCCTTTGTGAGTAAAATATCCTTCTCCTCTCATTGCGCCTCCATAGGCAAATGTGATTTCCTACTAATCCAACAACCTACAAAAATGCAGCCAAAAATTAACTGAAGTTAGAAAGCATTGTAGTAAAGCAGACCAGTTTTAAGAAACAGATCAAATAAACCACCCTTAACTTTATGAAAAGTTGATGACTTGACGGTTATAATGATAGAAACTGAATTTAAATATATTTATTAAAAGACAGAATGTACAATGTACCTTGCTCTCATCAAAATTGAAGTCAATCAAAGAGCCTCTTTGTGGAAGATCATACTCAGCCAGACATTTGTATCTTTCAACGGACCAAAGACGCATAACCTAGCAAAAGTGGAAACAATGATGTTTAATAAACGAAATGCATAACTATAACCTAATCCAATATTACAATGATATAAAAAGTTTGCTAAGAAAATAAAAAATGACAGAAAATCAGACTGGAAAAAAGATGCAACCATGTGCATTTTGCATTCATTGAATAATCTATAGCCTTCATCAAGAAGACATTACAACATCACTTATATGCTCAAAAGTGAAATAGCTTTATCAAGGAAAAAATCTTCCCCTATTTACCTTTTGTAAAGAAAAACAAAAACAAAAACAAAACCTTAAAGACAGTTAATCATAGAAGACCCAAATGATTTTAATACAAGTGCATACATCTAACCTCCAAGGAAGTGATTTAAGTGGTGGATACTGGATAGACAACCTAGCGGTCTCAGGTTCAAAACACCACTGAGGCCGGATTTACTTGGAAGTCACTGACCCAGTTGCTTGCGGCCGCGTTTTACATGTTCCCCCTATTAGTCGGACATTGGGGGTACTCAGGGTTTACCACATAAGTGAGTTCCAAGATCATCAAAACAGAAAATTAAAGAAAAAAATTGCATACATCTGACTTTACCTTGCCACTTCCACCAGTAAGGACCAATCCCATCATCATTTTGCACCTATCAATTCTAAGAAGAAACAATTTATCATATATACAAGCATAGGACAATGAATCAATTGGGTCAACTTTTCATCAAGAAATAAAGCTTACCTATCAGAATGACCTTTCCATTGATATATTTCAACAAAACCTGCATGCAATGATGACCGATGCTGACTAATAGCTAAGTCCTGAAGTTTACTTTTCCAGGTCCCTTCTGAATAAGTAGATATGTCAAGATCACCACCAAAAATCTCTCTTTGCTTGTGATACAAAGTTTGAAGTAACTTAGATTTATCAATGACTTTGTTCCTTCACAAAAAGAATGATGCAAAAAGTAATCCATGGTTGATTATTATCTTGTAATAGAAAAGGCTCGCTGAATATATGCTATTACAAAGTGAAAATCACTTTTGCTAAGCGTATGTGTTAGATCAACAACTTCCAGGCTCTTAATATGTCAGATAAATGTGCAACTATCACACTACCAATGAGGCAATGAGCACAAACAAAGTGTAAACACCTTCACGGATTATGTTATAACCGTAATTAAATAAAGGATGATTGATGTGAGCATCTTGATGTTAGGTATTAATGTATTATGTGTACAGCTGACCTAAGGATACGGTTAAAGAGACAATTATTAAAACACACATAGGGCTCGAGCCTTAAGAACTTGACGAGTGATCTAATTTAATATTAAAACCAAGAAAAAAAAACATTACAAGAAACAAAATGTGCAGCAGAATAACAGTAACGAACTGATTTAAGCATCATTGCCAGGTGGCTGCCTGGTGATCTGCGGCTGTTTCTGGTTGACGGCTACTAACAACCACCGGCCGCTGATCAATCTTCTGGTGAGCGGCTAAACAGGCAGCAGGCTGCAGCCTTTTTCTCTCTTCTGGGTGCTTATCCCTATTTTTACTCATGTATTAGGAATTACAATAGATGTACTAGTAATTGTTTAGTTAGAAAGAGAAATATCTGCTGGTATACAACAACGTATTGGTCCTGAATACGCAGGGCCTTTGGGAATTCTTCAAGCTCTAGCAGATGGTACCAATTTACTTTTGATCTAGACTCTAGACATGTTGTTCTGCCATCTTGGGTGGCGGCTGCTAAGGTTCTTGGGTGGTTGCAGGAGCAAAACAACACAAACTCACAATATTGAAAGCTGTAAAGATTAGGCACGGGATATAACATGATTCTGTCAGGGTAATCTACGTATATGTCTACACGAGCACTAACCAGGGTTTCTTTTCTTTTATTACTTTGTGACAAAAGAATGAAAGATTACAAGTACAATTAGAGAATATATAGATTATAATTAGGGTTTAACCCTTGATAACTTAACATAATTAAAAAAAATAAAATAGGTTTGAAATTAGGGTTAAATCTTGCAGCCCCTAACCCCCTTATATTCTTCTAATCACAATCCAAATAAGAAAACCCGACTTGACCCAATATGGGACAAGCTTACAACCCATAACACTTGACCGCTGCCTATGATCATCCAAAACTACCACAATGAGAATCCAAGAAAATTATTCACCAAACCTTTCAAGATCGTCTTATAGGTTTTTGACAGGTTACTTGCTTTTGCTCAAATTATGTTTTGAGTCGACTACAATATTTCAAAATAGAATATTGATACGGGTAACTATCTGATTGAGTGCTGTTGATTGCTTAGTATGGCTTCTTGAGCCTTTTGAAATAAAAAGAAACAAATAATCAACTATAACAAAATTTAGTGAGAAAGTGCCTATAATATCATGAAAAGTACCTTAAAAACCAGACACTGGTTATACGCTGCATCAAAAAGCAATTATTCATAAACAATACCATAAAAACCCTGAAAGTGCCTATAATATCATTCAGTAATAACGTATTGAGCCCTGCGATTATCATTACAATAAAGGCATAAACATGAGGTGTGTATATATATAGGTCATCAAAGAATCAATTTTCCGACAATCTTTCCGTACTAAAACTAATGGAACACCTTCACTATGGATGCTAATTGTTACTTTTAGGGATTTGACATGTATTTAGGACTTGGCTTACCAGGACTTGCAGACGGCAGTGCAGCGAACCAACTGGATGAAATCGAGGAACGAGAAAACGGCGCAAATAATGTCCTCATTGAGGGCTTGAATTCTCGTCGGAGAAGAGACGTCTCTCCGCTTATTTGATGGTGGTGGCCCGGCGATCGAGTTGCTCCGGTTCATTGATGATCAAGACTACAAAGAGACCAACTTACGGAACCCAACAGGTCGGTTCTGAAGGTATGGACTAAATTATCGAAACAGATGGGCTATCGAATGACAACCTAGGGTTATTTATCGAGTGATAATTAGACCACGTAGAACGGGTATTGTTTGCGATTCTGTTTTTATCACGTTTTTTTATGAATCGTGAATGGAATCAAATCGTATATGCAGATGGATGATGCTTTCTTTGAATTTATAGATTTGTGAGATATAGATTATACGAATATACGGTTAATATGTAAGTTTTTTTTAATGTTACGGCAATCGGTTAATTGTTACCATTTAAAAAAAATAGATCACATAGAAATATATTATATCATTTTAATGTTGTTGTTGCGTTTAATTATCTTTTGTAGATAGTTTGTGTAAATAAGATGAGTCATTAGTTACTAGTATTTGATAGAAAACTAAGAGACAAAAAAATAAATATAGTTCATGAGTCGGGTTATAAAATATGATCATGATAGTAGTTTGGATCCTATGTTAGAACATGGTATAGTGGTGGGTCAGATTTGTGTGTCATACTGTCATGGGAATAGTTTATGGGTCAAGTCATGATTCAAGACATAGGTAGCTCATGATCTAAGTTAAAATATTTGTAAAGAGAAGATTCCTATTTACCATAAAAAACCATTTTCAAATAACATAAAAGTATAAAAAGAAAAAAAAAGACTTATAAAACAATATATTTTATTCGTATGTGATTATTAAACATATTTTCATTACTTCGTTGCAATAACTCGTTTCATTTCATATTTCATTTATGCATACTAAACAATAGTAGGTCTATAGTTTATAGAACAAATGTAAATTAAAGAAGGATATAAAATGAATAAGAGAAAAAACATGTCATTATCGTTTTCGTATATTGTTTAATTCACATATATGAATAAAATAAATTACTTTTGTGTTGTTTAACATGAAAAATAATGATAAGGCAATGAGATGCAATTCAGGAAGCATATCATGTATTTGGTTATAGTTCAGGGCATGGGATGGTCATGAGTCGGACCATAACTTAGGTAATATTGGTCAAGCTAATAGTTAGGCCATGGGTTAATGCATGGATCGTTTCATGTATTAGGTCATAGTTCATGCAATAATTATAATCAAGGGTTGAATTATGGTTCATATAATTCGGCAGTTTCATAGTTTGAGAAAGAGTTAGGATATGATTTGGGAAATTGGTCGATTCATAATTTTTTTTAAGAAAAGCAATATTGAATTAAAAAATATTTTACCCTTTGTATTCAACAAAAAATGTGTTCTCGAATAATAAAAAAATAATTATAATAAAACAACAATGCTTTTGTGTGTTGGTTTAGTTCAGTGCTATATAATTATTAAACATATTTTTTATTCATTTGTAATTACTCGTTTATCTTTCTAACGATGGATGACAATATGCTTGATTTGGACTGTGTTAGTGGAGTCCCAAAACCAACCCAATACTGGAAGCGTACGAGTATTAGGTATACCACTGGTTTGTTAAAAGCATGTTTTTTAGTTGTTTTTTTTTCCTACAATCCAACTTTTAAATGATTTTATATCATGCATATCCAACTTACACCCACATATATACATGCATATATGTGTGTAGTATTAAAAAAAACTACCTGTTTTAGATAAACCAATAATAGTTCTGATAACAAGTTTTGTTTTCATTGTTTTTTATTATAAGGATGTAAATGTTATAAGAAAAAAAAACAAATAAATATACTTAAATCATAAAATTATGTATATGCAACTCGTAATGTAGCATACATGTGACTCGTACAATACACAAATACGCAGCGTACAAGTTACATATATGTAATAACTTGAGCAACAGATTTTATTATTTTTTGATTTTTGACATTTATAATATTATAATAAAAAAACAGAAAGAAAAACATATTTGCAATAACTATGATTGGTTTCTCTAAAATAAATGTTTTATAGACCTTCCTCATGTATAATAACATCATCAAATGCATGTCACGAAAGATAATCAACTCTTACACATATTAAAACTACTAAACTTAAACATTATCAGATACAGATGAATGGAAAATAAAAGGTGTAAATTACGGTTTGGCCCTGGTGGCCTAAGTGTCTTAAATATTTTAACCCAAATATGATATTCTATCAATACAACCCATGCGTTTAAACAACTGACGTTCAGCCCCTTGTGGTTTAAATAAGTATTAGTTTTGGGCCCCAGTCATAATTAGGTTTGGGAGAAAAATGTTATAATAGTTGGGTTTGGGGACCAAAAACGTTAGTTGTTTAAACCACATGAGCTATAGTTATATAAGATTTTTTTGGGTTGTAATAATTAAAATATTAAAACCATCGGGGCTAAAATCGTAATCTAATCAAATAAAAATAAAAACTAAAAAATGTTAGAGCATGTTGTTCATGCATAGTTTGAGAAAACGAACATACGATTTTAGGAAATTGAGTCAAGTATCATGTAATCCTCTGAAGTAGTATGTTTCATGTTTGTAGAAAAACTTAAAAACTAAGTATATATAGAGTCCCGTATGTGATCACATGTGCCAATACCTGGGTCGAATGCTCTTTTGCAAGTGTTGTTCATATAATGTCTACTCGGAGTTTGATCAAGCTTGGTGTTCCAAGAATACACATGTTCCTCTAATATTAGACTTTTATTAAATATCCAAAATTATCTTATTTTTCTTATATTTAATATCATTTCAGTAGGATAGAGAAATAATGAAAATAACGATGAGAATAAAACTAGAAAGTGATATATATATATATAAAATTGCTCACATTCGTTTGGGTTTAGGGTAAAACCCTAGCAATCACCATCTCCACCTTTGAACCACGTTTTTGTTGAGATTGATTATGAGCAAAGAAAAGGAGAGGGGAAGCAAGGCGAGTGATAGGAAAGGAGATTCGATCGCCGGAGCAATCGCCGTCTTTCGAACAGAATGAAGGCTGCATCTTTTTCTTTAGGTTACAATTTAAGTTCATATGCGTTTAACTTGAGATAAAAGAGGGAGTGAGTAAATGTTAATAATTGCCATAAATAAAAAATAAAATTTGTACTAAAATACCCTTTTGAATAAAAAATAATTAAAAATAAAGTAAATTATGTGATTGGTTAAAAAGAGTTTTCTTAGTTTTCTTGAAAATGAGAGGTTTTTATTTGAACCCTCCCCTATATATATATATATATATATGGAAGGGTATAAAAAATAACCCTCATCTTTTGCTACAACTACATAACCCATTTCAACCAACCATAAATTTACACATAAGCTTTTCATTAAAATATTAAAAAGGGCATCTTAGTCATTTTACCTTTATAAGTTTTTCCCCCCATCTTTTTTAAACATTAATAACTTTTTTATAATATATTATTTTTTAAAAAAAATTGCACCATTGTATTCGTCTCATTTTTCTCTTTAATTTCGTTATAGTCTCGACTAATTTTTTTTTACTTTTTTTAGATGCCTTATACTTACATCATTGTAACGAGCTTAAATATAACAAATTTAATTGAAACTTTTTTAAAAATGATAAATTACAGTGATGTAATTTACATTGACGTAATTTATCGTGATGTAATTTACATTGACGTAAAATTTGGTTTCGGTTTTTTCGGTTAATTTGGTTCCGGTTCGGTTTTTTCGGTTAATTCGGTTTCGGTTCGGTTTTTTTTTTGGCTTTTTGCTCATCCCTAATTTGTAACGAGCCTAAATACAACAAATTAGTTTGAATTGTTTTCGAACAATGATAAATTACATTACTATAATTATAATTGTTAGAGAAAAAAAATCAAAATAATGTGTTATATTACATCACTGTAATTTATCATTTAATTATCATTGTTAGAGAAAAAGTAAAATAATGTGTTCTATTAATTACATCACTGTAATTTATCATTGTTAGAAAAAAATTTAAAATAATGTGTTATATTTATGCTCGTTATATCGATGTTAATAATGGGCAATGAGAAAAAAAAAATTAAAAAAAACTAGTCAACATTATAACGGGAATTAAAGAGAAAATTACATCACTATAAATAATGTGTTACGTCACCGTTAATTATGTCATTGTAAATTACTTCATTTTGTGTTACATTACTTCATTTTGTGTTACATTACTGTAATTTACCATTGTTAGAAAAAATTTCTAATTAATTTGTTATCGTTAAGCTCGTTACAATGATGTAAATACATGACATCAAAAAAAAAAAAAAAACTAGTCGAGACTATAACGAAATTAAAGAGAAAAATGAGACGAGTATAATGGTGCAATTTTTTTAAAAAAATAATATAGTATAAAAAAGTTATGAATGTTTAAAAAAAAAGGGGGTAAACTTTATATAAATACAAATGTCCTAAATGCCCTTCATACTAAAGACAAAAGAATTGACACGTGGCACGATCCTATACATTTACCTTTTTCAAGTAGACATTGGATGATGGTTAATGGGTTGTAACAAAAGATGAGGGTTATCAAAAATTCAATGCCCTATATATATATATATATATATATATCTAAATTTGCAGGTATGGAGTTGGTAATGGCCCAAAAAATGTGTACAGACAGACATTTTATTCCAGCATGTGCAAGATTCGAATGTATGCATGTGTGCATTAAGACTCACGGAGGGTATGTCACCTATGGAGAGTGTGAAACACCATTCTTATGTCGTTGTCACTTTGAATGTCGTGCATAAAATTAACCCCTCATTTAAATTTAATCCCAAATTTTAATTTATATATATGTGTGTAAAATGAGTCATAAATGTTATAAACTAGGAAATATACGTCTTGGGTCGCTGCGGAGAAAATTAAGTGATTGAGTGTGTAGAGAGAAGCGCATGAAGTGGCAGCGGCTTGAATATAAAACAAAATGTTTATAAAAAATGCATCACAACTACCAAGACCGATAAACAAAATACTTGGAAAAAATAACTATAAATATGTTAAATAATTAAAAGATTTAAAAACTGTAAAAAAGAATTATATTTATATCCTAAAATGTGAGACCACTTGGGTAAGGTAAACAAATAAAAAGGAAAGACACCTTCAAACCATGGTCAGTGAAGACACCTTCAAAGTTCAAACCACTGTCGTCTTGAAGTCAAGTTGAACAATGTATGTCCATTATTTTCTAAGGTGTTCTTTTTTTTTTTTGTTTTTGGTGAATAGATCTATGCAGGCTCTTTTGTCTACGTCGCGCAAACCACTCACATATGTTGTCATATGCAGACTGTTTGTTTTTTTGAAAATGTTTCATAGAAAAACGTCTGAGCGTGGTGCAGCCACTTTTAAGATCTTATAAGGTCTGTAGAGACCACCCACCGCTTTCGCCGGCCACCACCGCCGGCGGCCACACCTTCGCCACAACTGTCAGTCGCCCCTACCACCACCGTCGTTCACACCCACCACTGCTGGCCGCCACCGTCAGCCACCCTCATCTCCCACCACAACCAATTTATTTTATCAGTCAACAGACGTTAAAAAAAACAAACACTCTTTTTCTTTCATACTGCAGACATTTGGTTCACCTCTTCTTCTACAGATGGCTGCAGATATGGTATGCAGAATGCATACATTTTACCTCTTGAAAAACAAACACCACCTAAAATCGGTTATCATGCATATAAATTTGCATAACTTACAACCTTTAATTTGATGTTTGTTTTTCATGTCGTTTTTAATGGTTTATGATTTAATGTCTCTATATAAACCAGAATGTGTAATGTGTTTACAAAAACCAAAATTGGTTAAGTGGTTGTTTTGATTCACCTTTACCATATGCATCTATGTGAGATTATAATTAATCTATTTTTTTATTTCCTTTATTTATGAATAAAAAGATGTGCCTTCCATAAAGAGTTATGATGAATGATTGTGAGTTCTAAGTTGGCTCCCCATCTCTTGTTTATTGCTATAGAAGTTGTCCAAGAAAAGCTCACTTGTAAACTCTTATAAGATTCCAAATTCCTTGTATAAGAGACAAGTTTCCATTCATCTTCTTTTTATAGATAAGTCTATTCATAAATATCTCATTTATTTTCGTTATATTTGAACACTTTTCGGTTTATTGTGAGGCTCTTTTCAAAAAGACGGGCAACCTGATTTAATAATAGTTATTTTATCAAGATTGATTACATGTATTTATTTGTATCACTAAAGTTTTCAACAAGATCATTATGGTAATTTAAAAATAAAATTAACATATATATAAATATTAAGTTTTAAAAACATGAAAAATATATTTTTTAAAAGTTGAATAGGAAAGCAAACTTGCAGACTAAAATGTAATTATTTAAATTATCCTATTTATTACATTTTTGTTATGAATAAATTCCTATCATTTTATTTAATAAAATAAATGACAGATTATTTCCCTTTCTTCTTGAAAAAAAAATAAAATAAAAACCACCTTATTTTACAATTACAAGCTCTCATCACATCTATATTTATTTACACATAAGAAGGTTTTTTAGAAAATCGTATATTCTTAAAAACCTAATTTTGTTATGTTAGTTGTAAATAATCTATATAGTATGAAAAAAAACGTTTTCCAACGTGTTTTTAGACTAGTCATACCATTTTAACTTCTCTTATAAAGATTTTGAATTCGAGTTTTTTTGTGAATAATTGTTTTTGGATTAACATGAGGTATTTCCTGTTTCTCTGTGAATAATTGTTTTTAGACTAGCCATACCCTTTTAACTTCTATTATGAAGATTTTGAATTCGAGTTTCTCTGTTAATAATTGTTTTTGGATGAACATGAGGTTTTTCCAGTGTGAGCGTCCTCTTGAATACTTTGATAAGTTGTCTGTCTGTCGAGTAATGCTTATAGAAATATCATACATAATCAAATCAAAATAATTGATGGCTTTAATTGGCATTACCCCCAACATTTTACTCCCTCAAGAAACGAAAACTCAGTATAAAATTTAGATCATTATTCTTGTTAATGCCTTAATGGTAACAACAAATTTATCTCATCATAAAAGAATTCTCCAGTTCTGTATTGTATAAGTTTTGTTTCTTCAGATTATATAATCAGCGACTTTGAAGAAAATTTGTGGGATTTTTATTCATGGAGAACACGAAAACTAACTAAAAATTATAATTATAATTGAACAAAGGAAGAACCCCGACAACTGAGTACGAGTGTATAGAAGAAGGTGATAAAGAATATTCGATTATATAGCGTTTGCATTATGCTTACCCAGTTGTTGGGTTCTTTTGTTGTTCAACTCTAATTTTAGTTTTTTGTTAGTTTTGTTCTGTAATATCATTCTATGATGCAATTTTGTTGTGTGCTTCTGCTGTTTGCTGCTTTGGTGATTGGCGACTAGGTGTTCGATTTTTTATTTTTTTTTCTGAACAACAATAGTCATACTTCTAAAATTCACCCAAATACACCTTGCTTGGATTTGAACCCAAGACCTCCTTTCTAAGAGACAATGCCTCTATCAAGTGAGCTAGTTCCACATTAGCAGGTGTGATACGGTTGACCCTAAGTTTGGCAAGTATTATCAAAGGCGCATGAAAGGAGCTCGAGCTGATAAGGATGCATACGCTGAGATGGAGCTGTTATTTGGTCATCAACTGGACCCACTCGGTCAACAAGTGATGGGAATCATGGGGCAGTTTTATTAGAAGCAGTTAGCAGTTATTTTCTTTTGAGTCTTTATGTTTTCGTATGTTCTCTGTTTTTGGGTAGTCTGGATAATTTTGATTTGGTTGTTTACTTTGTAATTTAGAGAACTTGCCTATCTCGAATCGGGCCGACTAGTTGAATTCAATCAGAACTTTGTTCGTGAATTTTGAGTTCTTATCATTGGTTCCATTGCCGGGAACTCATCATGGTGTCGACTCGGCATAATACGGAGGGAAGCAGCAATCCTACTGATCCAGTGGCAGCGCAGTTGGAGGCGATTGCGACTAAGTTGGAGGCGATGGATGCTTTGAAGGCTGACATGGCGGCTTTGAAAAGACAAGTTGCGGCGAAGGAAAAAGGCTCCTTTTGGGTCTGGTCGTATGGAAGATGCCGATTCAGGGTTTTCTAATTACGCTCGCCGACCCTTCCACAAGATGGAGTTTCCCACTTTCAGTGGAGGAGATCCACGGGGATGGATACTTAAGGTGGAGAAGTACTTCCGTTTTATAATACATTGGATCAGGAGAAGGTAGATGTGGCTGCGATTCATTTGGAAGGAGATGTCTTAGATTTTTATTCATGGATAGCTTCGGAACAAGATATTACTTACCGGGAGGAATTGGTCTCGGCTATCCATAAACACTATGGGCCACGGAATTCCAAAATCCTGATGAGTATTTATGCAGTGTCAAACAAACGGGCACTGTCCATGAATACCCCCAAGAGTTTACCAAAAGATCAGCCAGAGTGAGTCAGTGGCCGGATCATTGTCTGCTTGGAGTCTTTTTGAATGGCCTCAAAGAATCAAGTCGGATGTTCGGATTCATAAACCCAAATCGGTATACAAGGCAGTTAGCCTTGCATTAGAATATGAATCCAAACTCAAATCCACGAAACCCGAAAAGAAACCATTCACCCCTTCCCATTTGTGACTTGATGCTAAACCATTTTCACCAATTACCCAACCATCATCCCTTGCTAACCCACAAAAACCAGAGCCAAAAACCTACAACCGATTGTCTGATGCTGAAAAACAAGCACGTTACCTAAAGTGTGAGTGTTTTAGATGTGGTGCCAAATACGGACCAAGTCATAGATGCCAAGCTGGTACACTTAAACTACTAGCTGTCGATGATGATATTGAAGAAGAAGATGAGCTTGAGCCTAATGAACCCACGGAGGAGACAGCCGAGATTAGTTTGCATGCTGTTTTGGGACGTCCCCACCCAACTACCATGAAAGTGCACGGCAAACTTAATCAAACAGAGGTATTTATTTTAGTTGATGGGGGTTCTACTCATAATTTTGTTTCTGATGTTTTGGTTAAGGAGATGAAGTTGGATACTCAACTGATAGAACCTTTTGGAGTCCAAATTGGTAATGGTGATGTAATTAGATGTGGGCAGATTTGCAAAGAACTTTCTGTACAAGTTGGAGAACTCACCATAGAGCAGGATTTCCACCCTTTTTCATTAGGTGGTGCTGACCTGGTTCTAGGGGTTCAATGGCTAACCACTTTGAATATTGTTCAGGCCAACTGGAGAGATATGTTCATGGTTCCAAGGGGTTGATTCAGGCCCTCTAAAATCATCCACCTTCCAACACCTAGCCGTAGAAAAGGATCACGGGCCACACATCCCTTCACCTTTACAAAACATCATCGACCAGCACAATTCCATTTTTGAAGAACTCACAACTTTACCCCCTGTCCGTACTCAAACCCATTCCATTACCCTTTTACCAAATTCAACACCACCCAATATTCGCCCATATCGCTACCCTTATTCCCAAAAAAATGAAATTGAAAAACAAGTGCAACAATTGTTGGACTTGGGTTTCATTCAGCCGAGTAACAGTCCCTTTTCCAGTCCAGTATTGCTAGTTCGTAAAAAGGACAACACATGGCGCATGTGTGTTGATTACCGGGCCCTTAATAAGATAACAGTGGCTGATAAGTACCCCATTCCTAACATTGACGAGCTCTTAGATGAATTATATGGGGCCAAAATCTTTTCCAAGCTTGATCACCGCTGGATTCTATCAGCAGGAGTTTCTGTTTTGGAGTTGTTAATTTCTTGGGTTAATCGCCCTATTGAAGAGGCTACTTGGGAAGTTTATGATTCGGTGGCTGAGCAATTTCCTGATTTCAGACTTGAGGACAAGTCATTTTTTCAGGGGGGGAAGTAATGATACGGTTGACTCTAAGTTTGGCAAGTATTATCAAAGGCGCATGAAAGGAGCTCGAGCTGATAAGGATGCATACGCTGAGATGGAGCTGTTATTTGGTCATCAACTGGACCCACTCGGTCAACAAGTGGCGGGAATCATGGGGCAGTTTTATTAGGAGCAGTTAGCAGTTATTTTCTTTTGAGTCTTTATGTTTTCGTATGTTCTCTGTTTTTGGGGAGTCTGGATAATTTTGATTTGGTTGTTTACTTTGTAATTTGGAGAACTTGCCCATCTCGAATCGGGCCGACTAGTTGAATTCAATCAGAACTTTGTTCGTGAATTTTGAGTTCTTATCAAGGTGTTTGATATAATGCCAACATCAGACACGGACATTTATCATATTCTAGATATGATAGGATTCTTACATTTTTTTAAAGAACATTAGTGATCAAATCTTTGTTTGAGATCACATACTTCGAGTTCTTGGTGCAGGCTTATTTGGTTTATAGTTACTGCATGGAGACAAAGATGACACAGGGTTTAGTTATTGAAGATCATCCCATTGAAGGGCTGTCAATACAGGGCATGAAACTTGTGTAATTGCAGGGGAAGAATTCTACCTGAAAAAGATCTGAAACTAAAAGCATTTAAGACCGTCATACCAAGTGAGTCTAGTTGTCTTTGCTCCTAACTTTTGCATGTTTTAGTTAATAATTTCACAAAAAATAAATAATAAATTTAATTCATGTTGTTTGGGTTGTAACAGGGTCATGCAATCTATTCAATCAAACAAAAGCTTAAACCTGAGTAATTTTAAGAAAAAGTAGAGATTTCTACCTCTAGGGACATAACATGATAATAAGTTTAAAGAAAATATAGCCACTTATGAATAATCAACCTTGCTGTGACCATACATATTTATCATGAATCAGCCAACTGCAAACGTGGAACTATATTCATTGATTGAAGTTCCTGCAACGAGTAACAAAGGTTTAATGATATTCGATTGTTGCAACAAATCCAACCAACTAGATGTGACAAAAAAAAAAAAAAAAAAAGACGATTCCAATCCGAGGGATTTTTGAGTTTACCTGGAATAAAAGCTTGCAAGCGTATGGTAGTTTCATGGCTGAGATATTATCTCCGTTCTTGCATGTGGAACACATCCTAGTTTTGGTTTTATAGTTTATGTAACCTAGTAACCCACACTCTCTACAAACCTACCAGGTAAGAAATGAGGACAAAGCATTAAGATTACCATATTTCTACATACTCGATAAATTCAAATAAAAAATCTGTATCTGGTGATAATTCATCATCCAAAAAACAAATTTTGTCAGGATTAAAGGCATAAAAAATATTAAACATGTGTGAAGTACCTGAACTTCAAAAGGATCGCTAGAGATCATTAAGCGCTCATAAATCAGATTACTTGTTCCATAAGCAATTAAACAATCCCGTTCCATTTCTCCCACTCGCAGCCCTAGGTAACAATCACGATTATTATAACCCTAATACATCACGCAATGTCAAACATATTTTAAGAAGCAGAACTCTCACCTCCATTTCTGCTTCTCCCTTCTGTGGGTTGTCTAGTTATGAGCTGGCGGGGGCCCATGCCTCGAGCATGCATCTTATCAAGGACCTGAGTTTTGTATATAGCTTAATTAGTCATTTTTAAAAACTCTAATGTGGTAACAAAGCCATTTTATATGATGCACATGATTATAAATTAATACAAAATCTACAGAACTAACTTATTAGAATATACAATTTGACCTTGAATCTTCCTGAAAAGATCCCACACTTTAAAGAAATGACTAAATAAAGTATTTAATCGTTACCATGTGCTTTAGTTTCTGGTAGTATATTGGTCCCATGAATATATATGCTTGTAGTGGAGTACCAGTGATACCTGAAATACAATGACAAAATATAAGATGCTTCCATATTCAAGCAAAATATAAGAGATAACAAACCCTTCCTGTGGTAGCAACACGATGTGCAAAAGAACATAAATACCTGAATATAGGAAATCCTTCCCATTGTAGCAAAAGCCATGCTTCACAAGGGTTTCACTGTATAAGAGATAAATGAAATATTATAACATATGCAAATATACTAACTTCGAGATAAACTCATCTTAGTTGGAGAACCATACCTTATGTCTTCAACTTTGTGTGCATGACCACTTGGTTCCCCAAATGCGCTGCCATAATGAAACTTGCCACATGAAACACCAGCCTTACTCCCCAGAAGTTCTATCATCTTCCCCACAGTCATTCGACTAACAATCAAAAAGATAAAGAAGATAACAAAAGAAAATAATTAAAAACAACAATAATGATGATGATGATAATAATAATTCGTGTATCAACTTTCCTACCTTGGAAATCCGTGAGGGTTCATAATCAAATCAGGGCATATGCCACGCTCGGAAAAAGGAAAATCTTCTTGTTGAATAATGGTCCCACAGACACCTTTCTGACCATGTCTGCTACTAAATTTGTCACCAACCTACATGAAATAAGCATACCATAAATTATACATTTAACAAAAGAAATATATCTTAAAAGGTATATATAAATATATATATATATATATAGGGAAGGGTTCAATTGTTAACCCTTCCTTATTGCGATAACTATATAACTATATCTTATTACTTTAGGCCCACATTGAAGTAAATCTAAAGGTATAGGTTTTTTCTTCTTTTTTAATTAATGCAAATGGTGCCTACATTACTTGCATTAATTAAAAAAGAAGAAAAAAAACTACATCTTTAGATTTACTTTAATGTGGGACCCAAAGTAATAAGATGTAGTTATTCTGTTATCGCAATAAGAAAGGGTTAACAATTGATCATTCCCCTATATATGTGTGGGTGTGTGTGTGAGATATTGTATACCCGAAAATCATTAACTTTTACCTCAGGCCTACGAGTATGACGAATCATGAATTTCACAATTAAATTTTGGTTCTTATCAGAGCATAAAGCCACTCTATCCACAACAGCTGGCTCCCCTTCTGCGCCTTTGTAGGTTTGTTTGCTCGTTCTATACTGACTGGATGTAATAATTAATAACAGAATGAGATGCAATATTTATAAAAGCATAATTAAGTAGCATAATAACCTACTCACATTTGTGATGGATGTGACTTAGCCTTTGGGTCCAAAGGACACTCTTTCTGGAGATAAATGTCTAGATGTCTTATAATCTCACCAGGAGAAGCAAGTCCATCATTATCCAAAATCTACAAGTAATCAAGCAAACACATGATCACCAAATGATCATAATTAAGCAAAGCTTATGAATGATTAAACTATGCAAAGACCTCTGAATCATGCTGGGATTTGCGAGGAGAAACAATCTTGTCACATACATGGTCATACTTCTGATACATTGCTGACATCCTGTTGATAGACATGTATGCGAAAGCAACTTCAATAACATAATAACTAAAACTAACAGATAACAGACTGATTATGAAAAAAAGCTTAGTTGATAATTACTTTTTCATAACAATACAACGACCAAAACCACGATCCAAAGATGATTTATTCATGACTATGGCATCCTCAATGTCATAACCACTGTAACTCATAACTGCAACAGTTGCATTTTGACCAGCTCCAAGCTTATCATAACCAATCTAAAAAATTACCATTTATTCATTTAATATTAACTTTACACACTGAAAACTGAAACAAATGAACTCTAAAATAGTATGGTGAGAAGAATAATATTGACCAACTCAATTGTTCTTGTTGTCAATAATGGTCGTTGAGGATAAACCAAAAGGTAGATCAATGTATCCATCCGACATAGCTTCATTTCAAGAAACAATGTAACTAAGTTACTACGTATAAATATGTAATCCAATTCATGTCATCAACATTCAGGTAAATGAACTAAATACAAATAAAACTTGATGATTAACGGATCAACTGCATGGTCCAGGAAAGTTATACCTGGTTATGTGCAATATTACCCATTGCTTGTTTTCCCATAGCACACTAATGAGGCAATAAGCAAAAACAAAATCATCAAACCTAGTGAAATCAAAAATTTATGTCTACTTTTCATTATTGAATGCGAAAAAAAAAAAAACCTGATAAGTATTTCTTGGGGACTGATTATGGTGAGGATAAGGAATCAACCCAGCACAAGCACCTAAGATGGTGAAAGGTTCTATTTCAATATGAGTTGTCTCATAGGTAGCCTCTCCTTCATATAAAGCAATCTATATATATTATGCAATCAATCAAGGAAAAAAGTCAGGAAATCAATAAACAATTCTTCGTTTCCAATTAACAAAATTTTGGCAAACCAGAGCATTGTTCTCTTCATTGACATCAAGATATTCTAGCAGTCCTTCTCGTAAAAAACTGTCAAAATTGCGAACTCCGTCCTTGAAAGAAAAGATAAATAAAATAGTATTCAGATACAGTGGTGAAATTTTGTTAAGAAAATGTGTTTAAAATAGCTTACTTTCAACTCTTTCATGTGATGATGCTTAATTCTTGAAACTCCATTGTCAGCAATTACAAGCGGCCGGCAAACACGACCACCATCTGAAGCAATATAAACACAACGCTGCCAACAAAACAACTTCAGAAAAATAAAGATTTTTTTGTGAATCTAGTGTTGATAAAACATGCGAATATACAGATGAAAAATTATCACTACATTAGTCAAAAGCTCCAAGTCATACTCGCAGGCCTGTTACCAAGGGTATTTTTTTTTCCCAATTTCACCCTCAAGATAGATGAATGAAAATGAGTCATTTCCAACTCATCACAACATGTAAAAAATATGTTTCAAGAATCTCAAACAAAAGGATAATATACATATTAACTGAACCAAGCTCAAATCATGGTAGCCTAGCATTTGATGAGACTAGACAGTCGCTAAAGACTGGAAAATGGAAGCTTGTGTAACTGAATAACTTTTGTCTAACAAGTAATAACTCATACAAGTGAACAAACCATGTGAGTAAATAATGTCCGAGTGCCGTTCTAAAAAAAATTGTCCCAGTAAAAAAAAATCAGATAAAATTTTACCAAAAGGAACTTTAATCATGACATATGTTTTCGCATACAGGCATTGTATTTATGTTAATGCTTAAAACACGACTAATCATAATGACAAATGTTATATAACGCAACGGCATTTCTTTCTGGAAAAAGAAAATAGCAAGAAACCCTAATCTTTAAACAGAACACATTGATTGATGATTGCATATGCAAGAAGCTTACTTGTTTTTCATGGACATATATGCTTACAAAATCACCTACTTTACCGGCCCTCCGCAGCTTTCTCATTCCAAGAGCAAAAAGCTACAAACTCGTTCATGAGAGCAAACATCAAAGCGATGAAATAATTTATGTATTAAATAACAATATGTAAGAAAATGGAACCTGTGGAGTCCTGTGCTTGCCCAGGATAAGCCCATTTAATATAACAAGAAATGAATCTGGCGAATGAAGTTCTTCACCAGAAAGTAAATACAAGTCCTCAACTCCCAAACAGTAACACTAATGAAAATAAATAAATTATTTTATGACCAGGATTTTTATACATGCTTTCCGTTTAAGCTTCACAATAAAGAAACAAATATCAGTAAATTAGAATGAAAGTAAAGAAATACCAAGGAAATAATAGGGCCTTCCTCTTCATCAGTT
Source organism: Mikania micrantha (assembly GCA_009363875.1). NCBI lineage: Eukaryota > Viridiplantae > Streptophyta > Magnoliopsida > Asterales > Asteraceae > Mikania > Mikania micrantha. The sequence continues at coordinate 88,499,172 of CM018696.1, forward strand.
GTAACATGTGTCATTAGAGCCAAATTTTTCACCAACCCACAAGCTTCACCTTCAGGAGTGTCACACGGGCAAAGCATGCCCCACTGTAAATGAAAGTAACACAAAAAAAAAAGTGTTTACAATTTGATCAAATTGGAGATTCAAAGATAAAACAGTAGGTTGAGGTTGATATTAGCCGTACTTGGCTAGGTTGTAAGGCCCTAGGTCCACTAACTTTACGTGACTTCTCAAATTGTGGTGAAATCTTTGTCATGGAACCAAATGCTCCAATGAAAGATAGTCTTGTAACAATCTGTTACAAGTAAAGTGCATATTTAGTTAATCATGCAAATAAAATTTTCATAATGAATATTAGAAACAAAAAAAATAAAGCACCTGAGTAATGCCTCTCCTGTGCATCCTAAATCGATGAACATCCCAATTTCCAGTAGAGAGGCTACGTTCCAAGCCCTTGGTAATAATATCATCTTTCAATATATGCTGAATAATAATATTAAGAAGAGTTAAAAGGACACTATAAGATATTTGCATTTCTATTTAATCATATACTGGCACACCTGTGATATATCAAGCCTGCTAGTACGACTAGCCTTCGATAGACTCTTATCAACAGTCAATTTTATCATGTCATTCAATGACTTGAACAAGTCCTGAGACATGAAGTACAACCCAGCATCACACATAATTAACAATATTGATATTGATAAAAGTAACAAAGAATCACACTGGTCAAAAGAACAAGCTACTCACCTCAAACAATAGAGCTAACAACTGCCCTGAAAGTTCTAGTCGTTTATTGCCTACATAATCCTATAAATTCATTAAATCACTTCAACCAAGAAGTACAAAACTTGTAAACACAATGCTAAAAGCATTCTTAAACGATACTAAGAGGAAGAGCTGTTCAGGACTTTAGGCTCGAACTTACTTTGTCATCCATTGCATCCTCATTTAAAATTGCATCCATCATGCGTCTCATCATCACCACAACATATACACATTTCAAGTAAAAATTGTTTTCTCGCACCTAGAGAGATAAAGTTATGGAGATGAATTAAAGTTCATATAATACATCAAAGACTTGATTGAACTCACCGGAATATTGGGAATAAAAATATCCCGAAGAACACCCAAAGCTCCATCGTCCTATGAAACACAATGACTGACCATTACATTATGATGCTAACTTATTAATCTTTCAAGTAAAGAAAAAATATAGCTTCAAAGAAAAAAGTAAATAGAATGAAAAATACCTTGCCAAACCTGGACATTGACTTCTTACGCTGCATCCAAACATGATAAGACATAAATAAGAAATTAAAAAATAAAGCTCTGAATGTCTACCATCCAATCATGTCTTTAAAAGTAAAATTGTGATGATGTAGATAAAAGATACAGGTCAAACATTACAAACATAAATCATAACATAGTCCTAAATGAAAGTAACCCTAATTCCTTTGATCTCCGATGATTCATTCAATCAATAGAAAACCCTTTAAATAGGGATTACAAGACTAATAATTAGGAAAGGATAAATATCAACAATAAAACAAATCTATCTCTAAAATAAATACAATAAATATAAAAAAACAAACAAACATACCCAGTGAAATCCCACTTTTAAGTAGGGTCTGGGGAGGGTGAGATGAACACAAACCTTACCCCTACCCAAAACGGGCAGAGAGGCTGCTTCAGAAGAGACCCCCGGCTCAAATTTTTTTTTTTTTTTTAATTTTATTTATTTATTTATTTATTATTATTTTTTTTATTTTTTTTTTTTATTTTTTATTTTATTATTTTTTTTTTTCAGCAAACATAAAAGAAGAATACAACACAAACTGGGTACAGATAAACAAAGCAGAGCAAGTATAGGAATAAGGCAATAAACTAACAATGCAGACTAACCTAGAGCAGTGACCACGCATAGTAGACTATACCAAACAATCAAGAGACACAACTATCTCAGGCATACACCACATAACAAGCATAAAGTACATATAGCAAACATACCACAAACTAGAGTTTCTAACATGTATCCTAACTTACTAGTAGTCTCTAACCTTTATTCTACGTCTCCAAGAAATCCTATCACTGATCATGTCCTCCGAGAGGTGCAACGCTAACAGATCCTGGCGAATCTGCTCATCCCATGTCAACCGCGGTCTTCCCCTACTCCTCCTCCCGTCGACGCTTAAGTTCTCTACGCTTCGAACCGGAGCAAACACGTCTCTTCGCCTCACATGACCGAACCATCTCAATCTTCCTTCCCTTACTTTATCTGAGATGCACGCTACCCCCAGTCTTCCCCTGATGGTTTCGTTCCTTATTCGGTCAAGTCTTGTGTGGCCACACATCCATCTTAGCATCCTCATCTCTGCCGTTTCTAGCTTCCTCTCTTGAGTCTTTTTAATCGGCCAACAATCACTTCCATACAACATGGCGGGTCTAACTGCTACTCTGTAGAATTTACCCTTTAATTTGTCTGGAAACCTTTTGTCACATAATATGCTTGTAGCTGCCCTCCACCTGTTCCAACCTGCCTGGACACGATGAGCTACGTCGCAATCGATATCTCCATCACTCTGAACAAAAGATCCTAGATATTTAAACTTTGTTGTCTTTGGCACCGCTTGCCCTCCAATAGTCACTTGATGATCTTCGTCTACCTCCTCGTTGGTCCCACTGAAGTTACAACAAAGATATTCTGTTTTTGACCTACTAATGCGTAGTCCTTTGCTCTCTAAGGCGAATTGCCATTCTTCTAACCTCGCATTTAGGTCCTCTTTTGTTTCTGCCACCAACACAATATCATCCGCAAACAACATGCACCATGGAATGTCTTCTTGAATAGACTTTGACAGCTCATCTATAATCACTGCAAAGAGGAACGGGCTCAGAAATACAATAAATATAATATTGCTAATACACCCCCTTAGTTTAAGCGGGCGGAGGACAAACGCTTAAACTGGAACGAAACGACTGAAACAGTTGTCTGGATAATCCCTTTGTAAAGATGTCAGCATACTGAAACGACGCAGGGACATGAATAACTTTAATTTGACCAACTCAAACTTTCTCCCGAACAAAATGTATATCAATCTCTGTGTTTTGTGCGTTGATGTTGGACCGGGTTATTGGACAAATAAACTGCAGAAATGTTATCACAATAAATAACCGATGCATGAGTGAGAAGGGTATGCAGCTCGAGCAGAAGGTTGCGAATCCATGTGACTTCAGCTGCTGCATTTGCAACACCCTTATATTCAGCCTCTGCGCTAGATCTAGAGACCGTAGGCTGCCGTTTGGATGACCAAGATATAAGATTATCACCTAGAAAAACACAATAACCAGAAGTAGAGCGTCTGGTGTCCGGACAACCACCCCAATCCGCATCAGAATAGGCTGTCAAAGATGAGGAAGAACTCTTGATAATACGAAGACCAAAATCAAGAGTCCCCTGTATGTATCTGATGATGCGTTTGAGGAAGGCAAAATGAGAATCCCTGGGAGCATGCATGAATAGACAGACCTGTTGGACAGCATAGGATATGTCTGGTCTCGTAAAGGTGAGATATTGAAGAGCACCGGCAAGGCTGCGGTACAATGTAGGATCAGTGAATAACTCACCATCAGTTGCACTTAGTTTAGAGGAGAGATCAACCGGTGTTGTACAGGGTTTACAGGATCCCATGGAAGCTCGTTTGACTATGTCTCGGGCATATTGTGATTGAGAAAGGAACAGCCCATTGGAAGTTGTAGTCACCTTAATTCCAAGGAAGTGATGAAGAGTACCCAAGTCAGTCATAGCAAATTCCGTTGACAGGGTGTGAATAATATCATGCAGAAGCCGGTCATGGGATGCTGTTATGACAATGTCATCAACGTAGAGCAAAAGATAGGCAATATTTTGAGAATCCCGGTTGTAGATGAAAAGGGACGTGTCACATGAGCTGCTGCGGAAACCATGAGCTGTGATGAAGGTGGCAAACCGAGTGTACCAGGCCCGTGGTGCCTGTTTTAAGCCATACAAAGATTTCTTGGGATGACAAACATGATTGGGATATCGCCTATCAACGAAACCAGGGGCTGATGCATGTACACGGTTTCATGAAGATCGCCGTGTAAAAAGGCGTTCTTGACATCCAACTGGTGGATGGGCCAAGACCGGGTAACCGCAAGTGATAGTACTGTCCGAATGGTGGCTGGCTTCACCACGGGGCTGAAGGTCTCATCACAGTCAATGCCGATAGTTTGGGAGCTGCCATTTACCACTAAGCGGGCCTTGTAACTGGCAAGAGAACCATCCGAATGAAATTTATGGCGGAACAGCCACATGCATCGGATGACCGGATGAGCAGTGGGCCTTGGGACGAGTTCCCAGGTAGCATTGTCCTGTAGGGCAGTAAATTCGGCCTGCATGGCATTTGACCAATGTGGATCGGCAAGAGCTTTGTAGACGGCAGTATTGGAGTTGGTGGATTTAGACCGAGTGGTCATTGGATGAGTATTGGAGGATGAAGTTTGTGGACGGGGGCAAGGAGTAGTTGAGGGGGTTGCGGCTGGTGGAGGGCGTGGCCTACGGGAGTAAGTGAATTGGTAGGATGTAGGGGCGGGAGGTTTGGGAATGGGCTGTTGGAAATCAAATCCCAAAGGGGGGGGAGTCGTCCAAGAAAGTATAAGAGGTGGGTGATTGAGGAATGGTGTATGGGAAGGTATTTTCATCAAAGGTGAGATGGCGAGAAATGTGGACCTTGCCGGTGGTGGGATCGAAACAACGATAGCCACGAAAATCTGGAGGATACCCAAGAAAAATACAACGGACAGACCTTGGGTGTAATTTGTGGGGTTGGATGGCAGAAAAGTTGGGGTAGCAGGCACACCCGAAGACACGTAGGTGGTCATATTCCGGGTGTCTAAGATAAAGAGCAAAGGTTGGTGTGTAAAAGTTGAGCCTTTTGGTGGGAAGGATGTTGTGTAAGTAGGCAGAGGTGTGAAGGGCTTCCACCCAGAAGGAGGGGGGGAGGTTGGCATGTAAAAGAAGAGTTCGGGTGATGTCATTAAGTCTCCGAATCATGCGTTCGGATCTGCCATTTTGGGAGGATGTTTGAGGGCAGGAAAAACGAAAGAAGAGCCCGTGTTTTTGAGCAAAGAGTTTGAAGTCAGTGTTATCAAACTCACCCCTTAAGTCACATTGAAAGGTTTTTATTTTTCTATTGAATTGGGTGAGGATGAGTTGATGAAATTTGGTGAAGGTGGGAAATGTTTCTGATTTATACTTAAGAGGATAGACCCAAACAAAGTGAGAAAAATTATCAATAAGCACCATATAGTATTTATATCCAGATTTACTCATGACAGGGGATGTCCATAGATCACAATGGATAATATCAAAAGGAGCAAAAGTAAAAGAATTTGAAGCATGAAAAGGTAATCGTTTACTATTAGAAATGTGGCAAGAATTACAAAATTTATACAAAATGTCTTTATTACAATGAAAATTGAAAGAACGACTTAAAATTCCTAAAACTTGGAGCTCTTGGGTGGCCAAGCCGATCATGCCAAGGCTGAGAAGAAGCAGTGATGAAGCAAGCATGAGGGGGCAGCTGTGGTGGAGTGAAAGGATAGAGGTCCCCACTGCAGTTGTGGCGAGACAAAGTCCATTTAGACTTGAGATCCTTCAAGGAAAAACCAAATGGGTCAAATTCAATAGAGACATTATTATCACGAGTAAATCGACGAACAGAAATTAGGTTTTTAATGATTTGTGGGCTATAAAGGACATTTGGCAGAATATAGGTGCGATTGGGTAGGTGATGAAAGCTCATGCCAGAACCACGGATTGGTAAGAAGCTACCATTACCGACCTGGATACAGGGGACAAAGCATTGGGATGGATAATTTTACCTGGATCGTGGGTGAGGTGAGACGAGGCGCCAGTGTCCATGATGTCCGAAGTCCAGGATGCATGTGGGGGGTTGAGTTGCATATGTGTGAAGGCAGCACTGAGATCTGATGGGCTTAAGGCATTGTAACCACCAGGAGGCTGTTGTGGATAGGTAGGTGGAGGAGGATCAGAGAAGCCGGCAAATTGGGCTTGTGGGGGTGGTGGATGGGATGATTGAGCAGGGTGTGTAGGAAGGCGCCATGGGGGTTGGAATGGATATGGGCAAGGTGGGGTGTTCCACCAAGCCCAATTGGGGTAGGGTGTGTGAGGGGAAGGCCATGGAGTGCCTTGGTTTCTGCCTGGCCCGCGGCCTCGGCCCCCTCGTCTGTTAAAGTGTTGGTTGCGGCCCCGGCCCCTGCCACGGGTGGAAAAGGTTTGGTCAGAGGAGTTGGTGTGAGTGGAGGGCGAGGGTGGATGTTGGGCAACAAGTGTGGCAAGTACAGTGGGTTGGGAAGGTTGGCGCGCCTCAATTCGAATGACTTCATCATTGAGGATGCTGAGTGTCTGATCCGAGTCGACGCCTTGTTGGTTGATCAAGGAGGTTGTGTTGTTGAATTCAATTGGGAGGCCTCGTACAAGCTACAGAACCCGTCTGGATTCAGAGACCGGTTGATCCACATCAGCCAATTGGTTTAAAAGATCAGTTAATTTCTGGCAGTAGTCTTCAACTGATGAACAATTTGACAAGGAGAGATTGCAGAACTTGGTTTCAAGAGCGGCTGCCCGAGCACGCTTATTACTATGGAATATGCGCTCCAGTTTGGTCCAAGCGGAATGAGCCGTGGCATTGGAGTCGAGGATACGAAGAAGGAGATCATCCGAGACGGTGCTGTATATCCATTGTAGAACCAGAGCGTCAAGTTCTTTCCAGGCTTCTTGATCGGCAGAGGAGCCAGTTGGAGCAGGGTGGCCGTCGATGTGATCGGAGACTTTGTAGGCCACCGCATGAAGGCAGAATAGCTTGACCCACGCTAAGTATGTTACCTTCTTTCCATCAAGGGTGCGAATCTTCGTTTGAATGTTACTAACCAAGTACGCAGGGTGGAGAGGGGTGGGCTTGACTGGAGGATTGTCGATCGTTTCCTTAGTCATGGTGATTTAGGGTTTCGAGAGATCACAGGGTCGACGATGGATCGGTGATAAGAGCCGTGGCTCTGATACCATGAAAGTAACCCTAATTCCTTTGATCTCCGATGATTCATTCAATCAATAGAAAACCCTTTAAATAGGGATTACAAGACTAATAATAAGGAAAGGTATCAACAATAAAACAAATCTATCTCTAAAATAAATACAATAAATATAATATTGCTAATACTAAATCCCAGTGACAATAGGATAATAGGTTCAAAGTGAGATCTTGCTTATTTAGAAATATACAGATACTTGAAACAAAATTTAGGAAAATCAGGGCATTTATGCTTTAACTTAGATAATGCAGTAGTGTACGTGTACACACCATGAGAAATACAATTTTCATTGCTTGCTGTAATGTTGTAGATTACTCTGCTCTTTGATGAATCTTTTTATGCAAAACATTACAAGTCCTCTAAACATAATACAATATAGAATAAGTTGGAAAATAATCATACTTTCTGCAACATGTTAGCAGTTGAGTCTAACCTTCTTTTCAAGAAAATCCAAAGCTTCTTGTTGTGTATAGACACCAATACTTGCACATTCCTGAAATTTGGAATGATATGTATTCAGTGTCCATTATATTATATTCTCTCAAGAGAGGTTAACTAACAGCCTATGCGTGCACACATATTTTACTTCTGCATATGACACAAAAATAAACCACAGTATTGGCAAAACATAATTAAAGTGAAGGACTATGATCATCAGAAAAACAAATCGGTTTTTGTGTGAATAGATGCCAAAAGTGAAGGATTAGATATTTACTTGCTGTTGGTTCTAATAGCTTACCTCAATAGATGGCAAAAGCAGAGTAGCATACTGAGGATCTCTACCAAGCATCTGCACAACTTCCTGATCAGTTTCCATACCCATTGCTTTCAAAACCAACATAATAGGAACCTAAAAAACAATAAACAATACTAACATGTTACATAGAAGATGATGATAATTTACCTAGAAAAATGAGCCAAGTTTTAAGAGTGTAGTCATAATAAATATAAAACACATACCTTAGAAGTAAATGCATTCAAAACCAAATATATTTTCTCTTTCTCCATTCTTATTATAGTTTTACTTTTTGTTATAGCAGTGCTGCTCATGACAGATGCCTGTATGCTGGATGGAAAAACAAAATATACTAAAATCAGGGGATCAAGGTCAAGAAAACAAAACAAAAGAATAAACTAATAAACATGCATATCTCAAGGGAAAAGAAAAGAAAAGAAAGAATACTCACCAACCCTTCTTGTCTGAGTCTATAATTATCCTGTTTTTTGAAAGTTGTTCTTGAATTAAGATCACCTGGACAAATCACCAAAAGCAACAACGTACTAGTAACATCAATATGAAGATATATGAGACTCCAGAAAATAATAACATTCACGGTAATAGATTACTAATACTTGAAGACATGAAAATTAAGGTCACCTTTTCATTTCCTTTCACAACAAAATATCCACCCGGGTCAAGTGGACATTCACCTAACATAAACAAACACATAATAGTTTGAATACTTAGGTTATGAAAAGTTGATAACATGAATTCAAGTGCATGTAAGTAGACTACTATAGTATTATGTACAAAATCTTTTGCTCTATAGAGCATACAAACCAAGTTTAGCCAATTCATCTTCATCCTTGCCATGAAGAACACAAGAAAGGCTCCTTAACATAATAGGCATTCTTCCAATAACAACTTCTTTCTGCAGTATAACATAAGAGAAATTTAATATCATATCTGAGAAATTGAAGATGCTGATATTATGAGACATTTAAAGCATACCTTCATCATCATACGAGAATCGCTACCATTGCAATACTCGATATTCACAAAGATAGGAGCAGCATACCTACATTGTGTGGCACACAGCAAAGGGAAAGAAAAACAAACGATTTCACTTCGTTGGATGTAATATTTAAGAAGATAAACTGATTTCAAAGAGAAACATGGGAAATGTTTAATTCAAGCTAGTTTTGTTACTATAAGCATTAACTCCATTTTCATTACAACTTGAAATTTATAAATAAAAAACCAACATGCGAAAATCAATTATCACATCTGTTTGATGGCATGAGCGTAAACTAAATAAAAAATCTTGCTTACGTATTGTCACCTAGTCGGCACTTCTGAGGACTCAGTGAGTCTGTCACACCATCGACAACTTCAGATGGCCTTCCAACCCAAACATCTGTGTATCTGTGATCACATCCAGGTTACAAATAAAACTTGTTATTTAGTTTACACTTTACAATAAGAAAATTACATCCTTTGTTAGAGAAAAAACTAGGGTATGGTTAACATAAGCCACTTGATAGAGATAATTTTTAACTTCAAAGACAAATCCAATGCGGTTTTCATGCGATACTAGACTAGAAAAAGGTATCGTTGATAGACATTAGTAACAAAGTGACTAAAAATGTAAGACAAGTAACTTAGTAAGTGGCTTGTGTTAATGTTCGAAATCTACAAGAATGGGATTACTCTACCTGATATAGACACTAGGATCAAATCTAGATGCCACGTGATTGTTTGCTTGAACAATCTTCTTTATGTCAGTCCTTATAAAATAATTAAAAGATTCAAGATGTTGCTTCACTAAACCTCTGACCTGCAACTCCAAGCGTTAGCATATAATTGCTTGCAAAACCAACCGCAAAAGTACAAAACTACTCTTTTGCAAACAAACAAACGTACCCAACAAAGTTTCACTAAATTAGTAGGATCTTGTGGGTGAGATGATGGCAAACCTTACCTCTATCCCAATGAGATATATAGGTTGCTCCCAGATAAACCCATGGCGCATTATTTTTTTATTTATTATATATATATATATATATATATATATATTACTACATTCATTTTTTAAAAGCACACGCATACAACATAAGAAGAGTAAAAAATAACACATGCAATAAAACTAGTATTTTACATGTGTGTCAATTCCTTTAAAAGATATAATATCTATTATATTTCTCTGCTTTTCCTTTTAAACTAGATTAGTGAGAATTGAGAAAAACATTGACCTAATGATTACTCGACTGCCTAGGATAATCTGGATAAGAAAACAGAAATAAGTAACTATAGCAATAACAAAAAAAAAATCATAACATTAATAGAATTGGGCTTGGATGAATATGAGAAAACACAGCAGCCCTAAAAATTAATCTAAATGTTGATAAATAGTTTAAAGACTAAAAATTCCCCATCATGTTTCTGAGGACACCTGATAGAAAAAAAAATAGATGTTAACACTCATAGAAATGTGAAGTGGTTACACTGATTGGAACAGTATCCAGCTTATCCTCGTAAACAAATAAAGCAACACATATTTTATATCAGGTGTAACAATTTATTTAAACACATGCTGATTGTAAAGCATATATGGTATTCACTTTACTTAAATTCTAGGCCATAGATTGAACCTTAATTTAACTAATCAGCACATTTGAAGTAATCTTTTCACCAATTACCTTGAGAAACTCAGGAAGTAGCTGAAACTTGTCAACAGCAGACTTCACAGGAGCAGCAAGAAACTGCTTGTCGACTCCTCCAGTTCTGAAATCAAAACAACCAGAAGATTCATATTGTAATCAAGATGATTAGGTGATTACAATTCATCAAAACAAAACTTGTACCTTTGAAGATTATCATACAATACAGCAGAGTCTCCGCTCACACCCATTATCAAAAGGAATCAGAATGGTTTTCCTGCAGCATTCAGGATTATTCAGGAACAAAGTAAAGGGTGAAAACTGATTAAAGAAAATTAAGGACGGTTGGTTTCACCAAGAAATTCTGTAAATAACTAATGTGATAAAAGAGAAAAAGAAAAAAAGAAAAAGAAAAAAGAAAGAAATCAAACACCTGCCGCTCAAAATTAGATTGTTTTCTGACCGGTTGATCGATGTTCCAGTACTCCGACGGGATAATCTCACTGTCGATTGACTGATCCGGTGTTTCTCCAGACCTGATGCCTCGCTGCTGCAGGGTGGATTTTGGCGGTTGCTGTATGATTATTAGGGATGTCGTTTGGGCTGGAACCACCAGTAGGGTTTAAGAATATTGCGGTAGCCGACGAACTGATATAAAAAACCCTTTCGAGTACTAGTAATAAGCCCTTGAATTTTAATTTTTATATATGGTATTAATCAAGGGGCGCGTTATTTGGACACCCTCTATAGATCAGTTAACACCACTTAGTCCTATACGGGTCGTATGGCCCTATACGGGGCGTATGGGTGTCAGATTTTGTCAGGCAAATGTCTGGGAATGAAAGTACATACGGGTCGTGTGCCTCCATACGACCCGTAAATTTAGCAAGCAAGCGAGTGGAATTAAAGTTAAAATGAATAACTTTAAGGAATTGAAGCGGATAAAGGTTTAGCATCTGACACCACCGTCCATCAACCACTCAAAACTCATTGAGAAAAACAAAACTGACAAGTCATGCAACGCACCAATTAGATGACATGCAGAAATGTGGTGGCGTGCTTTGCATTCAAACTCTTATTACAATTCTATATTTTTTAAAAAGAAAACAAAAACTAAGAACTTTAGTTGGGGCAAAGTTCCCATGCATCACTCACGCATCCTTCTTTGAATCTGAAATTAGAGACATAAAAAGCAGCCTTTAAACACCACAAAAAATCTGGTATGCATCTTCTTCCTCATTCTTCTTCCTCTCTGTCACCATTGATGTTTCAATCACTGTGCAAACTTCAAAATAAAGAACCATACGGGCCGTATGGGTGCGTGTCATAAACGTGGTTTGATGTGCCAGTTTTTGTCGGAAATAAAATATCCATACGACCCGTATAGGCCCATACGAGTCGTATTGATGGTGTATGTTGAACCAGCCTGGCGTCTTCCTAACAGATCCCTTAATTAATTAGGGTATGCTTTTGAGAAAACTTTTTGAAGGTTAGTTACGAGTTTTAGGATATTAAAAAGATATTTAGTCTCCTTTTACCCTCCTACCCAAAATAGCCTCGGGAGATTGGGAAGATAAAAGCAACTTCAATCCACCAAATTAACACCGTTTTGTTTTGTTTTTTTTTTTAACTGTTTATTTCAAGTTTCACTTGTTAAAAAAAACTGGTTCATGAGCCTGTTATTTTATTTTTTAAAGCTATATTTTCGTAATTTTCACACGGATCTATACTAATAAATAAATAAGTAACTAAAGGTACACATGTTACTTTATAGTTTAAGAAAAGTTGACAGATTTGCAAACGCAGTGGAGAAGAAATAGGTGATATTTTCGAGTTCTTAAAACATTTATGTATCAACACCCAGGTTAGTTCTTATAAATGTAACAATTATTTGATTTTGTGTAAGATTGTGAATTTTAACCCTAAAAGACAAACATTTGGGGGTTTTTAAATCACATGATGATTCAGTTTTTTGTTTTGTGTATGACTATGTTTTTTTATTGTAAATCTTTATTTGATTACGCATATGTAACCGTTTTGCTTTTAACATAATTACTAACAATTGTTTGATTTTTGTATTGTTTTGAATAAAAATCCTAAATTGATGAACATTGAGGTTTTTTTATACATACGAAAATACTTTATTTTGTAATGTGTATAGTTTCGGGTTTTAATACAACTATTAACATATGACTGGTTAAAAAGATTGTGATGAAATATGAAATTGAATTACGAACATTCTCATTCCAAATGTTGTGTTTAAGGTAAAGTATCTATCCAAAGGTTAATAATCATATATGTTTGTCAATTTGATCTTTGGATAATGCGATATTGTTAATTCTCAAGGCTAATCTGTTAAGCTGTGGGTATGTGATTGAAAAGAAAGAGAATCCATTTTATGTTTTAATTTATTGACTTCTTTAAATTGATTGTATTTTGGTGGAAGATCATCTGTTAGGTGTTAATTTTTCTGAGTTTGTTCATCAAAAGTATTTATATCAACAGTTCATGAGTTTGTGTATTAGAGTTTGAACTTATTTCAATTTAGAGATTTGTGAATCTAGCATATATAGCTCCAACAGTGTGATTTGTATTCATGTTTACTTTTATTTGATTAATTACATATATGTAATCAGATATGTATGCAACCATATAGATGATTACATATATGTAATCATGTATATATGAACCAGATATATGAATACTTATATGTAATCAGGTATATATGAAACCATGTATATGATTACATATACGTAATCATAATATTAGGTATAATTACATAGATGATTACATATATGAAATGCACTTTTATTTGATTACTTACATATATCTAATGAGATATATATGTAGCCACATAGATGATTACATATATGTAACCAAGTATATGAACGTAACCACGTATATGATTACATATATGTAATCATAAATTTAGATTTGACAGAAAAAATCAAAATTTTGAATTAAAAGTACTGATTACAGTTTCATGTGAAAAAGTTTCATGTGTCAATGTTGAGTGTCTATAGATCGGTATCTTCCTCTGGATTGATTTTGTTGTTACATATAAATAACTAATAGTGTTACATATATGTAATCAATTACAAATCAAGAAATTCTTGCTTAAATTAAATAGGTGATAATCAGGTTTGTTCTTTTATTTATATATGTATGTTTTGTTGTTACATATATTAGTTACACATATTTAATCAAATGTTTGTTTGTTTTGATGTTTATTAATTATGTGTATCACATATATTTGTTACATATATGTAATCAGGTAGTATGATATGTTTTTTTATCTTTTAATTTTGAAATATATATATGTAATTTAATAATTGATGGCTTATTATTACATATATGTAATCGGTTATATAAAATGTGACCATACAATTGGTAAACATGTAACTTTGTATATGATTTTATATATGTAATCGTGTATGTAACACTTAGTATATGATTACACATATGTAACTTGCTATATAATTATATATCTAATTATGTATGTAGGGGAGGGTTCAAATAAAAACCTCTCATTTTCAAGAAAACTAAGAAAACTCATTTTAACCAATCACATAATTTACTTTATTTTTAATTATTTTTTATTCAAAAGGGTATTTTAGTACAAATTTCATTTTTTATTTATGGCAATTATTAACATTTACTCACTCCCTCTTTTATCTCAAGTTAAACGCATATGAACTTAAATTGTAACCTAAAGAAAAAGATGCAGCCTTCATTCTGTTCGAAAGACGGCGATTGCTCCGGCGATCGAATCTCCTTTCCTATCACACGCCTTGCTTCCCCTCTCCTTTTCTTTGCTCATAATCAATCTCAACAAAAACGTGGTTCAAAGGTGGAGATGGTGATTGCTAGGGTTTTACCCTAAACCCAAACGAATGTGAGCAATTCATATCATTAAGAAAAGTTGACAGATTTGCAAACGCAGTGGAGAAGAAATAGGTGATATTTTCGAGTTCTTAAAACATTTATGTATCAACACCCAGGTTAGTTCTTATAAATGTAACAATTATTTGATTTTGTGTAAGATTGTGAATTTTAACCCTAAAAGACAAACATATGGGGGTTTTTAAATCACATGATGATTCAGTTTTTTGTTTTGTGTATGACTATGTTTTTTTATTGTAAATCTTTATTTGATTACGCATATGTAACCGTTTTGCTTTTAACATAATTACTAACAATTGTTTGATTTTTGTATTGTTTTGAATAAAAATCCTAAATTGATGAACATTGAGGTTTTTTTATACATACGAAAATACTTTATTTTGTAATGTGTATAGTTTCGGGTTTTAATACAACTATTAACATATGACTGGTTAAATAGATTGTGATGAAATATGAAATTGAATTACGAACATTCTCATTCCAAATGTTGTGTTTAAGGTAAAGTATCTATCCAAAGGTTAATAATCATATATGTTTGTCAATTTGATCTTTGGATAATGCGATATTGTTAATTCTCAAGGCTAATCTGTTAAGCTGTGGGTATGTAATTGAAAAGAAAGAGAATCCATTTTATGTTTTAATTTATTGACTTCTTTAAATTGATTGTATTTTGGTGGAAGATCATCTGTTAGGTGTTAATTTTTCTGAGTTTGTTCATCAAAAGTATTTATATCAACAGTTCATGAGTTTGTGTATTAGAGTTTGAACTTATTTCAATTTAGAGATTTGTGAATCTAGCATATATAGCTCCAACAGTGTGATTTGTATTCATGTTTACTTTTATTTGATTAATTACATATATGTAATCAGATATGTATGCAACCATATAGATGATTACATATATGTAATCATGTATATATGAACCAGATATATGAATACTTATATGTAATCAGGTATATATGAAACCATGTATATGATTACATATACGTAATCATAATATTAGGTATAATTACATAGATGATTACATATATGAAATGCACTTTTATTTGATTACTTACATATATCTAATGAGATATATATGTAGCCACATAGATGATTACATATATGTAACCAAGTATATGAACGTAACCACGTATATGATTACATATATGTAATCATAAATTTAGATTTGACAGAAAAAATCAAAATTTTGAATTAAAAGTACTGATTACAGTTTCATGTGAAAAAGTTTCATGTGTCAATGTTGAGTGTCTATAGATCGGTATCTTCCTCTGGATTGATTTTGTTGTTACATATAAATAACTAATAGTGTTACATATATGTAATCAATTACAAATCAAGAAATTCTTGCTTAAATTAAATAGGTGATAATCAGGTTTGTTCTTTTATTTATATATGTATGTTTTGTTGTTACATATATTAGTTACACATATTTAATCAAATGTTTGTTTGTTTTGATGTTTATTAATTATGTGTATCACATATATTTGTTACATATATGTAATCAGGTAGTATGATATGTTTTTTTTATCTTTTAATTTTGAAATATATATATGTAATTTAATAATTGATGGCTTATTATTACATATATGTAATCGGTTATATAAAATGTGACCATACAATTGGTAAACATGTAACTTTGTATATGATTTTATATATGTAATCGTGTATGTAACACTTAGTATATGATTACACATATGTAACTTGCTATATAATTATATATCTAATTATGTATGTAGGGGAGGGTTCAAATAAAAACCTCTCATTTTCAAGAAAACTAAGAAAACTCATTTTAACCAATCACATAATTTACTTTATTTTTAATTATTTTTTATTCAAAAGGGTATTTTAGTACAAATTTCATTTTTTATTTATGGCAATTATTAACATTTACTCACTCCCTCTTTTATCTCAAGTTAAACGCATATGAACTTAAATTGTAACCTAAAGAAAAAGATGCAGCCTTCATTCTGTTCGAAAGACGGCGATTGCTCCGGCGATCGAATCTCCTTTCCTATCACACGCCTTGCTTCCCCTCTCCTTTTCTTTGCTCATAATCAATCTCAACAAAAACGTGGTTCAAAGGTGGAGATGGTGATTGCTAGGGTTTTACCCTAAACCCAAACGAATGTGAGCAATTCATATCATTAAGAAAAGTTGACAGATTTGCAAACGCAGTGGAGAAGAAATAGGTGATATTTTCGAGTTCTTAAAACATTTATGTATCAACACCCAGGTTAGTTCTTATAAATGTAACAATTATTTGATTTTGTGTAAGATTGTGAATTTTAACCCTAAAAGACAAACATATGGGGGTTTTTAAATCACATGATGATTCAGTTTTTTGTTTTGTGTATGACTATGTTTTTTTATTGTAAATCTTTATTTGATTACGCATATGTAACCGTTTTGCTTTTAACATAATTACTAACAATTGTTTGATTTTTGTATTGTTTTGAATAAAAATCCTAAATTGATGAACATTGAGGTTTTTTTATACATACGAAAATACTTTATTTTGTAATGTGTATAGTTTCGGGTTTTAATACAACTATTAACATATGACTGGTTAAATAGATTGTGATGAAATATGAAATTGAATTACGAACATTCTCATTCCAAATGTTGTGTTTAAGGTAAAGTATCTATCCAAAGGTTAATAATCATATATGTTTGTCAATTTGATCTTTGGATAATGCGATATTGTTAATTCTCAAGGCTAATCTGTTAAGCTGTGGGTATGTAATTGAAAAGAAAGAGAATCCATTTTATGTTTTAATTTATTGACTTCTTTAAATTGATTGTATTTTGGTGGAAGATCATCTGTTAGGTGTTAATTTTTCTGAGTTTGTTCATCAAAAGTATTTATATCAACAGTTCATGAGTTTGTGTATTAGAGTTTGAACTTATTTCAATTTAGAGATTTGTGAATCTAGCATATATAGCTCCAACAGTGTGATTTGTATTCATGTTTACTTTTATTTGATTAATTACATATATGTAATCAGATATGTATGCAACCATATAGATGATTACATATATGTAATCATGTATATATGAACCAGATATATGAATACTTATATGTAATCAGGTATATATGAAACCATGTATATGATTACATATACGTAATCATAATATTAGGTATAATTACATAGATGATTACATATATGAAATGCACTTTTATTTGATTACTTACATATATCTAATGAGATATATATGTAGCCACATAGATGATTACATATATGTAACCAAGTATATGAACGTAACCACGTATATGATTACATATATGTAATCATAAATTTAGATTTGACAGAAAAAATCAAAATTTTGAATTAAAAGTACTGATTACAGTTTCATGTGAAAAAGTTTCATGTGTCAATGTTGAGTGTCTATAGATCGGTATCTTCCTCTGGATTGATTTTGTTGTTACATATAAATAACTAATAGTGTTACATATATGTAATCAATTACAAATCAAGAAATTCTTGCTTAAATTAAATAGGTGATAATCAGGTTTGTTCTTTTATTTATATATGTATGTTTTGTTGTTACATATATTAGTTACACATATTTAATCAAATGTTTGTTTGTTTTGATGTTTATTAATTATGTGTATCACATATATTTGTTACATATATGTAATCAGGTAGTATGATATGTTTTTTTTATCTTTTAATTTTGAAATATATATATGTAATTTAATAATTGATGGCTTATTATTACATATATGTAATCGGTTATATAAAATGTGACCATACAATTGGTAAACATGTAACTTTGTATATGATTTTATATATGTAATCGTGTATGTAACACTTAGTATATGATTACACATATGTAACTTGCTATATAATTATATATCTAATTATGTATGTAGGGGAGGGTTCAAATAAAAACCTCTCATTTTCAAGAAAACTAAGAAAACTCATTTTAACCAATCACATAATTTACTTTATTTTTAATTATTTTTTATTCAAAAGGGTATTTTAGTACAAATTTCATTTTTTATTTATGGCAATTATTAACATTTACTCACTCCCTCTTTTATCTCAAGTTAAACGCATATGAACTTAAATTGTAACCTAAAGAAAAAGATGCAGCCTTCATTCTGTTCGAAAGACGGCGATTGCTCCGGCGATCGAATCTCCTTTCCTATCACACGCCTTGCTTCCCCTCTCCTTTTCTTTGCTCATAATCAATCTCAACAAAAACGTGGTTCAAAGGTGGAGATGGTGATTGCTAGGGTTTTACCCTAAACCCAAACGAATGTGAGCAATTCATATCATTAAGAAAAGTTGACAGATTTGCAAACGCAGTGGAGAAGAAATAGGTGATATTTTCGAGTTCTTAAAACATTTATGTATCAACACCCAGGTTAGTTCTTATAAATGTAACAATTATTTGATTTTGTGTAAGATTGTGAATTTTAACCCTAAAAGACAAACATATGGGGGTTTTTAAATCACATGATGATTCAGTTTTTTGTTTTGTGTATGACTATGTTTTTTTATTGTAAATCTTTATTTGATTACGCATATGTAACCGTTTTGCTTTTAACATAATTACTAACAATTGTTTGATTTTTGTATTGTTTTGAATAAAAATCCTAAATTGATGAACATTGAGGTTTTTTTATACATACGAAAATACTTTATTTTGTAATGTGTATAGTTTCGGGTTTTAATACAACTATTAACATATGACTGGTTAAATAGATTGTGATGAAATATGAAATTGAATTACGAACATTCTCATTCCAAATGTTGTGTTTAAGGTAAAGTATCTATCCAAAGGTTAATAATCATATATGTTTGTCAATTTGATCTTTGGATAATGCGATATTGTTAATTCTCAAGGCTAATCTGTTAAGCTGTGGGTATGTAATTGAAAAGAAAGAGAATCCATTTTATGTTTTAATTTATTGACTTCTTTAAATTGATTGTATTTTGGTGGAAGATCATCTGTTAGGTGTTAATTTTTCTGAGTTTGTTCATCAAAAGTATTTATATCAACAGTTCATGAGTTTGTGTATTAGAGTTTGAACTTATTTCAATTTAGAGATTTGTGAATCTAGCATATATAGCTCCAACAGTGTGATTTGTATTCATGTTTACTTTTATTTGATTAATTACATATATGTAATCAGATATGTATGCAACCATATAGATGATTACATATATGTAATCATGTATATATGAACCAGATATATGAATACTTATATGTAATCAGGTATATATGAAACCATGTATATGATTACATATACGTAATCATAATATTAGGTATAATTACATAGATGATTACATATATGAAATGCACTTTTATTTGATTACTTACATATATCTAATGAGATATATATGTAGCCACATAGATGATTACATATATGTAACCAAGTATATGAACGTAACCACGTATATGATTACATATATGTAATCATAAATTTAGATTTGACAGAAAAAATCAAAATTTTGAATTAAAAGTACTGATTACAGTTTCATGTGAAAAAGTTTCATGTGTCAATGTTGAGTGTCTATAGATCGGTATCTTCCTCTGGATTGATTTTGTTGTTACATATAAATAACTAATAGTGTTACATATATGTAATCAATTACAAATCAAGAAATTCTTGCTTAAATTAAATAGGTGATAATCAGGTTTGTTCTTTTATTTATATATGTATGTTTTGTTGTTACATATATTAGTTACACATATTTAATCAAATGTTTGTTTGTTTTGATGTTTATTAATTATGTGTATCACATATATTTGTTACATATATGTAATCAGGTAGTATGATATGTTTTTTTTATCTTTTAATTTTGAAATATATATATGTAATTCAATAATTGATGGCTTATTATTACATATATGTAATCGGTTATATAAAATGTGACCATACAATTGGTAAACATGTAACTTTGTATATGATTTTATATATGTAATCGTGTATGTAACACTTAGTATATGATTACACATATGTAACTTGCTATATAATTATATATCTAATGATGTATGTAACACCTAGATATATATGTTACCAGGTATAATCATGTATGTAACACCTAGTATATGATTACATATATGTAATCATATAATTTGTTTGAAAATTTTAGATATTTTGAATCATGTATGTAAAACCCAGTTTATGATTACATATATGTAATCATGTATGTAACACCTAAATATATATGTTACCAGGTATAATCATGTATGTAACACCTAGTATATGATTACATATATGTAATTATATAATTTGTTTGAAATTTTAGATATTTTGTATCATGTATGTAACACCCAGTATATGATTACATATATGTAATCATGTATGTAACACCTAAATATATATGTGACCAGGTATATGATTACATATATGTAATCATGTATATAACACCTAGCATTTGATTACATATATGTAATCATATATTTTGGTTGAAAATTTCAGATTTTCGAATCAAAATATCCATCTTGTTTGAATTCAAATTTTTGAGTGAAAAAAAAATATTTTTTTTAAAATTAATTTTGTTATATAATTGAGGAGAGAGGAGAGATATGAGAAATTTTAGGAATTTTATTTAATATAGGAGAGATAATATATTTATTTGGACTAATATACCCTTATAGCCATATAATTAAATCCCTTGATTGTTATTTAATTACAATCTTGCCACTATTGATCTCAACCATTGATTAGATTAATCAATGGTGGATTAAAGGTTTTCCTGGTTTTCTTAAAAATGAGGGTTTTTAATGGAACCTCCCTATATATATATATATATATATATATATATATATATAAAAGAATATTATATATTACAAAATCGAGTGTTACCGTTAAAAAATAAATAAATAAAACAACCATTGAATGCTCAAAATTAAGTAATATAATGGATGTTATGTACGTTAGTTGGACATACACGTGACACTCTATGATCAGAATCATATAATAGATCGAAAACATCGATCGATCAATTGAGCATATGAAACTGATCGATGGTAACAAATGTTTTAATTAGTGAAGAATTATAAATTAAGGAATCGAAAATTAATTACGTACCAACGATGATCATGAGAAACAAAAGAAATGTGGCGAAAGTCAAAGACTTGTTCATCTTAATTGTTGCTTTCGTTTTTGGGTTTACAGTGACTATGTAATAAGATGTGCCTTATATAACATATATAGGAGATGTGATGTGATGTGATGGGATTATATATAGTTCACGAACTATCGAGGTGCAAATGTTCAATGCACCTGTTGAATTTAATAGGAATAATAAGAAACCAAGGATAAAATGGATATCATATATTACAAGTGTATGCATGTGTGCCTGTGTAGTTATTACAATTCAAAGGTTAACTCTTTAAGATTATGTTATTGTAAGATACAATTATATTCTTTCATATATACACAGACTAGGTTATTACATGGTGTATTACACGTGATAAATAAAAAATATGATAAATAGTTATCAATGAAAATTTAAACAATATAAGACAAATTTTAATATAAAATATGATTAAGAATTCATATAATTTAATATATTAAATAATAAAATAGTTATATTATTTTCTTAAACACTATATTTTTTTCAAATTATGTTTCTTTAAATTTTTTGTTTTAAAAAATTGTTTTTGAAAATTCAATATTTTATAATAATTTATTTTCTAAGAAAATGTGTTTTTTAATATTAATATATTTTTAATGTATTAATTTTTTTGATTTAAAAATGTATAAAAACTATATTTAATATTCAATATTATAATTTAATATAACATGTATTTAATAGGAGAGAAAAACAAAAAAACAAAACTGAAGTGTTCTATGAACATAAGACGTGTCCCTAAAAACTTTTATTTATTATAATAAAATTAAAAGCATAAACATGTTATCATAATAAAGAAAATCTTTTTTTCAACATAAAATTCAAGACATCTATGAATGTTTAATTTAATTCAAAATAACTAGTAGCCATACCGCGCGTTGCGGCGGCGACCCTTCATTTAGTAGGATAAATAATGATCTTAAAAATCAAAACACGTATTACTTTAAAGTGTAAGACGCAAAACTAATAGCAAACTATTTTGCAATAATATTATTCTTTTAATAATATTATTTTACAGTAATAATAATTTTATTACACTATTATTATTATTATAATAATAATAATATTTTATATTATAAAATTTGTATTAGTATAATAATAATAATATTAATATATTATAATATTATTATAATATTTGTATTATTATTGTAAAATTATTATTACCGTGAATTATAAATGTATATAGGTATATATTTATTTTAATGTAAAATTATAATATATTATTTTATAATAATATTATTATAATAAAAAATTATTATATTTTAATATTATTATAATATTTTTATTATTATACTAATAATATATATTTTTAATATTATTATACTATTATTATTATTAAATTAATTTTACTGTTCATGGAACTTTTAAATGTATATAGGTTATAACGTGGATCACTAATTTAGTTCAGAATATTTAAACAGTGAATAAGATTACATGTTTACTTAAGAGTAAAATAAATGAAATGGACAAATTTAGCCTTTATTTATTTATTTATTTATTTTGAGTTTTCCATTGATCCTTCACAAACGCACGTATGTATAAATACAATAGGGCTGATTTATTGAGAAAACTGAAAAACTAAGACATTTCATGACGCTCACTCAGATAAATTTTAATTGAACTTAATGTAAAAACGTTGAAACTGACTTGTCGGACCTAATATGGAAACCTAAACCCTAAATATTAAGGTTAAACCACAAAAGTTAAAAGCTAAACTCTAAACATATATATATTCTGAGTTTGAGAAACCAGTTTCAACACCACTATAATAAGTTCATAAAAGTTTGTTAGAGCTGATTCCTAGGCCTTTGTGTGTGAATATACACACATACATACACACTTGGATTTTAAATATTTATCACTTAAAGTTAAGTTATGCCTTTCATTTTTTTATTAGTTTTTTGTTAATATTAAATAATAATTCTAAGTTACTTCTCTCTCTCTCTCTTCGAATACCTTTTAAAAGTCAAATAACTGTTAACGCTTTATCATTTTTTAAGAAAGTTATATTAAAATATCAATAATTTTATTATTTTTAATTTGAGTATAATATTGTTAAAGTTTTTTATTTACTTTAAGAATTTTATTATCTTTAATTATAAAATTTAAAAGGTACATACCTAAAAAATATCTAGTAGCTGATAATAAAATTCTTAAAGTAAATAAAAAACTTTAACAATATTATACTCAAACTAAAAATAATAAAATTAAGAATTTTATCATTTGCCTTCTCTAATATTGAATTAAATATACAAACTTAAGTTTGTTAACTAAGAATTTATGTTTTTTATTAAATAAAGGTTTATAGATATACATGTTATATTCCTAGAGCCTTTTCCTATTAAATACATCTCATATTAAATAATAATATTAAATATTAAGTAATTTTATTATACATTTTTAAAATTAAAAAAGATTTTTTAAAAACATTAAAATATATCTAATGGTATGGCAGGTTGAACAATATGGACGACTCTCACTGTTTTGAAAACCGGACCGGCCGGTCGGACTGGGAACCGTCAAACCGGTGGGTGAACCGGTCCGGTTCGGGGTTCTGGGCCGTTTTAGGCGAACCGGCGGTCGGATCGTTTTTTTGTTTTTTTATATTTCTTTTTTATTATATATATATTTATTTATAAAATGCTTATAAAATCATCCGGTTCTTAAATCCGGTTCGACCGATCCGACCGGTCAGACCTCTAACCGGTAAGAAGACCGGTTCGACGTCCGGTCCGATTATGAAAACATTAACGACTCTTTTTAGCGGTAAATCACCGATAAACATTAAATAGTTGTTGAAAATATGGCAGGTTGATAAGCTTTGGTTGTACTCCATTGGCGCCTAAGTAAATCACTTGTAGTTGTTAAGTAATACTATGCTTATTTAAAGATTCCAACTACACCCAGCAAAACAACCAATTTTTTGTTTTGCAAGTTTTCAGTATTTTCATACATCCGTTTTAACTCTGCAAGTCGACAAATTTTTCATTAATGTAGAAATTTTAAAATAAATAATATAACAATCTTTTCACCCGGGATAACACGTTGGAGAAAAGGCCCCACGCTTGCAAATACAGTCAACACTGGTGATTCGGCTCACCCACAATTATAAAGGAAGCTCACCGTTCAAACACTATTGTGAAAAAACCTCTTGGTCAAACTAGAACATTTTATTCCAAAGCTCGTAGGTCCCGTATGATACCAGATAAAGCAAATCATATGTCACATCCCCAAATTTCCACGTGCGGTGTCAGACCGCTGGGTGTGACGTGGCCAGGATCAAAGCTCTCAGTCATATAGAACGACTCTATATGAATTGTACATTCAAACAATTTCTCTTAAAAGTTCAATGTCATATAAAATGCAGCGGAAAAAAGTATGTTTAACAGCGGAAAGTAAATGGTGACAGACACTACATAGATTAAGTTGATTAAGTTGTGTCAAAGCCAAACAAATGAAATAAAAGCCTAGGATAGAGTCTAAATGCATGCAGACTCTCTTGTGCATCTCCATGTGCATCCTAGCTCGTGCTGTTCAGTTACCTGAAAATACATGCGAAAACGTGTCAACATAAAGTTGGTGAGCTCACATTAAGTAATTGAAAACAGTAAACAGACATATACTGGGTATGTTAAGTTTTGTTGGATCTACAATCCCGAGTGTGTGAGTTCATCCTACCGAAACTCGACTGTTCATTTGCCTCCCCGGGTCATCACTGAACCCAACATCACATCGATATTACACTCGTCGTGACCTCCAGTCATCGCTGTTGTCGAGTGGGGCTAGTCAAACCCAGTAGTACTACGTAATAACGACTCGTTTGTTACACAACTAACGGTAAGGGTAGTGAGGACTTTGTTTGCGATATAGTTACACTCAAAAATGGTTTACAACATACCAGTCATACATCTAAAACCAGTTGCATAGTATTCTTACCCCAAAAGTTTCGCAAAACAGTTAAGAGTAAAAGTGGGGCTGTAAACTCACCAGAATTTTGCTGTGCGGTTGTTCTCGTGAACGGTTGTAGTGCGCCCTTAGCGGTTACCTATATCACATAGGTGTTATGAGTTCGTGTTGGTCTCACTAGACCGTATTCGTGTCCAAACAACTCTAAGGTGTTGTGTTGGTCGTGTTGGTCATGTTGACCGTGTTTGACCTTGTTGACCGTGTTTGACTTAACGACCCCGTTGGTGACGTGTTTTAGTTTAAGTGATCGTTTAACATGCGTTTAGTGTCGTGTGATACGTTTAAGCACATATATTACATTCTGGGACAACTTACTATTTATAGTAAGTTTCCATTTCAGGAAAGTTTCTATTTTTAGCAAGTTCACATAAAATCCACTTTCAAATTTATTCTAGCATGCATACTTAGCCTATATGATCATGTTACCATTTAACATTTAATCACACCTCGTCATTTAACCATATTTCCCGTTTAAAAGTTACTATTTAGGGAAAGTTGTAACAACATACATATTTCACCAAGACTAATGAATCAAACTCATCAAAAATCATTATCTTAGTTCTAAATAGTTGTCTAAACATGCTCTTTATAACTAACACATCATTATTCACCGATTTTATAGAGTAAAGTTACTATCTATAATAACTTATGTCAAAACCTCTATTTTAATGATTCTATTGCATCAACAACACCTATTATTAACATCTCAAGTTCAAATAATCATGTTAAACATACAAATAATATCAAGTTCATTATCCTTTAACCATTTGTAACTTAAAAGTTACTATTTTTAGAAACAACGGTGTAAATCAAATTTTATATGAATTCCAACTAATCAAAATCCCAAAATTCATCATTTAAATCATAAATCACGATCCTAAACATATTCATGTTGCCATTTCATCATTTATCAACATTTTTGCAAGAACAAAGTTTCTAACATTAGTAATATTCCCAAATACCCATTTCTTGATGATAACAACTATACTAAATCATGCAAAACATCCCAAATATCATTCATAATCATATATTCATATCCAAAATCATCTAAATCAACTTAGATCATGCATGCATGTGACAAAAAGTTATCTTTTCATAGTAACATCATCAAATGACCATTAAAACCCATCAAGATCATCATGGATCGTTCAAAATACACCAAACCAGTAGGCAGGGCGAATCTAGGTAGTTGGATACGGGTTCACCGGAACCCACCGCGATTCGAAACGTTAGTAGGAAATATTTTTTAAAAGGTTAAATAATAGGGTGAACCCATTAGTATTTTGAAGGTGAATCCTAAATATATAATATACAAGTAGTCTAGTGGTAAGGAATCTGGATTTTATCCTGTAGGTCATAGGTTCGAATCCTGGATCTGTTTTTTTTCCATATTTTTTTAAAGTTTGTAAAAAATAGAAATGATGATTATTAAAGACTTAGGGTTCTTTTTTTAAAAAAAAAATCATGCTCAATTCTCCATAACCCCACCCCTCATTCGGCTGCTACTTCACGAATCACTCCCAAAATCCCAACAAAAAAACCTTTTCCGATCGATCCTGTCGGCTGCCTCTGCCCCTCTCTGCCCTCCGGCGACCCCTGCTTCTGCAATCTGCGGCTTCTTCCTGCAGTGACCGACAAGTGCAACCGGACAAAAAAAAACAGGTATCTAATTTTGTGAAATTAGTTTTAAAAAATTTATTTGTTTAAGTATTTTGTGAAATTAGTGTTGTTTTGTTTGGGTATTTTGTGAAATTAACGTTGATTTGTCTAGGTATTTTGTGAATTTTGTGTAGGTATCTTGTGAAATTAGTGTTGATTTGTTTAGGTATTTTATGAAATTAGCGTTGATTTGTTTAGCTATTTTGTGAAACTTGATTAGTAGTGTTAGGTTAAATTAAATAAGCCTCCTAAAAAGCCTAAGAAGGATGTTGAGCCATAAGATGAGTGATGACTACTTAAATGATGCTTGCATTTCTTATATTAAAATATGGTTCTTACATAAAGTTTCAGTTTAAGATGTGATGCAATGTTTTCAAAAGATGAAACCACGAAGAGAGTAATTATAGGTATGTTTTTTTTTTCTAAATTCGTAACTGCTATCGTATTTATATTATCCGACCCGGAAATATTTTACCGCCGTTTTATCTAATGGAAATGTCTTAACATAGTGAATCCACTGAAATAAATTCCTGGATCCGCCACTGCCAGTAGCAAACACACAAAATCACAGATCTAAGTGAGTGAAATTTCGTGCATGTGAAGTGTGAGTGGTTGCATGTGGGTGATTCTCATTGCATGTGTGTGTATGTGTTAAAAGTGCAAAATAACCAAGTGGCTACCTTCTCAAGCTCCAAGAAATGCTGAGATGATGAATATTCAGCTTCTAAAGCTTCTGGGATTGCTTGTCACACCCCCAAATTCCCACTCGTGGTGTCAGTCCACGTGGGTGTGACGTGGCCAGGATCACAGCTCATGGTCATATAGAACGACTCTATATGAGCTAACTCAACCATACAGTTTGTAAAATAAGAACTAGCTTCATAAGATTAGCAGCGGAAAAGTTCATCATTAAAGCAGCGGAATTTTGTAATCAGAACTACATTGTTAACATAGTTTAAAATGACAAAAAAAAATCAAAACATAAGCCTAGGATTAGAGTCTATATGTATGCGGACTCTCTTGTGCATCTCCATGTGCATCCTAGCTCGTGCTGTTCAGTTACCTGAGAATACATGCTAAAGTGTGTCAACATAAAGTTGGTGAGTTCACAGGTTTAAGTATTGGAAAACAGTAAAACAGTTATATATACCGGGTATGCTAAATAGTTTTTGTTGGATCTACGATCCGTAGAGTGTGTCATGTCATCTTATCGAAACTCGACTGTTTCCATTTGCCTCTGCGGGTCATCGCGGAACCCGACATCAACATCGATATTACACTCGTTATGACCGCAGTCAACGTTGTTGCCGAGTGGGGCTAGTCAAACCCAGTAGTACTACGTAATAACGACTCGTTTGTACACAACTAACGGTAAGGGTAGAGAGGTCTTGATGCGATAATAGTACACTCAAAATAGTTTTGTAACATACCGGTCATATATCTAAAGCAGTTGCATAGCATTCTCACCCCAAAAGATTAGTAAAACATTTAATGAGTAAAAGTGGGGCTGTAAACTCACCTGAGTTTGCTTGAGTGCGTTCTTTCGAGAACGGAGTAGCTCGCTGGCTAGTAGATACCTATATCACATAGGTGTTATAAGTTTGTGATCATATTTGTGTGGGTCTCACAGGACCGTATTCATGTCTAAACAACTTCCTGGTTGTTATGTGGGTCGAGTTGACCGTGGTTGACCGTGTTGGTCGTGTTGACCGTGTTTGACCTAACGACCCGTTGGTGACGGTTTGGATCAGGTGATCGTGTAGTGTGTGGTTTGGTGTCGTGTGAAGTGTACGGACACCAAAATCATTCCTATGAGGAAACTTACTATTTATGGTAAGTTCCTATTTTAGGAAAGTTTCCACATTAGGCAAGTCATGCATTAAATCACATTCCGATTATTCTAGCATGCATATTTATCCTAAATGAGCATGTTATCAAATAGCACTTCGTTACACATAGCCGATTTAACATAGTTTGCACGTAAAAGTTTCTATAATTAGAAAGCTTGCACAGATAAGCATATCTCACCAAGTTAACAACTAATATCATATAATATTACAATTTTAGTCATAATTAGCCATCAAATCATAGCTAGCATGTTCCTATTCCCGACTTTGCAAGATAAAGTTACTATATTTAGTAACTTGTGAAAAATACACAAAATACAATCATTCAACAACTCGAATCTATCAATATCATCATATTATCATCCAATAATCATGTTAGACTCATAACATTATCATACATATCATCCATTTGCAAACTTGTGATAAAAAGTTACTATTTATAGTAACATTCATGAAAATCATGCTTTTGACAATTCTAAACATTCCTATGCATCAAATAACTATCATATTAACTCTTAAACATCATTTTAAACATATCTTATAGATTTAAACATACCAATGTGGTCATTTCATCAAGAATGCACATTTTTGTAACATTAAAGTTACCATTTATAGTAACTATCATGTCTTTGACATTCCTTGACCATAAGCAATCATTCTAATCATGCAAATCATCATCAATAACACTTATAACATCATTTCAATATCCAAAATCGTGTAAATCCACTTAGATCATACATGCATGTACCCAAAAGTACTCATTTTGTGATAAAATCAACACATAACCATCTAATCTTATCAAAATCATCATAGATCATAGCTAAATCATCAAATCAGTAAGTAACATCATCAAAAACAGATCCACAACATCAACATTTCGTGATTAGGTGTGTGGTGGTTATGCATGTGGGTATTTCCCCTTGCATGTGTGATTTCAAGTGCCAAAAACACGAAGTGAGGCTAGAACTACCTCAAGATAGCCCAAGAAGACTGAGATGAAGCTGGAACAGAGAGGAAAGACTTCAAGAAGATCTGGAGTATCCTTCACAGCAGCTCCAACTCGTGTGGTTTGATGAATGGTGTTCCTATGCTTCAATCTCCTCAACACAAGCTTCCTTAGAGAGTTCTAATGGCTTCCAGAAGTTAGAATATGGTTTGCAGAGTGAAAAAATGGTCGAGATGAAGTGTTTCAGTCGCAAGATGGTGTGAAGGATCGGCAAAAATGATTAAGTCTTGGTTAAATAAAGATTCTGCGAAACTGGGCTCGTCGCGTACCGCGACATTGCCCAAAAATCATCTCCGCGTATCGCGGCGATTAAAATAATCATCTGGTTCCCGAATCACGTCGCGTACCGCGGAAGTGGAAGATGATCGGTCGTCGCGTACCGCGACGCTTTTCGGAGAATTCAAATTCTCCCGCCCAGGCTTCGCGTACCGCGAAAGCCCAATTGGGTGCCCATCGCGTACCGCGATGGGTCCCGGCTGAGCCCAATAAGCCCATCTTCATAGTTTTGAAGCGAATTTCTCGTATTTCTCGAATACGACCATCGTTTCTCGACACTTAAGCGTTGTTCTACTAACTCAGGTTCTCTGGAACCTAATTGTGCAGTGAAAGTGTACTGTGGTTTGATCCGTTCACCAACGTTCGTCATTCAAGACACGTGCAAGTTTCGTGCGATAATTCATCGAATTTTCGGTGTGTTTGGTCTGTTGTGCCACGTGTCACACTAAATACAAATATTCTAGTGCCACGTATGAAATAATAATACACATTATTATTAAAATAAAATAAATGCTGACCTGGAATTTTCGGGGTGTCACATCATCCCCCAGTTAATAGGAATTTCGTCCCGAAATTCAGTTCGTGTTGTCGGTGTTTGGGTAGTGTGTGAACAGGTGAAGTTATTTCCCCTTCATTTGGTCCTCTCGATTCAATGCAGAATTTCGATTCACGTCTCGAGCTCCATCATACCTTGTCTTTCGGTATATGACTAAGTTTGAGCTTCTTGACTTTTTGCTCCATAACCCCTATTGATTCCTCAACGAAGTGCGGTTGCTCATCGACTCTGATTTCCTATTGTTTCGTCGCATAAGCTCTTCTAGAGGTTAGATACATGAAGGACTTTTGTGTACGTTACTTAGCTCATGTGACAAGTTCTATTTGTAGGTCACGGGGCCTATCCGTTTGGTGTTCTCAAAAGGTGTGATGTAACGGGGATTCAGCTTCCCTTGTTTGCCAAATTGTATAACCCCTTTCCAAGGCGAGACCTCGAGTAACACTCTGTTTCCCACCTGAAATCCCAAGGTTTCACGCCTCTTGTCGGCATAGCTTTTCTGTCTGTCCCGAGCTGTTGCCATTCGTTTACGTATTTGCACGATTTTCTTGGTCATTTTGTGCACAAGTTCGGGACTTGTTAATTGACTTCCACAACTTCCGTCTAACAGATGAATGATTGACACTTACGTCCCTAGGGTGCTTCGAATGTTGCAGCTTGTATACTTGTTGTACGGGAACTTAACTAACGATAAGCGAGTCTCCCCGCTGTTGTCGAAGTCATTGACACATGCTCGAAGTGCGTTTTCCAATGTCTGTATAGTTCGTTTGCTCCGCCCATCAGTTTGCGGACGGTAACGGTTCTCATATCCAAATCTTGTGCCCAATGTCTGATGCTAGGATTTCTAGAAACGTGACGTAAATCAGTTGTCATAGTTAGGGATGATCAAGATTGATACTACACGTCGAGTGACCGTTTCCTTTCAGCCTCCCTGATGGGTAGAAAGTGTTAGTCGATCAACAATTACTCAAACAGTATCGCAACCACTTGCCATCCTTGGCAGTTTAGTTAGTAGGTCCATAGGAATCTACTCCCATTTCCATATTGGATTCTTGGGTTGTTGAAATAGCCCTGATGGCTTTTGGTATTCAATCTTGACCTTTAAGCACGTTTAAACATTTACCCGCGTAAGTTGCTAATTTTGCCTTCTCGTTCGGCCACCGATGGATCGTCTTTAGGTCATGGTACATTCCTCAGGGACCGGATGTAGAGAATGTCGGCTCCTTTGGGCTTCATTCATCACTACGACTCTCAGTCCTCCGTAGTGTGGAATCCAGTTCCGGTCCATAAGATAGTAGGTTACATCGGCCTTTCCGTCTGTTTATCCGTGCCACGCAGGGATAAATGAGTGAGGTCCTCGACCTTTAGAGATTCCTGTTGTGCAGTTTGGATTCCGATTGGGTAGTCCCGAGTGAATCGTAAGTTGTAGTGCACGTACGCTCTTGGTTGTTTCTTTTCAACTCATCGTGTCAGCTACTACGTTAGTTTTACTAACGTGGTACTTGCTAGTACAATCATAATTGCCTATCCGTTAGTCCCATCTGAGCTGTCTCATGTTTAGTCCCTTCTGGTCGAAGGTGTGTTGCAGTCTCTTGTGATTTGCGAATATCGTGCATTTCGTGTCGGATAGGTAGTATCACTAAATCTTCTGTGCGAATGCCTTGGCTCACTTACCAAATCAGGGGTTGTATAATTCTTCTTGAGCACCTTTAATTGTCGTGGCATGTTAACTAAAATCTTTTTGTGTCGTATCAATCATGCAGCCGAGTCCTTGTTCGGGAGTGCCATAATACTCCATGAAGTCATCGCATCCTTTTGGTAGGGGTAAGATTGGTGCACTACGCAACTTTTGCTTTAAAAGGGTTGAAGGCAGATCTTTGTTTCCCTTTTCATTCAAATTTCTTGTCTTTATGCGTCAAGAAGTTAGTGATTGTGCGATCTTCGAAAGTCCTTCGATAAACCGCCTGTCGTAAAAATGGCTACAATTCGGTTGGAGTCTTGAGTGTTTCTCCGTTCTTAATGATTTCCGTCTTGGCTAGGTCTACATGTATTCCTTTCTTGTTAACCACGTGTCCAAGAAGGTTGACTTCGCGAATCCAGAAATCGCATTTAGAGAATTTCGCGTATAGTTGTTCGGTCTTCGGTGGCTCCAAGACAAGCCTCAATTGCTCAGCTGTTTCTCCAGGTTCATGGAGTAAATCAGGTTATCGACAATAAGTACTACTAAGAATTTATCGAGACATGATTTGCACACTTGATTCATAAGGTCCATGAATACCGCCGGTGCGTTGGCCAGTCCGAAAGGCATAACCAGAAACTCGTAATGTCCGTGTAGTGTCTTGAAAGTTGTCTTCAGTATATCGCCCTCCTGTATTCTTAGTTGATGGTAATCGGGTCTTAAATCGACTTTCGAATAGTAGCTTGACCCTTGCAATTGGTCAAACAGGTCGTCTATTCGAGGTAGAGGGTATCGACTCTTGGCTGTTACCTTGTTCAGTTCCCGGTAGTCTATACATATACGGAACGATCCGTCCTTTCTCTTCACAAGCTAGACCGGTGCTCTCCACGGTGAGAAGCTTGGTCGGATAAATCCTTTATCTAACAACTCTTGCAGTTGACTAGACAGTTCTTGCATTTTTGTAGGAGACATTTGGTATGGCACCTTGGCTATTGGTGCTGCTCCTGGATTGGATCTATTTGAAACTCCACTTGCCGTGTTGGTGGTAGTCCCGATAGATCGTCTAGAAAGACTTCTGGAAAAATCGCGAACGACAGCGATGTCTTTGATCTTTCGTTCCTTCTTTGGTTGTTCAGTGATAAGTGCCAGGATAGCTGTGTATCCTTTCTTGTAGGTACTTGCTAGCCTTCATACATAACGTGATGTTTAGCGTTATTCTCTGTCGTTCTCCTTGAATTGGGACCTGGTTTCCATTTGGCAACGTAACATTGATCTATATTTACATTGTACACAAGTTCTGCTTGGTTTGTAGGTACTAGTGTGTCCCCACCACTGCATCAAAGTTCCCGAGAGTTACTAGAATTAGGTCGATCTTAAATTCGTGACTCGTCAATATCAAGACGCATCCTTTGAGAATGTGTTGCGTCTTCAATCAGCTTACAGTTGCTAACTCTACGGTATACTTATAGTCTAGTGGTGTCGGGGAAATGTTAAGCATTTTACTAAATTCGCTAGGTATCAGGCTACTATTAGCACCGATATCACATTACATACTAGCATAGGCATTATGTAAAAGAAACGTACCAGTCAAGATGATAGAATCATCTTTAGCTTCTTTGGAGTCAATTGCAAATGCATTGCCCATCGTCGCGCTTCCTTCCACTTTCTTCAGCTGTGGGCAATCCCTACGCCAATGCCCAGGCTTGCCACACTTATAACACCCTTTAACGACCTTCTGGTTGTCTTTGCAACCAACTGGCTTGCTTCTACACTCCTTGGCCATGTGACCGTTTCTTCCGCATTTCCGACATCGATAGCGTTCACACTGGCCGTTGTGATGATATGGGCATCTTTTGCACTTAGGGTATTTCCCTTGGTAGACATTCTTGCCCTTGGTACTGGATGGTGTAGCAGTAGAGTCGCTAGTTGTTGCTGACTGGTTATGGAGTTGTATTTGTTGGGAAGAGGGAGTTTGGTTCTGACTAGGCTCCCACTTGCGCTTGCGATCTTGAGGCTTCAGGTGTCCACCCTTCTTGGGTAGCTTACCCTGTGCTACCGCTTGGTCAGTCAAATGGTGAGCCAGGCAAATGGTGGGTTGAAGGAGAGTGGGGTCTATCATGTTAACCAAGCTTTGGATCTGTTCGGGTAATCCACTGACGTACGGCTCAATCTTTTTGTATTCCGGGGTCACCATTTCTGGGTGTTGTTTACACCATTCGTGAAATCGAGTGGTGTACTGTTCGATTTCAGATCCTTCCATTTTGTGATTCCAGAACCCCTCCAGTTTCTTGATTTCGTTCTGTGGACAATATTCTTCCTTCAACATTTTGACGAAATTTTCCCAGGGAATGGAGTTAGCAGTCTCCAGACTCAGTGTCTGGACATGCGAATTCCACCAAGTGAGGGCTTGTCCTTCTAGAGTCCCGGTAGCAAATTTCACTTTGTCTTCTTCAGAACACTTGCACATGTGGAAGATTGATTCGGCCCTCTTAACCCATTGGAGCAGCCCTACTGCTCCTTCTGATCCCGTGTATGGTTGAGGATGGTAGCTGAGGAAAGTTTTGAAGGTGCATCCTCTTGAGCTGTTGTTGTGAGTCTCACTTCCTGTCTCACTGTTTAAGTATGCAGCCTCGTAATTCGTAATGGCTTTGTTAATCAGCTGTTCTACCATGGTCTCGACAGTCGTAGAATCGATTGACAGGTTGTCAGTGCACACATACGTTCCTTGACCATCCATTTGGTAGTATCTATATACAATAGATATTGTATTACTCACTGTTAGAGTTATTGCGTGTAAGCATGTGTAGGGAGGAAATATATCATAAGCTTAAGATATCATTTCAAAAGTAGGATCATAGGTTTGACGAGATTACTACTACCAAAATGATTTGTATGAGCACAACTCGCTCATATCGGTTCTAACAATAGTACAATACTATATATACATAAGAAATAACTACTCGGTGGAAACAGCGGAGCTCGAATCTCCACTTTCAGAGGTGTACTATACAGTTTCCCAGCTGGTTGTAGCTTATCAATTGAACTTGCCAGAATTCGTATGTACCTATAAATTCACGATTACGTTGGCCACCATAATCGTCAATTTATCTTACACAGTCATTCTAGTTCATTCAATCTCGAGCTACTTAACAATCTCGGGTTCGAAGTTTTGCTTCCTGAGTGTCGATACCAAGGTTACAATCCATAAACATGCGTCTTTTGACTGGGTTTACACTCAAGAAAGAGGTTGGAAAAGGCGTTCGATTTGAGTTGGATTGTGCTATAGGGGTCTTCTTCATAGCATAGAAGAGTTTCCCTTCGGTCTTGGGTTCGCCTTTTCTCTAATCCCCTTGCACAGGTCGCATGTGTAGTTGAGTGTTAACGCCCACTAAGGGTGCCAGATGCATGTTCGTAAGAGTTAGATCAAGTCACAAAGCATATTGTTTAAGTAAAGCACATAATGTGTTGTGTGAAACTAGTGTAGTGTCTAATGTAGAGCAGTGGCTATAGTCTAAGTTCACTACATGCAAACCTAGTTCCCTATAACCAAGGCTCTGATACCAGTCTGTCACACCCCCAAATTCCCACTCGTGGTGTCAGTCCACGTGGGTGTGACGTGGCCAGGATCACAGCTCATGGTCATATAGAACGACTCTATATGAGCTAACTCAACCATACAGTTTGTAAAATAAGAACTAGCTTCATAAGATTAGCAGCGGAAAAGTTCATCATTAAAGCAGCGGAATTTTGTAATCAAAACTACATTGTTAACATAGTTTAAAATGACAAAAAAAAATCAAAACATAAGCCTAGGATTAGAGTCTATATGTATGCGGACTCTCTTGTGCATCTCCATGTGCATCCTAGCTCGTGCTGTTCAGTTACCTGAGAATACATGCTAAAGTGTGTCAACATAAAGTTGATGAGTTCACAGGTTTAAGTATTGGAAAACAGTAAAACAGTTATATATACCGGGTATGCTAAATAGTTTTTGTTGGATCTACGATCCGTAGAGTGTGTCATGTCATCTTACCGAAACTCGACTGTTTCCATTTGCCTCTGCGGGTCATCGCGGAACCCGACATCAACATCGATATTACACTCGTTATGACCGCAGTCAACGTTGTTGCCGAGTGGGGCTAGTCAAACCCAGTAGTACTACGTAATAACGACTCGTTTGTACACAACTAACGGTAAGGGTAGAGAGGTCTTGATGCGATAATAGTACACTCAAAATAGTTTTGTAACATACCGGTCATATATCTAAAGCAGTTGCATAGCATTCTCACCCCAAAAGATTAGTAAAACATTTAATGAGTAAAAGTGGGGCTGTAAACTCACCTGAGTTTGCTTGAGTGCGTTCTTTCGAGAACGGAGTAGCTCGCTGGCTAGTAGATACCTATATCACATAGGTGTTATAAGTTTGTGATCATATTTGTGTGGGTCTCACAGGACCGTATTCATGTCTAAACAACTTCCTGGTTGTTATGTGGGTCGAGTTGACCGTGGTTGACCGTGTTGGTCGTGTTGACCGTGTTTGACCTAACGACCAGTTGGTGACGGTTTGGATCAGGTGATCGTGTAGTGTGTGGTTTGGTGTCGTGTGAAGTGTACGGACACCAAAATCATTCCTATGAGGAAACTTACTATTTATGGTAAGTTCCTATTTTAGGAAAGTTTCCACATTAGGCAAGTCATGCATTAAATCACATTCCGATTATTCTAGCATGCATATTTATCCTAAATGAGCATGTTATCAAATAGCACTTCGTTACACATAGCCGATTTAACATAGTTTGCACGTAAAAGTTTCTATAATTAGAAAGCTTGCACAGATAAGCATATCTCACCAAGTTAACAACTAATATCATATAATATTACAATTTTAGTCATAATTAGCCATCAAATCATAGCTAGCATGTTCCTATTCCCGACTTTGCAAGATAAAGTTACTATATTTAGTAACTTGTGAAAAATACACAAAATACAATCATTCAACAACTCGAATCTATCAATATCATCATATTATCATCCAATAATCATGTTAGACTCATAACATTATCATACATATCATCCATTTGCAAACTTGTGATAAAAAGTTACTATTTATAGTAACATTCATGAAAATCATGCTTTTGACAATTCTAAACATTCCTATGCATCAAATAACTATCATATTAACTCTTAAACATCATTTTAAACATATCTTATAGATTTAAACATACCAATGTGGTCATTTCATCAAGAATGCACATTTTTGTAACATTAAAGTTACCATTTATAGTAACTATCATGTCTTTGACATTCCTTGACCATAAGCAATCATTCTAATCATGCAAATCATCATCAATAACACTTATAACATCATTTCAATATCCAAAATCGTGTAAATCCACTTAGATCATACAGGCATGTACCCAAAAGTACTCATTTTGTGATAAAATCAACACATAACCATCTAATCTTATCAAAATCATCATAGATCATAGCTAAATCATCAAATCAGTAAGTAACATCATCAAAAACAGATCCACAACATCAACATTTCGTGATTAGGTGTGTGGTGGTTATGCATGTGGGTATTTCCCCTTGCATGTGTGATTTCAAGTGCCAAAAACACGAAGTGAGGCTAGAACTACCTCAAGATAGCCCAAGAAGACTGAGATGAAGCTGGAACAGAGAGGAAAGACTTCAAGAAGATCTGGAGTATCCTTCACAGCAGCTCCAACTCGTGTGGTTTGATGAATGGTGTTCCTATGCTTCAATCTCCTCAACACAAGCTTCCTTAGAGAGTTCTAATGGCTTCCAGAAGTTAGAATATGGTTTGCAGAGTGAAAAAATGGTCGAGATGAAGTGTTTCAGTCGCAAGATGGTGTGAAGGATCGGCAAAAATGATTAAGTCTGTGACACCTCGTAATTTCCAGGTCAGCAATTCTATTATTTTAATAATAATGTTTATTATTATTTCATACGTGGCATTAGAATAAATGCATTTAGTGTGACACGTGGCACAACAGCCTGAACACGCCGATAATTCGAGGAATTATCGCACAACACTCGCACGTGTCTTGAATGACGAACGTTGGTGAACGGATCAATCTGTAACACAAAACACTGCACTTAGGTTCGGTGAACCTAATTTAATTAGAACAAAGCCAATGTGTTGAGAAACGATGATCGTATCCGAGAAATATGAAAGATTCGGTTCAAAACAATGAAGGGCTCAGCCGAGACCCATCGCGGTACGCGATGGGCATACAATTGGGATTTCGCGGTACGCGAAGCTCAAGCGGGAGAATTTGAATTCTCCGAAAAACGTCGCGGTACGCGACGACCGATCATCTTCAACCACCGCGGTACGCGGCGTGTTTCGGGAACAGAATTATTATTTTAATCACCGCGGTACGCGGAGATGCTTTTTGTGCAGTCTCCGCGGTACGCGACAACCCCTATACGCATCAAATCTTTATAAATCCAATGTTAATCATTTCTGCCGCCCTACACCATTTCTCTCGACTGCAACTCGCCACCTCCGGCCTCTAACACTCTGTGAGCACCATTTGAACCATTTGGAACCTTTGGGGAGCAAGTTTGAAGGCAATCTAAGGAGAGATTGAAGGTTCGAGGCTCAAGAACACCGTGTCTACTCTCTACTCGCGATTTGTAGCATTCCAGCAGCATCCAGGACTTCTACAAGCCTGCTCAATTCGTTTCAAGGCGTTCTAAAGCATTGTAAGGTAGATTCTATGGTTAATCTTGCCTAAAATCACATATAGGAGCACATGCAAGCCATTTTGGCCACATGCATCATCATCACCAACATTGTCACGAAATTTTGATGTTTTAGATATGCTATTGTGTGATTTATTTACTGATTTGATGATTCTATAACGATCCATGATGATCTTGATTGATTGTGGTGTTGATTTGTTGATTTTGTGATGAAATGGCCACTTTAATCAACATGCATGTATGATCTTCAATGATTTGAGTAATTTTCAGTATTGAAGTGTTATTAAAAGTGTTATTGACGATGTTCCATGTGTTTAGAATGTTGATCATGGTCGAGTAATGTCATAGATGTGGTTATTACTAAAAATAGTAACTTTTATGTTACAAAGTGAGTATTCTTAATAAAATGACCACATGCATGTGATTAGATCTAAATGTTATGCTTAAAATGATGATTAGAAACTATTGTGATAGATACTTGATGCATAGAAATGTCTAGGATAGTCAAAAGTGTGATTTTTGTGAACGTTACTATAAATAGTAACTTTTTGTCACAATATTGCAAATCGGTAAAATGCATGATAATGTTTTGGGTCTAACATGTTCATTTAGTGATTGTATGACGTTTAGAAGTTAATATGATGATTATTGATGCATTGGGATGATTAGAATTATTGAAAATATGATTTTTATGGTTATTACTATAAATAGAAACTTTATTTTACAAAGTCTATGAATAGCAATATGTTTGTTGAAACGAATATGATTTTATGATAATTTAGGACTAGGGTAATGATCTTTAGAAAAGGTTTGTTACTAATCTTGGTTAAACATGCTCATTTTAGTACCTTTCCATAAATGGAAACTTTTACGCGCAAACTATGCTAAACCGGCTATGTGTATCTATGTGCTATGTGATAACATGCTCATTTAGGATAAATATGCATGTTAGAATAATCGGAATATGATTTTATGCATAACCTGCCAAATATGGAAACTTTCCTAAAATAGGAACTTACCATAAATAGTAAGTTTCCTCATAGGAATGAATTTGGTATCCGTACACTTCACACGACACTAAAACCGCACGATACACGAACACTTGATCCAAACCGTCACCAACGGGTCGTTAGGTCAAACACGATCGACACGGTTAAACACGGTCAACTCGACCTATGTAACCACTTAGTGTTGTTGAACACTAACGCGGTCCGGTGAGACCCACATATGTGAACACGAACTCATAGTACCTATGTGATATAGGTGACTACTAGCCGGCGAGCTACACGTACTCTTTTGAGCTAACGCATATCTAAACTCAGGTGAGTTTACGGCCCCACTTTTACTCTTTAACTGCTTTTACTCAATCTTGGGGTGAGAATACTATGCAACTGTTTTAGATGTATGACTGGTATGTTGAGAAACCATTTTTTTTTTGAGTGTAACTATTATCGCATAAAGCCCTCACTTATCCTTACCGTTAATTGTTACGAACGAGTCGTTATTACGTAGTACTACTGGGTTTGACTAGCCCCACTCGGCAACAACTTTGACTGGAGGTCATAACGAGTGTAATAATCGATGTGAATTGCGAGTTCAGCGATGACTCGCGGAGGCAAACGAGAACAGTCTAGTTTCGGTAAGATGACATGACACACTCACGGATCGTAGATCCAACAACTA
Source organism: Mikania micrantha (assembly GCA_009363875.1). Lineage (NCBI taxonomy): Eukaryota > Viridiplantae > Streptophyta > Magnoliopsida > Asterales > Asteraceae > Mikania > Mikania micrantha. Next base: position 88,540,087 of record CM018696.1, read on the forward strand.
AACCTAAACATGTCCAGTATATATCTGTCTACAATTTCTGTCTGTATAAACCTGTGAACTCACCAACTTTTTAGTTGACACTTTTCGCATGTATTTTCAGGTAACTAATGGAGCACACGCTAGGACGCTCACAAGGACACACTAAGGAGTCAAGCTTACATTTAGACTCATGTCCTAGGCTTGTGTGCATTTGCTACGTTTTTATAACAATTTAATCATTTGTAGTGTTTATTTCAACAATTACTTTCCGCTGCTACATATGTATTTGATGATTTACATTTTCCGCTGCATACTTATATAAACTTGTTTGGTTTTGCAAATTGTGTGATTGTGTAACTCATATAGAAGTCGTTCTATATGACCAAGAGCTGTGATTCCTGGCCACGTCACACCCACGTGGACTGACACCACGAGTGGGAAATTGGGGGTGTGACAAAGTCTTGGTTAAATAAAGATTCTGCGAAACTGGGCTCGTCGCGTACCGCGACACCGCCCAAAAATCATCTCCGCGTATCGCGGCGATTAAAATAATCATCTGGTTCCCGAATCACGTCGCGTACCGCGGAAGTGGAAGATGATCGGTCGTCGCGTACCGCGACGCTTTTCGGAGAATTCAAATTCTCCCGCCCAGGCTTCGCGTACCGCGAAAGCCCAATTGGGTGCCCATCGCGTACCGCGATGGGTCCCGGCTGAGCCCAATAAGCCCATCTTCATAGTTTTGAAGCGAATTTCTCGTATTTCTCGAATACGACCATCGTTTCTCGACACTTAAGCGTTGTTCTACTAACTCAGGTTCTCTGGAACCTAATTGTGCAGTGAAAGTGTACTGTGGTTTGATCCGTTCACCAACGTTCGTCATTCAAGACACGTGCAAGTTTCGTGCGATAATTCATCGAATTTTCGGTGTGTGTTTGGTCTGTTGTGCCACGTGTCACACTAAATACAAATATTCTAGTGCCACGTATGAAATAATAATACACATTATTATTAAAATAAAATAAATGCTGACCTGGAATTTTCGGGGTGTCACATTGCTCTTCTAGCAGTGTAGATTGTAACATCATTGTACTTCCGGTCGTCCGTACATCCGTACGATTGTACTGTTATGACCTGAGATTTTGTAATTATTAATATTGATACATTATATGATGATTATCGCTGTTACTGGTATATATGTTTAGAACACATTATACGCGTAAACCATGGAAAGTTTAGTTGTAACCCAGCTAAAACAGAACCAGAGAGTTTATCGCAGTCATACTATTGATGATTATGGTTTTGTTATGGAATGGAAGGAATTAGGAGTTGGTTGTCGTTTGGTTGCTAAACATAGTCAAGGACACATGGTCATGGTTTATCGAAATAGCGGTGGGACGGTGTAGGGGAGGTTGCGATCTACCTCTGCATATGCCCTATACATATGCATATTTCGGTCTATCATGGATGTGTCAGTGACTTGGTTTAATGGGTTTTGGTTTGGGAATTATAATATTAAAGTTAATAAAATAATGAAAGTCTTAATAAGAACAAGTCTGCGATGGTGAGGTTACGAATATACTTTAAACACGAATATAAATTCGGAAATGTTAACTTAATAAATGTATTCACGTGGGTGACGATTGACACGAATATAATTATTAAGAATAATATTCTGAAACGATATTCCATAAATAGTAAATCGAATCGGAATACGGTGCGAGCGTTGGATTCGCAAAGGTGACGATCTTTACGAATACGTACGTAAGTAACGCGTTTCGACGAGATGATAAAATATTAATTAATAATATTAAATTAATAAATAGAATTTATAACGTTTATTTGGAATCACAACCTAAAAACAAATCCGAACAAATTATTTTATTAAATAAATGATTTAACGGCAATGAAACGAAACTGTTATTATGAAGCAATTTTATTCGAAACGGTTTTCTAAAACACTTTTGATTTGAAATAATTTTATTTAATGTGAAACGTAATCATTTAAACTTTTTACGTGTAAATATTTATTTACGAGGAAAAACCGTGCAATTAACTAGAGTTAACGCAAAATAAACGGCTGACAACAACGGGAACGCTAACAGGAACCCGGGAAAACGCCCAGCCGTTGACGATTTGACCGAGGATAGTCGACGTAGGATCGACAGCATAGTAGCTCAGGTGGATGCGGAGATGGAGAGGAGGACCCAGATGTTAGCTCGGGAGCGCTACTGGGGATGGCTGCCTAGCCTCTTACTACAGTGGATCGTGGCTGAGCGGGTGCCTACCCCGCGATACAGAGGTGATACCTCTGAGGGTCCGCGACTACCGGCACTTGGGATGCCGATGGAGAGAGCCTTCGCGGCTCATGTGGCCGTAACCCGGCGGGAGTTTCGGAGGAGTGCCGAGCTATCCGACGAGGTGCGTGTTCTTCGCGAGAAGAACGATCGCCTGGAAAGGCGAAGTGACCGGCTGGAGGAGGAGAAGGATCGTCTAGAGGAGACGGTGGAGACACTACGTCTCCAAGTGGCTCAGCTCATGTCCCAGCATGGGCAGATAGTTGATGTTGTGCAGGAGCACGACGGGCGTATTACCGAGAACCGGACGGACATCGTCGAGACGCAGGCGATGGTGCAGGCGAGCGACGCCATGCTTAACGCATGGGCGGCGCAATTTATCGAGGAGCCACCAGCCGAGGACGATGAGCCACAGTTCGAGGCCGAGGACCTCGAGGGTCCCGACGAAGATCCGGACGAGGACCCGGAAGAGGACGAGGATGATGATGAGGACGCAGCTAGCAACATCTCCCATGTCTCCATGGACTCGGATTAGTGGGTTTTATTATTTTGGTATTGTTTGTTTCATTTTATTTCCTTTTGGCCTAGACGAGCGGGATGTGCTCGGAAAATTTGCATTGTACTTTCTTTTCAAATTATTGTACTTCAAATTTGATATTAATGAAAGTTATGCCTCATTTTATCTGCTTTATTATTGTTAACACTGTTAGTGAAATCTTGCTATGATATCTAACTTGACATCTGACATGACAACTATTCTAACTTCGGCTAACACTTAGCATATGATGACTAACACTCTAACCTCTCTATAGAGAAACATGTCTGCACGAGGAAACAACGCTCTACGACTTAAACGCAAGGCCGAAAAGGCACGGATCGACATGATGGTCGAACGAAAATTCAACAAGGTACTCGCAGTGTACGAAGCCAACCGTCACACCAGTGAGACGAGTGGCACTAACAACGGTATTAGCTTTTGCCTAACGTAACTAACATAGAATAGACAGCCTAGATACTAACACGTTGTATTAAACTACCGATGCACAGGACCCCAGGGAGGAGCGGTAAAGGGATGCTCATTTAAGGCATTCCTAAGCTGTCATCCTCACAAATTTCAGGGCACTGAAGGGGCAGTGGGACTGCTCCGATGGATAGAGAAGGTGGAATCGGTTTTCTCTATGGCCGAATACTCTGACGGGAACCGAGTGAAATATGCCACAGGAGTACTGGAGGGACCGGCCCTCACCTGGTGGAACTCTCATGTCCAGACACTCGGACTGGATACTGCAAACTCCATCCCATGGGAGAACTTTACGAGAATGCTCCACGAGGAGTATTGTCCTCGGGTCGAAATTCGGAAGCTGGAAGAAGAATTCTGGACGCACAAAATGGTGGGATCCGAGATCGAGAAATACTGTACTCGATTTCACGAACTGTGCAAGCTGTGCCCGGCAATGGTGACGCCGGAGTACAAAAAGATAGAGCAATTCATTAGTGGATTGCCCGAGCAAATACAGAGCACGGTGACAGCAGCCAATCACACCACCGTCCAACCACTGATTCGCTTGGCGCACAAGTTAACTGACCAGGCGGTAGCCCAGGGGAAACTGCCAAAAAAGGGTGAACACCTAAAACCCCAAGAGCCCAAGCGAAAGTGGGAACCCAACAACAACCGTGTTTTCTCACCACCACCACCAGCTCAACACCGACCAACACCAGCTAAAGTCTTCACTGCCACACAACCAAACAATCAAGACAAAGGGGGATATCGGGGCAACAACCCCAAATGCAACAACTGCTCATACCACCATCACGGCCCATGCCGAAAAGTTCGGTGCAGCAACTGTGGCAGGAACGGACACCTGGCCAAGGAATGCCGATCAAACCCCAACCCTAACCCCAACAAGGATAACACACTGAAGGGGTGCTTCACTTGCGGCAAGCCCGGACATATGCGCCGAGACTGTCCGCAAAACAAGAACGCAGGAGGCAACCTGGCTAGGGGTCGAGCATTCGTGATTGGATCCGGTGAAGCCAAAGATGATCCGAACGTCGTCACCGGTACGTTTCTTTTAAATAATGTCTACGCTAGTATATTATTTGATACCGGTGCCGATAGGAGTTTTATCTCTAGTGAATTTAGCAAATTGCTTGACATGACACCAACACCACTAGATTATAAGTATACCGTAGAGTTAGCGGATGGAAAACTCATCGAAACACAACACATCATCAAAGGATGCGTTCTGACACTGGCAGACCATCAGCTGGTGATCGACCTGATGCCAGTAACTCTCGGAAGCTTCGACGTGGTGATTGGAATGGATTGGTTATCTGCAAACCATGCTGAGATCGTGTGCAACGAGAAGGTCGTACGAGTTACGTTACCGAGTGGTGAGCAGATCTCAATCCAAGGAGAACGACGCGGGATACCCCTAAACATCATGTCATGCATGAAGGCTAGCAAATATCTAAAGAAAGGATACACGGCTATCCTGGCTCTTATTTCCGAACAACCAAAGAAGGAACGAAGGATTGAAGACATTGCTGTTGTTCGCGATTATTCAGAAGTCTTTCCTGACGATCTACCGGGACTACCACCGGCACGGCAAGTGGAGTTTCAGATAGATCTAACGCCAGGAGCAGCACCGATAGCCAAGGCACCATATCGACTGGCTCCTACTGAAATGCAGGAACTATCTAATCAACTGCAAGAGTTATTAGATAAAGGATTCATTAGACCGAGTTTCTCACCATGGGGAGCTCCGGTCTTGTTTGTGAAAAAGAAAGACGGTTCATTCCGTATGTGCATAGATTACCGGGAATTGAATAAGGTAACGATCAAGAACCGATACCCTCTACCTCGAATAGACGATCTGTTTGACCAGTTGCAAGGGTCAAGCTTCTATTCGAAAATCGATCTGAGATCGGGTTACCATCAACTCAGGATACAAGAGGACGATATACCAAAGACCGCATTCAGGACGCGGTACGGACATTACGAATTTCTGGTCATGCCATTTGGGTTGACTAACGCACCGGCCGTATTTATGGATCTCATGAATCGGGTGTGTAAACCGTATCTCGACAAGTTCGTAATCGTATTCATAGATGACATCTTGATCTACTCGAAGACTCAGGAAGAACATGCCGATCACTTGAGACGTGTCTTAGAACTACTAAAGAAGGAACAACTATACGCGAAATTCTCCAAATGTGATTTCTGGATTCGCGAAGTTCAGTTCCTTGGACACGTAGTAAACGAGAAAGGAATACACGTAGACCCAGCCAAAATCGAGGCAATCAAGAATTGGGCAGCGCCTAAGACTCCAACTGAGGTGCGACAGTTCTTAGGATTGGCCGGGTACTACAGGCGGTTTATCGAAGGGTTCTCGAAGATCGCACAATCGTTGACGTCCCTTACGCATAAAGACAAGAAGTTCGAATGGGGAGAAAGACAGGAAACTGCTTTCGACCTGTTGAAGCAGAAGTTGTGCAGTGCACCAATCTTATCGCTACCAGACGGGTGCGAGGACTTTGTGGTGTACTGTGACGCCTCAAAGCAAGGACTCGGTTGCGTGCTGATGCAACGCGAGAAAGTTATAGCATATGCGTCACGACAATTGAAAGTGCACGAAAAGAACTACACAACTCACGACTTAGAGTTGGGAGCCGTAGTGTTCGCACTAAAGATCTGGCGACATTATCTGTATGGCACCAAGTGCACAATATTTACTGATCATAAGAGCCTACAGCACATTTTCGACCAAAAGGAGCTGAACATGAGACAACGCAGATGGGTCGAGCTGATAGGTGATTATGATTGTGCAATCAAATATCATCCCGGTAAAGCCAATGTAGTCGCCGACGCACTAAGCCGGAAAGAAACAACCAAACGCGTGCGCGCGCTACAACTCACCATACACTCCGAATTACCTAACCAAATCCGGGTCGCACAACAAGAAGCGTTGAAAACCGAGAACCTCACTCTCGAAGCCATGAGAGGGATGGATAAGCAGATGAAACAAAAGGACGACGGAGCTTACTACCTGCTGGACCGTATTTGGATTCCACGATTCGGAGACTTAAGGAAGGTAGTAATGGATGAAGCTCATAAGAGCCGATACTCAGTACATCCAGGCTCTGACAAAATGTATCATGACCTAAAGGCAACTTATTGGTGGCCTAACATGAAGTCAGAAATCGCAACGTATGTGAGTAAGTGTCTGACTTGCTCAAAGGTCAAGGTAGAATACCAGAAGCCTTCGGGATTACTCCAACAACCAGAAATCCCGGTATGGAAATGGGAACAGATTTCCATGGATTTCATCACAAAGCTACCAAGGACCACAAGTGGTTGCGATACCATCTGGGTTATCGTAGACCGACTTACGAAATCGGCACACTTCCTGCCGATCAAAGAAACTGATAAATTGGAGAAGTTGACCCGAATCTACTTGAAGGAAATCGTATCCAGACACGGAGTCCCGACCTCCATAATATCAGACCGAGACAGCCGTTTCACGGCTCACTTTTGGAAGTCCTTACATAAGGCACTCGGGACGAGGTTGGATATGAGTACTGCTTATCACCCACAGACGGATGGTCAGAGTGAACGAACCATCCAAACTTTGGAGGACATGCTTCGGGCATGTGTAATTGATTTCGGTAACAGCTGGGAGACTCACTTACCTTTAGTGGAGTTCTCGTACAATAACAGCTACCACACAAGCATTGGAGCTGCACCGTTTGAAGCACTTTACGGGCGTAAATGCAGATCACCACTTTGTTGGGCGGAAGTTGGGGAAAGCCAACTGACTGGACCCGAGCTTGTGCACGAAACAACCGAAAAGATCGTGCAAATACGTAACAGAATGGCTGCGGCTCGAGATCGACAGAAGAGCTATGCCGACAAAAGGCGCAAACCTTTAGAATTCCAAGTGGGAGACCAAGTACTACTTAAAGTCTCGCCTTGGAAGGGAGTGATTCGATTCGGGAAACGAGGAAAACTAAACCCTCGTTACATTGGACCTTTCGAGATCACTAGACGGATAGGCCCGGTGGCCTACGAACTACAGCTACCACAGGAACTAAGTAGCGTACACAACGTGTTTCACGTTTCAAACCTCAAGAAGTGTTTGTCGGACGAAACTCTCACAATTCCCTTAGAGGAAATCCAGATCGATGAACAACTAGACTTCATAGAGGAACCGGTGGAAATTATGGACCAGGAACTCAAGAAGTTGAAACATAGTAAGATACCCATTGTAAAAGTTCGATGGAACTCACGACGAGGACCGGAATACACCTGGGAACGGGAGGATCAGATGAAAAAGAAATACCCTCACCTATTCGCCGAACAAGCCAACACCGGCACATGAACTGAATTTCGGGACGAAATTCCCAATAACTGGGGGATGATGTGACACCTCGTAATTTCCAGGTCAGCAATTCTATTATTTTAATAATAATGTTTATTATTATTTCATACGTGGCATTAGAATAAATGCATTTAGTGTGACACGTGGCACAACAGCCTGAACACGCCGATAATTCGAGGAATTATCGCACAACACTCGCACGTGTCTTGAATGACGAACGTTGGTGAACGGATCAATCTGTAACACAAAACACTGCACTTAGGTTCGGTGAACCTAATTTAATTAGAACAAAGCCAATGTGTTGAGAAACGATGATCGTATCCGAGAAATATGAAAGATTCGGTTCAAAACAATGAAGGGCTCAGCCGAGACCCATCGCGGTACGCGATGGGCATACAATTGGGATTTCGCGGTACGCGAAGCTCAAGCGGGAGAATTTGAATTCTCCGAAAAACGTCGCGGTACGCGACGACCGATCATCTTCAACCACCGCGGTACGCGGCGTGTTTCGGGAACAGAATTATTATTTTAATCACCGCGGTACGCGGAGATGCTTTTTGTGCAGTCTCCGCGGTACGCGACAACCCCTATACGCATCAAATCTTTATAAATCCAATGTTAATCATTTCTGCCGCCCTACACCATTTCTCTCGACTGCAACTCGCCACCTCCGGCCTCTAACACTCTGTGAGCACCATTTGAACCATTTGGAACCTTTGGGGAGCAAGTTTGAAGGCAATCTAAGGAGAGATTGAAGGTTCGAGGCTCAAGAACACCGTGTCTACTCTCTACTCGCGATTTGTAGCATTCCAGCAGCATCCAGGACTTCTACAAGCCTGCTCAATTCGTTTCAAGGCGTTCTAAAGCATTGTAAGGTAGATTCTATGGTTAATCTTGCCTAAAATCACATATAGGAGCACATGCAAGCCATTTTGGCCACATGCATCATCATCACCAACATTGTCACGAAATTTTGATGTTTTAGATATGCTATTGTGTGATTTATTTACTGATTTGATGATTCTATAACGATCCATGATGATCTTGATTGATTGTGGTGTTGATTTGTTGATTTTGTGATGAAATGGCCACTTTAATCAACATGCATGTATGATCTTCAATGATTTGAGTAATTTTCAGTATTGAAGTGTTATTAAAAGTGTTATTGACGATGTTCCATGTGTTTAGAATGTTGATCATGGTCGAGTAATGTCATAGATGTGGTTATTACTAAAAATAGTAACTTTTATGTTACAAAGTGAGTATTCTTAATAAAATGACCACATGCATGTGATTAGATCTAAATGTTATGCTTAAAATGATGATTAGAAACTATTGTGATAGATACTTGATGCATAGAAATGTCTAGGATAGTCAAAAGTGTGATTTTTGTGAACGTTACTATAAATAGTAACTTTTTGTCACAATATTGCAAATCGGTAAAATGCATGATAATGTTTTGGGTCTAACATGTTCATTTAGTGATTGTATGACGTTTAGAAGTTAATATGATGATTATTGATGCATTGGGATGATTAGAATTATTGAAAATATGATTTTTATGGTTATTACTATAAATAGAAACTTTATTTTACAAAGTCTATGAATAGCAATATGTTTGTTGAAACGAATATGATTTTATGATAATTTAGGACTAGGGTAATGATCTTTAGAAAAGGTTTGTTACTAATCTTGGTTAAACATGCTCATTTTAGTACCTTTCCATAAATGGAAACTTTTACGCGCAAACTATGCTAAACCGGCTATGTGTATCTATGTGCTATGTGATAACATGCTCATTTAGGATAAATATGCATGTTAGAATAATCGGAATATGATTTTATGCATAACCTGCCAAATATGGAAACTTTCCTAAAATAGGAACTTACCATAAATAGTAAGTTTCCTCATAGGAATGAATTTGGTATCCGTACACTTCACACGACACTAAAACCGCACGATACACGAACACTTGATCCAAACCGTCACCAACGGGTCGTTAGGTCAAACACGATCGACACGGTTAAACACGGTCAACTCGACCTATGTAACCACTTAGTGTTGTTGAACACTAACGCGGTCCGGTGAGACCCACATATGTGAACACGAACTCATAGTACCTATGTGATATAGGTGACTACTAGCCGGCGAGCTACACGTACTCTTTTGAGCTAACGCATATCTAAACTCAGGTGAGTTTACGGCCCCACTTTTACTCTTTAACTGCTTTTACTCAATCTTGGGGTGAGAATACTATGCAACTGTTTTAGATGTATGACTGGTATGTTGAGAAACCATTTTTTTTTTGAGTGTAACTATTATCGCATAAAGCCCTCACTTATCCTTACCGTTAATTGTTACGAACGAGTCGTTATTACGTAGTACTACTGGGTTTGACTAGCCCCACTCGGCAACAACTTTGACTGGAGGTCATAACGAGTGTAATAATCGATGTGAATTGCGAGTTCAGCGATGACTCGCGGAGGCAAACGAGAACAGTCTAGTTTCGGTAAGATGACATGACACACTCACGGATCGTAGATCCAACAACTAAACCTAAACATGTCCAGTATATATCTGTCTACAATTTCTGTCTGTATAAACCTGTGAACTCACCAACTTTTTAGTTGACACTTTTCGCATGTATTCTCAGGTAACTAATGGAGCACACGCTAGGACGCTCACAAGGACACACTAAGGAGTCAAGCTTACATTTAGACTCATGTCCTAGGCTTGTGTGCATTTGCTACGTTTTTATAACAATTTAATCATTTGTAGTGTTTATTTCAACAATTACTTTCCGCTGCTACATATGTATTTGATGATTTACATTTTCCGCTGCATACTTATATAAACTTGTTTGGTTTTGCAAATTGTGTGATTGTGTAACTCATATAGAAGTCGTTCTATATGACCAAGAGCTGTGATTCCTGGCCACGTCACACCCACGTGGACTGACACCACGAGTGGGAAATTGGGGGTGTGACAAAGTCTTGGTTAAATAAAGATTCTGCGAAACTGGGCTCGTCGCGTACCGCGACACCGCCCAAAAATCATCTCCGCGTATCGCGGCGATTAAAATAATCATCTGGTTCCCGAATCACGTCGCGTACCGCGGAAGTGGAAGATGATCGGTCGTCGCGTACCGCGACGCTTTTCGGAGAATTCAAATTCTCCCGCCCAGGCTTCGCGTACCGCGAAAGCCCAATTGGGTGCCCATCGCGTACCGCGATGGGTCCCGGCTGAGCCCAATAAGCCCATCTTCATAGTTTTGAAGCGAATTTCTCGTATTTCTCGAATACGACCATCGTTTCTCGACACTTAAGCGTTGTTCTACTAACTCAGGTTCTCTGGAACCTAATTGTGCAGTGAAAGTGTACTGTGGTTTGATCCGTTCACCAACGTTCGTCATTCAAGACACGTGCAAGTTTCGTGCGATAATTCATCGAATTTTCGGTGTGTTTGGTCTGTTGTGCCACGTGTCACACTAAATACAAATATTCTAGTGCCACGTATGAAATAATAATACACATTATTATTAAAATAAAATAAATGCTGACCTGGAATTTTCGGGGTGTCACATTGCTCTTCTAGCAGTGTAGATTGTAACATCATTGTACTTCCGGTCGTCCGTACATCCGTACGATTGTACTGTTATGACCTGAGATTTTGTAATTATTAATATTGATACATTATATGATGATTATCGCTGTTACTGGTATATATGTTTAGAACACATTATACGCGTAAACCATGGAAAGTTTAGTTGTAACCCAGCTAAAACAGAACCAGAGAGTTTATCGCAGTCATACTATTGATGATTATGGTTTTGTTATGGAATGGAAGGAATTAGGAGTTGGTTGTCGTTTGGTTGCTAAACATAGTCAAGGACACATGGTCATGGTTTATCGAAATAGCGGTGGGACGGTGTAGGGGAGGTTGCGATCTACCTCTGCATATGCCCTATACATATGCATATTTCGGTCTATCATGGATGTGTCAGTGACTTGGTTTAATGGGTTTTGGTTTGGGAATTATAATATTAAAGTTAATAAAATAATGAAAGTCTTAATAAGAACAAGTCTGCGATGGTGAGGTTACGAATATACTTTAAACACGAATATAAATTCGGAAATGTTAACTTAATAAATGTATTCACGTGGGTGACGATTGACACGAATATAATTATTAAGAATAATATTCTGAAACGATATTCCATAAATAGTAAATCGAATCGGAATACGGTGCGAGCGTTGGATTCGCAAAGGTGACGATCTTTACGAATACGTACGTAAGTAACGCGTTTCGACGAGATGATAAAATATTAATTAATACTATTAAATTAATAAATAGAATTTATAACGTTTATTTGGAATCACAACCTAAAAACAAATCCGAACAAATTATTTTATTAAATAAATGATTTAACGGCAATGAAACGAAACTGTTATTATGAAGCAATTTTATTCGAAACGGTTTTCTAAAACACTTTTGATTTGAAATAATTTTATTTAATGTGAAACGTAATCATTTAAACTTTTTACGTGTAAATATTTATTTACGAGGAAAAACCGTGCAATTAACTAGAGTTAACGCAAAATAAACGAGACCGAAAACGCGGGGAGATCCCGGGCTATAAAAGCCCACTTTTTCTTCCTCCTTCTCATTTTCACCTACAACTCTCTCTCTAAACATTTGATTCGTCACTTTCTCTCTCTACAACTTCTCTCTACGATATCTCCTTCGTTTCTCAACGAAATCGCGAGATCTTGGCGACCACGCGTTCGTGTGATCGAGGGGAACAAGAACCTGCAAAGAAATCCGACATATAGTAGTTAAATTGAGGTAGATCTTGAATTTTCCTTTTGTTTCTCACTCTAAACACCTAATAAGTTACATCATCATGTTTTAAATAAGTTTTACACCTTAAGGATCTTAAAACGCATGAGTATGAGTGTATGGATGCTATAGTTAAACCTGCAACAGTGGTAGTTCGATGGGGATGATGATCGGCAGCCTAGGGTGTAGGGTTCGTGGGCTAACCTGGCCGAACCTTGGTATCGGCCGAACCCTAGTCGGCCTCACACAAACCAGAGACGAACCTTAAAGGAGTGGCGAACCCCATCTCAGCCGAACCCTTAGTTACACCGGCGAACCATTGAGTCTTGCTAGCCGAACCTTCATCTGTCATGCACCCATGAACCCACAAGGATGGGCGAACCTTCCACTGCTACACGAACCATCTGGACCAAGTCTTCTTAGCCGAACCTATAACGCATAGGGCCGAACCCTTTGTCCTCGCATGGGTCACGAACCAAACACCTCACGAACCTATTAGAATCGTCTAGGGTAGGAATAGCCGAACCATAATGGCAGCCGAACCCAAGGATGACCTAAGCTTTATTGAACGAACCTAACTATGGGCACCGAACCACTAGGGGGCGAACCTTGGCCGAACCACCTCCTTTTTGTTGAACGAACCTACGGGTAACAGGATATAGGTTCGCTGGCTCCTTAGTTAACAAACTTAAGTGTTTAACTAGTATAAATGGGGGATCAAGAACTAGGGAAATCATGAAAGTTCATGCATGCAAAGATTACTAGTGTCACCTTTATATATATGAACATAAATTAAAATATGTAAGATGATATGTTGAATAATTATAAGGTTAAATTATATATGTTTTTCTCAAAGCTTGAATTAAAATTAAATTAATGTTAAATGTTGATGACACTACATTAAACATGCATTGCAAGTATGATTATTAGATGAGATATAACAAGGGCTAACACCCTTGACTACATACATATTTAAGGGAAACACACCTAAAAGTTCACAATTAATTATAATTGGCGAGTAATTAAAACTAACGAACTCAAAACTTCATTTTATGATAAAATGAAACCCTAGGTATTACAATCTAACTCTGATTTAAAGGAATAAGTTAAGGAAGTACCTGATGATTAACAGGAGAACATTATGATACTTGAATGATACGCACATACTTATGAATATGAAAAATACTATAATTACAGATCGTTGAGTTGCATTTGATTTTCTCTTACGCGAGCGCGCATTCTACTAAACACTGAACCTACGGACTCAGGTGAGTTCTCATAAGCTCCCTTTCTTTAAACTGTTTTTGTTTTAAAACTCGGAGGCGAAACATGTATACCAAATTCAAATATTATTTTGATAACACAAGGGTAATACCTGTTTATCAACATGATATTTATATTATGGAATTACATTGATTATTAAAACTCCGTGTGACATTGCTGATGACCTCGGTTATACGTGATGTCGACGGAGCTTAGCTAATAAACTAACTAAAAACCGACTCTAAAACTAGACAAAAAGTAATAAATCTAGACTCTCTAAAACCTAAGCTACCGACAGGCAAGTGTACCTATCGTATGTAGCAAGACAAAAGTAAGTCCGGATATCGAACCCACAGACTTCTACAGACCGTACTAACTAGACTCTATGACTTATCTATACAAAATTTGTGCTTAAATAAAATAATAATAAGGAGGGGGATTTTCTAACAAAACTAAGAATAACTTAAATAAACTAAAACAGACGAGCAAACAAAGACTAAACCAGAGAAGAAAAGAAACACTACCTAGGCTTGAATCATATACATGCTTGACAAGGTTCTCTCAGGATGGAACTAATGTGATACCGGGATCTTATAATACTAAACTCAAAGGAAACCTAGAGCACCCTCGACCCTTCTCAAGGATAGTCAACTAAGGATCCTAAAAGCCGTTGAACCACCGGATACATGGATTTCCTTCACAGGTCATCCAACTATTTATGAAATATCCACTAGATTATCTACCTCACAGTACAATAATCTCAAAACACCTAAGAAATAACTGTAAAATACTCTACCTCACGGCGCGAAAGTCACAGTTCACTTAAATGTTAGGGATAACTTGGGTTTTCCTATTGGACTCGATAAACAAGGTTTGATAGACTAATCAGACTGATCTTCTCACGAAGCCTCTAACCTAACAAGCTAACAGCCAAGACTTATCGACAACTTCTCACCTCACGGCTATTAAAGTTGGTTGCGCATCTTAATCGTCTAAATCATAATAGAACACTCCTATGAATCACTCGGCCAAAGCAACTCATCCACTAATCAAAAACACACAGTAATTGATTCTAGCATGCACCTATTATGTGACAGACAATCACCAAGATACATGAGGAACATAATATCAATCATTCAACAATCACAAATACACATACACATCCAATATTCAAAACCAAGTCTTTAAATCATAAATCCATCACATCAATATGTTCCAACACCGAAATAAACCAAAAGCAAACATGCATAATCATCTAACCTAGATAGTTCTAAGAGTTTAGCCACTAAACATCATATGAAAACAAACCATAATCTGTTTAATGTAAGAAAACATAAGATTCAAAGAGAAATCAATAGAAACAAAGTAAACCGAGGGAAGAACACCCGAAATCTTCGATCCAATGCTTTGATTCTTCAATCCAATGATTCCTAAACCTTGAGATCGCCTCCAATCGCCCCTAGATACCTCTCTGAACGTCCAACAACGAATACCCTAGCCTCCAACCGTTTCAGAAAACATAAACTCGAAATTCTGAACTTTTAACCCTGTCGCGTAACGCGACATGTATCTCCAAGCCCGTCGCGTAGCGCGATGGGTTCCGCTACCCGACAAAATAGTCGGGTCAACCGGCATCAATAAGTGAGGGGTATTTTCGTCATTTCCACCTGTCGCGTAGCGCGACAGGGATTCCTGTGGTCCTCGCGTAGCGCGAGGGGTTGAAAATCCAGAATTCTTCTTTCTTTGTCCTCGGGTTCGTTCTCGTTCAACCGGAAGCTCGTTTTCTTGATCTTTTGCACCAAAATGACATGTTTATTACCTGTAAGCATGAAATTACAGAATTGTGAAGAACCAGCTTGAATCGACTCTAAAATCTAATAAACTGTACAGAAACAAAATAAAAACAAATAGAAAAATAGATGTGTTTTGCAACACATCAATACGTAATGATCACATGTATTGTCACGTGGGTTACCACATCCGTGTAAAGATTGTTATTGACTTTGGTCAATAACAAAGATTACATGTATAGCCACTTGGATTATCATAACTCCGTGAAACAATGCGTTTGACCTTGGTTAATTGCATTGGTTTCATGTATTGCCACGTGGATAGCTTCCACTCCATGGATCATGTTTTTAACTTATGTTAATTACATAATGACCATGTATAGTCACAGATATTATTTGAAAATATTGATGTTGAGATTGATTGAATGGTTATGTGGTTGATTATCTATGATTGACTACGACTGATTGGATATGTGATTATGTGTTTGTGTATGTGTTTGATTGTTGAGTTTGGAGATGTGTTGGATTATCTCATGCAGGTACTCTTGTGGATTTCCTCAGAAAGACCATAAGTTCTTATACTTATTTTATCTAAACTTTTTATAAAATCTTTTCAAAATACAAACTTTTATACTCATCTTATAAAACATTTTTAAAGTATAAAAACTTATGATTACTCACCAACTACTTAGTAGCTGACACTTGATTTTCCTACATGTTTCAGGTAATGAAGCAAAGTAGGTTGAGGATGAAGAACTCAAACTTTTGGACGTCATCATATAGGATCTTGGACTTAGCTAATTAACTGAAATTCTGGCGAATTGAATTTAGTTAGCTAATTCTTTTTGTAATCGATGTAACTAATTCATGTTAGACATGATTTTTGTGTACTTATTTTGGTTGATTAAATGATATATGATGATTTGATTTAGATGCCCACGAGCTTTTGAACAATCTACACATCCCTCGTGGCATCCCGACGTTTCCGCCATCGGTCGGGGTGTTACATAGATGAGGGTGGTGGTCTTCTCCTAGCTTCCTTCAAGCTCCCAATGCTTGAATCCTTAAATCTTGAGCTTTCAAAGGTGTAACAATGGCTTCCAGGGGCTTCAATGGAGTATCACAGAGAGTTTGGACGATAGATAGCTTCTGAATTCGAGGATAACATATATAGGGTGGTTAGCAATGATTTAGTCTTGGTTTTATCAAGATTTTGCGTGTCAGGCTGCTTCACATACCGTCGGGATCTCAAAAGACGTTTACAAGTTTTCCCTTTCTAGTATCATTTATTACACATATACCAAAGCAAACGCATCTCGCTCTCTCTTGCACGACTGAAAAGCAAAAAGCAAACGTTAACCTAGCACCACCGCCGGCCGTCGCTAGCGTCACCACCCCCGCCGGTCGGCCGACCAAAGCCCTCTTCTCTCTCTTCGCTTCGCACGGTTACGGTAATAAGCTTCTCTCTCTCTCTCTCTCTTTCTTTTTTCTCGATTCGTCGCCTTCTCTCAGCTTTCTCACCCGTTGCCTCCCCTCTCTTGCTGGCCGGCTAGGAAAACATATGAGACCATACACCTCTAACCTCCCAATTTTACTGTAGAACGCTCGAAACCCAAACCCTAACCAGCCGGTCGATCACTGAAAATACCAACAACCACCACCGTTGCAACTGAAACCACCACAAACCACCACTACCAAAACCACTGGAACCACCGCTGCAGTCTCGGTCGGACCACCACAGCCGCCTACTTAAGTGCAGTACACCAAACCTTGTTCTTCTCCTTTCTGTGCTGACCCACCACCCACTACACGTATTTTTTTTCCTTTCCCTTTGCTGTTTGGGACTTTTGCAGGTTGAACGAGAAGACACAGACAGAGAAGGATCAGAGATCACGCTTGGATTGGGGGAACCCGCTGTGAGATTGTTCCGATTCCTTTTCTTTTATTAATCTCATTTAGTTTATTTTCTGATCCTTATAGAGGAAGTGGCTATTGCTGCCCGTTGTCAATTAGTGGCAAGGTTATTTGTTTAGTGTTTTATTGTTTTGCTGGATTTGTGGATCAGTTTATATGGATTTGGGAGGTTCTGGGATACTCTGTGTGCTGATCGGTTGCTTGTGCGTGTATTTCTTTATTGTTGACCTCTTTGTGTGCATTATTTACCTCTTTGTGTGTATTATTGACCTCTTCTTGTGACTTGTATCTCTGATCTTTGATATTTGACTTGGCAACATAGACGGGAGAGCACAATATGATACTCTAAGATCATGTCCAGGGAGGAGAGGTGCGGGTAGAGGGAATATTAGGATGGGTGAGATTTTGCACATAGGATCATGGAACATCGGAACCCTTACTGGAAGAGTTTTGGAACTGGTGGATGCACTCAGAAGGCGCAAAGTCAAAGTGGCATGCCTGCAGGAGACAAGGTGGAAGGGAATAAAAGGAGCAGAATATAATGGATACAAGTTGTGGCACTCAGGATCCAATGGAGTAAAGAACAGAGTGGGATTCTTAGTTAGTAGAGAACTCCAGGACCAGGTGGTGGAAGTAAGAAGATACAATGATCGGATCATGATGCTGAGGATGGTGATAGGGGAGGAGGCCATTGCAGTAGTGACGGCCTACGCACCACATGTTGGGTTGGGAGAGAATGAAAGGAGAGAGTTTTGGAATTGTATGGATGAAGTAATGAGAAACATCCCAAGAGATGAGAAGGTTTGTATAGGAGGAGACTTCAATGGTCACATTGGGAAGAAAGAAGACGGGTTCCCCATGGCACATAGGGGTTTCGGTTTCGGATCCGGAAAGAGAGTGGGGTCACCCTTCTAGAGTTTGCGGTGGCTCATGACCTGGACATCATAAACTCTTTTTTTAAGAAGAAAGACTCAGATTTGATCACGTTCAGCAGTTGAGGACGGGACACGCAGATTGACTACCTCATGATGAGAAGAAATGACCGTGGCAGGTGGTGGGATTGCAAGGTATTTCCGGGAGAAGCGGTGGTATCGCAACATAAACTCTTGGCAATGGATATTGTTATGCGGAAGAGGCTAGTAGATGAGAAGAAGAAGAACCCTCAGATAAAGTGGGGTGCCCTGAAAGGAGACAAGGTAAAGGTGTTCAGTAACAAGGTTCTAGAAGGGAGACATATCAGTATATGCGAAGACACAAATCAACTATGGGATGAAATGGCCGAAAAGGTGACTAGAGCGGCAAAGGAGACACTTGGGATGACAACAGGTAACAAAAACGGGCAGAAGGGGTCGTGGTGGTGGAACGAAGAGGTGCAGCTCAAGGTTAGAGAAAAGCAACATAGGTTCAGGGAGTTTGCCGGTTGTACGAAAGCCACAGAGAGGGCACGATTGAAGACAAGGTACAAAGAGGCCAAGCGTGAGGCAAAGAAGACGGTTTCAGAAGCAAAAACCAAGGCTTACAGAGATATGTATAAACGCCTTGAAACTAAAGAGGGAGAACATGCCATGTTCAAGATTGCAAAGGCTAGGGAGAGAAAGAGGCAGGACCTGGGAGTAGTGAAATTCATAAAGGGTGATGATGGACGTGTTTTAGTAAAAGAGAATGAAATTAAAGACAGATGGCAGGCATATTTTCACGACCTTTTCAACAAAACCAACTATCAACAAAAAGATGGAGGGAATACCACGAACACAGGAACAACTCGAAACAATTGTTATTGTAGACGTATCACCAAAGAAGAGGTTCTTACAGCTCTCAAGAGGATGGGAAGGAGAAAAGCGGTTGGACCTGACGATATTCCCATAGAGGTATGGAGATGTTTGGGGGACGAAGGATTGGGGTGGTTGACGTTGTTGTTCAACACTATACTCAAAACTGGTAAAATGCCAAACCAGTGGAGAAGTAGTATTTTAATTCCCCTATACAAGAACAAGGGAGACGCCCAATGTTGCGAAAATTACAGGGGGATCAAGCTGTTAAGTCATACTATGAAACTCTGGGAAAGGGTGATCGAGACAAGATTGAGAAGAGAAACTCAAGTCACGGCAAATCAATTTGGATTTATGCCAGGAAGATCGACAACGGAGGCGATACACATTTTGCGGCGATTAATGGAGAAATATAGGGAGAAGAGAAAGGACTTGCATATGGTATTCATCGATCTTGAGAAGGCGTACGACAGTGTACCATGACAAGTGATTTGGGATAGCTTGGAGAGTAGAGGTATTCCTCAAAGGTATATTGAGGTCATCAAAGATACCTATGCAACTGCTAAAACTAGTGTCAGAGCACCGGTGGGGGATACAGACTTCTTCCCAGTGGAGGTGGGACTACACCAAGGATCGGCATTAAGCCCCTTCCTTTTTGCGGTTATTTTGGATGAACTGTCGAGGTATATCCAGGCTCATATCCCTTGGTGCATGCTTTTCACTGATGACATTGTCTTAGTGGCAGAAACAAAAGAGGAGCTAAATGTCCGTTTAGAAGAGTGGCGAACCGCTCTAGAGCAAAGAGGCTTGTGCATAAGTAGGACAAAAATGGAGTACCTACATTGCCAGTTTAGCGGAGCAAACGAGGAAGAGGAAGATGATCTTGTGACTATTGGAGGTCAAGAGGTGCCAAGGACGACAAAGTTCAAGTACCTAGGATCGTTTATACAAGGCGATGGGGACATTGACAGTGACATAGCTCATCGGGTCCAGGCAGACTGGAAAAAGTGGAGAGCAGCAACGAGCATCATATGTGACAAGAAGTTTCTAGAAAAACTCAGAGGTAAATTTTATAGAGTGGCGATCAGGCCAGCAATGATGTACGACACATATTGTTGGCCGATTAAGAAGAACCAAGCAAGAAAGCTGGAGACAGCAGAAATGAGGATGCTGAGATGGATGTGCGGCCACACAAGGCTTGATCGGATAAGGAACGAAGTCTTCCGGGAAAGATTACAGGTGGCGAATATTTCGGACAAGGTAAGGGAAGGAAGATTGAGATGGTTTGGGCATGTGAGGAGAAGAAGCTAGTTGGCACCTGTTAGAAAAGTAGAACTTCTCACCGTGGAGGGGAAAAGAGGAAGGGGTAGACCGAGGGTGACATGGGATGAGCAGATCCGCCAGGATTTGACAGAGCTACACCTCTCTGAGGACATGATCTATAATAGGAGTACTTGGAGGCAAAGAATAAAGGTGCAAGATACATAGAGTCTTCCCGAGGGGTCGTGGGTTGTTGCTATATCTTTGATGGTTTTGGGATATATGATATGTGATTATATGTGTTATATGCATGCTTGCGGGTTGGGGGTTTTTAGTGTCGTGGGTTGTAACTATATCTTTGCTGTTTTTAGGATATTTTATATGAGATTATATGTGTTATATGCATGTTTGCGGGATGGGGGTTTTTAGCGTTATCTGGTTAGTGTGGTCTGTATGTTTGTTTGTGTATGATACTTTCTGCTTGTTTTCGATTGCTTGCTTTAATTTCATAATGGGTTATGGGTTTAGTTTCTCTATTTGTTTGTTTTGGTCTCGCTTGATGACTTATGTGGTTAGTGCTTACCTGCTTATCTGTTTACGTTTAAAACGTTAGTGCTCCATCCTTATGCTTTACGATTATTTTTTTTGGGTACATGTTTTTTTTTTGAAAAAAAACAATTTTTTTTGGGATCTCTGAGCCGGGGGACTCTTACGAAGTAGCCTCTCTATTCTACTTGTAGATAGGGGTAAGGTGTGTCTTTATCTTTCCCCCCCAGACCCCACTTTAAGTGGGATTTTTACTGGGTACGTTTGTTGTTGTTGTTGTATACCAAAGTAAAAAAAGTCAATTACGTATTTCTCAGTCTCTAGAGGAAATATGTAATTGATTTTAAGGGTTGTGTAAATATGTAATAAATGTTATCAGTAGTAGGATATATGTAAATAATCTATTAAAAACATATCAATTTCGTTTTAGATCTATTTTTAAATTTGTATTTTCAATAATAAGTGTCATTTTAAAATGATGATGAATAAGATATGGAACAACTCATGACAGTTTTCGTAGTTTAGTACTTGTTTATAAAACTGTAAACATTTGTTGGGTTTATGAATATTCTCATAAGGGTCGGCTCAACTATTATCGAGGTCCAAGGCGAATATGAAATTCGTGGCCTATTTTCAAACTTAGATTCAACTATCAATTAAGGGTGTACGTTGAATGGTTTGGTTTTCGATTTGTTCGGTTTTTAATAACTTTAAGCCAATCTATTAAAAAACATATCCGTGATATAAATTTATCTAAATCAATCGATCTATGTTAGCAATCTAGATAAATTATGAAACAAAATATATAAAAAACCATTGTAATTTTTTAGAATGGATCCCTAAAATTTCAGAGGTATTAGACACCCGACTAAATTTTTCAACAAAAGAGCCGGCTTCGATTCTGATGATATTTTTGTTTATGTTGTAAAAAATTATAATGGACCTAAAACTTATTTAGAAATCAGCTAAAAATATTTGTAGCTACATTTTAGTCCATTGGTTTGTAAAAGTGTAATCACCGTCTCGACTCGAATCGGTACCCGTCGGACGTCGGCCGTTGCGACATCCTCACCAACGGCAACCAGAAACGACCACCAGCGACTCATCCGTCCCTGCAACACCTAATCGCACACCGGTGACAACACTTGGTTTGTGTGATCGGAAAAGCGTGAATGCGACTGTATCGTTTTCTCCAAGACCCAAATCTCCGATGAATTGTTCTTGGTTTTCACACACATCGGCTTCTCCAGGACTCAAATCTCCTAAATTGTTGTCGTTTGATCATGAAGAACAAGGAAGAATCAGAAACAATATACATGATGGGGACTCAACCTTTGCGTTCGATTGATGAAAATTGAAACAAAACAAGACACAAATCGAATTAGACAAATGAATTGAAGTTTCATCACCGTTTGGTGCATAATTTGAAGGTTATAAGAGTTAAAGAGGGCAGGCTATTTTTAGGCGTGTCGGTAGTGACCGAAAACCAGCAGTAGCAATGTCGCTTTCGTCTTCCGTAAGCAATTTATCTCTTAACACCTGTACCAACTTGCATCATTTATCCATGCCAAATATCTCTATTTCCGTTCAAAGATAATCAAATCAATCTTCTCCACTCGATCCGTATCCTTTGATTTACATTCCTCAGGTTCGCTATCTTCTTTACTCATTTTCAATATAACAATTTCATTCTGTTTGTGTAGCGTACATTACGATGCACTCCACCGCTTTTACACCATATTGTTATTCAACCATTGTACTCTGCTCAATTGTATTTGCAGTTTTCAATTTTTGATAGTAAGCCTAAGGGAATTTGATTGTTCTGATTCCCACCAGGTGCTTTCAATTACAGATTGTAGTTGTGATTTCTGGCTTTGATTCATGCTTATGTTAACAATTGGTTGATTGGATGCAAAGGGCAATGGAATCAGGAGATATTGGGGTTAGTATTAGTGTTTTCTAACAAGTTGTACTGTTTTATCATTGAAGATTGACCCCTTTCTCCCACTATTTTGTCCTTCGCTTCTTGTTCTTTTTGTTACTAGTTAAAACAATGGAAGACAGTATCTATGGTTGTTTTTGTTGTAAGTTGTTGCAGTTTTGTTATACGATATGGGGTCTAACTTCTGTTTACATCTGTTTTGATTGAGTAGGGAAAGTCTTTGAAGAATGGTGAGAATCAGGTTTGCCAGATATGTGGGGATAATGTTGGCAGCACAGAGAAAGGACAAGTGTTTATTGCCTGTGATGTATGTACATTCCCGGTTTGCAGGCCGTGCTATGAATATGAGATCAAGGATGGCAATCAGTCTTGCCCTCAATGCAAAACTAGATACAAGCAACAAAAAGGTTTTGATTTATTTCAAAGCAACCTTATATAGTTGAACCTATATCTTTGCTAATTACTAAGTACTTATTGTAGGGTTATATGCTTTGAGTTTTTCATAAACAAGATTGATAAAGATCATTATGTAATATACTGATAATTATTATTTTAGGGTTATGTGCTTGAAGTTTTCATAAATGGTTGATAAAGATCAATATGTAATATGCTGATAATTATTAATGCATTCTTGAATGCAGGAAGTCCTGCTATCTTGAGAGACAAAGAGGAGAACGCTAATGCTGATGACATAACTGCACAGTTTCATGTAACAGAAACTCAAAATGAGAAGCAGAAGATAGCACAACGTATGCTGAACTGGCACATGACCTATGGAAGAGGAGAGGATACTAGGGTTTCAAATTATGATAAAGAGGGCCCTCATAATCACATACCTTTTCTAATTAGTGGACAAGAGGTTGAATGCTTAATCTACACATGCATCTCTCTGTTTTAATAATCATTTGCTGCAATTTTAATAATTAATTCTGCTTGCTGTTAGGTTTCTGGTGAGTTTTCTACAGCATCTTCTCCGCCTCGTGGGGGAAGAACACATTCGCTCCCTTACAGTGGTGATGTTAATCAATCATGTATGTCTTGCCTTATTACAACAAAACAATAAACTAACCTTCAACTACAATTCATTACCAGTTTGTTACAAGTATCTTGTTTGCAGCCAGTACTAGGGCTGGGGACCCTGTAAGGGAGTTTGGAGGCACAGGATTAGGAAACCTTGCTTGGAAAGAGAGAGTTGATGGCTGGAGGATGAAACAAGATAAGAATGTGGTTCCATTGACAACTAGCCATGCTGCTTCTGAAAAAGGTCAAGATATTGATGCCACTACTGATGTCCTGGTCGATGACTCATTGTTGTAAGCCTACTGTTCCCTGCAGTCTTGTTTTGATATAATGAAATGTTGGTGGTTGATTAATTTTAGTTTGTTATATCTACTAAAGGAATGATGAAGCCCGCCAACCACTTTCAAGAAAAGTTTCTATTCCATCATCCAGAATAAATCCATACAGAATGGTTATCATACTTCGATTGGTTGTTCTTTGCATTTTCTTGCACTATCGGATAACAAACCCTGTGACCAATGCATATCCATTGTGGTTACTTTCTGTTATATGCGAGATATGGTTTGCAGTATCTTGGATATTGGATCAATTCCCCAAATGGCTCCCAGTAAATCGTGAAACGTATCTTGACAGACTCGCTCTTAGGTAACACACCTCTTAATAAATCTATATAATAATATGAAATTTTATATCTTATGCAAAATCATTCTAATAGGTATGATCGGGAAGGAGAACCATCACAGTTGGCTGCTGTTGACATATTTGTTAGCACTGTGGATCCATTAAAGGAACCACCTCTTGTGACAGCAAACACTGTTCTATCTATACTTGCAGTTGACTATCCAGTTGACAAGGTTTCATGCTATGTTTCTGATGATGGAGCTGCTATGTTGACTTTTGAAGCTTTGACTGAAACATCAGAGTTTGCAAGAAAATGGGTTCCTTTTTGCAAGAAATATAACATAGAGCCCCGAGCTCCTGAATGGTATTTCTCCCAGAAAATTGACTACCTCAAAGATAAAATTCAGCCAAGTTTTGTCAAAGACCGCCGAGCTATGAAGGTATAAACTCTTTCATGCAGTCAATCTTTGATTCGTTTTACTCTCTCTTAATTAAAAATTGGCACTTTGGTCTGTTCTTTGGCAGAGAGAATATGAAGAATTCAAAATTCGTATAAATGGCCTTGTTTCCAAGGCTCAAAAAGTCCCTGATGAAGGATGGATTATGCAAGATGGTACACCGTGGCCTGGAAATAATACTAGGGATCACCCTGGAATGATTCAAGTAATTCAACTTTTCCAAATTATCTCAGATTAATACTTTTGTTTATGTATTTCTTTCCAAATCGTGACTAAATTGTTTTATTTTTTTCTTCCAGGTTTTCTTGGGGCAGAGTGGTGGGCTTGACAGCGATGGAAATGAGTTGCCGAGGTTAGTTTATGTATCCCGTGAAAAACGTCCAGGTTTTCAACATCACAAGAAAGCTGGTGCCATGAATGCACTCGTGAGTAATTATATATCCAAATCTTTAAGCATTATTATCTTCAGGTAAATGAGCTCTAAATATCAATATGATTATCTGTAGGTGCGTGTATCTGCGGTCCTTACCAACGGCCCTTTCATACTGAATCTTGATTGTGATCATTACATTAATAACAGCAAGGCTCTGAGGGAAGCCATGTGCTTTATGATGGATCCGAATCTTGGGAAATATGTTTGTTATGTTCAGTTTCCACAGAGATTTGATGGAATTGACAGGAACGATCGTTATGCCAACAGAAATACAGTGTTCTTTGATGTAAGTTCTTCCAACTTTCTTAATTTTGATTCTTTCATTCAGGTTACAATAACAACTTTTTTATTAATAATTTAACAGATTAACTTGAGAGGTTTAGATGGCATTCAAGGTCCTGTTTATGTGGGAACTGGATGTGTGTTTAACAGAACAGCATTATATGGTTATGAACCACCTCTCAAACCTAAGAAAAAGAGAGAGAGAGGCTTCTTGTCTTCCTGCTTTGGTGCATCAAGAAACAAAAGTTCACATTCAAACAAAAGGGGGTCAGATAAAAAGAAATCTAGCAAGCATGATGATCCCACTGTTCCAGTATTTAACCTAGAGGATATAGAAGAAGGGGTTGAAGGTACGAATTTGACAATCTATTAATCTTGTTTATATCTTAGTTCCCATTCATGGTTTTGTTCATTTATATCAGGAGCTGGGATTGATGAAGAAAAATCAATACTGATGTCAGAATTGACTCTTGAGAAAAGATTTGGGCAGTCGGCTGTTTTTGTTGCATCCACCCTTATGGAAAATGGAGGTGTCCCACAATCTGCAGCACCAGAGACTCTTTTAAAAGAGGCTATTCATGTTATCAGTTGTGGGTACGAAGACAAAACAGACTGGGGTAGTGAGGTTAGTTTTGGCTTTCATTATTTCAACATCTTAGATAATATAAACTTTCAAAAGGGTATCTAATGAGTTGAATATTGACAGATTGGGTGGATTTACGGTTCTGTGACAGAAGATATTCTTACAGGATTCAAAATGCATGCACGCGGTTGGCGATCAATATACTGTATGCCACCTAGAGCAGCCTTTAAAGGTTCTGCACCTATAAATCTGTCTGATCGGTTAAACCAAGTGCTAAGATGGGCTCTAGGGTCGGTTGAAATCCTTTTCAGCAGACATTGCCCTATTTGGTATGGTTATAGTGGAAGGCTAAAATGGCTTGAACGTTTTGCGTACATAAACACAACCATTTATCCAATCACTGCAATTCCACTTGTGGTCTACTGTACCTTGCCAGCAGTATGTCTCCTTACCGGAAAGTTCATCATTCCCCAGATCAGTAACCTTGCAAGTTTATGGTTCATATCTCTGTTTCTTTCCATTTTTGCAACTGGAATACTTGAAATGAGATGGAGCGGGGTGGGAATAGACGAATGGTGGAGGAACGAACAGTTTTGGGTGATTGGTGGTGTTTCTGCTCATCTTTTTGCTGTTTTTCAAGGTCTGCTAAAAGTGCTTGCAGGTATAGACACTAATTTTACAGTTACATCAAAGGCATCAGATGAAGATGGTGATTTTGCTGAACTTTATATGTTTAAATGGACCACACTCTTGATCCCACCAACAACACTCTTGATTGTGAACATGGTGGGCGTTGTTGCTGGGATCTCGTATGCGATCAACAGCGGATATCAGTCGTGGGGCCCGCTCTTTGGTAAGCTTTTCTTTGCATTTTGGGTGATTGTTCATCTATACCCTTTCCTCAAGGGTCTTATGGGGAAACAAAACCGGATGCCTACTATTGTTGTTGTTTGGTCCATTCTTCTTGCATCCATTTTCTCCTTGTTGTGGGTTAGAATCGACCCGTTTACTACAAGGGTAACTGGCCCGGATGTTCGGTATTGTGGAATTAACTGTTAAATTGTAATTTGGACTTCAAAACTCACCCAACTTGCAACTTCTGGACATAGCATTACATATATATAAGCTGTTCATGTTTTCAAGTTGCTTTTTTTTTTTTTTTTTATATATATTTTTTTAATTTTGTGTAGAAATACCTGTCCTTTTTTATGTATATTTTTTTGAGGAACCTCCCCAAACCAAAGTTTCCTGTTTGTCGTCGACACACACACAAGAAACCTTGGTCTTCCTTATATCCCACCGTCGGATCACAAATCTAGGTGCATCTAACGGTGAACGTGCCATCTGGGATCTCCAGTTAATCATAAATATCACCCCAATCATATGTTACTGTTTATGCATACTGAAGTTAATTTTGTATTCAACTTAATTTGTTCGTTAAGTTTAATTTGTTCGTTAAGTTTAATTTATTTGTTAAGTTTATGCCTCTTAGAAAGGTAATCATGGATTCAAATACAAGCAAAGAGAGGAATATTAGGATGTAGTTTAGAAGTATGAGTAAACCCTAAAAATTTGAGACCTCTAGATTTTAGTGGTCCTAAGGTAAGGCTTTTTTCTTTACATATAAAAGCCGGCCTTGCCGAAGATGAGAGACAGAGGGCTATATTGGTTGACAAGAAACCAGCGACGGAGGCAGAAGCTTTTTAAAGCCTTTGTTCCGAAGGAAACACAAACCAAAAAAACGTGTTAAACCGATTCGAAAGGATGTCAAAGGGTCAATCTTTATACCTTCACATGATGGATGTTTCCATAATAAACGTTGTCAAAAATCAGGAATGGTGACTATCGAGCACCATTCTCGGTTATCAGAATGGGGATGTTTGGAGGAGGTAACGAGTCCCGTGTCAGGGCAAGTTATATCTTTAACCGTACTCATTGACTTTTGTAGAGCAATTTTGGTTTTTCTTTTAAAATTCAAGCATGAAGCAAGTGATCAAGCAATTTTGGTTTTTCTTTTGAAATACATAAACTCAATTTGGAAAAAGTAAAAAAAAATCTCCTTATTATACGCACAAACTTTTTATTTAATTGATTGATTGTATTCCATAATTTGATATAGGAAAAAAAAAACATCCCCTTTAAGCAACCGTTTTTTAGACTAGCAAACAAACTTAAAACTAAATTATCCCATTTATTTAGCAAACTAAAATCTAATAACTAGCAAGACATTTGGCACCATAAAACCAACATCTTTGGGTGTAAACAGTTACTTGCTTGTAGTTTCTTTGATTTTTTGAAACCTAACCATCAGGGTTTCTTGATCCGGCCAACTTTCTTTAATTGCATGAATCTCAAGAAGTCTATTTCTCCATGAGCACAATTTTGGAAATGAGTCTTCATCAAGTAGTTTCAAACCAGTTACCACTTCTAAGGGACGAGAATAATCAGCAAGCCAACCGAAGGCAAGATCCAAGAATCCAAGCCTCTCTCCACTTAAGAACTTGCTTTCATTTAGCAGTTGTTCTACGTGTCTTAGACGCGCCAACGCTGTGTCTTTGGCTTCATCTTGATCCTTCCCTTGCTTCTTATAATAACCATAAAATGCTGGTAAAACCTGCATTTAGTTTTCAGTATTTCATATGATTTGTTTGAGATATAATATTAACTGAAATCAACCAATTTAAAAGGAGTGACACAAATTAAATTGCCAACTTGTAAACTGATAGTTTGCATGATTTTAACCAAAGTGTTTTAAAATCAAATGATGAAACATGCAATATTATATATAAGCAAAAACAACATTAAGAGAAGCTGTGGTATGTTATTTGCCTGCTCGTCACCGAATTTTGCCCAAAAACGTTCATTTGCCCGACGAAGAGGATCTTGAGGTAAGAAAGGAGTCGGATCCTTCCACGTCTCATCGATGTACTCGAGAATCACAAGCGAGTCACAGATGGGTGTTTCATTGTGCAGAAGAACCGGTGCCTTTTTGTAAACAGGGTTGTACTTTAAGAGTTGAGGGCTCTTATTTGCATGATCTTCATGTATGATCTCGTACTCTATGCCTTTCAATTTTAATGCCCATGTGACCCTTTTAACAAATGGGCTTGACCATGTCGTGAAAAGCTTCACCTTTTCCATTTATATGGTGGTTGTTGGGTTTCTTTAAATTTATAGGCTTGTTTTGGGAGTATTAACTAAACTTGGGTTAACTCGCTTGTCAATTAGAATGTTCTAAGCATATACCTCGTGCATTGTATATTCAAATAAATATAATACAACATAAATATATGATTTCTTGCCTGCTAATCTTTGAATAGGGTTTTACTAGTGAATCAAAACAAAAAGATATTGGCAAGGTGCAAGATTTAAAACTTGGGGATATGCTATTTTGTTTAAATAATTTACAAGATTTTTCAAGTTTTTATTTTAATTCCGTTAAATTTCTTTGTTTTTAAAGAAAAATTACTTTTATACATATTAAATTATGTGATTATAAATGTTTCTTTTTGGTTTTATATAATTTATTAGTTCTTATTTAAATGTATTCCTATATATATAATACCCGTTTTTATTTTTTACTTATTTTGTCAAATGTTATACCGTATTTCACCTACTCTCGTCCTCGATGATTTAACTCTCAACAACCAGGTTCATATACGTTTCTTCAGTTTATCTATCATGGTGCTATTTTGTATTGCCAAATGAATATTAAAGATAGATCCTAACACTTGTAACACATCACCTACCATGCACAATCATGATAGTGCTTTTTCTATTGTCAAATGTTAGAATGTATTTAATATAAAAGCAAAAGAAAGGGTGAACTCTAATTTAATCATCTAATCTAAACATCTTTTTTGCAAGTGAAATGAGGCTCTATCAACATATTCTGCAATCAAATAATTAAAAGGCAAAGTAACAAACAAAATACAATCTATATATATGTCAAGATGCATTCGATGATGATGTTTGGGTTGATTTGGTTGAATTCGTCCACGACTCCATCTCATGAATAACCTTGCTTCCATCACTTTCCACCACCAACACCTCCTCCCCAAAGTGCACATGACGCGAACCAACGTTATTCAAACAGCCTGCCTCATCATGAGGCGAACCATCCATAGACTGAGACCTACTCATGGCCTTAGTTGTTTGGTTTGAGACAGCACTGCAGCGAGGGGTTACTGGATGAGAAGGAACCCCTCGCCTTGAAAATGCATGGTTATGGGTATATGGCAATTCTTTACTACAACAACCCTTAAAGCATGTGTACAAATAGGTCAACAACCAAAACACCCATGGAGATCCGATCAAAATCAACGCGAGTCCAGGAAACCATGGTTGCGAAATGTTGGGTGCAAAAACGTAACACGTTAAGAAAGCACCACCGGCGAAAACCAAGACGAAGAAGAGGGAGGAGATTAAAGGTACCCTTAAATCTCCATCCCTTGCATCCTCCATTGTTTTAATATCTTGTTCCGATTTCCATACCTATTTTATCAACATAATTCCAATTCGTTTGATCAACCTTTCCTTTGTTCTAAGAATTTTACTTGTGTTTCTCTCTCCTGATCATATCTCTCCTTTTTTAGGAATTTCTTATGTTAAAGTATGTCAATTTACCCACCAATTGTGTTGAGAAAATGTAGGCATTTATATGGAAAATGTATATATAAAGATTAGATTCAAAGATGAGTTGTTTTTAAGTAAATAAACGTTAATATGTTTGAGAATATAGTTTTTTTGGCCCAATTACGTGAATTGTTATACTTTCAGGCTATTTTTAGTTTAAATCTTTATTCTTTTTCAAACCATACTGCACCACCATTTGGGCCAATACGCATCAACCATCCACATTCAACAACCACCTCTTCATTACAATTTTCACCTTCGGGCCCCGACCATCACATTCAACCCAAAACCAGAGTTTAAGAGATTCAATGCAAAAAAAAAAAAAAAAGTAAAAAAAGAAAGAAAATCACACACACACACAAATCCATCTACAAAAGTACCCTAAACTTGACAAGATGTACTACAGATTTTGCATTGATAGTTATATTTTGCAAGGTGCCGTAACAAATTATGTGCCCGCGTTTTACTCATAAAATACCACCCGTTTGTGGGGAACAAATAAGATTACAACAATGTTACGTTTCCACGTATGCTCACGTATTATATGCATATAACATTCATTGAGCTTCAACTTCAGATGCTCTATGGTAATAAATGGTGCTGTCACTTGCAGGATTTGCATTATATTGCCCATAAAATGCGTACACAAAGACCGCAACAATGCTAAGGACAACAAATCGCACCCATGCTTCATAGTGAAGCTGCATGTGGAAATTACAATCAGTCTGTATAATTTGTGGTACAAACACACGATTTTTTAAAATATTTGGCAGATGAATTTTATTAACAGGGTACAAAAGGCAAACCTGAGCGAAAAGGAATATGTTAAAGAAGATGCAAACAGCAGGCACTGTTGGAACCCATGGGCAAGAGAAGCCAGGTGGATCTCTATAGACCTGAATGAAGGTAACAGAAAAATAGGTAATTGATTGAAGAGAGAATGAATATAGTTAAATCTTGGTCAATAAAGCAATTGCATAATCAATATAATTATACATTTATATATATTTTGCAATTTGTCATGTTCATGCGCATTATAAAGGCCACTGCATATCCCTAAGGTGGCAGATGCAACATATGATGTTAGGGAAGGAGAAATTGCTGTTGCATGATATAAAGTTTTACAAATATGCCATTAATTACATACCTATTGCAACAGCAAGCTCACACACACCCTAAATTCTACAATTGTATAACCTTAGATAAACAAAACACAAATTTGCCATTATTAGGCATTATATACCAACAGGCAATAATATGAATGCGACTCCACTTACCTGTCTAAATTGAAGATCTGCAGCTGCAAAGATTGCAACAGCTATGGGTAAAATAAGAAATATATTTGCAAGAGTTGAAGAACTATAACGGTATAGAATTCCAGCAACAAAACCACAACAAGCAATCACAGTAATGCACGTGATGCCCTCCATCCTCTTTGAGACTTGACTATTATCCCAACGAAGGGTCATCACACATGCTGCCACAACAGAATAACCTGCCTGCATCAAATTATATAGTTGTGTTGAAAAACATACCAAAAAAAAAGCGTAATGTTTTCTGTTCCCAAGATTTCAGAAAATTATACCAGTGATCCAACTGAGAGGATATGTGACAGCACAGTCACGTTTAACAGTCCAGCCAGAACACATGCAACAATTCCAACCCAGATTTGAGAATAAATTGGAGTGTGACGTGATGGATGTACTTTAGCAAATATTGCAGGTAACAATCCATCTCTTCCAAGCCCAAGATACAAGCGAGACTGCTCATTATGAAAATTTAAGTCATTCAAATGGTTAAGCGACAAAATATAAAACATTATTCTTACTTGAACATAAAGGCCAACAAGCAGAGTTGTTGTGAGTCCAGCAATTGCTCCAATGCTGATTAGAATTGATACAAAGTTTAATCCTTTGGATTTGAAAGCCTCAGCCAATGGAGCATCCTCACCAAGTAAGTTATAAGGTACCATACCCGTGATAACTAAGCAAACACCAAAGTACAATGCAACACATACAAGAAGACTCCCAATAATGCCAATGGGTAGGTCCCGCTGAGAGTGTCAAGTATAAGAAAAAAAAGAATAACTGAATCAGGTATAGACGTATAGTAAAAAATCAAAATCCAGTTCTATGATTACCTGTGGTCGTTTAGACTCTTCAGCTGAATTAGCAACTGCATCAAATCCAACATATGCAAAGAAAGCTACAGTGGCTCCAGTTAACATGGATTTAAAACCGTTTGGAGCAAAAGGTGACCAGTTTGAACCATCAACCTCAAAAGAACCAACAATGATGACCACAAGGACTATAATTACCTGTTATGATCATGAAAAAAATTATCTCTATAATCACTATAGGATGGTATTAAAAGTTACTCAAAATGGATGACCTTGGTAATGGTCATGATAGTATTTACTAGTGTAGATTCTCCAACACCACGGCATAAAATTAGAGTCAAAATCACCAGAAGGATCGGTGCCAAAATGTTTATAGATAAAAACCCAAAGATATCATCACTGCCATGTCCAATCCAATTTGGAATATTATCCTTGAAAGAGGGTATGAGCTCAAATATATTAATAATGTAGCTAGCTAAGCTCCGAGCTATGCTAGCTGCACCAATATGATAATCAAGCATCATTTGTGTAAACACAAGAAAAGCGGTGAGCTCATTAAAAGCTGTGTATGTGTACAAGTATGCTCCTCCCACAACTGCAGGAAAACGAGAAGCCAACTCAGCATAACATAAAGCATTCAGGACACATGAAGCTCCTGCGAGTAGGAAGCTAATTGTAACTCCTGCAATCAGAATGCGTTAGCAACAGGATTGAATCATCATAGATGACATGATTTCAAACTAATAAGCATCATTCTAAGAGGAACGCAGCAATTTAATATTAGCCAAAGGAGAAAGCTTAGATAACTTTTTAAGGTTTTCAAATTGCCAGCATACATATTTTACTATTTTAGCAACATTAGATGAATGATAAAAGATCCATAATAGGTGGTGTGTTCATATGGCTAAAATATTCGATGCAGAGTTCTTCAGCTTATGCAACTTATCTGTAATGAGATTTATAATTTTAATAAAGATAAGAAGTCTAATCATCTGTGTACAAATTTGAAGATTATAAAACTTAACTTGTGTAACAGTAATCTTACAGATATTGTTTTGGTTTGAATAAAAAGGAATTACTTTTGAAACAAGCTGATTAGTCACAAGAGCACCCAATTTATAGGTGAACAAGTACAAGATAAAGAGAAACTAGATAACTATCATTCTCAACAGGAAGCAAAATGGTTTAGAATGATTCACAATATAATCATTGATAACGAATTAACGAGCATCAAGTTACGGATCTTGTTTGCAACGTTTCCATCAGCAAAGCATAATTATTGAAAGCCTAAATCAAACAAAGCAATCCTACTTTGATCAGACTAACATAGAACTGACCTAAATCTGTCATATGTAACCCTTTCCTCTAGAAATAGGAACCATTCTGATAGTCTACGAACTTAAAAACAGTAAATTATTATACGAAGGGCAGAACTCGGATCACACAATAAAATTCAACCATAAAATCAACTGATTACAGATTCTAACACAGATTAACCTCGACTACAAACCAACGATTACAACGCAAATATAAGGTATCAATTGCCAATAAAACTCACCAGGACCAGCATCACGAGCAACGGTGCCGGTAACGACGAAGATACCGGCACCAATAGACGCACCAATGCCAAGAAGAATCAAGTCAAAAGGTCCGAGACGGCGTACAAGACCTTCTCCAGTGTTTGAACGGACGACGTCAGATGATTTTCCTAACGGTTTAGTTCTGAGAGCAGAAGAAGAAAACTGCGATAAAAATGAAGAAAACGAAGAAGATTCACTCATCCTACAAATGATTTTGGTAACTTCCCTCCCTCCGTCTGTTTATCTCCGGTCAAAGTACCGGAGAGAGGTTCGCCGGAGAAGTGATGATAACGTATCCTGATTTGTTTTATATTTTGATTTTTAATATTGTGAAATACAGATCTTTCAGTATTTTACCTAGAACGCCAGACTAATTAAGGTACATTATATGTGACTTAAAAATTAAAAAATAATACTTTATATAGGATATTAATTACTATATTAAGGGTATGGTTAAAATGAAAACCACATCTCAATGAGAAAACCGCGAAAACCATGAAAAAATCACGTAAAAAAAACGTATTTTTTTTGAATTTTTTTTACATGTTTGTAACACAATTGGACACATTTTTATAAAAAAAATCAAAAAAGCGCCGACCAAATATTTAAAAAAAAAATTTATAAACCCACGTAAAACCTACTTAACAAAACGTAATTTTTTTTATTTTTACGTTTTGTTACGTAGGTTTTACGTGGGTTTATAAAATATTTTTT
The DNA here is from genome assembly GCA_009363875.1 of Mikania micrantha. NCBI lineage: Eukaryota > Viridiplantae > Streptophyta > Magnoliopsida > Asterales > Asteraceae > Mikania > Mikania micrantha. The sequence continues at coordinate 88,575,509 of CM018696.1, forward strand.
TTAAAAATATTTGGTCAGCGCTTTTTTGATTTTTTTTATAAAAATGTGTCCAATAGTGTTACAAACATGTAAAAAAAATTTCAAAAAAAATACGTTCTTTTTACGTGATTTTTGGATGGTTTTCGTGGTTTTCTCATTGAGATGTGGTTTGCATTTTATCTTTTCCCACTATATTAATAATTATTTGAAAAAAACACATTTTTTTGTCAAATAATTATTAATATTTTAATTAATTTATAAACAAAATAAATTATTTTATTTTGTCACCGCTATCTTGTTTCAGTAACCAAAACTCGTGCTCCAGTTTCATGATTTCATTTCGGGGGCAAAACTCCCGAGTCATAGCTTCCTTCAGTTGTTCCCAAGTTAAGGCAGTTGTGGCTTCTTCACCGAGGGTTCGTTTCTCGGCATTCCACCAAGTAAGGGCCCTCTTTTGAAGGGTCGATGTGGCATACCGTACCTTGAGTTCATTTGGACATTCACAGTTCAAGAAAACACTATCCATGCTCTCAAACCATTGAAGCATTCCCGTGGCTCCCTCAGAGCCATTGAACCTTGTCGGGTTGCATGAGTTAAAGTCTTTGAAAGAACACCGAGGAGGATTGATTGGGTGCTGGTTGATAGGTAAAGGGTTCACTTGTTGTTGTAATTGCTGCATCCGAACAACCATATTCGGTAGCATGGCTTCCATCTGACGGGAAATTTCGGTAGCCATCCTCCGGTTTGCAGATGCACCACGTCTACGGTTCATTTTGATTGAGCTGAAATTACAAGTTTAGTTAGAAGTTGGATAATAAGAACTTGAATGACATAGGGTTCAATAAGTGTGTGACATCATAATTTTTGAACCTTAGTTCTAGAAGGTCATAAGGAGGATGGTTCATTTGAACTTGCTTGAAATTGTTTGAGGTCAAGGAGTGGCATCCAATTGGACCCTTTGACATATTAGAACTTATTGTTTGTTAGACATTTGGTATAACATGCTTTGGCCTATAAGTGAAAATACTCTCATCGAGAGTCCCTAGGAAAGCTAAACTGGTCCCACAGTACATCGGGGATTTATACGAATAACTTTCCTAGACAGGAGTCTCAACTACCGGTATTTCACCCTTCCAGTTAGTACATGTCCGTCTTTCAAACCTAGTTCTAACGGGAATAAGATCACAAAGATATTCATATGTGCTATTGATGTTTAGAAGGTCGCGTATTTCCAAAATCCACGTAGAGTCCACGATTGCGAGAATGTAGAGGGTTTAGAATAGAAGTTTAACACAAGGTTCATATGAGAGTTTTCTAAGGTTCAATATTGAAGGTTCATTGAGGAGGATCACTAAAAGCTCAATGATAGAGTTCATAATGTGGTTCACTAAGAGAAGGTTCTCTTAATGAAGGTTCATAATTGAAGTTCATCATGTAAGAGTTCAAAATGGAAGTTCACTAAGGAAAGAGTTCAAATTGAGAGTTTACTAAGCAAGGGTTCATGATAAAAGTTCACTAAGTATAGGTTCATAATGGAAGTTCACTAACTAAGAGTTCATCATAGAAGTTCACTAAGCAAAGGTTCATATAAGGGTTCATATAAGTAAGCAACTTAGTTATAGTCTAGGTCACTATTTATAATCACCTAATTCCCTATAACCATGGCTCTGATACCAATCTGTCACACCCCGACCGGTGGCGGAATACGCGGGGGCATGATATGTGAAAGATTGTTTCAAAAGCTCATGATATAAATTCAAAGTTTCATAACTTAAATTACTAAAAGTTCAAAGTCTAACACAAACGTTACAATACAACATCAAAGTCAAATACATAATTTAGAACATAAATAATTTGATAAACTATCTAGGTCCATTCTTCCTAGATTTGCAATATAGTCTTTCACTTAACCTGTCACACATGTAAAGTAAATGTCAACTAATTGAATAGTTGGTGAGTAGTCATATTTTTGATAGCATAAGTATAAAAGTATGCAAACTTAAATAGCATTGAGTTTGAATATCATATAGTGAATGAAACAAGCATGTGTAAATGGTGTACCGTCCCTTTTTAACACTAAAAGCGAAGAGAGTGCGACTCTCTTAGGAACTAAGTACTAGAATACGTGCAAAAATGCATAAGAATAAATGAGTATACAAATACAAGTCCAACACTTAATAATAATTCAACAACAAAGCATTTCATAGTTTGCATAAGTTTCAAGAAGAGTACATAGTTTAAGCATTTGAAATAGGACATGTGTGACACCCCAAATTAATTTAAAACTAAAAGGGGATATGAAAACTCACTTGTTTTGCTAAGCAATCCAATAAAACAACTATAGGTAATTGTGGATCTACAAACACTTGTCAACCTGTTTTTGGAATGATATGCATAAAGATATGTCTACAAGTTCCTTAGTCTCTAATCATTCTAAGGCATAACGCGATTTTAGACTTTTAAGGCTTAGGTTTATTAAATAAAATAGCTCATAAGTTCAAATAGATAAATCTATAAGTTCAAATAATTAACTTTTAGAACTGAGTATTCTAAATATAATAAAAATAAGATTTTAAGTTAAAACACCTTATAAAATGAATTTTATAAAAATTTCCTTAGAATATAAATAAAGTTATACAAGGCTTACATAAATAATATTAATAATAATATTTATTAAAATGAACCTTAGTTTAAGTTTTATAGAAAATAGAGTGATAAAATTATTTTAATATAAACAGAAAGTTTATATATATTTTTCTACACATAAAATATGTTTTTGCAAATTAAAAATAATGATTTTTAAACCTTTATTAATAATTAAATAATCAATTTTATTAAAAAATATTATTCTGATTATTTTTAATATATAAAGGAGGCATAAAATCATTTTAGAATTTTCTAACATTTAATTATGAATTTTTAAAAAAATGATTATTATAACACTTATAATAACTTAAGTAAGGAAATAATAACAAAAATAACATTCTGAAATTTATAAAAATTAACAGGATCTTTAAAATGTTAAAAAAAATATTTTATAATTTTCCAGAATTTTTAAAAGGTGATAAAGGTGAAAAAAATAGGTTTAAGTGGTTAAAAACCGGTTCTTTTGCGTGGCCCAAGTCTCGAACCCGCGACCCGCCCCCTCCAGCCCAAAGCGCCTTAACCGCTGGGCTGGATGGGGGTTTCTGTGAAAGCTTTGAAACGGAAATCTACTTATGATTCTTCTGATGTTCTTCCTTGATTCTTAGAAAGAAACCCTAGGTTCGGTTCCCCTTGAATTCGATCGAACAACCCAATATGAGTTTGTAAATTCATAGGGCTATTGTTCTATGCTTAAAGACAGATCAAATGAACCTAATAATTACCTGAAATTGTATGAAGGAGGCGAGGTCGAGTTCGGGATAGGTCCACGTCTGTTCTTGAGTTCGGATTCAATGATTCAATGCTTCTCAGATGCGATGGATGTTTCAGGTAGCTCCAGAAGGTTGTCGCAAGTGTAGGTATGAGTTTAATTTGAATATTGTGAACCAGAGAGATGAATTCGGGTGTTAAGATCGATTGTTGTGTTCGGCCGAGTATAATCGTGATGTTTAACGCGTGATTAGAGGTAATTAAGGCATTAATTACGTTGGTTGGTGGTTGATGGAGTTAAACCGAGCGTGGGTCGAAGCATTAATGGCCGAAATTGTCGATTGGAGGTTGGATCGGTGAGGGCGGTGGGTGTGCAGTCGACGAGGAAGAAGATGGGGGGGGGGGGGGTTGCTGAAAGTTTGGGTATATTGCAGAAATGGCCCCCCTGCTTCCTTCCTATTTCATTTTGCAATTAAACTCCACCACACACACATACATAGTTTCGGTTTTTGACAAAAGTGACCCTTGTAATTACACCACCCATTAGTTTTAGGTTTTAAAGCTTATATAAGATTTATAGAATAAGTTTTATAGCTTATTAAGTTTATAAAGTCTAAAAAAAATGTTTATAAAACATTTTATTTAATAAGGTTTAAATAAAGCTCATAAAGCTTAAATATTAATAACAATGTTATATTTATAATAAAATAAATAATGCTTAAAAAGATATTTTTTTTGCAATTTATTATTATTATTACTATCAAAAAGGTTTTATAAAAATTTTAAGTTTTGAATACTTAAATAAATAATTTTATAACACGCTTAATTAAATAATTGAATATATACATGTTAGGCGCCAAAATATCCTCATTCAGGATATTTCAGGATCCGGGATATTTCAGGATCCGGGATATTTCGGGATCAGGGATATTTTCAGAATATGAATATTACTAACAATTATCTCTGTTATTTAATCTTTATTGCGAGATTTCAGGTTGAATATTGACTGCTCCTATTATCAAGGAAACGTGATGCAAATAGCTTTGACCACTATGAAGAAAATGAGAAGTGGCTGATTTGAAGAGGTCTTCCATGATGAAAACGTGCCGGAATAATAGGAACTGATTTGTGAACGTTGTAAAACGTCTATAATAGATTTGTAGTATAAATATTGAGGCAATGGATCGATATAGGACACTAGCGATCGAACGAACACACAACATTCACTGATTTAGCATTATAGTATCGATTACATTGTGTTCTTTCTATTGTATTATCTTAATTTGATTATTAATAATACTAGGCAGAGTGACGATTGTCACCTCCCGAGGTTTTTATGCCGGCAATCCTAAGGGATTAAGGGCTTTTTCTCGTATAAATCTCGTGTGTATTGCTATTTTTCTGTTTGGTATATTCAAATATCCTCAGAGATATTCAGGGATATCCTGAACATATCCTCAGTATATTCAACATATTTGTTTGTTACACACAATACCCCACTTTTCTAATTCGGTTTTGCTAAAAGTTAATCTTGTTAATTTTTACCCGAAATAATTTGGCGCCCACCGTGGGGCAAACTTGTGTTTTTTATAATTAAACCTTGTTTAAAGGCGTTATCTAGAAGAATATATCAAAAAATGGCTTCACAACCGAGATCTACTTCTTCATTACCTATTATCTCTGCTACTACTACTAATGTTTCTTCGCAGATCCCTGTTTTCACAAAGAAACCAGACAATTCTGGAAAGAAGACTACTTTCATTGCTGATAGTTCTCCATCTACAAAGATGACCACTTCTGCTCCTGTACTTATCTCTAACAATGATATTCAGAGTATGTTTCAGCAGGTACAACAACAGATGATGGATCAACAGCGAATGAATCAAAAACTTCTCAGAGAAATGGAGAACTTGAAGGCTGAAAAGAACAAACAGCCAGAAGCTATTACTCCAATAGCTCCAAGGATCCTTGATTTTGGAACATCAGGGATATCCGGAAACCACTCTGGAGACTTTATCCCCATGCAGACCAGTATCGGAACTTCTTCAGGATCCCAAAACCTGGGGATATCTCGGGATGATATCCTTATCCCCAGAACATCACTCCCTACGCCATATACTGGTAACACTTATAATTATTCTCCATTTGAAACTACTAACCTCGGATCTTCGCAGGATTCAGGAATATCTCCTCAAGTAGCCAAGGAGATCCAGAAACTTCGGGATATGATCTCTACTGTACCAGGAATAGTCAAGCCTATCCCGGAAGTACCAGTAACTACTCACAGGATATCCAGATTCGCTCCACCTATATGTGATGCTGAGATCCCGAAAAGATTTCAAACTCCTACCATGAAACTATACGATGGAACAACTGATCCAGAAGAACATGTAGCCCAGTATAGAGAAAGAATGGAGACTAATCCTATTCCTCCACATTTGAAAGAAGCTTGCTTATGCAAGGGATTCGGTTCAACGTTAACAGGAGCAGCCTTAAAATGGCTACTCAACGTTCCTCCCTATTCAATTACTTCTTTTGCTCATTTGATTAATTTATTTAACAGTCAATTTTCGTGTAGCAGGACATTTGAAAGATTAACCAGTGATCTTTACAGGATAACCCAAGGATCGGATGAAAATCTAAGGAGCTATGTCAATAAGTTTGGCAGAGAATCCTTGGATATCCCTAATCTTGATATCACTACGGCAGTCCAAGCCTTCAAGATGGGATTATAGAAAAACTCACCTTTTTATGATGATTTGGTTATGAATCCTTGCAGGAATATGGACGAAGTCCGGAATCGCGCACTGAGATTCATAAGATTGGAAGATGATAAAGAAATCCAGAAAAGGATTACCATGACTCCAACCCAATGATCAAGGCAAAAGGAAGTTCTATCCGCCCATAAGTTAGGAATAGATAGAAGCTACAAGCCTATCCACCAAAAAAGGAGAAAATTTGCTCCCGAAAGGAATATAATCATCCAAGAAGAAGTAGAGAAACTTCTTAAAGCCAAGATGATTAGGGAAGTAAAATTTCCAAGGTGGCTAGCTAATGTAGTGGTGGTTCAAAAGAAGAATGGAAAGTGGAGAGTTTGTGTAGATTATACAGATCTAAACAAAGCTTGTCTTAAAGACCCCTTTCCATTACCACACATAGATTCAATGGTAGATGCTACTGCAGGCCATGAAATATTAACTTTCATGGATGCATCGACAGGATTCCAACAAATCCAAATGGAGCCTTCAGACCAAGAAGATACTGCTTTCATGACGCCAACGGGGATATATTGCTATACAGCAATGCCATTCGGCTTGAAGAATGCAGGAGCTACTTATCAAAGGCTTGTTAATATGATGTTCAAGGATAAGCTGGGGGACACAATGGAGGTATATATTGATGATATGGTAGTCAAATCCAAGATTACCAAAGATCATCTTCGGGATCTCAAAGAATCATTTGATATCCTGGATCGATACAACATGAAACTTAATCCTTCTAAGTGTCATTTTGGAGTAAGATCGGGAAAATTCCTGGGATATATGGTCACTAAAAGAGGAATAGAGGCCAGCCCGGAGCAAATACAAGCTATCCTAAACCTCAAGTCCCCCAACAAACGTAAAAGAAGTGCAAAGGTTAACAGGAAGAATAGCTGCACTTAATAGATTCATCTCAAGATCTTCTGAGAAATTCAAAGGATTCTATGATATCCTGAAAAAGAATAAGAAGTTTCAATGGGATGAAGAGCATGAGAAAGCTCTACAGGATTTAAAAGAATACTTATCCTCAGCACCATTGCTCATGAAACCAGAAGATGGTGAACCACTATCACTATACTTAGCAATATCCCGAACTACTGTAAGTGCAGTGTTGGTTAAAGATTATCAAGGATCCCAACATCCAGTATACTATGTGAGTAAGAACTTATTAGATGCTGAAACTAGGTATTCTCACCTAGAAAAATTAATCTTAGCTCTGATCATGGCATCAACTAAACTTAGGCACTACTTTGAGACACATAAGATACACATCAAAACAAACTATCCGATTAAGTCAGTGTTAAGAAAACCTGAGTTATCAGGAAGGATGGCCAAATGGTCAGTAAAACTTAGCACTTATGATCTAGTCTATGAACCAAGAACAACAATTAAGTCTCAAGCACTTGCAGACTTTGTGGCAGATTTTAGTAGTGATATTCAACCAGAAGCAGATTCAGAAGTTAAACTCTTAGATGAGGATACTGGTGAATGGACCCTACATATTGATGGAGCCTCGAATGTAAGAGGGACAGGTTTAGGAATAATACTAAAATCGCCACAGGGGGACATAATACCCCAATCTATCAGTTGTGAGTTCCAAGCAACCAATAACGAAGCTGAATATTAAGCCTTAATAGCGGGACTTCAATTAGCTAGGGATATGAATATAAGACACTGATGTGTTACTTTAACACATCAGTTTTCGTACATATTCGAGTCAGTTTTCGTTTGTTTTGTTTATATTTTGAGTCGATTCTAGTTTCTTTTTACATTTTAGTGTTTTTGTGCAGGAATGTGACCCGGAGGAGCGGAAATGAAGGCAAACGGGCGTCGGAATCAAGATCGGGTGAATAAACGAAGAAATCAATGGATTTAGACCTAGGCGCTACGCCTATCGTGGCCTCCTGAACCCAGGCGATGCGCGCGGAATCCTCAGCCGGCAAGCTTCCTTCTGACCCGCGCGTAACGCCTGACATTGTGCATCCACGTCAGGCGTTACGCCTGATAATGGTTTTGAGCCCTAAAACCCTAATTTCTTGCCCTCTATAAATGCATCGCATTCCAGCCGCTTTTAGGATCTGCTTCTGCGTATTTTGAACCCTAATCAAGCCTTGGAGCAGCTGGAGCTTAACCATGGAGTATTGGGCTTGATTAGGGCTTGTTAGAGTGAAGAAGGAGCTAGATCTTGAGTATTTCTCTTTACTTTTCATGTTCTTAGTTTAAAGTTTGGATTTTTAATGTTTATAGACCTTGATCAGACTTGTTTAGCTACTGTAGTTATGATTTGTGGCTAGATCTATGGTTGTACTTAGGTTTGGGATGATAAAGTTGTGAACTTTGATGATTATGGACTTGATTTATGCTTAATGATGATGTTTGCTTTGTAATCAGTTGTAAAGCTTGAAACTTTGATGATTATTACAGATGTTGAATGATTATATTTGGTGTATGTTTGATCCACATGTGTTTAGGAATGTCTTTCCACACATAGATGCATGTTAGGCCTACTACTTTGTGTTTTAGGTTAGTTTATGGGTTGTTGATCACATTCCATAGGATTAGACTTCATTAAGTATAGTTATTTGCATTTGTAACCTAACCTAGAAATCCGGGAGGTGATAGGTTAGATGGTTGGTCTCTTACACTTAGGAATTTTGAGTTAAACGACCCGGGAGGGCGTTGTCTTAGATCTACTTAGTGTAAGTGTCAATCCATGTTAAAGTTGTCAACTTTATGACTCTCTAGTATCTTAGGATGCAAACTGGTGGAGAAATCCGGGAGGTGATCCACCACTTAGAGTGCAAATGCATGTCGGGGAGTCCGGGAGGATACCCGATTGACTAGTGTATTCATTACAGACTTAGGATTTCTATTGGAGTTGCCTGGTATCTGATATGGGTCCCCTTTAGGTAAATTTAGGTCTGTTCATTAAGATCCTAGTCTTCATCCTTAGTAAATCAGTCCAGATCAGCATCTGTCACACTTTTGATTCCCAGCCTAGGTACACCTGTTTACCTCACCATATTCAGATTCAGATTCAGTTCCAGTTTTAGTGTAGCTATTCTTAGTATAGTTGTAGTTTAGTTCACTTAGTCAAATCCTGTCTGATTAGGTTATCAGTTGCACCAAACCCCCCTCTTTTACTTTAGTTAAGTTTACAGTCTAGGTTAGTTTGCTACACTAGTGTCCGTGGTTCGATATCCGGACTTCCGTCAGCTATTCTGCCACCGACAGGTACACTTGCCTTAGGAGCGGTCTAGTTTAGGGTTTTCCGATTATTACTAGGTGTTTAGGTTAAGTATAGGTCTAGGATTAGATTAGGTGTCTTTAGCTTAGGTTAATTAGATTAAATTTAGTCCTGTTTTTACTATACTGACCGCTCGCATCAGACACCTCCATGTATTTGTCGATTCCTTACTAATAGCTAACCAATTTAATGGTTCCTATATGGTTAAAGGAGATAAATTGGCAAAATACTTAGAAATAGTTAAGGATATAGTGGGATATTTTGATACTTTTGATATCACTCAAGTCCCTAGAGAAGAGAACGATGAAGCAGATGCATTAGCAAACCTAGCATCATCTCTGAAAATCTGTGATGATATCAATATCCCTATCCTGCATATCCTAAATCCAGCGATAGATATAGAAGACTCAAACCAAATCCTTAAACCGAAAAATATTGATGCACATGAAATATCCTGGACTACACCCATCAAAGAATATCTTCGAATAGGAAAAATACCTGATGAAGAAACAAACCATAGAGCCTTCAAAATCAGGATATCTAGATATATACTCATTAGGCATATTCTATACAGGAAATCGGTAGCTGGTCCATACTTAAAATGTTTAGAAAAACCAGAGACCTTAGAAGTAATTAAGGATATTCATGAAGGAGATTGTGGAAATCACACTGGGGGCAGAGCATTACTTTCGAAAATCCTTAGAACAGGATATTTTTGGCCTACTATGAGAAAAGATGCAATATCCTATTCCCAGAGATGTGATGCTTGTCAAAGACACAGCAATATCCTTCACCAACCGGCTGAACCTCTATATCCAATAGTCTCACCATGGCCATTCATGAAATGGGGAATGGATATAGTAGGAAAACTGCCAAAAGCACCAGGAGGAAAAGTATTCATGCTCGCCATGACTGATTACTTTTCGAAATGGATTGAAGCCGAAGCTTTCGTACAGGTTAGAGAAAAGGAAGTAATATCTTTCATAAAAAGGAACATCCTGACCAGGTTCGGGATACCTGCTGAGATTACCTGCGATAATGGATCTCAATTCATTGGCAAAAGAACTACCAACTTTTGTGAAGCGTGGGGGATAAAAATGATTACTTCCACACCAGTACATCCTCAGGCTAATGGACAAGCAGAATCAAGCAACAAGATAATCATAAACAATCTCAAAAAGAAGTTGGGATCTAAGAAAGGAAAATGGGCAGAAGAACTTCCATTTGTCCTATGGGCGGATAGAACGACTACAAAAAATGCGACTGGTCAAACCCCATTCTCATTAGTATTTGGTTCAGAAGCTGTACTCCTAACTGAGATGATTATCCCTACTGCAAGAACGAGTTTACAAACTATAGAGGCTAATAACGAAATCCTGTCTCAGGATATAGATACTATTGACGAATCTAGGGATATTGCAAAAATTAGAATGGCTGCCTATCAGCAAAAGATAGCTAAATCCTACAATAAGAATATAAGGATCAGAAGATTCCAAGTAGGAGACTTAGTTTTAAGAAAGGCATTCCAGAATACCACTAATCCAACAGATGGAAAGCTAGCCCCAAAATGGGAAGGACCTTACAGAATTGATTCCGAAGCTGGAAAGAGGGCATATAGATTAATCACTATGGATGGTGAAAATATTCCTAGGGCATGGAATGCTATTCATTTAAAATCATACTTTATATAAATCTCACTAGAATATTTACTCTACATGATTATTTCTCGCAAAAATCTTATATATCCCTACTATTATATCCTGATATACATTCTCAAATTATCCTGATACTAACTTAAGCATTGGAGAGGCTTAGGGATCCCTAATGCCTACCTTTGCAAAAATATTCTATGTTTTTGCAGGAATAGCTGGAGAAGATACGAGGCTATATGTCTCAACCCAAGTTTTGACATGAAATCAAAACTTGATGAAGACCCCGCACTGACTTTATGTCTAGCTGCAAAGTTTTGACCTGAAATCAAGACTCAAGAGAACTTTGAAGACTAAGGGTTCATACCCTCGCCACTAGCGCACGTATATCCTGCTATAATCCAAGATAATGGGACCAGCACACGCTGAGTGGCTGACAATTTCATTATCAAGGGTTATAACTATGGATCCTCCGTAATATCCCGGTATAGTTGGAGATTTTGGGACCAGTACACGCTGAGTGGCTGACAATTTCATTTTCAAAGACTATTACCAGGGATCCTCCGAATTCCGGCCTAGTCGCCAGTATCCCGGCCTTAGTCGCCAGCATTCCGGCCTTAGTCTCCAGTATCTCTCGGCCTTAGTCGCCAGTATAATCGGCCTTAGTCGCCAGTATAATCGGCCTTGTCGCCAGTATTCCGGCCTTAGTCGCCAGTATTCCGGCCTTAGTCGCCAGTATAATCGGCCTTGTCGCCAGTAATTTCGGCCTTGTCGCCAGTCTAACCGGCCTTAGTCGCCAGTATGTTGGGTTTATCCCAATCTTTCTAGTTTGTTGAACATGTGCAGGAATTAACATTCGAGGATATTTCGAAATATATCATCAACTTACAATATGCTTAAGGATATTGAAGATGTGGATTCAAATTTCAAGACTATTTCGGGATATTACAAAAGTATGTTCGTAAAACATCCAAGGATATTAAGGTATGTAATTTTTACATTATCCTAACAGGGATAAGAAGAGCTTTGAAAATAAATCTATTCATTCAAGGAGTTGGTATTTATTTCTTGTCTTGTTAAATATCTTCGCTTTTAATTACAGTATTACTTTTTAGAAATATCTGATCCTGAAATATAGCCTCGAATGAATATTTTCAATTTGACTATGTGTATACGATAATAATATCTTTAATATCTTTACATTTAAGTATCTTAATCAAATATGATTTTCAAGAAACCTGAACAATAAGCTACAATGGGAATAAGTTGATTAAACAAAATTTTAAGATATAGCACAAAACATGGTGTTCTAAAAGTATTCATTAGTAAAACTACTAAACTAAAAGTTAACCATACTAAAGCAGATATACCAGGCTTCGCCATGTAAACACATGGTCCCTCCACCTAAAGCTTCATAAATTGTCTGCCCATAAAGGGACTTAACATCAAAATATTGTCTAAAAATAACCACATGTCATCATAAAAGAACCACAAACACAATGGGCTCAGACCTTAGCAACTCTATCTTCATCACCCATCACCACACCACATTCACCTCCATCAGCTCCGATATCCTCACCTCCTGCCACCTTGCTGGTCTCCACCACGCTCGCCGTCTTCACTGCCGCATCAGAAGTCTCCGCCATATCCCCAGTCAGCTTGGCCAAAACTTTACTCCAATCGGCAAGGTCCTTATCCCATAAGTCCGAGCCCTCCTGTTTTGATTTCTCTGCCATCTGAATCTTTTCTTTAAGGATAGCGACAGCAGCAGACTTCTTCGTCCCCTCAATGATTTCCTTTATCTTCAGCTTATGGGCTGCCTCATTATCTTTGATTTGATTTTTGAGCTTGGAATTATCCTTCTCATAATGATTGGCCTTGGCAGCATCGATCTTTCTCTGGTCCTCGATATCCTCGATTTGTTTTTCATATGCTTCCTTGTCGCTTGATATCTTCGAGATAACCTGTGCAATAGGAATAATTTGAGGATATAGTTTTCAGGAGAATCTAATAAAAAGAGATATACCTTATGGAGAAGATCAACTGCAGGGAAATCGGGGATATCATCCATGTTGATGGTGTCGGCGTCTTTGCGTTTCTTTGAGGTTTTGGTAGAGCGAGTGTACATTATCTTGGCCTTTGGAGGAACAGGGCTGATTTTTTCTTTTTTGATGGTAAGGAAATCAGTGAGATCCTCAAGATCAAAAGCCGATTCTAAACAAACAAATAAAAATAAAATAACAGTAGAGAATAATCCAAACATTAAAACTAACTCAAGGATACCTGATGTCATCTGAGCTTGCGATTGTTCTGAAGAAACACTGTGAGATGAAGATGAAATAGGGATATTTTCCTTTGATGAGGGTACAAACTTTCGCTCCCTCTCCTCGATCCTCTATAATGACTGGATTTTTTGCTGAGTATCTTGATTCTCAGTAATCAATGATTCAAACTTCGGTGCTATAATTAAAAAGCAAACAAAAACTAATTAGTAAAATTCAAACAGTGTTAATAAAAAATTAAAATGTCCTACCCTTCAATAACCAACTAACAGGAAGAGAAATTCCCCTAGGGATAGAACTTCTTTTGACAAAGAAAAACTTGTCTCGCCATTCCTCCTCATTCATGGTAACCCCATGGACCAAAATAGGAGCACCAGGCCGCCTATGAAGTAAAAAACGGGAATACCCATGAGTACGAAGTTGATATGATGAAGAAATTTCGGCAACTCCGATGTTGAGACCGTACTTATGGTTTAGTTTATGGAGAGTAACGAGTAATCGCCAACCCATTGGCATGAGTTGAGGATAGCATAGTCGAGTGATTCGAAAGAACTCAGAAATCAAAGTGGGAAAAGGAAAAGATAGACCTAAAGAGAATGGATATTCAGGAAAACAAACCCATTTGTTTGAACTATGGTCAGCTTTTAAGGCAGGATCATATCTACGAAAAACGGTTTCTTCAGAAAAAGCTCGAGAGGATTGCATAACCTCAATGTGATCATCATCAAATGTGCATGCGTTTTGATCAGTGTACGGAAGAATATTCTGATCAAAGAAATCACTATCTTCGGAGGAAGAAGAAGAATGCGACATTTTTTACTAAATTAAAGTTAAGAAATAACAGAGAAATTGGAGTAAACTTACCGGAGAAGACGATCGGAAAAGGATAAGTGATTTGAAAGGAGGATATCGTGATCATTATATGTACAGTTTTCTGACATCCCTACAGTAACCGCCTCGCAATCTAACCGTCCCTTCAATCTTGCAACCGTTGATTTAAAATTTGAAATTTAAATTTTATCTTTGAATTTTACAGCTGTAAACATTAACGCTGTAAAATTGGGGGCAATTGTTAGGCGCCAAAATATCCTCATTCAGGATATTTCAGGATCCGGGATATTTCAGGATCCAGGATATTTCGGGATCAGGGATATTTTCAGAATATGAATATTACTAACAATTATCTCTGTTATTTAATCTTTATTGCGAGATTTCAGGAAATTTTAGGTTGAATATTGACTGCTCCTATTATCAAGGAAACGTGATGCAAATAGCTTTGACCACTATGAAGAAAATGGGAAGTGGCTGATTTGAAGAGGTCTTCCATGATGAAAACGTGCCGGAATAATAGGAACTGATTTATGAACGTTGTAAAACGTCTATAATAGATTTGTAGTATAAATATTGAGGCAATGGATCAATATAGGACACTAGCGATCGAACGAACACACAACATTCACTGATTTAGCATTATAGTATCGATTACATTGTGCTCTTTCTATTGTATTATCTTAATTTGATTATTAATAATACTAGGCAGAGTGACGATTGTCACCTCCCGAGGTTTTTATGCCGGCAATCCTAAGGGATTAAGGGCTTTTCCTCGTATAAATCTCGTGTGTATTGCTATTTTTCTGTTTGGTATATTCAAATATCCTCAGGGATATTCAGGGATATCCTGAACATATCCTCAGTGTATTCAACATATTTGTTTGTTACACACAATACCCCACTTTTCTAATTCGGTTTTGCTAAAAGTTAATCTTGTTAATTTTTACCCGAAACAATACATATATATAACGTATTATAATGAAACAATTTAAAAAGAGATGCTTACATTAACGAAGTATTTAGGAATTACAAAAATAATAATCGAAATTTGCAAATGTTACAGAGTGTTTGTATATCTCAGTTCTTCTCCAAGACACTCGATTCAGTCGTTTGCCCAGGCTAGGTCCCGAGTCATTATGTCAATAACATCCGACTCAAGACACTGCCTCTTAGGCTCGGGTGGTTCTAGTATGGGTGATGCACTGTCAGGTGACTCCTCCACGGGGTCCTCCTCAGTATCCTCATACGAATCCTTTACGGGATCATCTGATGATAGGGGATGCTGGTAAGGCGTCTCTACGGTCACTGGTAGAGGTGGTGCGGATAGTGATAGAGTTATCGGCTCCTCCTCATCGTATGCAAATACATGCGATGATGATGGTGACACCATATCTATAATGCGCGTAATAAGTGCGCGTACAATCATGTATGCAAATAATAATGATCATGCATGTTAGTGCTATTACTACTAACACTATGTGTGTGGAGACTACTGGTTATAGACTAAGTTCACTAAATGCAAACCTAATTCGCAATAACCGAAGGCTCTGATACCAATCTGTCGCACCCCGGCCTTCCCGGCCTGTCCGAGGGCGCGACGTGTGACTGTCAGGATCGCAGTCCTCGGTCATACAATTGCGAGACCTACATGTCTGGTTGCATACGTACATCCAAATACTTGGACAAAACAGTTTTATAAAATCAGAGTTGCGGAGGAAGTAAATGTTTAAGTTATCAAAACAACATTGAAAATATAAGTTCCGGAAGTAGTGTTATAACAATTTTCAAAGCAATAAAGAGTAACAATGCGAAAGCGGATTAAGTAATTATCATTACATAACAAGACAAAAGTTAAATGTTCTCAAATGGCCTAAGACACTAAAACTGATGCATGGACTCCATCCTAGCATCCTAGTCCTTGTGCGCGTGCCTTAGTTACTTGAGAAAACATGAGAGTAAAAGAGTCAACACAATGGTTGGTGAGAGCACATGTTTTTCATAAGCAGTAAACATTAAAATGTTTAAAGTAATTGTTGTTGGATTACATATCATTACAATGCAGTATTGATTGATAGCTAGTCAATACAGTTATATTATATGTAGGTTCGTACATAAGCCGACATTGGTGCCTCCCGCCATGTCCATCACAAGACAATGGCAAAGTGTATTGGTCAATATTGCACCCATTCCGACCTCCAGTCTGGTTGGCCTCCCAGGCATGATGGGTGGGGCTTGTCAGGCCCAAATAGTACTATCCAAGATAACCATGCTAAGCGCACCGCCCTACTAACGGTCCGAGGTGTGTTTGTGAGGACTTTGAGTTTGTGATGTGTGCCATACATATACATATACATATAGTGATAAAGCATGTCCATACGTAATCAAAATCGGTTTTTGTTTCAAAAAAAAGTTTATCATGCAATGTTTTCTCCCCCAAAGGTAGAAAAGATAAAAAGGGGCCGTGAACTCACCTGGTAAAGCAGTTCCGGTATGTATGTGTTCGCGACTTGCGAATGCTAGCACATGCTAGTATGCACCTATAACCATATATGTGTAAGTATGTGTTTTGTGGTGTGTTGTATCCCATAAAACTCCAAGTGTCGATGTGCTCAACCGAGGGTATGTGTGTTGACTTGTGTTGACTAGACGAATCGTTGGTGATACGTTTGATATGCTTAGTTTGATTATGTGTCATAAATGCAAGTAAGACATCAACATGCATCCTATGACTCTAATCATGATGTTTTCACATAATTCATGTTTCGAAAATCGTAAGGTTTCCGTTTCGGGAAACTTTTCTATATTTAGAAAGTTTCTATTTTTGGAAAGTATAGTCATTTCATAAAACTAATAACTCTAGTATTTTTGTAAAAACACGTTAAACACTTGAAACATATTGTTTGCGCATAAATCACCTTTTATGGTGTTTGCCCCAAATAAAGTTTCCTAAAATAATAAGTATCCGTTTAAATGTCTGTTTTTAAAAATCAAAGTTTCCGATATGCTTATAAATCATTCTTAAACATATTTCAAGGATCACAAATCACCAAAATATGTTAAAACATCAAAACCCTCTTTTGATTTCAAAACGTTTCCTTTTATAACAAGTTTCTATAAAACCATGTTTTTCACAAAATCAAATATTCAAATATGTTTCTAAACACCTCAATATACATTTGACAACATCTAGAAATGTCTAGATCATCACAAATCCATCACATGCATCATAAAAGCTTCCTTTTATGGCAAGTTTTACAAATCATCAAAGTAACCTATCCAAAACTCAATCCAATCAATCCTATACTCTAAAATTAGTAGATCTGTATCAATGTGACACCTCGCAAATTCCAGGTCAGCATTTATTTTATTTTAATAATAATGTGTATTATTATCTCATACGTGGCACTAGAATAATTGTATTTAGTGTGACACGTGGCACAACGGACCAAACACACCGATAATTCGAGGAATTATCGCACGAAACTCGCACGTGTCTTGAATAACGAACGTTGGTGAACGGATCGAACCACAGTACACTTACACTGCACAATTAGGTTCCGGAGAACCTAAGTTAGTAGAACAACACTTATGTGTCGAGAAACGATGATCGTACTCAAGAAATACGAGAAATTCGGTTCAAAACAATGAATTTGGGCCTATTGGGCTCAACCGAGACCCATCGCGGTACGCGATGGGCACCTAAATGGGCCTTCGCGGTACGCGAAGCCTGGGCGGGAGAATTTGAACTCTCCGAAAACCATCGCGGTACGCGACGACCGATCATCTGCCACCATCGCGGTACGCGGCGTGTTTCGGGAACAGAATGATTATTTTAATCATCGCGGTACGCGATGATGTTTTTAGGACAGTTGTTGCGGTACGCGACGACCCCAACACGCATAAAATCTTTATAAAACCAATGTTAATCATTCATGTCTCCCCTTCACCGATTTCTCTCGACTGGAAGCACCTTATCTCGACCTTGAACGATCTGCAAGCCCCATTGAAGCCATTTCCAAGTCATAGGAGGCCATTGGAGGATATTGAAGCTTTGTAGAAGCCCCAAGAACATCCTACCTACTTGTTCTTCGCGTTTGAGTCGATTCCAACCTCCCTAGAGCTGTTCCAGAAGCTACTCAAGCCCCATTTCGTGATTTAAAGTTCTGAAAGGTAGTTCCTATGGTTAATCTTGTCTAAAATCATCACTAGGCACACATGCAAGCTATATTGGTCACATGCAACACCACCACCACTTTAATCTCGAGTTTTTGATTTGGAAAATCTGTTATTAGGTGTTAATGTTACTGATTTGAAGTATTGGTGACGATCCATGGTGATTCTTATTGGTTTGAATGAGTATTTGTTGATTTCATTATGAAATAGGCACATATGGTTACATGCATGAATGATCTAAGTGTTTATACATGATTTTTGATAATAAAATGTTATGATAAGTGATATTGATGATGGATTACAATGTGTAGAAGTATTGATTTTGATCGAAAGCATGCCTAGTTACATTATTACTAAATATGGAAACTTTTATGTTACAAAATGGGTATTTTTGATGAAATGACCGCATTTGCATGTTTAGATCTATATGTTATGTTTAACATGATGTTTAGAAACTAATAGGATGACATATTGATGTGTTGAAATTGTTAGAATAGTTAAAAGTATGAATTTCGTGAATGTTACTATAAATAGCAACTTTTTATCGCAAGTTTGCAACTTGATGATGGGTATGATAATGTTATGAGTCTAACATGTTTATTTGTTGATTATATGATGATATTGAAAGGATTATGTTGTTAGGAGACTAGATTTTGTGTAATTTTCATAAGTTACTAAATATAGTAACTTTATTTTGCTAAGTCGATGATTTGTCACGTGTTAATCGTAACGATCATGATTAAAGGGTTATTTAGGACTAAGATAATAATATTAGATGATATTGGTTGTTAAACTTGATGAAATATGCTTATTGTGCCAACTTTCTAATTTTAGAAACTTTTACGCGCAAACTATGCTAAACCGGCTATGTGTAACGATGTGCTATGTGATAACATGCTCATTTAGGATAAATACGTATATCGGAATATGATTTATCGCTTGACTTGCCTAAATTGGAAACTTTCCTAAAATAGAAACTTACTATAAATAGTAAGTTTCCTCATAGGAATGATTTTTGGTATCCGTACACTTCACACGACACTAAATCGCACATTACACGAGCACTTGATCCCAAAAACCGTTACCAACGGGTCGTTAGGTCAAACACGATCGACACGGTCAAACACGGTCAACTCGACCCACATAACCACTTAGTGTTGTTGAACACTAACACGGTCCGGTGAGACCCACACATGTGAACACAAACTCATAGTACCTATGTGATATAGGTGACTACTAGCCGGCGAGCTACACTATTCTCTTTTGAGCAAACGCATTTCACAAACTCAGGTGAGTTTACGGCCCCACTTTTACTCTTTAACTGTTTTGCTAAACTATTGGGGTGAGATTACTATGCAACTACTTTAGGTATATGACTGGTATGTTGTGAAAACCATTTTCGAGTGTAACTTATATCGCTTAAAGTCCTCACTTATCCTTACCGTTAGTTGTGTATCAAACGAGTCGTAATTACGTAGTACTACTGGGTTTGACTAACCCCACTCGGCACCAATGTTGACTGGAGGTCATAACGAGTGTAATTTCGATGTGAATGCGGGTTCAGCGATGACATGCGGAGGCAAAAGAAAACAGTCTAGTTTCGGTAAGATGAACTGACACACCCCACGGATCGTAGAATCCAAACAACTAAACTTAACATACCCAGTATATATCTGTTTACTATTTGTGTCCGTCTAAACCTGTGAACTCACCAACTTTTTAGTTGACACTTTCCGCATGTATTCTCAGGTAATTGATGGAGCACACGCAAGGACACGCACAAGGACACACTAAGGAGTCTGGCTTTCATATAGACTCATGTCTTAGGCGTTGTGTGCATTTAATGCATTTTTAAAACAATTTGATCAATGTAGTGTCTGTTAAACAATTTACTTTCCGCTGCAACTTATTTATCTTATGATGTTAAAACACTTTCCGCTTCATATTGAATGAAACTATGTTATTTTACATACCTGTGTGATTGTGTAACTCATATAGAGTCGTTCTATATGACCATGAGCTGTGATCCTGGCCACGTCACACCCACGTGGACTGACACCACGAGTGGGAATTTGGGGGTGTGACAGACTGGTATCAGAGCCTTGGTTATAGGGAACTAGGTTTGCACATAGTGAACTTAGACTATAGCCACTGCTCTACACTAGACACTACACTTACAACTTGCACACTGATATTACTATTGAACTGTTGTTTACTAACTTGAGGCATTACAGGAATGGCCAACAACAACGCTAACAGGAACCCGGGCAAACACCCAGCGAGTGACGACCAGACCGAGGAGAGTCGACGTAGGATTGACGACATCGTAGCACAAGTGGGCGCCGAAATGGAGAGGTGAACATAGATGTTGGCTCGAGAGCGATACTGGGGATGGCTACCTAACATCCTACAGGATTGGGTATTGGGGGAGCGGGTACCTCCACTGCGACACAAGGGCGACACCTCTGCAGGCTCGCGACTACCGGCACTTAGGATGCCGATGGAGAGAGCTTTCGCAGCTCACGTTGCCGTTATGCGGCGAGAGCTTAGGAGGAACGCCGATCTATCTGATGAGGTTCGTGTTCTTCGCGAGAAGAACGATCGCCTGGAAAGGCAAAACGACCGCTTGGAGGAGGGAAACGACCGTTTGGAAGAACAGATGGAGACCCTACGTCTCCAGGTGTCTCAGCTAATGACACAGCATGGACAGATGGTGGACATCATGCAAGAGCATGATGGGCGCATCACTGAGAACCGGACGGACATAGCCGAGACCCAGGCGATGGTCCAGGCTAGCAACGCCATGCTCAACGCATGGGCGGCGCAGTTCATCGAGGAGCCGCCAGCCGAGGACGACGAACCGCAGTTCGAGGCCGAGGACCTCGAAGAAGGGGATTTTGATGAGGATCCCAATGAGGATCCTGAAGAGGATGATGACGATGGAGGCGCTGTTAGTGATGTTTCACATGTCTCCATGGACTCGGATTAGTGAGCTATTTTATTTTGTATTTTTTCTTATTTTGGCCTAGACAATCGGGATGTGCTCGAAGAACTTATATTGTGCTTTCCTTTAAAAAAATTATTGTACTTCAAAAATTTGATATTAATGAGAATTATGCTTTATTATTATCTGTTGTATTGTTATGACTATTGCTAACACAATCTCTGATATGATATCTAACTTGACCTCTGACATGATATCTTATCTAACTTTTGACTAACACTCTGACATATGTCGACTAACAATCTAACCCTTACATATAGAATCATGTCGGGAAGGGGATCTAATGCACGAAATCTCAAGCGTAAGGCCAAGAAGGCAAGGATCAATATGATGGTTGAACAAAGGGTCAACAAAGTACTCGCGGAGTACGAAGCCAATCGACTAGCTAGCGAGACTAGCGGCACTAACAACGGTACTAACATCTACCTAACCTGATTAACTTAGCATAGGCAACGCCGACACTAACACGCTACACTGAACTCCGATGCACAGGATCCCAAGGGAGCGCAGCAAAGGGATGCTCGTTTAAAGCCTTTCTGAGCTGCCACCCTCACAAGTTCCAGGGTACCGAGGGAGCAGTGGGACTGCTTCGCTGGATCGAGAAATTGGAGTCGGTATTCTCCATGTCTGAATGCTCGGAGGAAAACCGAGTAAAGTATGCCACCGGGACTCTGGAGGGACCAGCCATCACCTGGTGGAATACCCATGTCCAGACCCTTGGACTGGAGACTGCAAACTCTATTCCTTGGGAGAACTTCACAAGGATGCTTCATGAGGAGTACTGTCCTCGTGACGAGATCCGGAAACTTGAGGAAGAATTCTGGGTACACATGATGGTAGGGTCAGAAATCGAGAAGTACTGTACTCGGTTTCACGAACTGTGCAAGCTATGCCTGGCAATGGTGACGCCGGAGTACAAGAAGATCGAGCAGTTCATAAGTGGACTGCCGGAGCAAATTCAGAGCATGGTAACTGCGTCCGACCACTCCACCATCCAACCACTAATTCGCTTGGCGCACAAGCTCACTGATCAGGCAGTAGCCCAGGGAAAGCTGCCAAAGAGGGGTGAACATCTGAAACCCCAAGAACCCAAGCGAAAGTGGGAACCCAGCAACAACCACACTTTCTCACCGCAACAACCGACCCAACACCGACTAGCACCGGCTAAAGTTTTCATTGCAACCCAACCAAACACTCAAGGCAAGGGAGGATACCAGGGCAACAGCCCAAAATGCAACAACTGTAACTTCCACCACTTTGGCCCGTGCAAAAAGGTCAAATGCACCAACTGTGGGAGGAACGAGCACATGACCAAGGAATGCCGATCAAACCCCAACCCCAACCTCAACAAGGATAATACATTGAAGGGGTGCTTCACTTGTGGGAAGTCGGGGCACATGCGCCGAGACTGCCCGCAGAACAAGAACGCAGGTGGCAACCCGACTAGGGGTCGGGCATTCGTCATTGGATCAGGATAAGCTAAAGATGACCCAAACGTCGTTACTGGTACGTTTCTGTTAAATAATGTATATGTTAGTATATTATTTGATACCGGTGCCGATAGTAGTTTTATCTCTAGTGAATTTAGCAAATTGCTTAATATGACACCAACACCACTAGACTATAAGTACACCGTAGAGTTAGCAGACGGCAAGCTAATTGAAACGCAGCATATCATCAAAGGGTGTGTTCTGACGTTAGTAAACCACCAACTGGTGATTGACCTGATGCCGGTAACTCTCGGGAGTTTCAACGTGGTGATTGGAATGGATTGGCTATCTGCAAACCACGCGAGATCGTGTGCAACGAGAAGATTGTGCGAATTGCGTTGCCAAGTGGAGAGCAGATCTAAATCCAGGGGGAACGACGCGGAATACCGTTAAACATTATGTCCTGCATGAAGGAAAACAAATATCTGAAGAAAGGATACACGGCTATCCTAGCTCTTATCAACGAACAACCAAAGAAGGAACGGAAGATCGAAGACATCGCAGTTGTACGCGACTATCCGGAAGTCTTTCCTGAAGATCTACCGGGACTACCACCAGCACGACAAGTGGAGTTTCAGATAGATCTGACACCAGGAGCAGCACCGATAGCCAAGGCACCATACCGATTGGCTCCTACTGAAATGCAGGAACTATCTAATCAATTGCAAGAGTTGTTAGATAAGGGATTTATCCGACCAAGCTTCTCACCTTGGGGAGCACCGGTCCCGTTCGTGAAAAAGAAAGACGGTTCGTTCCATATGTGTATAGACTACCGGGAACTGAACAAGGTAACTATCAAGAACCGATACCCTCTACCTCGAATAGACGACCTGTTCGACCAATTGCAAGGGTCAAGTTATTATTCGAAGATCGATTTGAGATCCGGTTACCATCAACTTAGAATACAAGAGGAAGACATACCAAAGACAACCTTCAGAACACGGTACGGACATTACGAGTTCCTAGTCATGCCTTTTGGGTTGACTAACGCACCGGCAGTATTCATGGATCTCATGAATCGGGTGTGTAAGCCGTATCTGGACAAATTCGTAATCATGTTCATCGATGATATCCTGATATACTCCAAGACCCAAGAAGAACATGCCGACCACTTAAGGCGTGTCTTGGAACTACTAAAAGGGGAACAACTATACGCGAAGTTTTCCAAATGCGATTTTTGGATTCGCGAAGTTCAGTTTCTTGGACACGTGGTAAACGCAAAAGGAATACACGTAGACCCAGCCAAGATCGAGGCAATCAAGAACTGGACTGCACCTAAGACTCCGACTGAGGTGCGACAGTTTCTGGGATTGGCCGGGTACTACAGGCGATTTATCGAAGGGTTCTCAAAGATCGCACAATCATTGACTTCCCTTAAGCACAAAGATAAGAAGTTTGAATGGGGAGAGAAACAAGAAGCTGCTTTCGACTTGTTGAAGCAGAAATTGTGCAGTGCACCTATTCTATCGCTACCGGACGGGTGCGAAGACTTTGTAGTTTATTGCGACGCATCAAAACAAGGACTCGGTTGTGTATTGATGCAACGCGAGAATGTTATAGCTTATGCGTCACGAGAATTGAAAGTGCACGAAAAGAACTACACGACTCATGACTTGGAATTGGGAGCCGTAGTGTTCGCATTGAAGATTTGGCGACACTATCTGTACGGCACTAAGTGCACGATATTCACTGATCATAAGAGCCTACATCACATTTTCGACCAAAAGGAACTAAACATGAGACAACGCAGATGGGTCGAGCTAATAGGCGATTATGACTGTGCAATCAAGTATCACCCTGGGAAAGCTAATGTAGTAGCCGACGCACTGAGCCGGAAGGAAACAACTAAACGCGTACGCGCACTACAGCTTACTATTCACTCTGAATTACCCAATCAAATCCGTATTGTTCAACAGGAAGCTCTGAAAAAGGAAAACCTTACCCTCGAAGCTATGCGAGGTATGGATAAACAGATGAAACAAAAGGATGACGGAGCTTACTATCTGATGGATCGGATTTGGGTTCCACACTACGGGGGATTGAGAGAAGTAGTGATGGATGAAGCTCACAAGAGTCGATACTCAGTACATCCAGGTTCCGACAAGATGTACCAAGACTTAAAGGCAACTTACTGGTGGCCTAACATGAAATCAGAAATTGCAACCTATGTAAGTAAGTGCCTGACTTGCTCCAAGGTTAAGGTCGAATATCAGAAACCGTCAGGGTTACTCCAACAACCGGAAATTCCAGTATGAAAATGGGAACAGATTTCCATGGATTTTATTACCAAGCTGCCGAAGACAGCAAGTGGTTGCGATACCATCTTGGGTTATCGTAGACCGACTCACGAAATCGGCACACTTCTTACCGATTAAGGAAACTGACAAACTGGAGAAGTTAACCCGAGTCTACTTGAAGGAAATAGTATCCAGACACGGAGTCCCAATCTCTATTATATCTGACCGAGACAGCCGTTTCACGGCACATTTTTGGAAGTCCTTACACAAGGCACTTGGGACAAGATTGGATATGAGCACTGCCTATCACCCACAAACGGATGGTCAGAGTGAACAAACCATCCAGACCTTGGAGGACATGCTTCAAACATGTGTGATTGACTTCGGTAACAGCTGGGAGACTCACCTACCTTTGGTAGAATTCTCATATAATAACAGCTATCACACCAGCATTGGAGCTGCACCGTTTGAAGCACTTTACGGACGTAAGTGCAGATCACCACTTTGTTGGGCAGAAGTTGGGGAAAGCCAACTGACCGGACCCGAACTCGTGCACGAAACAACTGAAAAGATCGTGCAAATACGTAACAGAATGGCAGCAGCTCGAGACTGACAAAAGAGCTATGCCGACAAGAGGCGTAAACCTTTAGAGTTCCAAGTGGGAGACCGTGTACTTCTTAAAGTCTCGCCTTGGAAGGGAGTGATTCGATTCGATTCGGGAAGCGGGGAAAGTTACATCCTCGTTGTATCGGACCATTCGAGATCACTAAACGGATAGGCCCCGTGGCCTACGAACTACAGCTACCGCAAGAATTGAGTAGTGTACACAACGTGTTTCACGTCTCAAATCTCAAGAAATGTCTATCGGACGAAACGCTCGCGATCCCTTTGGAGGAAATCCAGATTGATGAGCAACTCCACTTCGTTGAGGAACCGGTGGAAATCATGGACCGGGAACTCAAGAAGTTGAAACTCAGTAAGATACCGATAGTGAAAGTCCGATGGAACTCACGACGAGGACCGGAATACACCTGGGAAAGAGAGGATCAGATGAAAAAGAAATACCCTCACTTATTCTCCGACCAAACTGGCACGAGCAACACGAACTGAATTTCGGGACGAAATTCCTATTAACTGGGGGATGATGTGACACCTCGCAAATTCCAGGTCAGCATTTATTTTATTTTAATAATAATGTGTATTATTATCTCATACGTGGCACTAGAATAATTGTATTTAGTGTGACACGTGGCACAACGGACCAAACACACCGATAATTCGAGGAATTATCGCACGAAACTCGCACGTGTCTTGAATAACGAACGTTGGTGAACGGATCGAACCACAGTACACTTACACTGCACAATTAGGTTCCGGAGAACCTAAGTTAGTAGAACAACACTTATGTGTCGAGAAACGATGATCGTATTCAAGAAATACGAGAAATTCGGTTCAAAACAATGAATTTGGGCATATTGGGCTCAACCGAGACCCATCGCGGTACGCGATGGGCACCTAAATGGGCCTTCGCGGTACGCGAAGCCTGGGCGGGAGAATTTGAACTCTTCGAAAACCATCACGGTACGCGACGACCGATCATCTGCCACCGTCGCGGTACGCGGCGTGTTTCGGGAACAGAATGATTATTTTAATCATCGCGGTACGCGATGATGTTTTTAGGACAGTTGTTGCGGTACGCGACGACCCCAACACGCATAAAATCTTTATAAAACCAATGTTAATCATTCATGTCGCCCCTTCACCGATTTCTCTCGACTGGAAGCACCTTATCTCGACCTTGAACGATCTGCAAGCCCCATTGAAGCCATTTCCAAGTCATAGGAGGCCATTGGAGGATATTGAAGCTTTGTAGAAGCCCCAAGAACATCCTACCTACTTGTTCTTCGCGTTTGAGTCGATTCCAGCCTCCCTAGAGCTGTTCCAGAAGCTACTCAAGCCCCATTTCGTGATTTAAAGCTCTGAAAGGTAGTTCCTATGGTTAATCTTGTCTAAAATCATCACTAGGCACACATGCAAGCTATATTGGTCACATGCAACACCACCACCACTTTAATCTCGAGTTTTTGATCTGGAAAATCTGTTATTAGGTGTTAATGTTACTGATTTGAAGTATTGGTGACGATCCATGGTGATTCTTATTGGTTTGAATGAGTATTTGTTGATTTCATTATGAAATAGGCACATATGGTTACATGCATGAATGATCTAAGTGTTTATACATGATTTTTGATAATAAAATGTTATGATAAGTGATATTGATGATGGATTACAATGTGTAGAAGTATTGATTTTGATCGAAAGCATGCCTAGTTACATTATTACTAAATATGGAAACTTTTATGTTACAAAATGGGTATTTTTGATGAAATGACCGCATTTGCATGTTTAGATCTATATGTTATGTTTAACATGATGTTTAGAAACTAATAGGATGACATATTGATGTGTTGAAATTGTTAGAATAGTTAAAAGTATGAATTTCGTGAATGTTACTATAAATAGCAACTTTTTATCGCAAGTTTGCAACTTGATGATGGGTATGATAATGTTATGAGTCTAACATGTTTATTTGTTGATTATATGATGATATTGAAAGGATTATGTTGTTAGGAGACTAGATTTTGTGTAATTTTCATAAGTTACTAAATATAGTAACTTTATTTTGCTAAGTCGATGATTTGTCACGTGTTAATCGTAACGATCATGATTAAAGGGTTATTTAGGACTAAGATAATAATATTAGATGATATTGGTTGTTAAACTTGATGAAATATGCTTATTGTGCCAACTTTCTAATTTTAGAAACTTTTACGCGCAAACTATGCTAAACCGGCTATGTGTAACGATGTGCTATGTGATAACATGCTCATTTAGGATAAATACGTATGCTAGAATAATCGGAATATGATTTATCGCTTGACTTGCCTAAATTGGAAACTTTCCTAAAATAGAAACTTACTATAAATAGTAAGTTTCCTCATAGGAATGATTTTTGGTATCCGTACACTTCACACGACACTAAATCGCACATTACACGAGCACTTGATCCCAAAAACCGTCACCAACGGGTCGTTAGGTCAAACACGATCGACACGGTCAAACACGGTCAACTCGACCCACATAACCACTTAGTGTTGTTGAACACTAACACGGTCCGGTGAGACCCACACATGTGAACACAAACTCATAGTACCTATGTGATATAGGTGACTACTAGCCGGCGAGCTACACTATTCTCTTTTGAGCAAACGCATTTCACAAACTCAGGTGAGTTTACGGCCCCACTTTTACTCTTTAACTGTTTTGCTAAACTATTGGGGTGAGATTACTATGCAACTGCTTTAGGTATATGACTGGTATGTTGTGAAAACCATTTTCGAGTGTAACTTATATCGCTTAAAGTCCTCACTTATCCTTACCGTTAGTTGTGTATCAAATGAGTCGTAATTACGTAGTACTACTGGGTTTGACTAACCCCACTCGGCACCAATGTTGACTGGAGGTCATAACGAGTGTAATTTCGATGTGAATGCGGGTTCAGCGATGACCTGCGGAGGCAAACGGAAACAGTCTAGTTTCGGTAAGATGAACTGACACACTCCACGGATCGTAGAATCCAAACAACTAAACTTAACATACCCAGTATATATCTGTTTACTATTTGTGTCCGTCTAAACCTGTGAACTCACCAACTTTTTAGTTGACACTTTCCGCATGTATTCTCAGGTAATTGATGGAGCACACGCAAGGACACGCATAAGGACACACTAAGGAGTCTGGCTTTCATATAGACTCATGTCTTAGGCGTTGTGTGCATTTAATGTATTTTTAAAACAATTTGATCAATGTAGTGTCTGTTAAACAATTTACTTTCCGCTGCAACTTATTTATCTTATGATGTTAAAACACTTTCCGCTGGATATTGAATGAAACTATGTTATTTTACATACCTGTGTGATTGTGTAAGAGTCGTTCTATATGACCATGAGCTGTGATCCTGGCCACGTCACACCCACATTGACTGACATCACGAGTGGGAATTTGGAGGTGTGACAATCAATATCACACAAAATCACCAACAAATTCGTGCACAATAGCCACATGGAGTTGCATGTGTTCAAACATACTTGCATGTGTGTTTTTACACTATGCATGCGCAATTTATCACTAGATAAGCATAGGAGACAACCTTAGGGGTGTGGATTAGTGCTAGAACAACTCCTGTAGGTTACACAAGTGGCTGAGATGAGATCTCTTGTTAATTAATAGCTTCCAAAACTCCCTTGATGTTCCTATGGTCTTCAATCACCAAGAAGTGGTTTCAATAGTGATTCAAGGGGCTTGCGGGTTTGGTTTCAGTGAGTTTTGGTCGAAAGAGTAAGTGGAAGTTCGGAGAAATTGTAAAGAAACCGGATAGAAAGTGAATGGGGTTGGTTTTTATAAAGTTTTGTAGTCTGGGGCTCGTCGCGTACCGCCAAGGCCGATCATGCATGGCTTCGGCGTACCGCGATGAATATAATATTCATTTTCATCCCGAAACACGCTGCGTACCGCCAAGACCCTTGTGCATGGCCTTGACGTACCGCGAAAAAATCCGGAGTTCAAAAGTCCCGCTCACTCTTCGCGTACCGTCGGGGATCTCGCCGAGGATGCTTGGCGTATCGCGAAGGCTCTATTTCATGGTTTTTCGATTCCGTTGATTCGATTTCGCTCGTGTTCGATTCCTAATGTTTATCCTAAACATCTAATACATGTTTAGCATGTAATCATATAATAACACATAAGTTGTTCGATTATTGTTTGATCACCAACATTCGTGAGACTCGTGTGTGTGTTTCGATAATTCCTCGAATTATCTTTGATAGTTTGTGTTCGTCGTTACGAACCGTTTGCATGATTGATTAAAAATAATAATGTAATACAAAATCCAATAATTTCCCGAATTATTGTTTTGCGTTTGTGTTTGCCACACTTGGTTTCCAAAACAAATGTGCAATGTACGATTCGATAGTTCCTCGAACTATTGTTTCGCAGTTGTTTGTGTTTGACTCATCTAATTAAACAAAATTTAATTAAATACAACAAGTATGAATGTGAAATATAAAGTTGTAAGAGTTGCAATTTACCTGAAATTGCGGGGTGTTACATATAATACCTGTTCTCGGAAGTGTACTGTTATAACCCGCCGCAACGCGCGGGGGGATAAACCTAGTTGTTTTTGAGACTCATCAACCCAATCATTTTAAAGCTTTTCACATTAGTGTATGTTTAAGATTTCATTTAAAAGTAACTTATTAACTTATTGATTTTATAAAGAAATTAATAAATTAAAAATTGTTTGGAAATGTCAAAATAACCTTTTGTTTTAACTTTTTGAAAAAAAATTAAAAAGTTATTTTTAAGAAGCAATATTTTGTAATTTTTAGAAAAGCTTTTTAACTTTTGATGGAATATGTTTAAAAACTAATCCAAACACGTATTAAAAGCTAAACCAAACACTTTTTTCTTTAAAAAAACTTCATTTTAAAAAGTCATAATTTAATAAATACTTTTTACAAAAAGTCATTTTGAAATTAAATAAGCAATCTCATACCCTTAATTTAAAGTTTTATGAAAATCAAGAGCCCAAACCTCTTGTTTAGTGTGATGTATTATACACATTAGGTTGTTCATATACAATAAACCTAAAATAGACATCGCGTAATTTAATAAAAGAATTCATTAATCACGGGTTGTAGATATATTCCTATTTTTACTATCAATCTCATAATTGACCACAAATAATAGATTTATTAATGCAAATAATACATATGCACCATTGATCTTGTTAGTGCACTACAAAAAAAAACAGTATTTCCGACACAGATTTGCGTCCAAAATAGGTTGCCATGCATGATTTCCATCAGATTTGCTACAAAAATTGGTTATAAGAAAAACCATGGTCGGAAATGTAGTTCCGACACAATTTCGACATAAAATGTGACAAATGTACGTAAAAAATAAGGCATTGGAAGTCCAAATACAGAGTAATATTTATTATAATTACTATAATATATTTATTATATGTATTTAACATTTGCGACGCAATTTGTGATGAAATATTTTATATATTAAATTAATTTTTTTGTGTCTGAAATTTTTAACAAGTTGCAATGCATTTGTGAAAGAACTAGGTAATTTTTTTTACTTTCATCTCCTTCGTTAGTATTTTTAGCAATTGTATAGCAATTTGTGACTACACAAATTTTGTTTAGTAAAAATTCCCTTTTTCAAGTAGGCATTTACGACATTTAAACATAAAAATAAGAATTTTTTTACTCCCACAGTCCCACATCCTCCACAATATCCTAAAAAACACGGGCGTGCATAGTCACACATGTTTAAAGACTTCGATGCTACTCTGCCCTAAAATATATATCACACGTATGTCGATCACTTCGCATGTTATTTTTTATTTTATTAATGTACTAGATTATTACCCGTGTATTACACGGATTGAATATAAAATATTAAATAAATATTAATAAAATTTAAATATTATAAAACAATATTTTGATTTAAATTGATTAAAATACGTATTAATAAGTATTTTAAATGATAAAACAATAATTAAAATTTTTAATAACTAATGAAATGATACTTGGCTTTTTTTAACTTGTAGCAGTAATGATTTTTAAAATAACTGATGCTAAAAACTTCACTTACTTTTTTATCTAAAACTAATTGTTACAAATAAAAAAAATAATGTACAATTTATTTAATTATTAAAGTTAATTGACTCAATTTGAAAATATCATTAAACAGATTTAATTAAATATGTAATTTTTCTTATCATTTTTATAACTTTTGATTTTAAAATAATTACTTTTTAAATATTTCGCTAAAAGAAAGCATCATTTGTTAATAAAAAAACCCATTATTTAAAAACTATGATTTATAGTTTATTTTATTATTTTTTTAAATTGTTTTTTGCTGATCTTTTTTTATATAAACTTTTATTAAAGTGTGTTTTTTAATAAAAATATTTGATTTTTAATTTATCAAAACTATTTTCTAGCATGAAAATTGCATATCATTTTATTACTCATTAATAGTATAATTATTTATTAGAAAAGATAATATATAATTAATAAGAGAGATGACTAAGTATGATGATACAAAAGTGACAAGTGACAATATGAACATGAAAATTTGATAAGTGGCAAAAAATATTTTTGTTTATTATACTAAAATATATTATGCTAGGATATTATATATCTCATGTATTACACGTGTTAGATAAAAACTAATTAATATTTAATAATACAAATTTAAAATTGTAATTGATTTTTTAGATTTATGAAATTAGATATAAGTTAATACTTTAAGTAATAAAATAAATTAATTATTTTTTAAATAAATATTTTTTCAAAGTTTGGTTTTTAAACATTTTATTTCAAAATTTTGTTTTTTTAAAAAAATATTACTTTTTACAAAACTGTAAATTTTATCTAAAGTTACACGAGTTGATAAAGAAAAATAAAGTTAATGATAACTACTGATAAATTATAAAAAGATACTTTGAGTTGAATATAACTGAAAAAAATCATATTTTATACTAATTTGATTTTTTAAAAGAGAAAATTGTGAAATTGGTCAAAGTTGACCAAATATTTACCAAAATAATCATCCAAATTTAGCCACCCCTTTATATTTAAGAAGCCTCTTTAAATGCCATTTAAACGTCTTTTTTCGGTAATTTTTGAAACATACGGGCCCACATGTTGACAGTTTTGTAGGATTCTAAATTAGTGTCTTAAGACCTTTTATCTACTGACATCTTAAAAGGCCTTTAGACGACCATTATTAAATATATTAAAATCCATTAGAAAGGAATATTAATTATATTAATATTATATTGAATAGTAAATTTAACTTTTATATATATATATATATATATATATATATATATATAGTGAGTGTGCCCCGATGCTTATATTATATGTATTATTATATATTATAATTATATTATTTAGGTGTCTGATCAATGCATTAACGTTTTGAAAACTTAAACTTAAACCATTAGAATTTTTTAACTTTGTAAAAGAGTAAAAAAAGATATAAAATGTATTAAATTTGAAAATTTTGCTTAAAAATTTGAGTTTTTATTAAATTTGAAAGATTTGTTTAGAGATTTGAGTCTTTGTTTTAATTAAAACGATTGATTGTGGGTGAGACGGATTTTGTAAGTAATTTTTTATTATTATTTTTATAACATATTTGTAAGTTTTTTGTATGATTTTATAAAATATTTATATATAGTTCGTGATGAGATATTTGATTTTGCTATGTAACTTATGCTTATGCTTCTGCAAATGATATGCATAATACCCGCTCTTAAGAGTGTACTGTGATAAACCGTCGCAACGCGCGGGGGAATAAACCTAGTTTACAAAGTATATTTGGACATAAATAGATAGATATATACGTATAAAGAAAAGACGGAGAGATGGAGGATCATTTACAAAGTATATTTGGACATAAATAGCAGTGGAGTGAAACTTTATTACATTAAAAATACAAAAACGTACATTAATTAGCTTTATTACATACGGTAAATTAAAGGTATTAATATATATGAGAAATGATATCGTTTTCATGCGAGATTATATATATTTATATATATTTGCATGCATAAATATATGGATCGTATGGAAGAGATGCATGCGTACGTTATATATTCTTCTCGATCACAAACTTTTCCATGGATCAATTCCTTCATTTTATTTCAAGTCGTTCTTCCATGAAGGATTCAAAAACGAAGAAGAAGAAGAAGATGAAGTACGCTTTTTGGTGACGTATTTTTCTGGATTTTGATTGTGGGAATCGATCAAATGCGGGAAATTAAGCAAAGCGTGAGAGCCACGGTGCTTAAAGGCGGCTCGATCGTAGGCCATTGCCGCCTCCTCGGGGGTGTCGTAGGTTCCAAGCCACAATCTCGCTCCTTTCTTCTCCGGATTCCTCATCTCCGCCGTGAACTTCCCCCACGGCCGCCGCCTCACTCCTCTGTATTTCCGGTCAGACGGTGACGGGAGAGTCTTCACATCTTTGGAACGATGATGATCATCATATTCCTTGACATGATGAGCAGCAGTCGTGATCATCAACGGATGAGACGACTGGTAGTCCTCCTCCCCATACGCAACCGCCGTTCCGTTAGTCGAGAAATCCGACAACATGCATATATCAGCTGACGCTGATCCCTCGGCCTCCAATGAATAATACGGTGAATCCGTACCAAAAGCGTCAGCCGAATTTCCCAGAAATATTTGGGGGAGATGGGTCGTAGGATTAATGATATTCATGTTTTGATCAATGTAAGAAGAATCTTCGTCGTAGAAATTATTGGATGGATAGAAGCCGCTAGAGATCTCAAAATCATCAACAACATCTGGCAACGTCCAGCTGAACGGATCACAGGAAACAGCCGGCAGCCGGGGACTCCGGCTACACACCTCACCGGAGCCGGAGTTGGGTCCCAACGTGGAGAGGGTTTGTGGAGGCTGTAGGACGTCGTTATAAATGTAAGAGTTTTCAGAGGCGGCGGGAAAAGTGAAATGATGTTCATAGGAATATTCTGGAAACTTAGCTGCTGCAAGATGAAGGTTGGCATAATAATCATGGAGTATGTAGTTTTCAGAATGATCATCGTCAAGAAGATAATTACGTACGGACTCAAGAAGAGATGTATAATCATAATCTGCTACCAATTCTTCATACATTCTTACTTGCTTTGATTGTTTTTCCAGAATGAATTTGTTTTGTGTGATTGGTAGCAGAAGATGACAATAAAACTTGAGGTGTTAGGGATATATATATATATAGGGAGATGATCAAATGTTAAACCATGTTTATTATGTTAACCGAATAACTAAATCTTATTACTTTAGGACCCACACTAAAGTAAATCTAAATGTGTAGGTTTTTTCTTTCTTTTTAATTAATGTAGGACCCATCTACATTAAATAAAAAAATAAGAAAAAATTATACCTTTAGATTTACTTTAATGTGTGCCTAAAGTAATAAGATGTAGTTATACGAGAGTTTTTTTTCTAAATGGGTATTAATGAAAAACTTAGTTACCAATTTGGTGTTGTTGAAAAAGTATTTACCAAAGTAGTGTTTTAAGAAAATTTGATTCTCTCACTCCTAATCTCATTGGCTTAAATTTAAATCAAATATATCTAAGTAATAAAAAATCATACTGGTTATCTATTAATTAATAAGTCATTCTTATTATGTTTTAAATGTTTATGTTATATTTTTTTGGCTGCTTTAAATATATATATATTTGCGTGTGTGTTTTATTGTATGTAATAAAAAATACATGGCCTAAGGTATTTAATTTGGCTTTTATTTCTTAAACAAATTAAATTAGAAGAAATTAAAAAGAAACGTTTAAATGAAGATTAAGTACCTAATATTCCTTAAACAAATTTAAGTAAAATCAACTGCCTTAAGTAAAATATAAATAGGTTGTTAGTTTTCTTTAAAATTTTATATAAAATAACTAAAATCAAGTCATGTATAATTAATATATCAAATAAAAAGTTATATAAATAATATGCTCGCTCTCGAGCTTAATAAAAAAACTTGGATTTGTGTCTCATTTTTAAATAAACTTAGTTTTATACCTGGGCTCAAGCTCAAACTTGAAATTGAGTTTGTTTAGTTTCGACTTGTTTTGAGCTTTTCAGAGATACGTGAGTGGTTTACATCTAACTTAACTTGATTTGAGGTTCGCTAAAAATTTCAATAATTAAAATATATAAAAACAAGCACTCGGTTATATTTCATTAAAGTTAGGAATTTAACAAGAAAGAAGATAATGGGAATCTGGGTCTGTGTAATTAACTCTATTAATTAATTATATATAACTAACCTGTTTAACGTATAAAAATTAAATACATTGAAATTTACAAATTAATTTAAACAATTTAAAGGGGCTAGGCATTTTCATTCAATGCTTTAACAGACCTATTAATTATTAGATAAGCAATATAAACCTTTTTTATTTATTTAGAAATTCATGATTTAGATTTAAGCCAATAAGATTAGGAGTGAGATAAACAACTTTTTTCTTTTTTTTGAACAGCAAACGCCCGGTCACCCGGGATCACCCTGGCAAATAGATCATCATTCCGTCCGAATAACAGAGCTTGGTGACCTGACCCACCCATCCAGGAGGAAACCTACAACTAGGAAAACCCCCTGGCTCAACCCAGAGCAATATTTGCTCTAGGTGAGACTCCAACCCAAGACCTTTCATAAGAGAAGTCAATGGGCTACCACTAGCCTATAAGCCCTTTGGTAAACAACTTTTTTCTAATAACACTATTTTGGTAAATATTTTTTCAATAACACTAATTTGGTAAATAAATTTTGCATCAACACTTATTTAGAAAATATTGCAATAAGTAAGGATTAACATTCGAACCATCCCCTGTATATATATATATATATATATATATATAAAATTAATGTAGTTATTCGATCGGTTAACATAATAAAAAATGGTTAATTTTTGATCATCTCCGTGTATATATAATGTCAGGGAACACACATTCTTACTTTAAAAGAACTTTTTATTTTATATTGCTTTTTTACAGGGAACACACATTCTTACTTTTCTTTTGATAGTTGTAAATAATTTTTTTTTGTCGCCGATAAAATCCGAATTCTTAATAAATGAAAAAAACTATATTTATCTAATATTTTGATACTATCATTTAAAGATCATTTTGAAGGGACAAGAGTAATTTTTTGTGTGGTTTAATGATTTAGTATGAAGCACGTGTTTCTTTACAAAATTACAAATGAATGTTTCGGATAAAGTTTAAAGGTTATCTATCTATCATTCACAAAATACAATTCCTACATATATGCACATATTGTAAGTTAATTGTGTGGTTTATATTATTTTAATTTTCAGACAACTTTCTTCACTAGGATGACATTTTGAAGATTTATTAAAAGAAAAATGTTAAAAAAAAGATAATAATATTAAAACTAAAGTTTGGGTGTAATTAAAAGATTTGGTATTCTGCAGAACTATATGAATTTCATTATTGAGCACATGTGTTATTAAAAGATTTGGTATATGTTATGTAGAAGTAATTCTGCATAAATTTTTTAGATGTGTTTGGTTTGTTACATGTTTATAAATGAATTGTCATGTTTCAAAAGACTTGAAAGTTAGATTAATTTGAATAATTTTATTAAAATCTTTGAGAAATTGGTTTGTAAATTTATTAGAATAGCTACAATGGTTAAAATATTTTTGAGAAATTGGTTTTTAAATTTATTAGAATAACTAGAATGGTTAAAAAAAACACAAATTATCGTCCCATCTCACACCATTCTACCAAACCTAATTTGAACTTTCTGCTCCCCTCTTTATCAATTAACCAACCTCATAAAAAAAAAATTACGGAGATGTGATCGAGCGATATCGTGAACAAGAAAGGGACGAAGTTCAATTGTAGAGGGATGTTTTGGTTCTTCTCACGATGGGTTTATTTCAATACCAAAAGTTATATGAGTTCAAATTTTTACATAAACTGATCGAATCAGAATTAGGCGGAACTAAATTAAAAAATAAAGGAATGTTGTTTGTGACCAAGGCCGGCCTCAATTTAAAAATCTTGAGGCAAGGGCCTAGGGTCCCCGCATTTTTGAGGCCCTAACCGTTCAGGTTATGTTCGTGTTATCATACATCTGATTTATTTTGTCGTTTTAAATATTAGAAATTAGAGAGTTCATTTGTATTCTTAAAAGATAACGTTTGTTTAAGGTTTTCCGTTTCCAAATAATTACATCTTCAACATTTTTAATACATCTTTACTTGACTTTAAAATAAATTTTTTATTAATTGGTATTAGTGAAAATATTTAGACTAAGCTTCTATTGATGCCTAATTAAGGAAATGAACCTGATTAACAAAGATATGCATTATTATAAAATATTATCACTAAGTATCATACTATATAGCATTCTTTGTTTATATCATTTATGATTGTCAATGGTTAACTGTAATTATGAGTTAATTTATATATATAGAGACAAACTAATATATTTTTTATGTTTTTAAAATTTACGAACCATAAGTGCAAACAAAATTTTTTTTAAAAAAAGGGCCTCAAGTTTTTTATTTGCCTTGAGCTCTTGAAAAACTTAAGCCGGCCCTTTTTGTGATCTTATATTTTGGCTAGTAACATTAGTAATTGCTAAAGTGGTGTGAGTTCAAATTATTATAAATACAACATTAGATAGTATTTTGGAGCAAAAAGATAGTCCAAAATAAAAAATAAATAAATAAATTGAGTGAGTGTTAAAATTCCTTAAATGATATAATTAGCTTTTATTCTAATTTCTTACTTTGACAACAGAGATATGAAATTCTTCTTAATTTAGTTGTACCGAATTCGCCAAGCAAAGGCGGCCTCAATCTTTGACTGATATGAGTGGCATTTAATTACATGGTAGGGACCCATATGCACGTTTGCACATAGGGAGGACCCAAAAGCTTCGATGGTCTGTAAAGTTTGCGGCAAATTATTATATCATATATATAGTAGTTAATTATTCGTTAATGTTATTAGTGTGGGGTTAAGTTAAATTAAATATACTCATTATCGTAAAAAAGCTAAAAAAGATTATGAGTCATTAGATCATTAATCAATGGTCATGATTAAATCAAATTGTTGAATGATATTTTAGTAATAACCACATTTGTTGATGTTGAAGCCAAAATCCCCACCGTGAGCTGTAAGGGACACGGTTGCAACGTGAAGAGGGGTAATCCTCCGGCTCAGATTCGTGTGTCGTCATCGCCATCATGGCCCCTCGTGCATGTGTGTGCAAACAATGCAGGGGGTTTATTAAAATAGTTTTTGTGTGAGTGTAACGAGGTTACAGAAATGTTTCTTCTGTAGAGTGCAGGGAGTCATCTCTGTAGAGAAAATCTCTTATTTGGTGGAGCTTATTTTCTGTGTCCTCCATTTCTTTTGGTGAGAAGCCCCCTTATTTATAAGGGGGTTTTGAACTTTTATTAACATTATCTTTTATCATGATGTGCTTACCAAGATTGGGCTTTCCCATTTAAGGGGTTAGCCCAACAGTTATTTTTTGTCAAGCTTTCCATTTTCTTTAAATGTTTATAACTTTTACATACGACATTATTTTTTTGAAAAAAAAAATAAAAACGAGCATTTTATCTTCAAAATAAGTATAGCGTTGCTATAGATAAACTTTTATATTTTCAGTTTATTGTGTCTTTGTACATGTTATTGTGTCTTTTGTACATGTCATTATTTCTTTTGTGTTTCCTGTTCAATGTTATGTTTTCTGAACAATTCAAGACACAATGATGTTTCTGAATACATAATATCAAGCAATGATGACATAATGACGAATATAAATGACACAATGATGTTGCAGAATACATAATTATCGTCATTGTGTCTTTCATACACGTTTGTGTATAATCATCTTTTTTGTTTTTTTTCTTATGAGTAATTGTGTATTTTTTACAGGCTATTGTAACTTATGTACATGTCATTATGGCTTTTGTATTTCCTGCTTAATGATGTGTTTTCTAAACAATTCAAGACATAATTAGCTTGCATAATACATAATATTAAGTAAATATGACACAATAACGAGTATGAATGACACAATAACTTTTAAACATGAAAAATTACTTTTAAGAAAAATACTAAAAAAAATGATTATTTTCCAATTTGCCCATTTCAAGAAATATAATGAGTTTATCAAACCCCTTTACTTTTTTTAATTTAATTTCAATATTCTTTACAATCAGACATATGTTAACCTTTTGTTTACAAGAGATGAAATAATTTTATATGTTGTTGACTTATAATTTTTGTGGCCTTTCTAAGTCGTTTCAAATTCGTACATAGTTTCAAAGGTTTTTGTCAATTATGAAATTGATGCAATTAAATCATAAAAAGAAGTATAATTCATTAGGATTGGATTCAACTAAATAGTCCTCTTATTTTAAAAAGGCTAAGAAGGATTATTGGCCATTAGATCATAGGATTAAATTTAAGATGAAAATTTTAAAATTTTAGTGGGAAAAGTTGTTAGATGGGTAATTTAGTCATAACCACTTTCCCTCCAAAATTTTTAAACTTTAAAATGAGTATTTTTTAAACTTTTACATACGAAATTATTTTTTTTTTTAAAATATATCATAAAAACAAGGATTTTTTTTATTTTAAAATGAGTATAATTTTGTTATATAGGTCGATAACTTATAAATAAAATAGTTTTTACAGTATTTTTGTTTTAAATTATCTTGTTTTAGTTTTATCGATTACAGCTATTTTAATTTTTTTTTATCATTTTTCAAGTCTTGTAGAACCCATATTTATCATTATTTTACTCGTTTTTGAAGATCAAAGTCTTTTTTATTAACTATTTCTTTTTGAGATTAACTCATTTTTATTAACAAAAGTGAAAGATTACAATAAATTGGCAGGAAAACGGACAACTAGTGGCCCCTCAATCCCTTTTGAATTGCAAATCCAATCGTACTAAAAACAATATTTTGGGTCCCAGGAGCCGTGATGTGACTATGCATGACCCTCTGAACTCAGTTTAGAAAATATACAGCCTCCAGGGCTAGGAACCCAAATGTATCAAAAGCAAATGAGGTAAACACATGTTGGTTCTCCAAGCAAGCTTTCTCGTGTTTAGCAACCTTGCCTGACTCCGCCTTTAACGCAGCCTGACACGCCACGAATCCGGTATCCGTCAGCCCAACAAGAGGGGACACTCCTCTAAGATCCAAACACGAAGTCACGAACATCTCTAACCAAATGTTTGCCCATTTAAGAACATCACATAGAACATCTCTAACCAAATCATGTCTGTATTTAAAACCCGGTAACTCCTTGCAATGGACCGCATGCTCGCCAAAAGAATCCAAGCATATTTTGTGACAAACTGGACAAGCCTCATCGGCTGAAAATAGAAGAATCATTAGCCGGTAAGCTCTTTCAATTTTTTTAGCTCATCATAAACTTGAAGAACAAAATGAGTCCATCCATATACGTATTGTTGACACCGTATCTCACTAGCTTCCCTCCAACGACAACGATCATCGCCCTTCTTCCTCTCAATCTATATGCTATCAAAGAACCCAACAAAATTAGGTGATACCAATATTTTAAAAACCGGTTCAACCAGTTGCCGCTTACTAATCCGGTTCCTTCGATCGATCGTGTCGGCGGTTTAATCCACTTTTACTGGTATTTCCGGTTTAAAAAAAAACACAAAATCTCGGCTTTTAAGCTATCGTGAACTTGATGCGCTTAACATGCCAATGTCATAATCCTATTATGCATTTTTATTTGAAAATTTTTTATTAGAATTTGAGTACTTTTAGATTGTTTTGGATGTATTTGAGCACCTTTTGAATTGTTTTTGGATGAATTTGTATACTTTTTGAAAACTTATTTGAGTATAAGTTGTATTTCTATAGTTCTAATTAGTTAACTAACTATTTTAAAGTAAGATGAGAAGGTAATATTTTTGTAATTATTAAAGTTAAAGAACATAATTTGAAATTACTGTTAAACATACAAGACAAAAAAAAACTGTAACTTTTATCATCATTTACATATTTTTCTGCTTATATTTTATTTTTTTGAAATAATTTTTTAAGAATTTTTTTTGTAAAACTATAATTTTGTAAAAATAACATATTGAAATATTTCTTATTTTTTAAAAATTTGATATTTATGAAAAAATATATTTTATAAACTTTTTAAAATATATTTTATAATAGAATGATTCGATTTAAATATATAAAAAACTATATTTAAATTTGCAAAATAAAAATAATATCATTAGTTATTATAATTATTTAAGAAGATAGAAAATATAATTTATTTAATAGGAGAGATAATATAATGTATTTAATAAGAGATAATTAAACAAGTGTATAAAAACTTGACAAATGGCATTATGGCTTTAAAATGTGACAAGTGGCAAATAAACATTTTTGTTTATTAGAATAGATAGATTTCTATAGTTAATTACTGTGTCTGGTTGAACCATCCGGTACAACCTGGTTCAACTGGTTGAACCATTTTTGAGCCAAATTCGACGCACCTAAAATGCTAGTTTTTAAAACATTGGTAATATTTACACCCCAACGATCGCAACAGAAAACCCTATCTCATCAAAATTCATTACTTATTCAGCATTGTTCGTCATTAATTAATTGTCGATAGAACTTTCATCCAGGGATTTCTTCGATTCCAGCAAAATGTATAAACAATCGAAGTATACAGGCTGATCGATCAGACAATGTTGAGATTACAAACCTAACTTTCGGCCCTCGTTTTGATTCGTTTGCTTTCGGATCTTATAGCCCTTCGTCCTCATGCTGGAATCTGGATCCAGTGCCGCTGCTAATATCTCCGCCTTCAAGGTTGATGTTTTTTTTTTTGTAATTCTAGTTAGATCATCTGGGTTTTTAATTTGTTTTAAAAACTATTAAATCGCTAAGTTAATCTAGTGTATGTGTTTTGATCTATGATTCTTGATTAGAGATGGTTTAGATGTTTTTTTTATTATATTGAATATGACTCATTTGATTTCAGGCTACATATTGATTGTTCTAACTTCTAATTCTAATATATGTTTCCATTCACATCTTGTATTATTATTAATTGCTATTATATGTTGCCTCCTATTATAGTTAGTCATTTATGATTTGTATCGATATCACATCATTAATTCGTTGTATTGTATTATCATTCTTATCATCATTACTATTGTCTTCTTTTTGTTACTGATAATTTTTTAATTTAGCCATATTTTCTAGTGTTGTTCTTATTTCCTTGTAATCCAAGCTGGTAATCATGGGGACCTAGGAAACGTGTAGAAGAGTATTATTATGAAAAACTAGATAAATTTAACGAGAACATAATGGAAATAACATTAATTGTTAGTATGATAGTTTATTGTAATGCTATCATAAGATCTAATGTTTAATTAAAATAATAAATGTTATTGCTTCTGTTTGTCGTATTGTATGACATGTCGGTCCTAATTAGATTACAATGTTATATGATCTTGTGATAGTCTATCACAAATAAGATCAGCCACATCTAATTTTATAGCAGATAAATTATTTTAAGTATTAGAGAAATAGAAAAGTTTTGTAATCAAATCAAAACACTTATTTATATATATATATATATATATATATATATATATATATATATGTATATATATTTATAGTAACTTATGGGGGAAAAATATTCCAAGAAAAAGAGTTTCTAATGACTACATAGTCGTTAAAAATGGCTAACCACTTAGCAACATACAACTAAAGTAAGTTTTCTCAAATCTAGCGACATTTTTTTTTTCTTTTTCTGAAAACCGGTTTTGAGCCACTCAACAAAACCGGTTGTGCTTTAATCGGTTTCTCTTACAAAACATAAAAACCGATCCCAAACAGGGTTTTTTTGGCAAACCCAAACTAGCACAAAAATCAGTTCTAAAATTGATACCAGTTTGATTAATCGTTTTTTTTTGTGCACCTATGATTCTAAACTAAAAAAGATTTGACCTTTTTAATAGTTCATAAATCATTATTAAAACAATCTTTTTATTATATTTGATCTATAATTTTCATTACATATTTTGTTTGTCAACTAGTGTGTTGGAATAGACCATTTGTTCTCACACACTCAACACTAAATTTATAAGTAAAGGATGAAATTTTGTATAAAGAAAAGTTGTCAATGAACAAGGTTGCACGTAGGAACTATTGCAAAAAGAAAAAAGCACACTTTATTAATAATACCAATGGCTATAAATAGATTTTACAAAGGCCTACGTGGGCAACGAAAACACAAAAATAGGGGTCAACCAAGAGAATAGGTAAAGTGATGGAACTCTTCAACCCAAGGTACACTTCCTCCAACGTACACTTGCACGTCATTCAATCAAAGCATTTGCCCATTCTCCTTTATTCTGCTAAACAAAACAATCTAACTTAACCATGCAAAAACGTAATTGTAATAATAAACCTAAATGATAGAGTTAAGTCAAGATTAAACCAACAATCACCCCCTTAATCTTGACCCATTTCATCAAAGCAATGCAGGTTCTTCCACATTGATAAAGTTGACTTCCTTTTCATTAGTCTTCCATTTTGTACACTCGTTAGCGAAGTGTCCAAATGCTCCATACTCGTAACATCGGAACCCACTTTTATCTCGATTAGCTTGCCCTTCGACCCATGCCCCTTCTGCGTCCTCTTTCACCTCTACCAGAACCTCTTCCTCTTCCTCTTCCATATTGCCTACCATCTTGG
The DNA here is from genome assembly GCA_009363875.1 of Mikania micrantha. Lineage (NCBI taxonomy): Eukaryota > Viridiplantae > Streptophyta > Magnoliopsida > Asterales > Asteraceae > Mikania > Mikania micrantha. Next base: position 88,619,931 of record CM018696.1, read on the forward strand.
TTACCATTCTTTGCTAACAAAAGTCTACCTTGCTCTTATTCCTTTTCTTCACGACCTTGGAGTCTTTCTTCATATGCTTTTAACCTACCAACGGCTTCGTCGAATAGCAATGAGTCCAAATCAAAGCATTGTTCAATCGAAGCCAAAATTTGATGAAACGGCTTGGGCATCTAGTCAAGCAACCTTTTCACCAACTCGAATTCTTCTAGTTCATACCCAAGACTCCTTACCTTCGAAGCTAAGCCAGTTAATTTTGCCTCGAATTCATCAACCGTTTCGCCATCCTTCATCCGCATCCTTTCAAGCTCCCTTTTTAGTGTTGCAAGTCGGGCCGCTCTTACACGATCCACCCCTAAATATCGTGTCTTCAAACCATCCCAAACCTGTTTCGGATCCGTGTAACTCACCATTTGCAAAACCATCTCCTTGGGTATAGCTTGAAACAAGAAGGCAAGAGCTTGTTTTGCCTTCTAAGGACCCGGATCTTCACCTACTCCCTTCGGTTCAACCGTCTCCCATATACCATGAGCGTCCATGATCGCCTTGACCTTTACCGCCAATGTCGATAGTTCGTAGGGGTTAGACTTGGGACTTGAAACGACAACACACCTGCTTCTTTTGCTTGTACCATCGCCATTCTACTATCTTGCTAAAGTTCGTCTTGATCACGTTCTTGCTTCCTTTCTTCTTGTCTTTTGCTACCTGCTATGATTTCTTGCTTCTTTCTTTCTTCCCGGTAAATCTTGCTATCTTGTTTATCTTGCTTTAATACTTTCTACTTCTTGTTTCTTTCCACTGATCATAAATGAATAGCCTTGCTACTTGCTTTAATCTTGCAATCAGATTACATGGAACCTTTGTTGTACTTGCTTGTTTCAAACCTACTGGTATGAGCCTAGGGCTCTGATACCAAATGTTGGAATAGACCCTTTGTTCTCACACACTCAACCCTAAATTTATAAGTATAGGATGAAATTTTGTATAAAGAAAAGCTGTCAATGAACAAGGTTGCAGGTAGGAACTATTGCAAAAAGAAAACACACACTTTATTAATAATAGCCTTTACAAAGACCTACGTGGGAAACAAAAACTAACACAAAAATAGGGGTCAACCAAGAGAATAGGTAAAGTGATGGAACTCTTCAACCCAAGGTACACTTCCTCCAAAGTACACTTGCACATCATTCGGTCTAAACATTTACCCATTCTCCTTTATTCTACTAAACAAAACAATCTAACTTAACCATGCAAAAACGTAACTCTAATAATAAACCTAAATGATAGACTTAAGTCAAGATTAAACCAACACAGTGTAGGTTATACATGCACAGAGCCACATACATGCTATGTTTAAACAAAATGTTTATGAAATTGTCGGACCCTTTAATTAATATAGTTAATTGCATGTTTTGTTATAAGTACATGAGACGCACCTGCTTATTAAGTCATAAAATAGCTCCATAGTATTAAGAAGTGTTATTCGTCCTCCTTGAGGCAAACAGAGTGAAAGTGCTAACGAAACACTAACATAACCAAGTTCAAATTAAACATAATGACACAAAATAGCATATAAAGGGTTACCTAAAACAGACATTAACAATTATTTCAAATAGCAAACTCCCGGCCAAACCCTTACCCAAACATTATATCATATATCATTTTCGAAACTAGCATCCACATTGTCCACAACAACTATAATTAAATCTTGTATTCGTTGCTTTTGCATCTCAAAATTAAGAGTAACCCAAACATAAATTTAAGACCCTAAAATAATGTCGGCTCAATCATTATTAAAGTCTAAACAAAATATTAAAAAAAGAATGTAATTTTCTAAATTTTCTAGTAATTTTACTTTTAATTTCTATGTAAAATGAAAATTATTAATGAATTTTATTTCATCTAAATAATTTATACTAGGTTTTTTTTCTTAATAAAATAAATTTCTTTATTTTTTTTGAACAGCTAAACAAATCCTCGGACCCAATAACCCACGCGCTGCGACCACAAACCGTTACCAACCCCCGAAAACATTTAAAGCCGGGCGTTGGCGAGTGCTGAATCGAGGAACCGCCACACCATCTAGGAGGAAACTCACACTGAATAAAACCCCCTAGCTCACCCAGAACATTTTTTGCTCTAGGCGAGATTCGAACCCAAGACCTCTCATTGCTGGTGGTCAAGGAGTACCACTAGGCTATAAGCCCAATGATGATAAATTTCTTTATTTAAAACAGAAATCAAAACAGACTTTGTAAATAAGCAAAAGCGTTTCATTAAAACCTGAAAACCAAACCATACAAGTTTCTGGGTCAAATGTTACTTTTTTTGAGTCAAATCCTAAGGAAAAAAAACACCTAGCTTCTTTAAGAACTCTGGACAAAGTGATTAATAAATGAATTAATTAATTTTAATGAGAAGCGTTCATGCCTAAAATATGGGCCTTTTAGTTGTCCAAGCCTTGAAGCCAACTCCAAAGCACCAAGGTAGAGGTGCTCAAACCGGTTTTTTCCCTCAAACCGGTTCGGTTTTCAAACCAATCTGGTTTGGTCAACGCATGGTCAAAACCGGTTCGGTTTGGAAACCGGTTTGGGAGATTGAGGATGTCAAACCTATAGAACCGGTTTGAACCAGTTTGAAACCGGTTTGTAGGGGTTGAAACCGGTTTGGAAACCGGTTTGGGAGATGAGGATGTCAAACATATCCCAAACCTACGGTTCGGACCGTTTTGGTGAAACCGGTTTGAGATCGAGATAGGACCGGTTTGGAAACCGGTTTTTTCAAACCGAACCGGTTTGGTTGTGCAACTCTACACCAAGGTTGATCCAACTATTTTGGGGGTCAAAACAAACTAATAAAATCAGGTCTTTTAGTAAATAAATATTTTGCTTTCAATTCTAATAAATGCTGATAATACATTTAACATAATATTATTTTGATAATAGCATAACAAATATCTAATAAGATAATGGCAAACAGAAACAACAAAATTGTATTGAATTTACATAAAAAAAATGGAACTAAAAAAAGGATCATGTACTATTATGATATCAACTAACAAGTGAAGATTTTAACAAAACATATAGTTATAAACAATTTTCGAAGCCTATATGCAATAAAATGTTCAAAAAATAAAATTAGCCTTTAATAAAAGTGAAGAATTCAAAAATCAAATAAATCGATTGGTATCAAAATATCAAATTAATAAATAAATAACAATAAAAATTAACAAAGTTAAGATAAAGAAACACCTAGAAAATTTAATCGATGACTACAACAAAAAATTCAAAATATCATATTAATTAAGACGAATAAGTCAAAAAAAAAGAGAATGTAACAATCAAAAGTACTTAAATTGTTCAATTTTTAAATGAGTGAAAAATTGATGAATGTGTGATTAAACTTTTCCAAAAAAAAAACTCAAAACTATAGCACATAAAGTATAAAATTGTATTTTTTTCCACTCTAATTTTTTCATTTTGGATCAATTCAACAAAAATTCAATGCATATAGAAAATTTTCTAAGAAATGGGCCCTAAGGTTTTGGGGACCAAGCACTTGCTTTACTTTTTTAAGCCTGTCGGGCCACCCATTGATCGATGTCGAACGATCAATCAAAAGATGAGTCTAAAACCCGTGTCTTAGCTACCTTTAACAAGTAAGGGTAAGTAAGGTATCGTATCCATAGGGAATCTTTGGAAAGTGCTAATTGTTTACCAATCGACTCTACTAACTAATGAACCAAAAACTTGACTTTGATTTGAATTAGAAAAACTAGTTTAAAGCAAAGAACTTGATTGATGGTTTAATAAAACTTAGCAAAATATGATTACTTCCGGTTTTAGGTTAGAGATTCACAATGATCTTTAGCAAACTTAGAGGCAATTCACCTAAACACGCTTACGTAATTGATTGAATTGAAGTGACAAAATGGAACAAACGTTTAAAGACTTGTTTATTCACACAAATATCAATCTAAATATAACAAGTAATTCGTAAATACCAATGAGCTTACGATGCAAGGAAACCGAAAACTGATGGCAACACAAAATCACTCAATCATAAATAAATTGTTTAAATCAAACAAACCAATGTAAAAGTCGTGTTTTGACATCCAAACAACTAAGTTCAAATATAAAGATCAAAGCTTTCTAACTAACCCAATTGCCCGGAAGCAATCATGAAGAGAATTAGCTACTAATCATCATGGAAAGATCTTCAATTCTTGATTTGGGGAGCGATTGCATGAACGAGGATGTTAATCGGATGCTTGGAGGCCCCAAAACTTCACTTTTTCGCCCAGAAACTTCTAAAAAACGAGCCCTCAAAAACCCTAAGGTTTAGGGTTAAATAGGTGGAAAAATCAGAAAATTCCGAAAAAACGCGTCGACTGGCGTCCCAGACGCCAGGTGGAGTCTGAGACGCCAGTAAGCCTCTGTAAACGCCACCCAAAAACGCCAGTGTGGAGTCTGAAACGCCGCTGTAGCTTTCCATACGTCAACCTAAAACGCCACCTGTCAATTTCCATTATTTTTCTTCATCGGCTTGGTTTTCCTTCGGCTTTCATTTATTTTCCATTCCAAACCTTTTAAACATCTTATTTTGTGTCTTTTTCTCATGCTCAACCTGAAATCAAAATCATATGCAAAGCACTCATATTTCTCACAATTAAATAGCAAATATTGCATAACTGATTAGCTTAACACATGAAATCAACACACTGATCACCCATGAAAAGAACTCATCATGGATCGGAGCGGGTGGGTTTTTTATGATAAAAATTATAATATATTTTTTAATAAATATTATTAATACAACCTAAAATGTAATGTTATTCTAATCAGCACTACATGTGTGATTTTAAATCAGCCTGTGTGTCTATTCTGTAATTTGTTAATTATTACCTTTCATGATACCAAAATAAAATTCAAACATTAAAATTTAAGTTTCTTTATTAATAAATTATACCTCATAAATAAATTAAAAATCATGAAGTTTGTGACATTTATTATAATTAAAAAAATAGTATGCGATATCTAGAAGTCTCAATTTACAAGCTAATTAAAGTATTAAACACAGATTAATCGTCACAACGCTATAAATTACTAAGCTGGAAATGTTGGATGGTCCTTTCACATCTTGTAACTGATAGAGACAGATTAATTACCGGTTCAGAATGCTTCACAAAGATTTGTTAAAATGCAGCTACAAGAAAACTATTAATGTTGATCAACAATGTACAGTTGACACTTGATGAATTTCATACACATTTCTAAACACATGTTTTATAGTAGATATAATAAATATAATTATAATATTAAATCATTCCAAGGTTTACAGATCGTATATGGGATTATTTATAATTTCAAAACAAATTAACCATGAGAAACTACAAAGTATTTACGTACAGTGGCGGAGCTTCACTGTTACGGAAGGATGACGAAAGTTTATGTGACTCTAAATACATTTTAAAATTTTGAAACGATGGGGGAAGAAACCTGTATTTTTAACTAAAAATAACATTTCGGTCCGAAAATTAACACTACTGACGAAAAAAAGAGGGGGGCGACCTACTAAGATTCACCCATGTTTACGTAAAACTCTTATCGAATTAGTTAAGATGAATTAACACGATTATTAAAAAAATAAATTCACAAGTTATTTGACATAATTCATAATTATTTTATAAAATTATGGATATTTCGATCCTTTCATATATAACTTGATTTTTCTGTCTCACATGCATTCTGCATTGTGAACACCGTTACCAATCTAAAATCTAAATATCAAAAAGCAGACAGTAATATATGTTACAAAATCTGTCATAATGATGTAAAATCATAATAGCACCTATACCTGTAAAAACCTCAAACAATGGTGAAAAAACCACAAAAACAGGCTAGGCGCAACCTCGAACACGTGCCATCTGTAGCGACACGATCCTAAATACCATAACATAAATAAAAAGCACATGGCAACGACTATTACAAGGTCTTAAAACCTTAAAGCGTAGTTATCGTAAAGAAAACTTCAATCCATCGCAAAACAAGATGTACTCTGCCATAAAAATTTTATATACTACATTGCAAAAGTGATCACCAATCCTCTTAAACCTAAGAGTTAACCATGTTATAAAAGTGAAGGGTAAAAAGTCCGAATTTAAACACGAACTCAACGATAAAACATAACATTTGAAAGAAACCCTCAAATTGAAATAGTAGAAAAAGTTGTAAGCATTTTTTGTATGCAAAATCATAATATTTAAACTTTTTGTGATCAAAATAAAAAAAAAAAAAACTATAAGTTTAATTTCGTCCAAAATTGGAATACTTAAATGTCTTGCAGCAAAAAAAAATAGCAGCTGTGATAAATTTTGAATTTAAAATTAAACTACTCAAACTTTTGAAAGCAAATAAAAAAAATGAATTTTTTATTCAATATTAGAATACTTAAACTCCTAACCAAAATAAAAATAAAAAACAAAAACAAAATTTTTATATTAAAATTTTTGTGAACAAACTAAAAGAACATAATATATTGCTCCTCTATCAAAATACTTAAAAACTGTAGTAACAAAAATGAAAAATATGGAAATTAGAATACTAAAACAATTACCAAAAAAATCGTAAGAAAGTGTTATGTTCAAATTTATGCTCAAGTTTTTATGGCAAAATGTAAATACCATAAGTTTCTATTCAAATTGGAATACTTATAATTTTCCTAGCATATTTAAATCACAATTATTAATTTTAGATTTAAAAGCCTTGAATCATTCACATACTTTAAAATAAACAACCTTCTTACAATAACACGTTCTTATATATAAAGAAGGGTTACACAGAAAGAATCAGCTAAAAAAAACTAAGAAAATCACTCATTGATTAGCATAATTAATGGTTGAAATGATTATAAATTAAATAAATGGATTTTAAAGGATTAAATTATAAGCTATATAATAGAACAAATACAAATACATATGTGGAAACTTTATTTTTAATTAGTGTATTAAATTACTTGTTATCTCTTTTTAGCTTACACAAAAAACAAAATTAAATTATAAAAATTTGTATATTTTCATTCCAAGAGAAATAGATGATTAATATCATACTATATAATAGAAACAATTATTTAACTAATTCATTATTGTCTGTTTTATTTGTTGCAATTTTAAATAAGTTGCCGCTTAACTTAACTAACTCATGACTTCAAAAGATCGAATAATTCATAGCAAGTTACCAAATATTGTATACCTATTTCCTTAATTTTGAAAGTTTCTGTAGACAAATAATATTAAATTTTGGTTATCTTTAAAGTTTAAAACGTAAGCGCATCTATAAATCAAGTCGCTCACAATTTTTGCTAAATTGATTCATTATTTCACAAATTCATAATATTATTAAGAAATTAACTTATAAAAGTTACGAAGGTTTACATTAAAAAAAAATTATAAATCATGCCATGCAATTAGCAAGCTATCAAAGAATTCAATGTAACTAGAGTGAGAAAAGCTAGGGTTGTCCATGTCTATATGTAGCAAGTATTGCAATAACAACCAGTCAAGCTAACACAACTAGTTTAAAGGTTTTTAATGACAAGCTAGATTGTAAATTAATCAAGAAATTACACAAGTGGATATGCCATTAGACCGGTCCAAATGATTTCGAATTTAAAACTTTAATTTTATATTTGTGTAACGTATTTACTCAAGTCAGTATATTCATGCACATAATAGTCACGTTTTGTCTTGTTCTGTCTTACAATAAATTTATTGTGTAGTTGTAGATGTTGACATTTTTGTCCAAATATATGGGATCGTATGGAAATCAAATAAAAATTAATTTAGCAAAAAACCAATCTAGAAGGATAACTTGAATTTAAAAATCGAGAAAGAAAATAATTAAGAAGTGTAAATAAAAATAAAAACATTAATCAAATTCCCTAATATATGATGTATTAACCAGCAATATTTTTCACAAAGGAATTGTAAACATGAAACTATACAAATTGACTTGCTTCATTACAATGAAATGTAATTAGATTAAAAGTACGGCTTATAAAACAAGTCTTATCATGTTTAATAAGTTACAAATAACATAATTAATACAAATATAAAACATGAAATCTATGACCATGATAACAAAGCATCAACTATATTGCCGATGACACGTTAGTTGGGAAAAGTTCTACATACAACATGTCGTTGGAACAAGTTCGTCATATATTAGACTAAGTTTTATTGTAGTTGTAGACGAACATGTGACGTTTGGTTAGTTTTATATGGTACTGTTGGAAGTTATGTTTGATTTTTTGCATGTGTTTGAAAACTCATCCGGAATCTCACACATGAATTATGCATATATAAATCTTATGTACACACATGTTTAATTATTTTTATGTTTAAAAATGGTTATTTGAAATAGGATTTAATGTTAAAACAGAAATCTTTCTATTTTAATAAACAAAAATAAGTTTTACCACATGTCACATTCTCATGTTTTCTTGCCACTTGTCATTTCTATATAATCTTATTCAATTCTCTATCTTATTAATTAAATACATTCTCTCATATTAAATACTTATAATATTAATTAGTAATAATATTATTTGTCTTTTTATATGCAAGAAAAAAGTTTTTAATAAATTAAATCAAATATATTTTTATTAAAAAGCACACTTCAAAAGGTTTATAAAATATGAAACTTTCTAAAAATCAATTTTGTTAAAAAGTTAGTATTTTTAGAAAATAAAAGTTTAATAAAAAACAATTTTTAAAAAATAAAATAAAATACACTATAAATCATAGTTTTCAAATACTGGTATTTTTATAAACACATGATATTTCTTAAAACAAATTGCTTAAAATAGTTATGTTCAACCAAAAGTTATAAAAATGATAGGAAAAATTAAACTTTAGTTATTTATATTAAATGATATTATCAAATTAAGTTATTTAACTTTACATTCTCTCATATTAAATACTTATAATATCAATTAGCAATAATATTATTTGTCTTCTTACATGCAAGAAAAAAGTTTTTAATAAATTAAAAATCAAATATATTTTTATTAAAAACACACTTCGAAAAAAAGTTTATAAAATATGAAACTTTCTAAAAATCAATTTTGATAAAAAGTTAGTATTTTTAGAAAATAAAAGTTTAATAATTTTTTTTTAAAAAATAACATACACTATAAATCATAGTTTTCTAATACTGGTATTTTTATAAACACATGATATTTCTTAAAACAAATTGATTAAAATAGTTATGTTCAACAAAAAGTTATAAAAATGATAGGAAAAATTAAACTTTAGTTATTTATTTTAAATGATATTATCAAATTAAGTTATTTAACTTTAATAATTATATAAATTGTACATTATTTTCTTGATTTGTAACAATTATTTTTTAATAAAAAAGTAAATGAATTTGTAACATCAGTTAGTTCAAGAATCTGTATTCTTTCAAAACAAGTAGGTCATGTATTATTTCTTTAGTTATTAAAAATTTTAATTATTATGTTATTACTTAAAATACTCATTAATACGTAATCTAATTAATTTATAACAAAATATTGTTTAATTTTTAAATTTTTATTACTAATTATTTAATGTTTTATATTTAATACGTGTAATATACGGGGTAATAACCTAGTACATGGTATAAAAGAAATCTGATATCGCACATTTTGTTGTGTTATTTGATGTAACACCATCATCATGATACTATTAATTAAAGTTTAAACTCTCAAGCTTTTGCATTAGACAAATTGGATTTAAATAATCCAAATTTTGACCCATTGGCCGCTGCCGGTTTCAACTATGTAAATCCTCAATAATGGTCCGAACTTTCGACATATTTTCTCGTGGCGGACCGCCGTCAAAAAAACCCTAACGGCGTTAACTTTTTTCGAGTTTCGAACGGATTTTTGAGAGCTTTTATTCAAATGGAAAATACGAGTCGAATGACGTATAACGTACCTCGAAACGTTGCTCCAAATTTCCCAAATTTGATGTTTAAACTTTCAATTCGTCAAAGAAATCATCAAATTGAGAAATTTGGAGTAAAGTCTCGAGGTAAGTTATACGCCATTCGACTAGTGTTGTACATCTGAACAAAAGCCCTCAAAAATCCATTCGAAATTCGAAAAAAAGTTAACGCCGTTAGGGTTGTTTTGACGGCAGTCCGCAACGGGAAAATATGTCGAAAGTTCGAACCGTTATTGAGGATTTTCATAGTTGGGACCGGCAGCGACAAATAGGTTAAAGTTTGGATTATTAAAAGTCAATTTGCCTTTGCATTATTCAAAGTTATATTGTAAAGCCATTCAACTACTATTTATCACATGAAAATAACTTTACCTACTGACCATCCAAGCTTTTGGGTCCCTATCTAATTAAGTCTATCTAGTATACGTATAATTACAAAGACATATGCATAAATTTTAAGTTAATTGGTCCCTATTATACATGTAATTAAATCTAGCTCAAAATGGAACACCACGTATCAGTCAAAATCTAACACACACTTTTTAATTTCCACATATGCCAACTCTTATTAAATCACTAAACACCACCAAAATGACCGCTATCTTTTTTTGCCTATATTATATATATATAGGGTAAGGTTCCCCTAAAAAGTCTATTTTGCCTAAGAAGGCTAAGAAGGATTTTCAAAAAGTCAAAAACCGACTCAAACAAAGCCCGATTGAATTCATTTTTGCATCATTGGAACCGGTTTGTCGAACCCTAAAACCCAAACCTTAAATCATAAACAATAAACCTTAATACTAAAACCAAAACTTTAAAAACAAACCTTAAACATAAAGATAAAACAGAAAAGCTAAAAATCAAGCCCTAAAACCTAAATTCTAAAACTACTTGTTAAAACAAAAACCTAAAAGCTAATATTGTAAGGTTCGATGAGACGGTTTCAATGCCATCGAAATGAGTTCAATCGGAGTTCGTTTGGGTCGGTTTTGGAGGTTTTAAAAATCATTCTTAGCCTTCTTAGGCAAAAAAGACTTTTCTTAGGGGAAAGATCAAATAAAAAGTCTTTTTTGCCTAAGAAGGCTAAGAAGGATTTTTAAAACCTCCAAAACCGACCCAAACGAACTCCGATTGAACTCATTTCGATGGCATTGAAACCGTCTCATCGAACCTTACAATATTAGCTTTTAGGTTTTAGCTTTAACAAGTAGTTTTAGAATTTAGGTTTTAGGGCTTGATTTTTAGCTTTTATGTTTTATTTTTATGTTTAAGGTTTGTTTTTAAAGTTTTGATTTTAGTATTTGGGTTTATTGTTTATGATTTAAGGTTTGGGTTTTAGGGTTCGATAAAACAGTTCCAATGGCACAAAAATGAATTCAATCGGAGTGTGTTTGGTTTGGTTTTCGAGTTTTTAAAAATCCTTCTTAGTCTTCTTAGGCAAAATAGACTTTTTAGGGGAACCTTCCCCTATATATATATATATATATATATATATATATATATTACATTTAAGTTGAGTTTTATATATTATATATAATATCGAAAATTAAGTAGCAAATTCATTCTGGAAAAACAAGCAAAGCAAGCAAGAATGTATGAAGAATTGGTAGCAGATTATGATTATTCATCTCTTCTTGAGTCCATACGTAATTATCTTCTTGATGATGATGATCATTCTGAAACCTACATCCTCCATGATTATTATGCCGACCTTCATCTTGCAACAGCAGCTAAGTTTCCAGAATGTTCCTATGATGATCAACTTTTCAGTTTTCCCGCCATCTCTGAAAACTCAATTTACATTGATAACAACGTCCTGCAGCCTCCACAAACGTTGGGACCCAACTCCGGCTCCGGTGAGGTGTGTAGCCGGAGTCCCCAGCTTCCCGCTGTTTCCTGTGATCCGTTCAGCTGGCCGTTGCCAGTTGTTGTTGATGATTTTGAGATCTCTAGCGGCTTCTATCCATCCAATAATTACTACGACGAAGATTCTTCTTACACTGATCAAAACATGAATATCATTAATCCGACGACCCATCTCCCCCAGATATTTCTGGGAAATTCTGCTGACGTTTTTGGTACGGATTCACCGTATTATTCATTGGAGGCCGAGGGATCAGCGTCAGCTGATATATGCATGTTGTCGGATTTCTCGATTAACGGAACGGCGGTTGCGTATGGGGAGGAGGACTACCAGTCGTCTCATCCGTTGATGATCACGACTGCTGCTCATCATGTCAAGGAATATGATGATCATCATCGTTCCAAAGATGTGAAGACTCTCCCGTCACCGTCTGACCGGAAATACAGAGGAGTGAGGCGGCGGCCGTGGGGGAAGTTCACGGCGGAGATGAGGAATCCGGAGAAGAAAGGAGCGAGATTGTGGCTTGGAACCTACGACACCCCCGAGGAGGCGGCAATGGCCTACGATCGAGCCGCCTTTAAGCACCGTGGCTCTCACGCTTTGCTTAATTTCCCGCATTTGATCGATTCCCACAATCAAAATCCAGAAAAATACGTCACCAAAAAGCGTTCTTCATCATCATCTTTTTCATCTTCTTCGTTTTTGAATCCTTCATGGAAGAACGACTTGAAATAAAATGAAGGAATTGATCCATCGAAAAGTTCGTGATCGAGAAGAATAATTAACGTACGCATGCACATCAATTCGATCCATATATGTATGCATGCAAATATATATATAAATATCTATAATCTCTCATGAAAACGATATCATTTCTCATATAAGCAAATAACGTTTTTTGTATTTTTAATGTAATAATAAATAAACTTTGTATTTCGTCCACCATCTCTCTAGCTTGTACGTATGTATAAGAGAATATTCCCCAATTAAATAGCCCTTTAACCAAAATGTCACCCAAAAGATTCATTTGACTTTTACATACCAAAAATTATTCACTTTGAAACAAAATAGTAGCAAAAAAGAACATGTTATCTTTTGTGAACTTTACAACTTGTTTTCTCAATTCTCTCTCTTATTAAATATTACTGAATATATTTTATATTAAACATTAATGATTATTATTCTTAATAGTTAAAATGAAATTAAATATTAAATATGTAGATTTTCTTATTATAAAAAGTATTAAAACTTAATAAATCATAAGAAAATTTCAATTATATAATATCTTAAAATATAAGTATATGATTCTTAAATTTTCATTATTTGTAATTTATTATCTTAAATATTAATTAATTATTATTTTCTTAACAATTAACGATATCAAACATACAAGTTTTTATTAAAAAAATGTTATTTATAATATTTATATTTATTCAACCCATATAATAAATGAGTTTCTAACATAATATATACATATAGGTGTCACCCATGCACAAAAACAACAAATCAAAATGCGCAACGTGTGCTTAAGAAGCACTAGCGCCCACACACTCCGACGAAGGCTCATATATTTCAAATTTTTTCTTGAACGGTAGTCTCACTCTTGCACATTTGTCACAGACGGCAGAGGTTGTAAATGTTTTTTATTATTTTTTTACCGGCTCTCGAACCTTGTTTCCGAGCACTCCAACCTTGTTTTGAGGCTACTCAAAAGTCACGAAATCTTTTTCAATATTTGAAAAATGCACGTCTCTAGCCCATAAGTTTACTGGCGTACAACTTTTCTAAAAAAGTTATTGAAATGAAATTAAGATTTTAAAACATACGTAAACTATTACTTTTTAAATTAAGATTTTTTTAAATTACTCTTTTTTTGAAGTATTACTTTTTTTAGTTCTCATGTATGGTGTCTCACCATCATTGTTGATACATGGATTACAATGAGGCGGGACATTATTACACGAGAGCAAGAAAAAAAATAATATTTCATAAAAAATAGTTTTAAAAAATGTTCAAGCATGTTATTTTAAATTTAATTTCATTTTTATAATATTTTTTTGAAAAATCAGGCGCTTGTAAACTTGCTGATGCCCCCATAAAATTTTCAAATATTGAATAAAATGTCAAGTCGTTTGAGGTGCCTGTATAGGAGGTTGGGGCGTCCATAAACGAGATTCGGGCGCTGTAACAAGGAGCCCGTAAAAAGCTAGAAAATGTTTGCTGTGGACACCGTAGTCCGTGACAGTCGTGTCAAAGTTGGGCAGCCATACATAGTGTGGACATTTTCTTGTATGTAAATTCTAGTAGAGTAAAATTTGATTGAAAGGCTATATTAGGAATTTCGTATATAATCCACATTAAAAAAATCTCATGTAATACGTACATACGAAGTGACATACGTGTAACATTATTATTTAATTTAAATTTTAGGTAGAGGAGCATTGAAGTCTTTCGGTGTATGTGACCATAGAAGACCCATTTTTTGAGAGGACTTAAATTAAGTCCGGAAGGTGACCGCCTACGGACACATATTATATTATAATCTATATACATTTAGAAGTTTATGAACCGTAATTGTAATTTAATAATAATAATAATATAATATTAATAATAATATAATATAATAATAATATTATATGAATAATAATACAATATTAATAATATATAATATTATAATAATAAAAATATTATAAAATTATAATTATAATATAATGTTATATCAAATATTAATAAAATTTTAATAATAATACTAATATAATATTAATATAATAATAATAACAACATTATTATAATAATAATATTATTATAATATTAAAATATTCAATTATATTATTAATAATATAATTTAATAATAATATATAATTATAACCTATATACATTTAGAAGTTTACGAACAGTAATAATAATTTAATAATAATATAATATTAATATAATAATAATAATATTATTATAAGATTATAATATTCAAATATATTATTATTAATAATATCATTTAATAATATATATTAAATATAATATTATATATATAATATTAAAATATATTATTATTGTAATAAAAAGATTATAAATTATAATTATAATATAATATAAATATAAAGTTATTCTACTTTTATAATATTAATAATAATATTATAATATATTAAAAATATAATATTAAAAATATTTAATAATATTATAACTCAGTAATATTAAAATATATTATTATTATAATATAAAATAACACTATAATAATAATAATATAATATTACTATATATACATTTTACAAACGATATCAAAATAGTAATAATAATTAAATATTAATAATAATTAAATAACGATTATTATATAGTATTAATAATATTTAAATAATAAAACACAATCAAAGGAGCAGCAAAGTCAAAAAATGCGGCCTGCAAACTCAAAAAAACGCAAATGTATCTCACAATATACTAATTAAATAATAATAATAACAATAAATTAACTTATTAAATAATAATAATAATAATTAATTGATATTCAAAACTTTTGCAAAACGGTGCGATTTATTGTTTTAAAATGAATTGATAGCCGCTATGATAGATTTTTTGCTTGCATTTTCATATTCATGATGTTGTCACAATAACATAACGGTTTTACTCAATTTTTAATTTTTATTAAAAAAATACGTTTGTAATTACATATATTTTAATAATAATAATAAGATATCAAATACAACCCAAGAAGTAACAAGTACTTTGCCATAGACTTGAAAACCCAGATTTTTTACACTATTATTGATTGCTTAAAATGAACTCTTATGTTTGTGTTTTTTGATGCTAAATTTTACTACTAAACACTATCTTTTCTTTTGCATATAGAACATGTTTACGATGACTATATTTTAGGATTTTGTGTCAGAATAACAACCATTGCGGTGTGTTTTTATATTTATATTTTAATATACGAGATCATGTTTGCGTTATAATATTCGTAATAATAGCGGAACACGCACAGCAACACGCATGAAGTAAAAAAAAAGGCCAGAATTTGCAACTCGGGATCTTAATTTGAAGAAACGTTTTTGAGGCAAAAATAATTTAATTAATTAATAATAATGATATAATATTAGTGTTATTTAAATAACAATAACAACTAAAAATTAATAATAACAATTATTTATATATATATTTATCTGCTCAAAAAAATAACAACACTTACTAAAAACAATGATTAGATTCATTGTTTTATTACGGATTAATGGTTGTTACGGCTGCTTTTTTTCGTCTGTATTTTGATATTTGTGCTGTTGAGTTTGTTGTATGAGAGGTCCACTTTGACAAGTGTTGGCAAAGTGACCATACCTCCCACAAATGGTGCAAACACGACATTGTCGGTTCAGTGGGTGATGCAACTTACAAGTGTTGCACAGAGGTTGGACTCCCACATAGGCTTTGTTGTTTTGTGGAGCTTGTTGGTTCAGAGGAATAACAGGAATAGCAGGGGTTGCCATAGCAAAATTCCTAGCCTTTCGTTTGTGAGTGTTGGTAGGTTCAGTGTTGGCCTCCTTAGAGGGTTCCTAAGTGTTGGCCTTTGTTTCCACTTTCTTGACTCCCTTCCTGATTAAAGTTCCATCTTTCACATGATTGTCAGTTAAGGTTGCAGCAAGTCGTATGGCATCTTCAAGTGTTGTAGGCTTGCTACCGAAAACAGTGTCTTGGATTTGCATAGGAAGTCCACCAATATACTTTTCAATAGCCCGAGACAAGGGCGTCACCAAGTGTGGCACAAGTAAACTGAGTTCGTGGAAACGAGTCGTATAGGCAAGGTTCTCCCCACTATCTTGCTTGAGCTCCCAAAATTCAGCTTCAAGTTTCCTCATTTCATTACGAGGGCAGAATTCGTCGGTCATAAGTTGCTTGACCTCAGACCAGGTCAAAGTTAAAGCAGCATCTGAGTCCCTTGTTCGTTTTTCAGCATTCCACCAAGTGAGTGCCCTCTTTTGAAAGACACATGTGGCATATCGAACCTTAAGGTTCTCAGGACAGTCGGAATGAATGAACGTGCTCTCGATGCTTTCAAACCATTGGAGTAGTCCAGTTGCTCCTTCAGAACCAATGAACTTTGTAGGGTTGCAAGAGTTGAAGTGTTTGAAAGTGCAAGTTGGATTTGCACCCCCACCATTCCCATTGTTTTGAGCTGGGTTCACATTAGCAGCTTGATTGAGTTGGGTCACCAAAGTGGGTAACACAACAGCCACTTGTTGCGAAATGATCTGGGCCAACTCTTGAATAGTAGGGTTCGTGTTGTTGGTGTTATTTATGTTGGTGTCATTGGTATTGTTAGAATTTCTGCGAACACGACGAATAGGCATGATTCTACAAGAGTTCAATTGAAAAGAGTTAGAATTTATATAACTCAAAGGGTTCAAATAAGAAATAGATAATTCAAATGAAAGTTCAATCACAAAGCAATATTTGGATTGTATTCCTTAAGGAATACTTTTGACAGATCAAAGTGTTTAAGTTCATCTAAACTTTCAGAAAGACACACTTTAGCCTATAGGTTCATACTCACTCCAAGGGTTCCCAGGAAAGCATAACAGGTCCATCGGTTGGTTTGGATTTATGCGAAATGCTTTCCTAGACAGAACTCCCCAAAGTACAGGTATTCCCCTTTCCAGATTGTATGTGTTTCCTAATCATTAGAATGAATCTAAAGACTATTGACGGGATTCAAGATTAGACTTAGAAGTCTAAGATCATTCCTTGTGATGACGATCCTCGTTCAAGTCGTAAGAAAGGGGTCGAGAAGTTTTGAACCTTAAAGTCTAGTGTGTGCATACTAAGGTATCCTAAACTAGGTTCAAATATCAAACAAGTAGTCACATAAGCAAGTATGACCTATCATGGCAACTAAGAGTTCAAATAACAGTTCATGGCCTAGCATGGCAACTAAAGAGTCCAAATAACAGTTCATGACCTATGAGTTCAAACTAAGGCATCCTATGGTTATAGTCTAGGTCATCTAGTTCAAATAACCTAATTCTCTATAACCCAGGCTCTGATACCAATCTGTAACACCCCAACCGATGGCGGAAACATCGGGGCGGCACGAAGTGTAGATTGTTCATAGCACAAGGTTTATAGTTGTACATAATTCAAACATCACATTCAATTCCTCATTAACTTCAATCATTCAATACATTTCTTAAATGCTTAAACCCTAGCTATTACATCAATTTAATTCAAAACCTAAAATCTAATCCAAGCTCAATAATCTGACATCCTTACCTGAAACATGTTTAAAATCAAGTGTCAACTACGAATAGTTGGTGAGTTTCATAGGTTTAGTCATATAAAAAATAGTTTAATAATAAATAAGTTAAAACATGTGAATACAAAGCAAAATGCACATAGATTGTAAATAAACAAACAATTGATCAGATAGTTAAGTTTGACCAATAGGTTACAATCACCGCGAGCTTTCCCCCACTGGGAAAACCCATCCTGGGTGGGTGGTCAATCCAATGGATCCATTATTGCTACCAATAGATAAGTTGTGATCAATGCAAGTTCGATAGATAAGTTCAATAGATAAGTTCAAAAGATAAGTTCAATAGATAAGTTCAATAGATAAGTTCAAACAACTAAGGCCATTTAGCTAAGTTCACATGGTTTAAAGACAAGTTAATTTCAAAGATACATGTTTCACCCCAAAAGTTCAAAACAAGTAAAAGAGGGGCTATGAAGACTCACCTTAATAGGTGTGGTGAATATCAAGTTATATCTTCAAATGAATGTCCAACAGGTTCAAAGTACACATAAATAGTTCATTATTTGTCATAGTATTAACAAACCATTTTCTCTCTCTCTATGGTTTTCTTCTAATTCTTAAATGGATCATAAGTTCGAGTTTTCAATGGTGGATCTTTTAAACGCATTTTGATTTAGTTGTTGATGGTTTACTTAAGGTATATGTTAATAGTTTTTTTTTATGTTTGACACAATATTTGATTAAATGTTTTGTGGTTTATAATAATTTATGTTTCAACGAAATATTAAGATATTTATTTTTTATAGTTTCAAATTTATACTATTAATTCATTCCTCAAAGTATGAATTTAGCATATCATATTATAAATATAAACATGAAATAAGAGGTTGTAAATAAAAGAACTTTACTACGAGTTATTTGAATATCATAAAATATATATGTATATATATATATATATATATATATATATTCTATAAAATGTATAAGAAAATCTAAGGTTCATAAAGTGTTTTGAAAGGAAATTACATAAATACGTGTGTATAATCTTTATTTATGTTTATAATATAAAAAAAACTCAAATAATTTATAAAACAATTGTATAAAATAAATGTACATATATTTATTGTATAAAGTGTATAAAGTTTACCTCAAACTATTGAGTTATTTTATGTATTTTAGTAAAGAAAAATGATATATTTTATTTATAAAGTTCTTGTATAAAAACAAAGAAAAAAAAACTTAAGTTTAAGTAAATAAATTTAGTTTAATATTATAAATATAAAACGTATTATTTGTTTTTGTTTAACAAAGTGTTTATTATTATTATTATTATTATTATTATTATTTTCAGAAAAAAAAATGTTTTTCTTAATCAAACTTATATATTTTAATTTATAATGAGTTTTAGAATAAGGGTTATGGTAAAAAAAAAAAAGTCCAAAACCCGCTCCAGCAGGGACTCGAACTCGCGTCCATTTCTTTGAAGCCACAAGTGTTAACCGGTTTATCTAGGCACTCAGCCGCGATTGACATCCGGTTTGAATTCTTTTAACTTCCGTTCATATTCCTTCCCCAAATCAGGTTAAAAACAAAATAACCCTAATTATTTCCTCGGCAAAATTCGATGCAACCGGAATTCGATAGCCTCTAAAATCATGGGGCTATTGTTCTAGGATCAAAAACGAGTAATATGATGTATAGAAAAAAAACCTACCTTTGTTTTAAACTGACTGGGTTTCGAGATGGAGGATGGAGACGAAGGAACCGCAACTTGCAGAGCTCTATTCGCACTTAATGATGATTCTTGATGCGTTATTCTTGTTCATAAGGTTTCGAAAATACTATATGAGTTAGTGTCTTTGATTAATTCGAGTTTTATACCTGTTTGGTTAGGTTTTGATAAACGCGTTTTGTGTTGGATTTTTGGTAATGATTTTAATATAAATGTTGATTGTTCAATCAAATTGATATGCTGAACCGATTACATGCTTCGAATCATTACTAAATATACATTTGATTAGCTGTAATTGTTTAAGAATGGTTGGATCTGAATTCGGGTCGAGAGTGGTGGCATTTGGGTCGATCCAGAAATGAACTGGGTGAGGGGGAAGAAAACTATGGGGACTTGGCAGATCCAGTCCCTGTAGTTCTTGCTTAATGATTTAAGTTTTCATTTTGGCAATATTAGTCCTCTACCTTTTGTTATAAAATTTATTTAAATCCCATTAATATAACTAAATTAGTTATATTTTATGATTATATTAAAACAAAATTATTTGTAATTAATATTTAAAGTTTATGAAATTAATTGTGATTAAAGTATTTAAAATTTTATAGGTGTTTTATTTATTTAGTAAACTGTTTTATGATTTTTTTTATAAAATTTTGTAAAAATTTATTTATTTTAAAATTTTATCTATTTATTTAAGTTATTTATTTACACCCAAATTCTAAATCTTATAGAAATTATTTCAAATTTATAAGTATATATATGTAATATGTTTTTACTTATCTTGTGAAATTTTAAATACATACATATATATATATATGTATATTAATGATGTTTTGTTTTCTTATATATAAAAATACGTATAGATATATTTGTATAATTGTGTAATAACTTATAGATGAAAATTTTCAAATGATGTCATAAATTATTTAATATATATATATATATATATATATATTTGTTTATTACAATTTTTAGAAATGTTACAGTCTCCCCTACTTTTAGGAATTTCGTCCCGAAATTAAGGAGAACTATAGCAGAATAGATGTGGGTACTTTGTTCTTTGTTTTTTATTTTTTTTGTTTTTTTTAACCTTGTCGTGCCAAATGAATTCTACATTTACGTCAGCCGAGCATTGTCAAGTTCAACATGTGAAAGGTCATTGAACATGGTTTAGCTCAATTGAAATTTCAATGGTGTTTGGATCGAATTAAGTGATAAACGACCCATGAAGAGGCTCTAAGAAAAATAAGCCGCGAAATTAGCATGAACACCAATAGAGGACCCGCAGATCCTTATATCTTTTGTATGTACAAGGGCGAATAGAATAACGTGGCTTGAGCGTTTCGTAAATCAAGGGTCATTACGGTTTCAAAAGATAAAGCGAACCATCACATTTGGTTTCTAATTTAAAGTTCAACACTACTAGACATGTAAATCGTCTTAGACCAAAGGAATTTGTTGAACCACAAATATGTTACGATAAAGATTATTTTAAATTCGAATATTATGAAATTGGATATGGACTGAGGGCATCAGTTCGCAAGTTGAAGTCGTTTAGCAACTTTCCCTGACGTTATTTCATGTTAAGGATATGTTAAAAAAAAATTTGTAATCATGAATATCAAAATTTATGCCATTAAAACAATGTTTTAAATTCTTTAAGGCAAAGATGAAGTTCAAGATCGTATCTTGCGGGACATGTTTAGGTTTTTTTTTTTTTTTTGGTATGAAGTTTATTTGTTTGTGATCAATAGAAAGTGTGACAAATAATACGGCAACGTATTATGATGTTATTAGTTTTATCGTTTGTATGTAAATTGTTGTATATGAGATCAAATCATTTGAGATGCTAATCTCATATGTTGATGTTCGATGTGGGACATGAAATTCGAAAGTTTTCATTCAATTGATTTAGGTTAACGATTGCTTAATTGGCTTGATAAAAACTACTAAGATCTTTGATTTAGTATGAAACTATACACTAAGTCTTAGTATGTAAGAATCACTTGTAACTCTAACGAAGATTTGTTCTATTTATGATGACACTAAAATCTACAATCCTACCCTTGATCAAGCTTTCGGTTCTACTCCCAATGTACTATTGGTGTTTATATATAGGGTATACCGCGTCCAACCCACCACACCACCAATATATTGAAAGCACCCCAATCGCCTATCAATACCACACAACATAAAATAATTCACTTTGTTTGATGTTTGCATGTAGTTCACCATATAGGTATAGTTCACATAACTTTGACTAAAGTTAGCTTTCTTGATGTTAACACTCAAATCTAAGAATCCTATCATTGGTCAAGCTTTCGATTCTACTCCCAATGCATTGGTGGTGCTTATATATAGGGTATACCGCAGCCAACCCACCACATCACCAATACTTTGAGAGCATATCGATCACTTACCAATACAACACAACAGAACATAAAACGTTTCAAATTTGATGTTTACAAATAGTTGGCCATACAGGTATAGTTCATACTTTTCAACCAAATTTTAAGTAAATCCTCCAAAGTTTTCAAAAATTGTGTCCATTGTATTGCATTCGTAGGATTTACATGTACTGCAAATTTACGTTCCGTGTGCACCCGTAACGGAAATTTGCCTTGCATGTTTACCCTACTTGCTGATTATGGCACATAACTGAGTGGATACAAGATCCATTAATGAAGTGTGATCCCTAAAGTTCACAATACAACCAAATGCAATATAGTTAATGTCGATAAAGTTACTGTAGACCATTAAATGGTCTATCTAATATAGTTTGCCTTCTACCAAGTAAAAGCTCAAAATTATAAACCACAAAGTTTTATTAGCACTAGAATCAAGTAACACAAATTCATGACAATCATTAATCATGAATACATCATTCAAACGTCCTGATTAGTTTGAGCATCTTGGGCAACTAGTTGAAGACCTTGGCCACGATTCGCTCTTTGGTTGTTGTTCGCGAGTCTTGGGCACTGATTTCTGAAGTGATTAGGGTAGCCACATTCATAGCAGGCCCTTTTGTTAGCTATGGCAGGGATAGCAGGTGCAGCAGGTTGGTTGTTTGCTATTTGAGCTGGTTGAGTTTGTTGTATGAGAGGTCCACTTTGACAAGTGTTGGCAAAGTGACCATACCTCCCACAAATGGTGCAAACACGACATTGTCGGTTCAGTGGGTGATGCAACTTACAAGTGTTGCACAGAGGTTGGACTCCCACATAGGCTTTGTTTTTTTGTGGAGCTTGTTGGTTCAGAGGAATAACAGGAATAGCAGGGGTTGCCATAGCAAAATTCCTAGCCTTTCGTTTGTGAGTGTTGGTAGGTTCCGTGTTGGCCTCCTTAGAGGGTTCCTAAGTGTTGGCCTTTGTTTCCACTTTCTTGACTCCCTTCCTGATTAAAGTTCCATCTTTCACATGATTGTCAGTTAAGGATGCAGCAAGTCGTATGGCACCTTCAAGTGTTGTAGGCTTGCTACCGAAAACAGTGTCTTGGATTTGCATAGGAAGTCCACCAATATACTTTTCAATAGCCCTAGACAAGGGCGTCACCAAGTGTGGCACAAGTAAACTGAGTTCGTGGAAACGAGTCGTATAGGCAAGGTTCTCCCCACTATCTTGCTTGAGCTCCCAAAATTCAGCTTCAAGTTTCCTCATTTCATTACGAGGGCAGAATTCGTCGGTCATAAGTTGCTTGACCTCAGACCAGGTCAAAGTTAAAGCAGCATCTGAGCCCCTTGTTCGTTTTTCAGCATTCCACCAAGTGAGTGCCCTCTTTTGAAAGACACAGGTGGCATATCGAACCTTAAGGTTCTCAGGACAGTCGGAATGAATGAACGTGCTCTCAATGCTTTCAAACCATTGGAGTAGTCCAGTTGCTCCTTCAGAATCAATGAACTTTGTAGGGTTGCAAGAGTTGAAGTGTTTGAAAGTGCAAGTTGGATTTGCACCCCCACCATTCCCATTGTTTTGAGCTGGGTTCACATTAGCTGCTTGATTGAGTTGGGTCACCAAAGTGGGTAACACAACAGCCACTTGTTGCGAAATGATCTGGGCCAACTCTTGAATAGTAGGGTTCGTGTTGTTGGTGTTATTTATGTTGGTGTTGGTGTCATTGGTATTGTTAGAATTTCTGCGAACACGACGAATAGGCATGATTCTACAAGAGTTCAATTGAAAAGAGTTAGAATTTATATAACTCAAAGGGTTCAAATAAGAAATAGATAATTCAAATGAAAGTTCAATCACAAAGCAATATTTGGATTGTATTCCTTAAGGAATACTTTTGACAGATCAAAGTGTTTAAGTTCATCTAAACTTTCAGAAAGACACACTTTAGCCTATAGGTTCATACTCACTCCAAGGGTTCCCAGGAAAGCATAACAGGTCCATCGGTTGGTTTGGATTTATGCGAAATGCTTTCCTAGACAGAACTCCCCAAAGTACAGGTATTCCCCTTTCCAGATTGTATGTGTTTCCTAATCATTAGAATGAATCTAAAGACTATTGACGGGATTCAAGATTAGACTTAGAAGTCTAAGATCATTCCTTGTGATGACGATCCTCGTTCAAGTCGTAAGAAAGGGGTCGAGAAGTTTTGAACCTTAAAGTCTAGTGTGTGCATACTAAGGTATCCTAAACTAGGTTCAAATATCAAACAAGTAGTCACATAAGCAAGTATGACCTATCATGGCAACTAAGAGTTCAAATAACAGTTCATGGCCTAGCATGGCAACTAAAGAGTCCAAATAACAGTTCATGACCTATGAGTTCAAACTAAGGCATCCTATGTTTATAGTCTAGGTCATCTAGTTCAAATAACCTAATTCTCTATAACCCAGGCTCTGATACCAATCTGTAACACCCCAACCGATGGCGGAAACATCGGGGCGGCACGAAGTGTAGATTGTTCATAGCACAAGGTTTATAGTTGTACATAATTCAAACATCACATTCAATTCCTCATTAACTTCAATCATTCAATACATTTCTTAAATGCTTAAACCCTAGCTATTACATCAATTTAATTCAAAACCTAAAATCTAATCCAAGCTCAATAATCTGACATCCTTACCTGAAACATGTTTAAAATCAAGTGTCAACTACGAATAGTTGGTGAGTTTCATAGGTTTAGTCATACAAAAAATAGTTTAATAATAAATAAGTTAAAACATGTGAATACAAAGCAAAATGCACATAGATTGTAAATAAACAAACAATTGATCAGATAGTTAAGTTTGACCAATAGGTTACAATCACCGCGAGCTTTCCCCCACTGGGAAAACCCATCCTGGGTGGGTGGTCAATCCAATGGATCCATTATTGCTACCAATAGATAAGTTGTGATCAATGCAAGTTCGATAGATAAGTTCAATAGATAAGTTCAATAGACTAAGGCCATTTAGGTTCACATGGTTTAAAGACAAGTTAATTTCAAAGATACATGTTTCACCCCAAAAGTTCAAAACAAGTAAAAGAAGGGCTATGAAGACTCACCTTAATAGGTGTGGTGAATATCAAGTTATATCTTCAAATGAATGTCCAACAGGTTCAAAGTACACCTAAATAGTTCATTTGTCATAGTATTAACAAACCATTTTCTCTCTCTCTATGGTTTTCTTCTAATTCTTAAATGGATCATAAGTTCGAGTTTTCAATGGTGGATCTTTTAAACGCATTTTGATTTAGTTGTTGATGGTTTACTTAAGCTATATGTTAATAGTTTTTTTTTATGTGTGACACAATATTTGATTAAATGTTTTGTGGTTTAAAATAATTTATGTTTCAACGAAATATTAAGATATTTATTTTTTATAGTTTCAAATTTATACTATTAATTCATTCCTCAAAGTATGAATTTAGCATATCATATTATAAATATAAACATGAAATAAGAGGTTGTAAATAAAAGAACTTTACTACGAGTTATTTGAATATCATAAAATATATATGTGTGTATATATATATATATATATATATTCTATAAAATGTATAAGAAAATCTAAGGTTCATAAAGTGTTTTGAAAGGAAATTACATAAATACGTGTGTATAATCTTTATTTATGTTTATAATATAAAAAAAACTCAAATAATTTACAAAACACTTGTATAAAATAAATGTACATATATTTATTGTATAAAGTGTATAAAGTTTACCTCAAACTATTGAGTTATTTTATGTATTTTAGTAAAGAAAAATGATATATTTTATTTATAAAGTTCTTGTATAAAAACAAAGAAAAAAAAACTTAAGTTTAAGTAAATAAATTTAGTTTAATATTATAAATATAAAACGTATTATTTGTTTTTGTTTAACAAAGTTTTTCTTTATTATTATTATTATTTTCAGAAAAAAAAATGTTTTTCTTAATCAAACTTATATATTTTAATTTATAATGAGTTTTAGAATAAGGGTTATGGTAAAAAAAAAGAGTCCAAAACCCGCTCCAGCAGGGACTCGAACTCGCGTCCATTTCTTTGAAGCCACAAGTGTTAACCGGTTTATCTAGGCACTCAGCCGCGATTGACATCCGGTTTGAATTCTTTTAACTTCCGTTCATATTCCTTCCCCAAATCAGGTTAAAAACAAGATAACCCTAATTATTTCCTCGGCAAAATTCGATGCAACCGGAATTCGATAGCCTCTAAAATCATGGGGCTATTGTTCTAGGATCAAAAACGAGTAATATGATGTATAGAAAAAAAAAACCTACCTTTGTTTTAAACTGACTGGGTTTCGAGATGGAGGATGGAGACGAAGGAACCGCAACTTGCAGAGCTTTATTCGCACTTAATGATGATTCTTGATGCACTATTCTTGTTCATAAGGTTTCGAAAATACTATATGAGTTACTGTCTTTGATTAATTCGAGTTTTATACCTGTTTGGTTAGGTTTTGATAAACGCGTTTTGTGTTGGATTTTTGGTAATGATTTTAATATAAATGTTGATTGTTCAATCAAATTGATATGCTGAACCGATTACGTGCTTCGAATCATTACTAAATATACATTTGATTAGCTGTAATCGTTTAAGAATGGTTGGATCTGAATTCGGGTCGAGAGTGGTGGCATATGGGTCGATCCAGAAATGAACTGGGTGAGGGGGAAGAAAACTATGGGGACTTGGCAGATCCAGTCCCTGTAGTTCTTGCTTAATGATTTAAGTTTTCATTTTGGCAATATTAGTCCTCTACCTTTTGTTATAAAATTTATTTAAATCCCATTAATATAACTAAATTAGTTATATTTTATGATTATATTAAAACAAAATTATTTGTAATTAATATTTAAAGTTTATGAAATTAATTGTGATTAAAGTATTTAAAATTTTATAGGTGTTTTATTTATTTAGTAAACTGTTTTATGATTTTTTTTTATAAAATTTTGTAAAAATTTATTTATTTTAAAATTTTATCTATTTATTTAAGTTATTTATTTACACCCAAATTCTAAATCTTATAGAAGTTATTTCAAATTTATAAGTATATATATGTAATATGTTTTTACTTATCTTGTGAAATTTTAAATACATACATATATATATATATATATGTATATTAATGATGTTTTGTTTTCTTATATATTAAAATACGTATAGATATATTTGTATAATTGTGTAATAACTCATAGATGAAAATTTTCAAATGATGTCATAAATTATTTAATATATATATATATATATATATATATATATATATATATATTTGTTATTACAATTTTTAGAAATGTTACAACAATAAACCCAAATAGCCCTACAGACGAATTATAACAAACAGGTGGTGGATTGCTCTTGCTCTCACGTTCAACAATCCAAATATAAATGGGTTTTATTAATTAGGAGATTGGCTTGTGAAATTAGAAAGAAAAATGGAGTTTTTTCCTCTCCTCTCCGACGTTGTTCGTACAACGGCCCCTCTTTACTCTTTTTCAAACGCTTTTAAATAGGGGGAGAATACTAGTTGCATCGAGTCAAACATCTATTACTGTACAAACATTTTGTGTATGCTGGTTTATTGGACAAACATTAAATCTTGAACTCGTAACAAGCCCTCACAAAGTCTTACCGTTAATGTACGAACAATGTGGTAGATTTGGATGGATCCATTAGGGAATGACTAACCCCACGGGGCACAATGTTGACTGGATGTCATAACCCGTGCAAATTCTGACCTAACTTGCTATGTATACGAGACATAGCGGAGGCAAGGACAAACAAGTCTAGTTCTGTAACCCCCGGTTACTATTCAACATTTTAAAATAATATCAGAGTTGGTCCCAGCAAATTTTTCAATTTTCAAACCTTGTTTAACCCTCTTTATTTAATAATATTAAACAAAGTTTAACGCAAACACAAACGTGTCACACATTTTACAATACTTATTTACATAAGTAAGTTTAAACCAAAATTTCAAACGTTTGCAACAAGGTTTATCTGTTCGATTCCCAGTCCACCTCGATCCTTACAGCCATGTACGTCATTTTTGACCTACAAACATCACACAATATTTCACATTAGTTCATAAGAACTAAGTAAGTAAACCCCAATGGTTTCTCAACAATAAAATGTAAAAATACATTTTTCACAATCAGCATTCAAACTGAGTCATTTCTATTCGAATTGACTCTCACAATATAAAATATCACATTACCAATCATCAACTATTGCTCACAATAGTTTAATCAATATTACACTATGGGGTTCACATTCCTGTACTTCCACCATAGCCAATTGCCAGCACCTCTGGCTATCCACCATTGTGGAGTCATAAAGAATTCAAGTCTTAAGATGTTCACCCACCGGTACTTCCATCTAAGACAATTGCCAGCACCTCTGGCTATCCACCATTGTGGAGTCATATTTATTAAGTCTAAGATGTTCACCCACCGGTACTTCCATCTAGACAATTGCCAGCACCTCTGGCTATCCACCATTGTGGAGTCATAAATAATTCAGGTCTTAAGATGTTCACCCACCGGTACTTCCATCTAAGACAATTGCCAGCACCTCTGGCTATCCACCATTGTGGAGTCATATATAAATCAATCAAATTACTATGATGTTCACCCACCGGTACTTCCATCATAGAATTCCCACACTATTATTTACCAAGGTATTGGATTTATCATAGGTTGTTGAACTTTTATTGTTCAACATTTCCCTATTACCAATGCCATATTTATCATATAATTCATTCAACAACAAATTCAATATTTATTATGTGATGTCATAGTTGTGGGATTACTTACATTAATCAGATAAGGGATTAGCAACTGCAGGCTCCTTTCCTGCTCTATGACTAGTGGTTTGATTTCCACTACCACCACCTAGTTGCAAAATACATATATACAACTAGTTTCAACACGTATAGCACGTACAATCAAGTTCAACACACTTGACTGATTTGACTTTCTCAAAGTCAATTCATCACATAACTGACTCTATCTTACTATATTTAGCAAGTTTTAGTCAATTATCACAATTATTCATATTTCATGCCTCCCCAGGCATTTTATCAAATAATTGATGTTCATTATATTAGTTACGATCTTTAAGCACTTTTATTATTTAATTTTTATTTTAAGATCATAACTTGTTAATAATTTTAACATCAATTCATCAAAATCATCATTTAATCTATGGATTATAATCCATAATTTATTTAAAATCATATTCAACACATCCTGCTAATTATCACACTATGACATGGGTTTCATAACAACCGGACATTATCCCGGCTTCAAAACGAAGATTTCACCGTCAAAATTTCACGTTCTTCGTTTCTAACAATCCCTAGTTATCAACTAGGCAATAATCAATACCCATAATCATAGTATTACAATCAAAACTAGATTTAATCCACATAATATTAAACTAGTAGGATAAAACAAACCATTACCTGATTTGAAGGATTTCTACGGTTAAAACAATGATCGGGACTTGAAAACACGATCCTATGCGCGATCTGGATGATTAAAAGCCTTCAAAATGAAGGTTAGTTGTTCAGATATGGTCTTGAGTCGTCTGGGAGTGCAAAGGGTCGAAATAGAAGAAGAAATAGCGTAAGATATGCGTTCTGATCATCAAAAACGTTTTTAGCCGACATTGGGTCCGGGGCGCATCGCCCCAGCTGGTGCACCCAGTTGGGGCGTACCTCCCCACGTCAGCCTACCCAATTTTTAATCTTATCTTGTTTTCGCGATTCCGGGAGCATACGAACTCCGTTTTGTGCACGGTTTTCGCCTACGTTCACGATTTTTCGAGCTCTTTCCAATGGTTATAATTTCAAGACCTAAAGAGTTCAAAATATTTGACCTCTTATCTATTGCTATATTCGCTTCAGTGTATCTTGAAATCGGAGCCTCGTTTCGCGATTTCGCTTTCACTCATTTTCTTCATTTTCGAGTTATGATTCTAGACATGAAATCGGTTGGTCATCTATTTGAATAAGCATTAGGTGATGGATGTTTCTTTGCGATCTACTAACGCTATTTTTCACCTACTATCAACCTGTAATAATTAAAATTGTTAAATCATCGTGGATTTCAAGCACAACCAAATGTGCTCTTATCATAGATGACGTAATCTCACATATTTTCAAATCACACAACCACAATCGTTTGATTAACCATTATTCACAATACATTTCTTTATTAAAAACCGGTTGTTACAAATCTCCCCTCCTTATAAAGGTTTCGTCCCCGAAACCGATTAAACCTCAAAAAGGAAAGGATAATACTTTCTCATTTCATTTTCCGACTCCCACGTAACTTCAGAACCGGTTCTATTTTTCCACTGAACCTTCACCTGGCTCAATGATTTATTTCTAGGTTGTTTGACTTTTCGGTCAAGTATTGCCACTGGCTTTTCCACATAATTCAACTTGTCATCAATTTCTATATCTTCCAGTGGTACGTATGCAGATTCATCTGCTAAACATTTTCGTAAGTAAGAAACATGGAACGTATTATGAATTCCACTTAACTCCTCTGGTAGCTCTAGGCGATAAGCAACTTCACCAACACGAGCTATGATTTTAAATGGTCCAATAAAGCGTGGACTTAACTTTCCTCGCTTACGAAAACGTATAACACCTTTCCATGGTGAGACTTTTAACAACACAAAATCTCCTACCTGGAATTCAATGGGCCTTCTACGCTTGTCAGCGTATGATTTCTGACGGTCTTGAGTTGCCTTCAGATGGGCACGTATCTGATCTATCCGTTCATTGGTAGCTTTCACTACCTTTTTATGCGCAAGTTCACGTTGCCCCACCTCTCCCCAACAAACGGGAGTTCGACATTTCCTCCCATAGAGCATCTCATAAGGAGGCATTCCAATACTGGAATGATAACTATTATTATACGAGAACTCTGCCAAAGGTAGGTAATCATCCCAACTACCTCCAAAATCAATAATGCACGCTCGTAACATATCCTCCAAGGTCTGAATGGTTCTTTCACTTTGTCCATCAGTCTGAGGATGATATGCCGTGCTCAACAACAGTTTAGTTCCTAATTCTTCTTGAAAATTTCTCCAAAATCGAGAAGTAAATCGAGTATCACGATCAGAGATAATGGTTACAGGCACACCATGACGAGACACAATTTCTCGTACATATATCTCTGCCATTTTATCAGAAGAATAGGTCTCACGAATGGGCAAGAAATGAGCACTCTTGGTCAACCTATCCACAATGACCCAAATCGTATCACATCCCTTCCTTGTTCTAGGAAGTTTAGTAATTAAGTCCATTGTGATATGTTCCCATTTCCACATTGGAATTTCCAATGGTTGCAACTTACCATAAGGTTTCTGGTGCTCTGCTTTTACCTGCATACAAGTCAAACATTTCGACACATGTTTAACCACATCTCGTTTCATACCTGGCCACCAATAGTTCACCCGAAGGTCACGATACATTTTAGTAGCCCCAGGATGAATTGAGTACTTTGACTTGTGTGCTTCTTCCAACAATGCAGACTTAAGTGGACAAGTGGGAGGTATCCACACTCGACCCCACCTAGTCTTTAAACCACGACTATCTTCATCAAGATTATGAGCTTGCCCTTTAATCCTGTCTCGTTTCCAATTTTCTTCCTTTAAAGCTTCAGTCTGGGCTTCCTTGATCTGTTCAATTAGCCCTGAAGTAATCACAAGCTGCATAGCTTTCACTTTGATTGGTTCATATTCTTCCTTCCTACTCAAGGCATCTGCCACTACATTTGCTTTACCAGGATGATAAAGAATTTCACAATCATAGTCCTTGAGTAATTCCAGCCATCGTCTTTGCCTCATATTCAATTCCTTCTGAGTGAAGAAATATTTCAAGCTCTTATGATCAGTGTAAATGGTACACTTTACACCGTACAAATAATGCCTCCAAATTTTTAAGGCAAATACGACTGCTGCAAGTTCTAAATCATGAATAGGATAATTAATTTCATGGGTTTTCAGTTGTCTTGAGGCATAAGCAATCACCTTGCCTCGTTGCATAAGAACACAACCCAGACCAAGATAAGAAGCATCAGAATATACCACAAAATCATCAGGACCATCTGGTAATGTCAATACCGGTGCCTGAGTTAATTTGGACTTTAATTCTTGGAATGCTTTCTCTTGGTCATCACCCCACACAAACTTAACATCTTTTCTTGTAAGTTTGGTTAAAGATGAAGCAATCTTAGCAAAGTCTTGAATAAATCTACGATAATAACCAGCTAAGCCAAGAAAACTTCTGACATCAGTTGGATTTTTGGGTAGACTCCAATTGGTCACCGCTTGAATTTTAGAAGGATCAACAAGAATGCCATCTGCATTTATCACATGTCCAAGAAATTGGACTTCATGCAACCAAAAGGCACATTTAGAAAATTTAGCATATAACTTCTCTCACGGAGAGTTTCAAGTACCTCCCGTAAGTGACACGCATGATCACCTTCATTCTTGGAATAAACAAGAATATCATCAATAAAAACGATAACAGATCGATCCAACATGGGACGACACACCCGATTCATCAAGTCCATGAATGCCGCCGGTGCATTAGTCAGCCCAAAAGACATGACAAGAAATTCATAATGACCGTATCGGGTTCGAAACGCTGTTTTAGGAATATCTTCTTCCCTAACTTTAATTTGGTGATAACCCGACCTAAGATCAATTTTAGAGAACCAAGAAGCCCCTTGTAACTGATCAAAAAGATCATCAATCCGAGGCAAAGGATATTTGTTTTTCACCGTCACTTTATTAAGCTCTCGATAATCGATACACATACGAAAACTTCCGTCCTTCTTTTTAACAAAAAGAACTGGAGCACCCCAAGGCGAGATGCTTGGACGAATAAAACCTTTATCGAGAAGATCCTGCAATTGAGTCATCAACTCTTGCAATTCAGACGGTGCTAAACGATAAGGAGCTTTTGCTATAGGCTTGGCCCCTGGAATAAGATCGATTCTAAACTCAACATCTCTATCAGAGGGGATTCCCGGTAAGTCATCCGGAAAAACGTCAGGAAAATCCCTAACAATTGGGACATCCTCCAAACACTTTACTGTTTTCTCAGCATCAATGACATAAGCTAAGAAAGATTGACCCCCATGATTCATATATTTCATGGCTTTGACCAAAGAACACAAAACAACCCCTCCACGTTTTTCTCCTTGGATGGACAATTCATAACCACTAGGGGTTATCAATTGTATAACTTTGCGATTACAAAGAATATTGGCTTTATAAGAAGATAGCCAATCCATTCCAATAACAACATCAAACTCCCCCAATACCATGGGTATTAAATCAACAACATAATCCTCGTTATTGATCGTAAGCTTACAGTTTCGATAAATATCAAACACACGAAAACTCTTAGAATCAGCAACCTCTACTTCTAACGGTACAGGCAACTTTTCTAAGACAAAAGATGGATGATGCACAAATTTTATAGACACAAAAGATCGATTGGCTCCAGAATCAAATAACACATAAGCAGGTATTGAATTAACAAAGAAGGTACCTGTCACCACATCAGATGTGACTTTAGCCTCCTCTGCTGATATCTGGAAAGCTCTCCCTTTTGGTTTGGGCGCTTCCGGTTTCTTTCCAGAGCTTTGAGATTTAAACGACCGGCCATCATCACTAATCGGTGCTGCCCTCTTAAGTTCAGGGCACTCGCTCCTCCTATGACCTGGCTTATAACAATGATAGCACAGACTAGGAGAGCTCATGCTCTGGGTTGCCAAATGTCCCGGCTTCCCACATTTGTAACAGACAACAGGCCTAGCACGACATTCCCCCGCGTGCATCCTCCCACAATTGGGACAAGGTTTAGTAAAAACAGGCTTTTTAAACAATTTGGCAAACTTTGCCTTTTTAGACGAACCTGTTTCTGTTTCAGCTTTTCGTTTATCTCCGCGATCTTCTTGTCGTTTCAATTCCAATTCCCGTTCCCGGGCACAATTTATCAACTCATTAAGCGTCTCACACTTAGAAGGCGTGAGAAATTCCCGGTACTTCGTGTTCAGCATAGTATGATACCGGTTTATCCACATTCTTTCAGTCTGAAGAAGGTCTGGACAAAATTTAGCCTTGTCGAAGAAAATTGCAGTGATGGTATCAACACTTTCATCTTTCTGCTGTAGATGCAGAAACTCCTCAGTAATACGATCAATAGCGGCTTGAGGACAAAACCGCTTCAAGAAAAGTTCTTTAAACTGGGCCCACGTCAGCCCTTTTATTCCATCTCTGCCTTTTTCCTTCCTCAACAATTCCCACCAATCTTTGGCACGATCTTTCAACTGATTACCAGCAAACATGACCTCATCAGACGGGTCACAATGACTAGTTTCAAACGTACTTTCAATATCAGATATCCAACGCTGGCTAACCAAGGGATCTACCTCCCCTTTGAACTCAGCTGGCTTACAAGCCATAAATTCTTTAAAAGTAGATGTCTTAGAAGATTGTTTCATCTCCACTCTAGTTTCAAATTCAGACAACTCTTGATGAAGGAACTCTTTTAAGGAAGACTTAATTTCATCAATATATGTGGGCAAAGCAGCTTCGAAAGCCTTTGCCACCTCTTCCTTCACCATTATTTGAGTTTCAGTGAGTTCCACCTTCTCACTGCTATTCACACCAGATGTATGTTCTTCAGCCATTCGTGGCTTAATCAGATAATTAAACAATCAGTATCATGTATTCACAATATTTAACAATCTTGTACTTATATAGTACATAATCACCTTACCTAATATTCAAAATCATGATACAATCTGACTTAATTAAGGAAACGGTTATGTCCTAAACATCTTATTATACTGGCCAGGCATAATAACATGTTTATCACACACTCGTGCCCTTAATTTCATCATTTCATTTCATAATTGAGAAGTTCGGTTCACACAATTTATACACACAACAATGTGTACATATACAATTTAATACATAAATACTGACCTCATACCTCCGGCTTAATGATCGAGGCTGGAATCGAACGTTTCATCACATATCAAGAGCATAAGATTTGAGTTCAGGTGTGTTTCCAACACTTGAATCCCTCAAACCAATGCTCTGATACCAGCTTTGTAACCCCCGGTTACTATTCAACATTTTAAAATAATATCAGAGTTGGTCCCAGCAAATTTTTCAATTTTCAAACCTTGTTTAACCCTCTTTATTTAATAATATTAAACAAAGTTTAACGCAAACACAAACGTGTCACACATTTTACAATACTTATTTACATAAGTAAGTTTAAACCAAAATTTCAAACGTTTGCAACAAGGTTTATCTGTTCGATTCCCAGTCCACCTCGATCCTTACAGCCATGTACGTCATTTTTGACCTACAAACATCACACAATATTTCACATTAGTTCATAAGAACTAAGTAAGTAAACCCCAATGGTTTCTCAACAATAAAATGTAAAAATACATTTTTCACAATCAGCATTCAAACTGAGTCATTTCTATTCGAATTGACTCTCACAATATAAAATATCACATTACCAATCATCAACTATTGCTCACAATAGTTTAATCAATATTACACTATGGGGTTCACATTCCTGTACTTCCACCATAGCCAATTGCCAGCACCTCTGGCTATCCACCATTGTGGAGTCATAAAGAATTCAAGTCTTAAGATGTTCACCCACCGGTACTTCCATCTAAGACAATTGCCAGCACCTCTGGCTATCCACCATTGTGGAGTCATATTTATTAAGTCTAAGATGTTCACCCACCGGTACTTCCATCTAGACAATTGCCAGCACCTCTGGCTATCCACCATTGTGGAGTCATAAATAATTCAGGTCTTAAGATGTTCACCCACCGGTACTTCCATCTAAGACAATTGCCAGCACCTCTGGCTATCCACCATTGTGGAGTCATATATAAATCAATCAAATTACTATGATGTTCACCCACCGGTACTTCCATCATAGAATTCCCACACTATTATATACCAAGGTATTGGATTTATCATAGGTTGTTGAACTTTTATTGTTCAACATTTC
This sequence comes from Mikania micrantha, assembly GCA_009363875.1. Lineage (NCBI taxonomy): Eukaryota > Viridiplantae > Streptophyta > Magnoliopsida > Asterales > Asteraceae > Mikania > Mikania micrantha. The sequence goes on from CM018696.1 coordinate 88,656,259, forward strand.
CCTATTACCAATGCCATATTTATCATATAATTCATTCAACAACAAATTCAATATTTATTATGTGATGTCATAGTTGTGGGATTACTTACATTAATCAGATAAGGGATTAGCAACTGCAGGCTCCTTTCCTGCTCTATGACTAGTGGTTTGATTTCCACTACCACCACCTAGTTGCAAAATACATATATACAACTAGTTTCAACACGTATAGCACGTACAATCAAGTTCAACACACTTGACTGATTTGACTTTCTCAAAGTCAATTCATCACATAACTGACTCTATCTTACTATATTTAGCAAGTTTTAGTCAATTATCACAATTATTCATATTTCATGCCTCCCCAGGCATTTTATCAAATAATTGATGTTCATTATATTAGTTACGATCTTTAAGCACTTTTATTATTTAATTTTTATTTTAAGATCATAACTTGTTAATAATTTTAACATCAATTCATCAAAATCATCATTTAATCTATGGATTATAATCCATAATTTATTTAAAATCATATTCAACACATCCTGCTAATTATCACACTATGACATGGGTTTCATAACAACCGGACATTATCCCGGCTTCAAAACGAAGATTTCACCGTCAAAATTTCACGTTCTTCGTTTCTAACAATCCCTAGTTATCAACTAGGCAATAATCAATACCCATAATCATAGTATTACAATCAAAACTAGATTTAATCCACATAATATTAAACTAGTAGGATAAAACAAACCATTACCTGATTTGAAGGATTTCTACGGTTAAAACAATGATCGGGACTTGAAAACACGATCCTATGCGCGATCTGGATGATTAAAAGCCTTCAAAATGAAGGTTAGTTGTTCAGATATGGTCTTGAGTCGTCTGGGAGTGCAAAGGGTCGAAATAGAAGAAGAAATAGCGTAAGATATGCGTTCTGATCATCAAAAACGTTTTTAGCCGACATTGGGTCCGGGGCGCATCGCCCCAGCTGGTGCACCCAGTTGGGGCGTACCTCCCCACGTCAGCCTACCCAATTTTTAATCTTATCTTGTTTTCGCGATTCCGGGAGCATACGAACTCCGTTTTGTGCACGGTTTTCGCCTACGTTCACGATTTTTCGAGCTCTTTCCAATGGTTATAATTTCAAGACCTAAAGAGTTCAAAATATTTGACCTCTTATCTATTGCTATATTCGCTTCAGTGTATCTTGAAATCGGAGCCTCGTTTCGCGATTTCGCTTTCACTCATTTTCTTCATTTCCGAGTTATGATTCTAGACATGAAATCGGTTGGTCATCTATTTGAATAAGCATTAGGTGATGGATGTTTCTTTGCGATCTACTAACGCTATTTTTCACCTACTATCAACCTGTAATAATTAAAATTGTTAAATCATCGTGGATTTCAAGCACAACCAAATGTGCTCTTATCATAGATGACGTAATCCCACTTATTTTCAAATCACACAACCACAATCGTTTGATTAACCATTATTCACAATACATTTCTTTATTAAAAACCGGTTGTTACAAGTTCGGTAGTGACGCACTGACACTTTGGGCCTAGGGCTCGGTACTAACATTGATAAACAGCATGACACACTTTCTTACTATATATGTATATCAAAACCTGTGAACTCACCAACCATTGTGTTGACACTTTTTCTAACTTGTATTCTCAGGTAACTAGTTGCGCATGGAACAGGATGCACGTTAAGGGATGAGCTTTAGGAACCGCATGCATTCTGTTGTTTCTTTTGAAAACATTTTAGTTCTTAATGTTCTAAACAATGTTGTATTAAACTATTTACATTTCCGCTGCATGCTTTCAAACATATTTATTTCCGCTGCTATGATAACTTTTATTCCGCTGCAAACTATTTTGTTATGTATGTGTGTCAATGGGATTTGTAAACGCATATAGAGGTGTTCTATATGACCTTGAGCTGTGATTCTGGCCATGTCACACCCACGTGGACTGACACCACGAGTGGGAAATTGGGGGTGTGACACAGTCAAACACGGTCAATGCGGACCAACACAGTCAAACACGGTCAATGTGGACCAACACGAGCAAACACGGTCATTGTGGACCGACACGGACAAACATGAACAACCAAGGGTTGTTGGACACAAACACGAGCACTAACACAAACACTAGCACGGTCACATACACGAACTCACGTACGGTGTACGATATAGGTTGCCGGTGACCGACGCGCTACTTTCTCAAGGAGCTTACGCTTATACGCATTCATATCACTAAGGTGAGTTTACGGCCCCTCTTTACTCTTTTTCAAACGCTTTTAAATAGGGGGAGAATACTAGTTGCATCGAGTCAAACATTATTGCTATTACAAACATTTTTGTGTATGCTGGTTTATTGGACAAACATTAAGTGTTGAACTCGTATTAAGCCCTCACAAAGTCTTACCGTTAATGTACGAACAACGTGGTAGATTTGGATGGATCCATTAGGGAATGACTAACCCCACGGGGCACCATGTTGACTAGATGTCATAACCCGTGCAAATTCTGACCTAACTTGCTATGTATACGAGGCATAGCGGAGGCAAGGACAAACAAGTCTAGTTCGGTAGTGACGCACTGACACTTTGGGCCTAGGGCTCGGTACTAACATTGATAAACAGCATGACACACTTTCATTACTATATGTATATCAAAACCTGTGAACTCACCAACCATTGTGTTGACGCTTTTTCTAACTTGTATTCTCAGGTAACTAGCGAGCTATGGATAACAGGAATGCACACTTTAAGGGACGAGCATTAGGATCCGCATGCATTTCTGTCTTATCATTTTGGAAACATTCTTATTTATGTTATGTATTAAACAATGTTGCATTTGACAATTTGATTTCCGCTGCATGTATTCGAACATATTTATTTCCGCTGCTATGAAATACTTTTCCGCTGCAAACTATTATGTTATGTGTATGTGTCAAACTTGGATTTGTAAACGCATATAGAGGTGTTCTATATGACCTTGAGCTGTGATTCTGGACACGTCACACCCACGTGGACTGACACCACGAGTGGGAAATTGGGGGTGTGACACCTGGGAAAGCATTGCAGATTTTTGATAGCTCTCCAAATTAAGGTAAGTCACCCGTTACTATTGAGTTTGTTTAATGTTGTGAAGATGAATCCTATATATTGTGATCATGTGAACAAAACTCAATTGGTGATACAAATGGATATGAACCATGTGATGAATGTGATATAGTGATGACCTACAGGTGTGTAGGCATTCATGTTTGCTTAAATTGATATTAATCCACATGAGTGTGGATAATGTTGTTGAAAGTATGTTGAAATGGTTCACTTGAATGTGAACTAAGGAGGTAGTGGATAACTTAGTTGATCTACAATGATGTAGACAACTGTTTGTTATACGTAAGTATAATTGGTTCACTTATATGTGAACAAATTGTGATTAATTTACCTCATATGATTCACAAGGTGTGTGAACATATGAAAGGGTGATAGACCTTATGTTGAATTTGAAGTTAGACACTAATATATGTTATTTGGAATCACAATTGAAAGGGTGTATGTGTCAAACTTGGATTTGTAAACGCATATAGAGGTGTTCTATATGACCTTGAGCTGTGATTCTGGACACGTCACACCCACGTGGACTGACACCACGAGTGGGAAATTGGGGGTGTGACACCTGGGAAAGCATTGCAGATTTTTGATAGCTCTCCAAATTAAGGTAAGTCACCCGTTACTGTTGAGTTTGTTTAATGTTGTGAAGATGAATCCTATATATTGTGATCATGTGAACAAAACTCAATTGGTGATACACATGGATATGAACCATGTGATGAATGTGATATAGTGATGACCTACAGGTGTGTAGGCATTCATGTTTGCTTAAATTGATATTAATCCACATGAGTGTGGATAATGTTGTTGAAAGTATGTTGAAATGGTTCACTTGAATGTGAACTAAGGAGGTAGTGGATAACTTAGTTGATCTACAATGATGTAGACAACTGTTTGTTATACGTAAGTATAATTGGTTCACTTATATGTGAACAAATTGTGATTAATTTACCTCATATGATTCACAAGGTGTGTGAACATATGAAAGGGTGATAGACCTTATGTTGAATTTGAAGTTAGACACTAATATATGTTATTTGGAATCACAATTGTGTGACTATTTGTTGTTTGTGTCTAATGATGACTATATGTGTAAATAACACATGTAGTAATCTTGTGTTAAATGATTCACAAGGTGTGTGAACATATGAATTGGGAGTATAGTTGATGTAAACACAAGTGAATGTGTTCAAATTGTGTGTAAGTTACATATGTGATTGAACTTGTAGTTAAGGACTGGGTGAGTCCATACTACAAGTGATTGTGTTATATGTGATTGTGGTTATTGTTGTTGTATGATTCACAAGGTGTGTGAACATGTGGTGATCTACGATTGCGAAGATGTTGAATTTGTAATGTTCATGTTTAGATTCACAAGGTGTGTGAACGTATAACTTGCAATTCCAATATAATTGATTCACAAGGTGTGTGAACTAATGGTGGATTGGAAATGTGCATGCTTTGATTCACAAGGTGTGTGAACACAAGACTTGCAATTTCAATGTAATTGATTCACAAGGTGTGTGAACTAATGGTGGATTGGAAATGTGCATTCTTTGATTCACAAGGTGTGTGAACATAAGACTTGCAATTCCAATGTAATTGATTCACAAGGTGTGTGAACTAATGGTGGATTGGAAATGTGCATGCTTTGATTCACAAGGTGTGTGAACATAAGACTTGCAATTCCAATGTAATTGATTCACAAGGTGTGTGAACTAATGGTCGATTGGAAATGTGCATGCTTTGATTCACAAGGTGTGTGAACATAAGACTTGCAATTCCAATATAATTGATTCACAAGGTGTGTGAACTAATGATGGATTGGAAATGTGCATGCTTTGATTCACAAGGTGTGTGAACATAAGACTTGCAATTCCAATGTAATTGATTCACAAGGTGTGTGAAAAAATGGTGGATTGGTAATGTGCATGCTTTGATTCACAAGGTGTGTGAACATAAGACTTGCAATTTCAATGTAATTGATTCACAAGGTGTGTGAACTAATGGTGGATTGGAAATGTGCATTCTTTGATTCACAAGGTGTGTGAACATAAGACTTGCAATTCCAATGTAATTGATTCACAAGGTGTGTGAACTAATGGTGGATTGGAAATGTGCATGCTTTGATTCACAAGGTGTGTGAACATAAGACTTGCAATTCCAATGTAATTGATTCACAAGGTGTGTGAACTAATGGTCGATTGGAAATGTGCATGCTTTGATTCACAAGGTGTGTGAACATAAGACTTGCAATTCCAATATAATTGATTCACAAGGTGTGTGAACTAATGATGGATTGGAAATGTGCATGCTTTGATTCACAAGGTGTGTGAACATATGACTTGCAATTTCAATGTAATTGATTCACAAGGTGTGTGAACAAAAGATGACCTACAAGGGTGTAGACATTCAAAATTCAAGAGTCAAATTGTTAAATTTTGACTTTTGGGAAATATGATGCACAACTGGAGTTTTGTGTGCACATGTATGTGAGGTGTTAAATTTTAATGATTGTACATGAATGGGTGATTAATGGGGTTTTGAGTGGAAACGATCCATTAGTAGATCGTTTTGTATGTGATTGAATGTTGTTACCAAATTATATTTGGGACATCAGTAGTGTTTCCATATGGTGTTATGGAATACACTTGGAGAAATAGTGGGGTAAACTTACTTAGTTCTAACGAACTAATGGTGATTTAAATGTGGTGTTTACAGGTACAAAAGAGTAAGGTGAACGGTAATGGTGATCGGGATCGAACAAAAAGATTGGAGTGGTGAATCGAAGTTAACTTGTTATAAGTATGTGGATATACTTTGACATGTCTTAATTTTTAAATGATTAAAAAAAATGGGTGTGTTTACAAACAAAACACAAAAAAGTTTTCTGGGACCTAAACAACATTCTTAATAAATGTTTTACATGTCCGGAGGGGACAGAAAGTGACTGGGGTGTCACAAGTTGGTATCAGAGCAATGGTTTGAGGGATTCAAGTGTGATATGAACACTTGAACTCAAACTTGAAGCTCTTAATAAGGAAAAGAGGAAATTGTTCGATCTAAGATCCGATCACAAAGCCGAATTCACCAGGTATGATGTATCTGTAAATTGTTGTTTAAGGTTGTGTGGAAGTATATGAAAATGAAACCACATGGGGTGGTATTTGGATTGTTGAAATTGATTAATGTTATGAAAAATTGCATAACTAATAAAAGTGTCATTATATGTTTAAAATAACTGACACTGATAATAGGAGACGATTCACATGCGTGTGAAACTAATGTAAGACCACTGGTGTGTGGCATTAAGATTAACATGTAAGTCCATAGTGATATGGCATTGGTATTTGTCATGTAAGTCCATAATGAAATGGCGTTGGTGTTTATCATGTAAGTCCACATCTTTGTGGCGTTGGGGGTAATCCATGTATATGTACATGACAATAAGTTACCCATTTTGTTGAATTTGTAGTTATGTTATAAACCAATATTCTTAACTTGTGTGAAACAGTGAACGTAAAGACACGGGTATATGGTGCATATCTTGCTATGCCTGGCCAGCTTAGTAACATATACACGATATGAACGTATCTTTGGGATCATTATTTCATATTAGTATAGGAAAGAATTGGTAAGGTGTTATAACATGGGGTATGTGATTTGTTAAAAATCACAATCGTGTCGCTATTAGTTTGAATAGTTGAATAATTCACAAAAGTGTGAATATTCGATAAAGACACGTATACATGTAATGTATAATATTAAATATGTGTGATCTATAGAATCACAAGAATCGGGGTAGCATACATATGACATTATATGTCTAAGGCTAGTATAAAATTTATTGTCACAGCTGTGTAATGGCTGATGAATATCATCAGGGGATGGATGAAATTGATATCTCCGAGGTGCGGAGAATTGTGTGAAATGTTTGGTTAAAGCCTTAGAGTTATTTTATTCTTTTATATAAAGGAGATAAAAATATATGTATGAAAATGTTAGGTGTAAACTAGAAGTAAGGATATGGAGTGTCTAATTCTAGTACACGACACTTAATATTAATTCACTGTTGTGTGAAGTTGGTGATAAATTTTAAATTTAAATTAGAAAAAGAATGATCCACAAGGGTGTGGACTTTTATTATTAAAGTATGGAATGAAGTGATTCACAAGAGTGTGAACACCCATACAAATAATTATAGTTTGGAATGATTTACAATGGTGTAAACATATAAATGGAGCGAATAATCGAATTGATTCACAAGAGTGTGAACATTCGTTTAAATATAAGAATTAATGGACATCCACAGTATGTGGGAATGGGGATTATTGGGTAGAGATAACCCATTAACAAAGTTTGATATGTAAACTTTGTAATCTATATAATCCTTAGTTGTTTTGCTAGGGATTAGTGGTGTTAATAAATGTATATGTGTGGTGATAACCACATATGTGTGGATAGCTAGAGGTGCTAGCAAATGTCTTAGATGGAAGGACCGGTGGGTGAACATCTTAAGACTTAATATATATATATATATATATGAAAGCACAAATGTGTATTACTTTGAATCACAATAGTGTGATCATAAATTGTATGTATGTAGTTGTAACAATATATGAAAATATTGTTTGTTAGTTAACCATGAAATTTGAATAATTCTCAAAGGTGAGAACATTCAAGGTTATGATAAATTGAAAAGATTCACAAAGTTGTGAACATTTAAATAGATTCATGAATTGAATCATAATAGTGTGTTCACTAAATTGAATCACAGTAGTGTGATCATTATTTGGTAGTTTAACTTGTTATATGATAGCATGATGTGAAATAAGAATGATTCTCAATGGTGAGAACATTCAAAGCGAATATGAATTAAGGTGTCGAAATTCCGATTGGGAATTTAAAATAAGGCAATGAATAGTGGTTAATGCCTAGAACAGGAAGAGAGGATTATTCACCTATTAAGGTCAAAGACAATAAAAATAGTTGTTACCTCAAATTTGATTGATGAATATCAAATTGAATTAAAGGGGTATGATATATTTGGGTCATTGTAGATAGGTTGACTAAAAGTGCTCATTTTATTCCTATTCGTGAATCGTATTCTTCCGAGAAAATGGTTGAAGTATATGTGAAAGAAATGGTGTTGCGTCACGGGATACCAGTGACGATTGTGTCCGATGGAGACACACGATTCACTTCTCATTTCTGGAAGAATTTTCAAGAGGAATTGGGTACGAAACTGTTGTTGAGCACGGCGTATCATCCTCAGACTGATGGTCCGAGTGAACGGACCATTCAGATATTGGAGGATTTGTTACGAGTGTGTATTATCGATTTTGGAGGTAGTTGGGATGAATATCTACCTCTGGCGGAATTTTCGTATAACAACAGTTATCATTTTGGATTAGGAGTGCCTCCATATGAAATGTTATATGGACGGCGGTGTTTGTTGGGGAGAAGTTGGGCCGCGAGAGCTTGAAAATAAAGAAATACTGAAAGTAACAAATCAGCGAATTGATTAAATTCGAGCTCACTTGAAAGCGGCACAAGACCGTCAAAAGTCGTATGCAGATAAACGAAGACGATCAATTGAATTTCAAGTGGGAGACTTTGTGTTTTTAAAGGTTTCCCCTTGTAAGGGTGTAATTCGTTTTCGTAGATGAGGAAAATTAAGTCCACGTCTTATCGGACCATTCAAAATTATAGCTCGGATTGGCGAGGTTGCCCATCGCTTAGAGCTACCGGAGGAGTTGAGTGAAATTCATAATACATTCCACGTGTCTTATTTGCGAAAGTGCTTAGCGGACGAATCGGCTTATGTGCCGATGGAGGATTTGGTGTTTGATGATAAACTCAATTATATTGAGAAATCGGTGACTATCTTGGATAGAAAAGTTAAGCAACTTCGGAATAAGACAATTAACCAAGTAATGGTGCAATGGAAGAACAGGCGAGGTTCGGATGCTATGTGGGAGTCCGAGGATGAAATGCGGAAATTTTATCCTTTTCTATTTGAGATATAATCGGTTTCGAGGACGAAACCTTCGTAAGGAGGGGAGATTTGTAACGACCGGTTTTCAATTATTGATCACGTTTGAAATAATCATCAATAAAACGATTGTGATTATTAAAAAATTGAAAGTATGTGAGAAATCATGAACGTGGAAGAAAACCGTTCGCGAAACGGAGTTACGGATTGTCTGGAATCGCTAAACAAAGAAAATTATAAAGAAATTATGTTTTGGAATGCTTCGCGGTACGCTAAGACTTTTTGAGTTCCTCTTCGCGCTACGCGAAGGACCAAAAGATCTGAGAGTTCCGGATTTCTTCGCGGTACGCGACGGATGAGGCGGTTCAGCAGATTCTTGATTTTATCAGATTTTCATGAAGAAAATTTATTTTTCTTAATCTCAAACTGTTTCGCCACAAACACACACATATACGAAATTTTGTGGATCAACATCAGTTTTCAAGTTACCGGATCATCCAGATCGAATCAGTAAGCGTTTCTGCAAGTCTGGATCGTCAGATTTCAATCAGAAATCCGTTCGAAGGGTAATAATTTGTTTTATCCCATTGATTTTAATAATATGTGGATTAAATTGAGTTGTTAGTATTATATGATGATTAGAGATGATTAGAAACGAAGAACTAGATGTTTTAACGGTGAAATTTTGAGTTTGATCCGTTATGATGTCCGGTTGTTGTGAAACTCATATTATTGAGTGTGATAACTAGAGGAATGATTAAATTGTGGTTATGGTGGTTTTGGATCATCCTCTGGAATGATAGATCTAGTTCAAGTGTTGATTAAATGTTTGAAAATTGAAAGTTAATGATTTTAGCATGATATGCTAATTATAAAGGATAACTTGGCTTCTAAATGCCACACACTAATAAGTGAGATTCAAATGAGTTTGAATAAGTATGTGTGGGTGTTGGGAGTATTGAGACTAGTTGTATATGTGTGATTTACAACTAGGTGTTGGTAAAGGAAGTCAAGCAACAGATTTCAAAATATGAAGTTTTGATAAGTTGAATATAATTAAGAACATGTGTAGATTAATTTCCACACATGAGTTGTTGATAAAAGCCTCGACGAGGTTTTGATTGAATACGAAGAGTAAAACAGGTCAAATGAACTAGATTATATAAATAACACAAGTTGTGTGTTCATGTTTTTAAATCCTGTTATATGTGAATATATAATAGGAAGAGGAGGTGAATCTAGTTCTAGAAGACCTGGTGTGACACCCCGTAATTTCCAGGTCAGCAACCTATTTATTTAAATGTTTATTTAAATGCTTATTGTACACGTGGCACTAGAATTAGATTAATTTAGTGTGACACGTGGCACGACAATACGAACACTGACACATGACTTGATAATTCGTGGAATTATCGACAAACAGCACACACGTGTCAAAACACACGAACGTTGGTGAACGTCAAGCACATTGTGTAGCACAACACTCGAAACCTCACGAAACACTCACACATTGAACTTGGAAGTTCAAACAAGGCCAAACAAAAGTTCGTAAACATGAAAACGACAACGAACGGATCAAACCAATGAAAATGGGCCTATTGGGCCTCCCCAGAAACCCGTCGCGCTACGCGAAGGCCCACAAAGAACCTGTCGCGGTACGCGACAGGTGGGCGGGGGAAATTTGAACCCCGAATCCTCTCGCGCTACGCGAGGACCCCTCTTGAACGTGTCGCGCTACGCGACGAGACCCAGTTCGCAGAAATCTTTATAAAACCAAGAACAATCATTTCTTGGCCACCCTACACACTCTCTCCGAAATCTAGCCATCATATCTCGGCCATATCCCTTCCAAAACCTCTGCTACACTCAAGATTCATCCTTGGAAGCCATTGTTGAAGAGATTGAAGCTCTTGGAAGCTTGAACACCGTTGAAGGGAGACCTCTAGAACACCATCCACCACCACCATCGTCTTGTTCTTGTCGAAGCCCACGAACCAGGAGGTCAAGGAGGCTATTCATCATCATCTCAGGACTTCTTGAATCTTGAAAGGTAGTCTTGACATCCCTTGTGGCCTAAAACCACCATTACACACACATGCAAGGCTTTATACTCACATGCAAACACCTAGGATGCACATGCACGAAATTATTTTCTGGGTTTGATGATTTCACTATGTTCCTTGATGATCTAAGATGATTAGATGATGTTTGGTGATGATCCATGATGATGGGTATAGGTCTTGTTGCTTAAAATGATGATTTATGGTGATATTGATGCATGCATGTATGATCTAAGGTGTTGTAGATGATCTTGTTGATGTTGGGATAATTATTGATAATGCACAAGTGATGTTGCAAGGTTAGATTGTGGCTTATATGCTTAAAACTATGATTTTTATAAATCTTTCCATTTATAGTAACTTTTTAGTTACAAGTTGATGATTTAGTGTATTTGATGAACATGCATGTATGTGAAATTGCTATTTGGATGATATTATAATGATTAGAAACCTAAGAATGTGATCTTGATGTTATTATGGTCATTTTCAACATAGTTACTATATTTAGTAACTTTTTGGGTAAAAATATTGATGGATGATGATTTGGACTATGTTGACATGATTAGATGATAGTAAATAGCTTATTATGATGATTGGTGACATAAAAATGGGATAGAAGTGGTTAGATTGTTCATTTGGGTGAAATGGCCAAATTTACTATTTTTAGTAACTTTATTTTTACAAAAACGAATCTATGAATATGTCGTATGATTTAAACATGTTAGATGACTTAATATGTTATAACATGATGCTTAGATGCTAAGTTAGATGGTTTCCGATAACACGTATGCTAAAAATGAAAACTTTCCATTTTTGGAAACTTTTATGTGCCAACATGATATAAACGACTTATGTGAACCCGTATGATGATGTGCTATGTGTTAACATGATCACGTAGGACTAATGAGCGTGCTAGAACTATAAAACCGATGTGCTTTGTGAACTTTCCATAAATGGAAACTTACTACAAATAGTAAGTTGTCCATAGACGCGACCTACGCGTTTTGCACACGACAAACACTTACACGATTGCTACACGATTCACAAACCGTCACACGGTTCACCAATGGGTCGTTGACTTGACACGGTCAACTTTAGTCAAACATGGTCAAACATGGTCAAACACGGTCAATGTGGACCAACACAGTCAAACACGGTCAATGCGGACCAACACAGTCAAGCACGGTCAATGTGGACCAACACGAGCAAACACGGTCATTGTGGACCGACACGGACAAACATGAACAACCAAGGGTTGTTGGACACAAACACGAGCATTAACACAAACACTAGCACGGTCACATACACGAACTCACGTACGGTGTACGATATAGGTTGCCGGTGACCGACGCGCTACTTTCTCAAGGAGCTTACGCTTATACGCATTCATATCACTAAGGTGAGTTTACGGCCCCTCTTTACTCTTTTTCAAACGCTTTTAAATAGGGGGAGAATACTAGTTGCATCGAGTCAAACATTATTGCTATTACAAACATTTTTGTGTATGCTGGTTTATTGGACAAACATTAAGTGTTGAACTCGTATTAAGCCCTCACAAAGTCTTACCGTTAATGTACGAACAACGTGGTAGATTTGGATGGATCCATTAGGGAATGACTAACCCCACGGGGCACCATGTTGACTGGATGTCATAACCCGTGCAAATTCTGACCTAACTTGCTATGTATACGAGGCATAGCGGAGGCAAGGACAAACAAGTCTAGTTCGGTAGTGACGCACTGACACTTTGGGCCTAGGGCTCGGTACTAACATTGATAAACAGCATGACACACTTTCATTACTATATGTATATCAAAACCTGTGAACTCACCAACCATTGTGTTGACGCTTTTTCTAACTTGTATTCTCAGGTAACTAGCGAGCTATGGATAACAGGAATGCACACTTTAAGGGACGAGCATTAGGATCCGCATGCATTTCTGTCTTATCATTTTGGAAACATTCTTATTTATGTTATGTATTAAACAATGTTGCATTTGACAATTTGATTTCCGCTACATGTATTCGAACATATTTATTTCCGCTGCTATGAAATACTTTTCCGCTGCAAACTATTTTGTTATGTGTATGTGTCAAACTTGGATTTGTAAACGCATATAGAGGTGTTCTATATGACCTTGAGCTGTGATTCTGGACACGTCACACCCACGTGGACTGACACCACGAGTGGGAAATTGGGGGTGTGACAGACTGGTATCAGAGCCTTGGTTATAGGGAACTAGGTTTGCATGTAGTAAACTTAGACTATAGCCATTGCTCAACTCTAGACACTACACGTAGAACTTGCACATTGATGACATTGTTACTTATTGAACTGTTGCTTATTAACGTGAAACTTACAGGATGGCCGACAGCAACAGCAACGCTAACAGGAGCGCAGCTAGACCCACGGGCACAGATGATTTGGCGGCAGAGAGTCGGCGACGGATCGACGATATCGTAGCCCAGGTTGACACAGAGATGGATAGACGGGCTCGACACGCGGAGCGAGCTCGGTATTGGGGATGGCTCCCGCAGGTCATCCGAGGTTGCATCATAGCCGAGAGGGTACCTACACCCCGGTATCGCAGTGACGCGCCGACCGATCACCGACTGCCCCCACTCGGAGTGCCGCTGGAGCAGGCATTCGCTGCCCACGTGGCATTCTCTCGACGGGAGGCCATGAGGAGTGGCGAACTATCGAACGAGGTCCGATTTCTTCGCGAGAAGAACGATCGACTGGAGAGGCAGAACGATAGGCTAGAGGAACGCAACGACAGACTGGAGGCACAGGTGGAGACTCTACGTCTCCAAGTGTCTCAACTGATGACCCAGCACGGACAGATCGTTGATGTCATGCAGGAGCATGATGTACGCATCACTGAGAATCGGACAGACATAACCGAGACTCAGGCAATGGTGCAGGCCAGTGATGCCATGCTTAACGCATGGGCTGCACAGTTTATTGAGGAACCACCACAGGAGGATGGTCCTGAATTCGAGGCCGAGGTCCTCGAAGAAGAGGACTTTGATGAGGATCCTAATGAGGATCCGGAGGAGGATGATGATGACGGAGACGCTGCTAGCGATATTTCACACGTGTCTATGGATTCGGACTAGAGGACTGTTGTATTTTGTACTTTCTTATTTTGGCCTAGACGAGCGGGATGTGCTCGAAGAACTTATTATGTATTTCCTTTTGAAATTATTGTACTTCAAGCTTATTATTAATGAGAATTATGTTTTGTCTTACTTATTACATGTTGACCATGATTGCTTGATAACATAACCTCCGACTTGACAGCCAACATGACATCTGACTTGACATCTGACATGACATTTGGCTAACACTCTAACTCATGCTAACTAACATTCTATCCCTTCCGTATAGAAAATCTCTATGGCGGGAAGAGGACCTCATGCACGCCCTCCTAGACGAACACTGGACGCAGCCGTCATTAAGATGATGGTTGACAGACGAGTTAACAAGATACTGGCAGAGCACGAGGCAAACCGCCTTGCTAGCGAGACCAGTGGCTCGAACAACGGTACTAACACTCGCCTAACATGACTAACGTAGTATAGCTGACACGCTCTAACACACGACATTGGTTTCTGACTGACAGGATCACAAGGCAATAACAACAAAGGATGTTCTTTTAAATCCTTCCTGAACTGCCACCCGCTCAAATTCAAGGGTACTGAGGGAGCTGTCGGAATGCTCCGCTGGGTGGAGAAAGTAGAGTCTGTATTCGCCATGTGCGAATGTGCTGAAGAGAACCGAGTGAAGTTCGCAACTGGTACACTGGAAGGACCAGCCCTCACATGGTGGAATACCCATGTACAAACCCTGGGGTTGGACGGTGCCAACTCCATGCCATGGGCTGATTTCACTCGATTACTGTAAGAGGAATATTGTCCTCGTGATGAGATCAGAAAGCTAGAGGCTGAGTTCTGGGTACTGAAGATGGTGGGATCTGAAATCGAGCAGTACTGCACTCGATTTCACGAGCTGTGTAAGCTGTGTCCGGCAATGGTAACGCCGGAATACAAGAAGATCGAGCAATTCATCAGTGGGCTGCCCGAACAGATTCAAAGCATGGTGACTGCGTCTGACCTCACCACTATCCAACCTCTGATCAGACTGGCTCACAAACTAACCGACCAGGCGGTAGCTCAGGGCAAGCTACCCAAGCGAGGCGAACATCTAAAGCCTCAAGAAAGCCAGAAGAGGAAGTGGGAATCCAGCCACCACCAATCTCATCAACCTCTACAACAACAACGATCTGCACCTGCCAGAGCATTCACTGCCACCCAACCCGATGATAAGGGGAAAGGTGTGTACCAAGGAAAATACCCACTGTGCAACAAATGTTCTTACCACCACTCTGGTCAATGCGAGCGATACCGATGCTTGCGATGTGGAAGACATGGCCACATGGCCAGAGATTACAGGTCTAAATTCCCTAACAACAACAACCCCAACCACAACCAGAACAACAATAACAACCAAAACACTCTCAAGGGGTGTTATGAATGTGGCAAGCCGGGCCACATGAGGAGGGATTGCCCTCAGTTAAAGAAGGCCGGAGGAGGAGCGGCCAAGGGACGAGCTTTTGTGATTGGCTCGGGGGAAGCCAAGGACGATCCTAACATCGTAACCGGTACGTTTCTTTTAAATAATGTCTATGCTAGCATATTATTTGATACCGGTGCCGATAGGAGCTTTATATCTAGTGAGTTTAGCAAATTACTAGATATTACCCCGACACCACTAGACTACAAGTATACCGTATAGTTAGCCGATGGCAAACTGATCGAAACACAGCACGTCTTTCGAGGATGCGTCATGGTATTGGCGGATCACGAACTCGAAATCGATTTGATGCCAGTGACTCTCGGAAGCTTTGATGTAGTCGTTGGAATGGATTGGTTATCCGTTAACCAAGCCGAGATAGTATGCAACGAGAAGATCGTACGCGTGACGTTACAGAACGGTGAGCAGATCTCGATTCAGGGAGAACGACGGGGAGTACCTCTAAACATCATGTCATGTATGAAAGCGAACAAATATCTACAAAAGGGATACACTGCAATACTAGCTCTCATCACGAAACAACCGAAGAAAGAAAGGAAGATTGAGGACATCGCCGTAGTCCGCGATTTTCCCGAAGTATTTCCCGAGGATCTACCTGGACTGCCTCCGAAACGACAAGTCGAATTCCAGATAGATCTTACACCTGGAGCAGCACCGATTGCTAAAGCTCCATACCGACTAGCACCGACTGAGATGCAGGAGCTGTCTAACCAGTTGCAAGAACTGTTAGACAAGGGATTTATCAGACCGAGCTTCTCACCTTGGGGAGCACCGGTCTTGTTCGTAAAGAAGAAAGACGGATCATTCCGTATGTGTATTGACTACAGAGAGCTGAACAAGGTGACGATAAAGAATCGATACCCGTTGCCACGAATAGACGATCTGTTTGACCAATTGCAAGGGTCAAGCTACTATTCAAAGATCGATTTAAGATCGGGTTACCATCAATTGAGCATACAAGAAAACGATATTCCTAAGACTGCCTTCAGAACCCGATACGGACACTACGAATTTTTGGTTATGCCCTTTGGACTAACCAACGCACCAGCTGTATTCATGGATCTCATGAACCGAGTGTGCAAACCCTATCTTGACAAATTCGTAATAGTGTTCATCGACGACATCCTGATCTACTCTAAGAACCAAGAAGAACATGCTGAACATCTGAGGCTAGTTTTGGAATTATTAAAGAAAGAGCAACTGTACGCAAAATTTTCAAAGTGCGACTTTTGGATTCGCGAAGTCCAATTCCTTGGACACGTGGTTAATGAACAGGGGATACACGTAGACCCAGCTAAGATCGAAGCCATCAAGAACTGGGAAGCACCTGTAATCCTCAGGGTTTTCCGTTAGGAATTCGAATATTAAATCGTGTTTAATTCGTAATAAATTAAAGCTTTTGAGGCTATTTGAAACATTTGTATTCATAAACTTTTATAATTATAGTGTTTACTTCATTAATAAAGCAATACTAATAATAATAACACGATACATAATTTAAGCCTTTATAAACTCATTTTTTTTATAATTATAACTTTTAAAATTATAGGTTATAATAAAATAAAAGCATTTTTTTGAGTAAATAACCTATTTTTTTTAGTTATAAAATATATATATACATAAAATATAAATATATAATAATAATAATAGTAACAAAAAGAACAAATTATAAAATTTATAAAACTTATTAATTAAATGGGTTTTATAAAGTTTTGAGAGAATAGGATACTAGAAGGGTTAGAATGACTATTAGTTAAAACTAACTTGTGAGTAAAAAGAAGTTTGAAAGCCTGAAGTGTTTAAGCCCAAAATGGCAGGGACTAAAACTGTAAAACCAGCAAACATACCATCTTCCCAACCCGTTAACAACCTGGATACCCACACTACCCGAACGCAACCCGTTCCACTGACAGCTGGCTTTAACGCGTTTCCAGTTCAATTAGTCACCATTTTAGCAAGGATTCGACTTTAATAGCAGCGTCAATCAACAATCAAATCGGATCAATTCGTAATCAAGCGTTAATAACCTTCCAAGTTTAATCGTTCAAACCAAAAATAAAATTCAAAGGGAACGCGCATAAATACCGAATCAAACTATTCCAGTCGGTTCCTTTGTTCATTTCGAGACTGTCTGAGCCACAAAAGCCAACTCATGAGTCTTTTGGAGCACGATTTAAGTTCAAGAACGAGCAACGGCTGACATGAACTCGACTGCCATCAAAGAGTTAACAAAAAAGGTAATTATGAACTCCAATATACTCGTAATCAAGCATTGAACAAAAGTCCTAAAATCTAAGGGGCTCACAACAGCTTCATCGATCGAATTGAAAACGAATTAGGTTAGGGTTCTTCGGGTTTCTTGAAAAGAAATCAAGCTTATGTTATATTATTTTTGAAACAGATGCTAAACAATTAGAAGCCTAGAGCAGATGGCTCATGCAACTCGTGGTGGAGCTTTGCTCTGCGGCTGTACGGGTTCGAGGCTAGCTTTGGGCGGTTTTGGCCCTCTGTTTTGCACTTTAACTCATTTTAGCCTATTTGTTTCATACAAAATTTATTAAATTCTTTTTTTTAGAAAAACATTTTAATAGATTTATAACATTCTGTTACATAACTACGTATCCAATAAATTCTTGAACTCTTTTCTTTTATATATATTAACTACAAAACTTAAAGTTTATTTATTTATTTATTTATGATTTAAAACGATCATGAAATAATATTTAATATTTGCACTTTTATTTTCTTAACCTTCGTAATAAATTTTCTTTTCAAAACTGATTTAGTTGAAATAATATATTTTTTTTCAAACGTTATAGCAATTATTATACTAAACTTTATACAAATCAGAAGTATTATTCTCAATATTTAAAATCAGAAATATTATTTAAATAAATTATTCTTATTTAAATTAAAACCTTAATTTTGGTTTAACACTTGGTAACCCATATTTTAATAAATATGGAATACTTTTCCTAAAGAGTTATTCTAAAATATTTATTTCAATTACTAATAATGTTTTATTTAATTAAATAAAATATTAATATTTATTAAATTTCACGTAATTCTTTCTTAAAGTTAACTTACAAAAACAATGAATATAATATATTCTTAAATAATAAATTCAACACTATCCATAGGAATTTAATACCAATAATGAATAAATAGGATATTTAACATTCTATTTTATTTATTAAACAAGCCTATTAGATTATAGTCATATACTAAATAAACACTCACAAAATATTATTGCTATATTATTCATACAATATAATTGTATTGATAAATAAAGAATAATTCTATATTCTATTATTGTAAGAATATATATTTCATAAATATTCCAAATGATCCATTTAAACATAGACATATCCAATTAGGACTTCCACTAAAAATGCCATAGTTTTAGGACTTTAAACTTTGAACTTAAGATACTAAGACCTTGCTACTCAAAATTTAGGGTGAGTAGATAGTCATTGCTTCCTCATTCATTATTCAAGCTCATGGTGGACTACCTAAACATTTTAACATGTGAGTTTCTTCACACTCCCTTTTTACATTTTTGTTTTTGGGATGTTACACATGTCTTATTCAAACTTTATTCAATCTATTATTCATTCAATCTATGATGCAAGCCTTAGACTAGTTAGCTTTATGTGTTAGAGGCTAGGTTTATACAATGTGTTGATTCTATGTGTGATTCTATGTGTGTTGCCAGTCAAGCAATCTAATACTTAGTAGCCTAAGATGGTTAGATACTATCTTCGCAAAGGCTTTTGCCTTTGTGTGAAAAAGGTGAAAAGTACACCTAGCAAACTGGTTGAATTATAACTGTTAATTTATAGTATGGCCAGTGGAGTTTAGAATTGATCTCGTCCCTGGAGCAAACCCAGTGGCGAAGTCACCGTATCGGTTAGCACCGTCTGAGATGCAAGAACTGTCTAGTCAGCTTCAAGAACTTTTAGACAAAGGTTTTATAAGACCGAGTTTCTCTCCATGGGGAGCTCCGGTTCTCTTTGTCAAAAAGAAAGACGGTTCATTTCGTATGTGCATAGACTATCGTGAGTTGAACAAGTTGACAATCAAGAATGGATATCCTCTGCCCAGGATCGATGATCTATTTGATCAATTACAGGGAGCAACCTGCTTCTCTAAGATTGATTTGCGATCTGGGTATCATCAGTTGAGAGTAAATGATGAGGATATACCAAAGACGGCATTTAGGACTCGATATGGACACTATGAGTTTGTGGTTATGCCATTTGGGCTGACCAATGCACCCGCAGTGTTCATGGACTTGATGAATCGAGTCTGCAGGCCTTACTTGGATCAGTTTGTTATCGTTTTTATTGACGATATACTGATTTATTCCAAGTCAGAACGAGAACATGAGGATCATTTGAAGAAAGTCTTGGAACTACTAAGAGAGGAACAACTTTATGCTAAATTCTCAAAGTGTGAATTTTGGCTAAAGGAGGTTCACTTCTTAGGACATGTCATAAACAAAGATGGGATACATGTAGATCCGGCGAAGATTGAGGCGATTAAGAACTGGACTACTCCATCTACTCCAACAGAGATTCGTTCATTTCTGGGTTTGGCAGGTTATTATAGAAGATTCATTGCAAACTTCTCTAAGATAGCCTTGCCACTCACTACATTGACTCAGAAAAGTCAAGCTTTTATATGGGGACAGAAACAAGAAGATGCATTTCAACTTCTTAAACAGAAGTTATGCAATTCCCCTATCCTTAGTCTTCCAGAAGGCAGTGATGATTTCATTGTCTACTGTGATGCTTCAAACCTTGGTCTCGGTTGTGTACTTATGCAACGGGACAAGGTCATTGCTTATGCTTCAAGACAACTTAAGGTTCACGAGAAGAATTACACTACTCATGACCTTGAGTTAGGGGCTGTGGTCTTTGCATTGAAGATTTGGAGACACTACCTTTATGGTACTAAATGTGTCATCTATACAGACCACAAGAGCCTTCAACACATTCTCAATCAGAAAGAACTCAACATGAGACAACGACGTTGGGTTGAGCTTCTAACTGATTACGACTGTGAGATTCGTTACCATCCGGGTAAAGCCAATGTGGTGGCGGATGCTCTTAGTCGCAAGGAACCAGTCAAACCAATTCGTGTTAGAGCCATGGAGATCAACACACAGCCAAACTTGAAAGACTTGATTCGTATTGCACAACAACAAGTAGTAACAGATAATCAACTCAAGACAGACTTGGATTGTGGTATTGAGAAGAAACTAGAACCTCGAGCTGATGGGTTGTTATATCTCAACGGCCGCATTTGGATTCCAAAGTCTAAAGAATTGCGCACACTCATCTGTGATGAGGCTCATAAGTCGCGATACTCAGTTCATCCTGGAGCCGACAAGATGTATCAGGACTTGAGAACATCTTACTGGTGGCCGGGAATGAAGAAAGACATAGCACTGTACGTGGGAAAATGTCTTACTTGTTCAAAGGTCAAAGCAGAACATCAAAAGCCTTCGGGACTTCTGCAGCAACCTGAAATTCCTCAATGGAAATGGGAACAAATTTCCATGGATTTCATAACGAAGTTGCCGAGAACTCCGAGAGGTTTCGATTCGATTTGGGTGATCGTTGACCGACTCACCAAATCTGCTCATTTTCTCCCAATCCGAGAGGATTACAAGATGGAGAGGTTATCCACATTGTACATCAACGAAATCATTGCACGTCATGGTACTCCAACATCAATCATATCTGATCGTGATAGTCGCTTCACTTCTCGCTTTTGGCAATCATTGCAAAAGGCTTTGGGAACGCGTGTTAATCTTAGCACGGCGTATCATCCCCAAACCGACGGCCAAAGTGAGAGAACTATCCAAACACTTGAGGACATGCTCCGTTCTTGTGTCATTGACTTCGGTGGAAGTTGGGACACTCATCTCCCACTCATTGAGTTTTCATATAACAATAGCTATCATACGAGCATTCAATGTGCACCATTCGAAGCTCTATATGGTAGAAAGTGCCGATGACCGGTCTGTTGGACCGAGATTGGTGACTCACAGGTCGTAGGACCAGAACTCATTCAGGAAACATCAGACAAGATCACAATCATTCAGTCACGACTTAAGGCCGCACGAGATCGGCAGAAGAGTTATGCTGATCGACGTCGGAAACCGCTTGAGTTTCAAGTCGGTGACCGAGTCTTACTCAAAGTTTCTCCCTGGAAAGGCGTTGTCCGATTTGGGAAGAAAGGGAAACTTGCACCAAGGTACGTTGGACCTTTTGAGATCCTGGAACGGATTGGTCCCGTAGCCTACAAACTCAAACTTCCAGTGGAGCTAAGCAATGTTCATGATACTTTTCATGTATCAAATCTTAAGAAATGCTTAGCGGATCATGATGTTCAGATTCCACTGGAAGACATACAGATTCAGAATAACATGCAATTCATAGAACGTCCAGTTGAAATCATGGATCAAGGGGTCAAGAAACTTAAACGCAGCCGTATCCCAATCGTGAAAGTGCGATGGGAGGGCAAACGCGGTGCTGAGTTCACCTGGGAACGTGAAGACCAGATGAAGCTTAAGTACCCTCATCTTTTTACAGTATCTTCGGCTAGTTAATTTCGGGACGAAATTCCCTTAACTAGGGGAGACTGTAACATTTGTGCATATAGTCATGTAGTTGTAAACAGTATTAGAACAGTGTCTATTCATGGTTCAGTTCATCAATGTGATTCGTATGTTCAAAATGTGTGCTTGTGTGTTACAGGATCTTAGTAATCAGAAAACAAGTATTTATTATTTATTACAGTCGATTACACTAGGCAAGAGCAGTAACTGGTTATATCGAAACAGTGGTGGGCAGCGAGAGTGAGCCCTATATATATACTGCGTTCGGTGTAACAGGTTAGTGTTAGTGCGTAGTGTCGAGACGAATATTATAACAATTAATTAATTCAACCAAGATCGTAATCTGTAAGCGAGACTGAGTATAGTTATGGGTGACGATCCATAATAATACGAATGTTGAACTTATAATTATGATTAAACGACTTTAAATATTTTAATACGATCGGAAAACGTACGCGATTGCGGGTATACACGTAAATTGTGAATGTTTAACGATCCGACAACACACGAAGAGTAAAAATAATTATATTAATTATTTTATATTTTACAATTTTGAAACTCATCATTTTAATGAGTTTAACAACTCTTTTATTTTAAAACCGCGTAAAATACGCGTTACGTTCCGGAAACGCGAACCGAGCGACCGAAACGGACCCGAACTTCACCCGAGCTATAAAAGCCTTGAACAAGGCTTAAATGCTCATAAATTCCACCAACAACCCTTTCTCTCTCTAATAGTTCGTCTACCCTCTCTCTCTCTAAAAACCGAGCTTCAAACACGCGTATCTCCTTCGTTTCTCGACGGAATTCGGTGTTCTTGGTGTCCACGCGAAGCTCTCAACATTGTCTACACGAAAGTACAAGATTTACGCAGATTTGTCCAGCCAATCTTGAGGTAATGAAGCTTGAAAGATCACGAAATTAGGGTTTTCATTTGTGAGTTCGTGAATTACACACATAACCGGTTTATCTACACTAATCTTTGAGTTTCGACTGCATAGTAACCTTTTGTGATATTAGATCGACCTAGCTACAGACCTAGAACCAGTTGGATGTATTGATGATGGCGCAGGTAACAGGTTCGTGAGAACCAGGAGGAAACGAACCACGAAGGTTTCTGGCCGAACCCTTGTGAACATGGTGAACCTCAGCGAACCCTGCATGGTTCGTTGGGTACCAGACGAACCCAGACAGTCCTAGCGAACCTGTTTCCAGCCTTCATGCATCCACGAACTTTTCTTGTTGCGGCGAACCATTGATGATCATGGACGAACCCTTGCATTCGCGAACCAGCAACATGCAGCGAACCCTAGTAACCTATGACGAACCCTTTCTGTAGAACACTTCACGAACCCTGTATGGTTCGTGGCATGATCAACCGAACCCCTTTGATGCTCCTAGTCAACGAACCTTCGGGTGTCCCACGAACCTTAGTATAGACACGAACCATGGGGATGTAACCGAACCCTTGTTGATGATTATTATCAGCGAACCCTAAGGGGGTCACGAGCCCTTTGTCGAACCAGCTATTTCACGAACCACCATGCATGGCCGAACCACCCAATAAGCCGAACCTTGTCATGTTGTTAGCCGAACCATGGCCCATTAAATTGAAGGGTTCGCTGCCAAGGTGATGGGCCGAAGCCTAACATCCAAGAACTTCACTTTGCTCGGCCCAATTCAAAACATAATCGGCCCAACTTGATGCTACAAGGCCCAATATGGTCTTTGGCATTCTACACGGTCCATAAACAAGTGGGTTGGCCCAACACTATATCCAATTGGCCAGATCGTTAACCTAAGTGGCTATGGTTTTGGTTTAAGGACCATCATGGCTTCATGGGCTTAAGGCCCAATGTGTGGCCTTGATTATGATGATTGTGAAGTGATCATAAATGGGTTTAAATTGCAACTTATCTTAATCACATGATCAAGTCACAATCATAACGACTTAAAACAATTGGAACATTCTTTCATTATTAACGTAAATCAATGGTTATCGAATTCTCAAACATTTATCATTTGTGCACAAGAAGTGTACACAAAAGAACATTTCACATTAGTTTCTTGAACCCATGATCAATCAATTTATCCAAGACATAACTTTCAAGTGTTAATCAAGAGAACACAAGTCAATCAATGAATCAAGTTATACAATTATAAATCCTATATCTTATGTATGATTACAATGTTATAGGAGACAATTAGAAGTCCTGTTTGCTATTTGCTATCTGTTTAAGTTCAGAGTCTACTGCAGACAGGTGAGAACATTAGCCCCTCTTTTACTGTTTTATAACTGTTTTGGGGTGGAACACGTGATCAAAACCACTATTTCAATCTTGTTTCATTACACAAGTTATGTGTATTTCATAAACATTACAGGTTCATCTTACGAATCCAAGGGATTCATCAATTGTTTAAAGAAATTGTCAACTGTTTTAATTTACTTGTCAATTACTAAACTCTTTTCATTAAAAAGGTTTTATAAGGGACTTTTGAACTGTTTTGTAATTGATTTACTCAAATGTATTTATGAAGGATAAACACTTTTTGATAAAGGATTTTACAAACCCTTTTGTTATAAACCTTGTTATTACACAAGGTCATCACATCATGGTATTCAAAACAAGTGGTTCACAACATGGTATCCAAATCAAGTGGTTCAAAACATGGTATTCAAATTTATTGGTTCAAAACATGGTATTCAAGTCAAGTTGTTCACATCATGGTATTCAAATCAAGAGATTCATTTCATGTTACATAAACAAAGGATTCAACTCGTGGAGTTAAATCCAGGTTTTCAATAAGACATTAACACATCCGGTTAAAGTAAGATTCAGAAAACATGGTGTCCATTGTTGTAAACAAACTTATAAACCCATCAAGTATCATATTCATTAGCGTTAGTACTGGGTGATCACAACAAGGGAAAGCGGACACATTGTTTCTTATCCAGGATGGAGTTAGCTTTTAAATTTGTTTTAAAAGCTAACTGCAGGTCTGGTGTCATTGTTTTCTTATCCAGGATGGAGTTGGCTTTTAAATTTGCTTTTAAAAGCCAACTGCAGGTCTGGTGTCATATGGTTATCAAAACTGCTGACGTATTATCTAACTCCAAACGTGGTTTGGGACTTGATATTATCGGCTGTCGTGCGAACAGTGATTGGACTGTTTACACTCATTTTCTTACTTGATGTTAGTTTGGGTTGCAGCTCATCCGTGTGAATCTTATGATGCTTTAACTTACCTATGTCTTATATCATATACTCATGTTTACAAATGCTTAAACCTATTGTTCTCACCAACTACGTCTGTAGTTGACAGTTACTTTTCACGTGTTTCAGGTAATCAGGTTTAAGACATTCTCAGGGACAACTAAGGAGACCATTCTAAGATAGAACAAGATGAAGAAACATGCTAGGATGGAATAGAAACTCACTAAATCCTAAATGTTTAATTGTCTTGTTTGGAGTCTTATTTTGTAAACTATATTTTGGGTCTGTAGTTGTCTTACTTTTGGTAGATAGATTGTCTGTAACTAATCAACTGTCTAACCATTATGAAATGTAGTAATCCATTGTGGTTGTTCTTATTCAATACTTGTGCATGATTCAACTGATCATACGTCACCGCGCCGTGGATTCCGCACGCGGCGCAGGGGTGTGACAGGTTGGTATCAGAGCCAAGGTTGTAGAGAACTAGGAAAAACCCAATGTTTAATGACCTAGACTATAACCTAAGCTACCCCATAGGACTAAGTGCTTTAGACTTGAGGATGCTTAGGAGCTAAGTAACTTAAGTGAGCATTAAGTCTACATTAAGCTTGAAAGATCTTAGGGACATTTTTCTAAGATTAGATATCGAGTCAAAGAATTTGAATCGGACTTCTATAATTTTAGAAACCGAATTAAATTCTCAAGCATATGCATTTAAGGATTTCAGAGGCAAGGATCTATATTCTTAGTATCCCTGATCTGAAATTCTCACACAGAGATCATTATAGAAATTCAGAGGCAAAGATCTGTATTGTCAGTATCTTTGAAATGAATTTCTTGTCATATTCAGTATAGGATTTAGAGGCAAAGATTGTTATCTTTGATCTAAAGTCCTTGTCATATTCATTATAGGATTCAAAGGTCAAGATCTATTAATTTAGAACTTGGATTTGAGATCCTTGTCATATTCATTATAGGATTCAAAGGTCAAGATCTATTAATTTAGAACTTGGATTTGAGATCCTTGTCATATTCATTATGGGATTCAAAGATCAAGATCTATTAACTTAGAACTTGGATTTGAGATCCTTGTCATATTCATTATGGGATTCAAAGATCAAGATCTATTAACTTAGAACTTGGATTTGAGATCCTTGTCATATCACTATAGGAATTCAAAGGTTTAGGTCTATTAATTTAGAACTTAGATTTGAAATCCTTGTCATTATTATCATTATCATGGATTCATTATCATAGGAACTTTATAACTTAGAATCTGTGTAACAGTATTCTTTAGTTGAAGTTCTCACAGGAAATCATTATGCTCAGTACTTTAAGTATTGGGAAACTAGGTTGATTAACCTAGGACACATATACATAAACCTAAGGTCTTAGTTTCTAGTAAATTAAGGACCATGGTTTACACAATCATAAACAGAATCAAGGAACAAGAGAAATCATGAGACAATCATAATCAATCAACAGTTGGAATCTTAGCCCCAAATATAGACGACGGATTAACGCTGACGTGTTGAGGTAAGTGGTGGGTCGGTGAGAGCTTACCCTATATATAAGCTTATTTCAGTATGTTAGGGGGAATCCGGCGTTTGTATTTGGAGTGAGGATTCAGGATCAACTGGACACATGGAACATTAGTCAAAACGCATGGGATACAATCATTTGGGAAACAATCATTGGGGAATCAAATCATAATGAAATTCAAACTTGGATGAACCAGACATTATGGTGAATCAACCAAGTTGTGAACATATCATAAATGTAAACCTTAAGTGAAATTCTTAAGTGATTACATCATTAGTACCTACTGGCATAAGTTAACAGGAAAGTGTAGAACACACGTATGACTTAGTTCTACATGTTAACAACTGTTAGTAGGTGCACGCATAACATAATCATAGTTCAATCATGGAATCAATCATAGTTCAAGTTGATCAAAGATCATGGGATTCTTAATCAATGGAAAACACATGGAAATCAGTACAAACGTGTTGCCAAATGCTAGCAAGGGCATGATCGTGGTATACCGAAACGGTGGTGGGCAGCGAGAGTGAGCCCTATATATAAGCTATTTTCGGTATATCGGGAAAGTGTCAGTGTGTAGGTTTGGTGGAGAGATCATGAGACATCGTACATATTCACATGATAAGTATACAAATAAGTTGATAACTTATACGTGTACTGGATCATATTACAATTGAATGATAATACTAGTAGTATGGATATATTACTGACCTTATCATGAAAATTCAATTGTATCCATTCTCATTACTGACCCGCTTGTGGCTTCTATTCGTAGAATGCCTCCTCGACGAGACCCAAATGCTGGGGGTTCGACAAGCGGTAATGATGATGAAATTAACAAGATTGCTCGAGCTATCGCTGTTCACATGAGGGATGTGATCCCGGGTATGGTCACTGATATTACCCAGAATCTTCGGGGAAGTGCCGGTGATTCTGCACACAACTCAAATGGCACAAACGCTGGAACTGCTAACTTTACTTTCAAGCAGTTCAACGATGCTAAGCCTCCTAAGTACTCTGGTACCGAAGGAGCTACCGGCCTACTGCAGTGGCTGGAAAGCATCGAAGACATTCTAGACTTCACTGGATGCCCTGAAAATCTAAAGGTCAAGATGGCCTCGAGTGCATTTCACAAGGGCGCACTCACCTGGTGGAATTCTGAGAAGAACACCAGAGGACGTGAAGTTGCTCTAGCTTTACCATGGGACGGATTCAAAAACTTACTTGTGGAAAAGTTTTGTCCACGTCATGAACTGAGGAAACTGGAGGTGGAGATGTGGAATCTGGTGCAAGACAGTGGAGAGAACGCAAAGTATACAACTCGATTCCATGAGTTGTGCATTTTGGTACCACATTTGGTTACTCCTCTATCCCGCAGGATAGAGAAATACATCGAAGGCTTGCCTTTAGTTGTTAGAGGAACTGTTATGGGGAACAACCCCACTACCTTGGAAGCCGCAATTCAACTCGGTGCTACTCTGACCGAGGAGTATGTTAAATCGGGAGTGCTCACCCGAAAGGGATTTAAAAGAGCACAGATTGAGGAAGGCAAGAAGCCTGAACAGCACCATCATAAGAAGAAGAAACAGAAGACGATCAAGAACTTTGCAGCATTGACTGCGGCTGCACCTACTCATGCTACTCCCCTCACTGCTATGCCACAACCTGCTAATGTCAGAAAGCAGTACACTGGCCCGCTTCCACTCTGCACCAAATGCCAGTATCATCATCTGCCTAGTACTCCATGCAAGAAGTGTCACAAGTGTGGGCGTATGGGACACTTTGCAGAGACTTGTCGATCTGCTCATCTTATTGCTGCAACAACTGCTGCCACAACTTCTGCTGCTACAGGGGTGTGACAAATAGGATATTTAACATTCTATTTTATTTATTAAACAAGCCTATTAGATTATAGTCATATACTAAATAAACACTCACAAAATATTATTGCTATATTATTCATACAATATAATTGTATTGATAAATAAAGAATAATTCTATATTCTATTATTGTAAGAATATATATTTCATAAATATTCCAAATGATCCATTTAAACATAGACATATCCAATTAGGACTTCCACTAAAAATGCCATAGTTTTAGGACTTTAAACTTTGAACTTAAGATACTAAGACCTTGCTACTCAAAATTTAGGGTGAGTAGATAGTCATTGCTTCCTCATTCATTATTCAAGCTCATGGTGGACTACCTAAACATTTTAACATGTGAGTTTCTTCACACTCCCTTTTTACATTTTTGTTTTTGGGATGTTACACATGTCTTATTCAAACTTTATTCAATCTATTATTCATTCAATCTATGATGCAAGCCTTAGACTAGTTAGCTTTATGTGTTAGAGGCTAGGTTTATACAATGTGTTGATTCTATGTGTGATTCTATGTGTGTTGCCAGTCAAGCAATCTAATACTTAGTAGCCTAAGATGGTTAGATACTATCTTCGCAAAGGCTTTTGCCTTTGTGTGAAAAAGGTGAAAAGTACACCTAGCAAACTGGTTGAATTATAACTGTTAATTTATAGTATGGCCATACTTGAATTAACATGTTGTAAGGATACTAGTTTGGACACAAGCAATTGTTATTCATTCATTCATTCATTCAATTTATTCAAACTTGTATTCATGCTGTGCTTATGATACATATCTAGTTAGGCTATAGTTTGCATCCTTTTTATACCTATTATTTAAACTTTGTGTGTGAACTCACCAACTATGCAAATAGTTGACAAACTCTATTTTACATGTGTAACAGGATAAGGAAGCATGATGAAGACATAAGATAGGCTTAGTGACCTAGTTTAAACATTGAAACAAATGTATAGACTTTTCAACTGTAATTCTTTGATTCAAGTTATGTAATGGTTGTTTATTATTAATGAATGTGGTATTTAGTTTTGTAATAATGATGCATTAAATATTGAAACTTATAATAGCACCATGAGCTAATGAACAGTCAAACTCGCGCCCCGACGTATTCCGCCGTCGGTCGGGGTGTGACAGATTGGTATCAGAGCCATGGTTATAGGGATCTAGGTTATTAGAAAATGGTGGCCTAGACTATAACTAAGCTAACCCAAATATGAGTTATCTCATATTATCACTGATTGTTTATTATTTGCTTATGTGCTATGTGTTATATTTATTCATTATGTGTTATACATATTCATTATGTGTTATGTTATATTTGTTACCATAGAGGAAAGCCATAGTTGTTAATATGCCTTGCTTGCACTAGTTAGGAATGCCATAGACTAAGTTACTTTATATCATGGGATTACTTAGTTTAAGCAATTGCCTTGGTATTTTCTTTTAGGAGAAATCTATTCCAAACTCAAATACATGCAAACAACCTTTAGTTGATATGAATTCAACAATCATTAGGCTTAATGCCTAATATTATTCCTTAGACAAAATAGGAATTCTGTTATTGATTTTAAGATCCCGTTAGAATTAAAGTTTGTGAGGTGGATATGTATTAACTGGAAGAGTGTAGTATCGGTAGTTGGAATTCCTGTCTAGGAAAGCTATTCGTATAAATCCCCGATGTACTGTGGGACCTGTCTAGCTTTCCTGGGGACTTCTGATGAGAGTACAATCACTTATAGGCCAAAGCATATTATACCAAACATCTTACAAACTAAAATGATTCTAATATGTCACCCGGTACTCCATTGTGAATACCATTCCTTATGTTTTCAAACGAGTTCAAAATGATTCTATCTGTTCAATTTTGATTTAAAACCTCGTTAGAATTAAGTTTGTTAAGATGGGCATGTAGTAACTGGAAGGGTGAATACCGGTAGTTGAGACTCCTGTCTAGGAAAGCGATTCATAATCCCTGACGAGGGACCAGTCTAGCTTTCCTGGGGATTCTTAATGAGAGTATTTTACCTATAGGCCAAAGCATGACACATTTTAAAAACAACATTAATTTTAACAAGTCAAAAAGTATTCAACTTGGATGCTACTCCCTAAAATTAATAATCTGAATCAAAATGATTTCAATACATTGCTTTTACAATTCCAAATCTTATGATATCATACTAGAGATTAGTGATGGTGATCCATCACTACATCTCACAAGCTATGATGTCATTTCCTTTGATAAATAATAATATATGTGTTATAATTCAAGAAAGTTAATAATGTCATACCTAAGATTGTGATGGTGATACATCACTACATCTAAGAGTTATGACGTTATCTTTCTTGGATTAGTAATGTAAATGTTATGATTCAACAACTCTTTTATATCTTTTGTTGAATAACATATTAGTTATGATTCAAGAAAGTTATTAATATCATACCTAAGATTGTAATGGTGATACATTACTACATCTAAAGGCAATGGCGTTACCTTTCTTTGGATTTATAATGAATACGTTATGATTCAATACCTCCATGATTCATACTTGAGGATAGTTATGGTGATTCATTACTATTCTCACAGGATATGATATCATCTATCTTTGTTCTATGTTGCCTGTGTTATGATTCAAGAAGTTAGTAATATTATACCTAAGAGTTGTGATGGTGATACATTACAATATCAAAAGGTTATGGTGTTATTTTTTCTTAGGTTGATAATGCCTGTGTTTTAATTCTTAAACTTACATCATACTTGAGGTTAGTGATGGTGATTCATCACTGTGTCTCACAAGATATGATGTCAATTCTCTTTGATTTATGTTACATATGTTATGATTCAGGAATTAGTAATATTATACCTAAGATGTGTGATGGTGATTCATCACTACATCTAAATTTAATGGTGTTACTTTTCTTGGATTGATAATGTATATGCTATTGTTTTTAGAACTCCATGATATCATACTTGACATTAGTCATGGTGATTCATTACTATATCCCACATAATATGGTATCATCTCTCATTGTTCTGTGTTAACTATGTTATGATTTAACTAACATTAAACCTAAGATCAGTGATGGTGATACATCACTAAATCTTAAAGGTTATGATGTTATCTTTCTTTTATTCATGATGTATATTTTGATTCAAGAAAACAAGTAATATTATACTCAAGAATTATTGATGGTGATTCATCAATAAATATAAAAAGGTTATAATATTATATATTTTAATTATCCAAACTCGTGATAGAAAATTTGATGATATGGTTCTTATGACTAGCGACTTGTCACTACATCTATAAAGTTAGCATATCACATACCTTATTTTAACCATGATGTCTATGTTATAGTTTATAAACCCACTAGGATATTATGCCTAATAATTCTAATATGTCATTTGGTATTCAATTCTGAAAAAATCCTTCTCGATGTTTCAAACAAGTTATAATGATTTTTGCTTTTATTATTTTAACCAAGAAACATTTATTCCCTATTATGTTATGTTTAGATTTCAATAGAATGACATAAGGTGGACTTACGAATTGAAGTATGGGTGATTCCATATAAAATTTTAAGACAAGTCCACATGAATCATATTATTGATTTTTAAACAAATCATTCTATATTCATACCTTTAGACAAAGATTCAAAAGTTCCATTATATTATCGCTAAGATTAATGATAATTAGTTATCACAACAATCAAAGCTTATATAATATCAAAATCTATGTATTCTACATCATTCGTTTATCCAAAAATCGATCATCTATAATTCATACGTTACAACCGATAAATTCCATTGCAAAAAAATTTCATTGATGAAAACCTCTATACTCATGCAATTTTTAAAAGCAAGTCATAGTCTCCCACACCTATTCAAGTTTGTCTAAAGTTCTTGTCACCCCTGGTAGGCGTTTGGTATGCTATCAAAGTATTAGTAGTGTGGTGAGTTGGCTGCGGTATACCCTATGTATAAGCACTAATGGTACATTGGTAGTAGGATCAAAAGCTTGATCAAGGGCTAGAGTAGTCAATTCAATCTACAGTATCGAGAAACCATGCTAGTCAAATCAATTGTTACTCAATTTTTAATCTTGGTGTGTATTCTTACACCAGGTCAAATTAAGGGTATCGATAACCATAGGAATCATGCTAATGATTCTTAAATGGGTCATCCTATATTCGTATGTTTAAACAATTATTCAAAGATTCAGTGATATCATAACTAAGGTTCATGATAAGTAGTTATCATAACTGTATAATATCACATACTACTGTATTCAGTATCATTCGTATATTCAAAATCAATCATTTAGAAATCTATATAACTATGTGATTCGATTGCAAGATTACAATTGTTAATATCTCTAAACTCATACAATTTCTAAAGATAGTCAAGTATTCAAGCATCTATTCAAATGTAGTTAGGTTTAGAATAGTCTTGGTAGGTAATTGGAATGCTGTCAAGGTATTAGTGATGTGGTGGGTTGGCTGCGGTATACCCTATATATAAGCACCACTAATACATTGATAGTAGCACCGAAAGCTTGATCAAGAATAGGATTTGTCAGTTTAATATACAATTCGAGTGAACCATTCTTCAATCAAGAATAATCGACAAATTAATTATAATACTAAGTTATTCAAGTACTTTTTCGGTCAATCTCATCGTGAGTTGAGTTAAATATCGTTAAATTCAAAACCCTCATAACAAGTAAACAAGTTGTATACAAATTCGAAAATCCGAATGCGTTACTCATACCTATTCTGATTAAAGTTCATTCTCATTTCAAAGGTCTGAAATCTATTGTGACTTAAACCCTCCTAAATTATAACATAGCAGCCTAAATCTTGAAACACTGTCCTACAACTTTAATAATCACAATTTTAAAAAAAAAAAAAACAAGAACAAAAGTTATTAAACTTCAAAAATCAAGAAATAAAGTGATAATGAAGCAAAAAAAAATACAAATAAAAAAAAAATAAAAGAACCAACTAACTAGTTTGTTAACATTAATACTCAATAAATTTCGGGACGAAATTCTCTAAAGTAGGGGAGACTGTAATCTTCAGGGTTTTCCGTTAGGAATTCGAATATTAAATCGTGTTTAATTCGTAATAAATTAAAGCTTTTGAGGCTATTTGAAACATTTGTATTCATAAACTTTTATAATTATAGTGTTTACTTCATTAATAAAGCAATACTAATAATAATAACACGATACATAATTTAAGCCTTTATAAACTCATTTTTTTTATAATTATAACTTTTAAAATTATAGGTTATAATAAAATAAAAGCATTTTTTTGAGTAAATAACCTATTTTTTTTAGTTATAAAATATATATATACATAAAATATAAATATATAATAATAATAATAGTAACAAAAAGAACAAATTATAAAATTTATAAAACTTATTAATTAAATGGGTTTTATAAAGTTTTGAGAGAATAGGATACTAGAAGGCTTAGAATGACTATTAGTTAAAACTAACTTGTGAGTAAAAAGAAGTTTGAAAGCCTGAAGTGTTTAAGCCCAAAATGGCAGGGACTAAAACTGTAAAACCAGCAAACATACCATCTTCCCAACCCGTTAACAACCTGGATACCCACACTACCCGAACGCAACCCGTTCCACTGACAGCTGGCTTTAACGCGTTTCCAGTTCAATTAGTCGCCATTTTAGCAAGGATTCGACTTTAATAGCAGCTTCAATCAACAATCAAATCGGATCAATTCGTAATCAAGCGTTAATAACCTTCCAAGTTTAATCGTTCAAACCAAAAATAAAATTCAAAGGGAACGCGCATAAATACCGAATCAAACTATTCCAGTCGGTTCCTTTGTTCATTTCGAGACTGTCTGAGCCACAAAAGCCAACTCATGAGTCTTTTGGAGCACGATTTAAGTTCAAGAACGAGCAACGGCTGACATGAACTCGACTGCCATCAAAGAGTTAACAAAACAGGTAATTATGAACTCCAATATACTCGTAATCAAGCATTGAACAAAAGTCCTAAAATCTAAGGGGCTCACAACAGCTTCATCGATCGAATTGAAAACGAATTAGGTTAGGGTTCTTCGGGTTTCTTGAAAAGAAATCAAGCTTATGTTATATTATTTTTGAAACAGATGCTAAACAATTAGAAGCCTAGAGCAGATGGCTCATGCAACTCGTGGTGGAGCTTTGCTCTGCGGCTGTACGGGTTCGAGGCTAGCTTTGGGCGGTTTTGGCCCTCTGTTTTGCACTTTAACTCATTTTAGCCTATTTGTTTCATACAAAATTTATTAAATTCTTTTTTTTAGAAAAACATTTTAATAGATTTATAACATTCTGTTACATAACTACGTATCCAATAAATTCTTGAACTCTTTTCTTTTATATATATTAACTACAAAACTTAAAGTTTATTTATTTATTTATTTATGATTTAAAACGATCATGAAATAATATTTAATATTTGCACTTTTATTTTCTTAACCTTCGTAATAAATTTTCTTTTCAAAACTGATTTAGTTGAAATAATATATTTTTTTTCAAACGTTATAGCAATTATTATACTAAACTTTATACAAATCAAAAGTATTATTCTCAATATTTAAAATCAGAAATATTATTTAAATAAATTATTCTTATTTAAATTAAAACCTTAATTTTGGTTTAACACTTGGTAACCCATATTTTAATAAATATGGAATACTTTTCCTAAAGAGTTATTCTAAAATATTTATTTCAATTACTAATAATGTTTTATTTAATTAAATAAAATATTAATATTTATTAAATTTCACGTAATTCTTTCTTAAAGTTAACTTACAA
Source organism: Mikania micrantha (assembly GCA_009363875.1). Taxonomy (NCBI): domain Eukaryota; kingdom Viridiplantae; phylum Streptophyta; class Magnoliopsida; order Asterales; family Asteraceae; genus Mikania; species Mikania micrantha. The sequence continues at coordinate 88,692,119 of CM018696.1, forward strand.
AAACAATGAATATAATATATTCTTAAATAATAAATTCAACACTATCCATAGGAATTTAATACCAATAATGAATAAATAGGATATTTAACATTCTATTTTATTTATTAAACAAGCCTATTAGATTATAGTCATATACTAAATAAACACTCACAAAATATTATTGCTATATTATTCATACAATATAATTGTATTGATAAATAAAGAATAATTCTATATTCTATTATTGTAAGAATATATATTTCATAAATATTCCAAATGATCCATTTAAACATAGACATATCCAATTAGGACTTCCACTAAAAATGCCATAGTTTTAGGACTTTAAACTTTGAACTTAAGATACTAAGACCTTGCTACTCAAAATTTAGGGTGAGTAGATAGTCATTGCTTCCTCATTCATTATTCAAGCTCATGGTGGACTACCTAAACATTTTAACATGTGAGTTTCTTCACACTCCCTTTTTACATTTTTGTTTTTGGGATGTTACACATGTCTTATTCAAACTTTATTCAATCTATTATTCATTCAATCTATGATGCAAGCCTTAGACTAGTTAGCTTTATGTGTTAGAGGCTAGGTTTATACAATGTGTTGATTCTATGTGTGATTCTATGTGTGTTGCCAGTCAAGCAATCTAATACTTAGTAGCCTAAGATGGTTAGATACTATCTTCGCAAAGGCTTTTGCCTTTGTGTGAAAAAGGTGAAAAGTACACCTAGCAAACTGGTTGAATTATAACTGTTAATTTATAGTATGGCCATACTTGAATTAACATGTTGTAAGGATACTAGTTTGGACACAAGCAATTGTTATTCATTCATTCATTCATTCAATTTATTCAAACTTGTATTCATGCTGTGCTTATGATACATATCTAGTTAGGCTATAGTTTGCATCCTTTTTATACCTATTATTTAAACTTTGTGTGTGAACTCACCAACTATGCAAATAGTTGACAAACTCTATTTTACATGTGTAACAGGATAAGGAAGCATGATGAAGACATAAGATAGGCTTAGTGACCTAGTTTAAACATTGAAACAAATGTATAGACTTTTCAACTGTAATTCTTTGATTCAAGTTATGTAATGGTTGTTTATTATTAATGAATGTGGTATTTAGTTTTGTAATAATGATGCATTAAATATTGAAACTTATAATAGCACCATGAGCTAATGAACAGTCAAACTCGCGCCCCGACGTATTCCGCCGTCGGTCGGGGTGTGACAGCACCCAGGACTCCAACTGAGGTGTGACAATTCTTAGGTCTGGCCGGGTACTACCGAAGATTCATTGAAGGATTCTCGAAGATTGCTCAATCACTGACCTCCTTGACTCATAAGGATAAGAAATTTGATTGGGGAGACAAACAAGAAGCTGCTTTCAACCTGTTGAAACAGAAACTATGCACTGCACCCATCCTATCCCTACCGGAAGGATGTGATGACTTCGTGGTGTATTGCGACGCTTCGAAACAAGGACTCGGTTGCGTGCTGATGCAACGCGAGAAAGTGATAGCATACGCTTCACGACAACTGAAGGTGCATGAGAAGAACTAAACGACTCATGACCTTGAGTTGGGAGCCGTAGTATTAGCTTTGAAGATCTGGCGACACTACTTGTATGGCACGAAATGTACTATCTTTACCGATCATAAGAGCCTACAACACATCTTCGACCAGAAAGAGCTAAACATGAGACAACGAAGATGGGTCGAACTCATCGGCGATTATGATTGCGCTATCAAGTACCATCCCGGTAAGGCAAACGTAGTGGCCGACGCGTTGAGTCGGAAAGAAACGACAAAACGCGTGCGCACACTACAACTCACAATCCATTCTGAACTGCCGAATCAAATTCGGATAGCACAACAGGAAGCTCTGAAAACTGAAAACCTCACTCTTGAAGCCATGCGTGGCATGGATAAGCAAATAAAGGTAAAAGATGATGGAGCTTACTATCTAATGGATCGAATCTGGATTCCACGCTACGGGGGATTGACGGAAGTAGTGATGGACGAAGCTCACAAAAGCCGGTATTCCGTACATCCGGGCTCTGACAAGATGTATCACGATTTGAAGACAACCTATTGGTGGCCGAACATGAAAGCTGAAATAGCAACTTACGTAAGTAAGTGTTTAACGTGCTCAAAAGTCAAAGTTGAGTACCAGAAGCCATCAGGGTTACTTCAACAACCTGAACTACCAATGTGGAAATGGGAACAGATTTCCATGGACTTCATCACTAAACTGCCTAAGACGGCGAGTGGTTGCGATACCATCTGGGTTATCGTAGACCGACTGACAAAGTCTGCTCATTTCCTACCTATCAAGGAGACTGACAAACTCACTCGTATCTATATAAAGGAAGTGGTCACTCGACACGGAGTACCAATCTCGATAATCTCTGATCGCGACAGTCGCTTTACGTCGCATTTCTGGAAGTCCTTGCATAAGGCTTTGGGCACGAGATTGGACATGAGTACCGCTTACCACCCGCAGACGGACAGACAGAGTGAGCGAACTATACAAACCTTGGAGGACATGCTTCGGGCATGTGTCATTGACTTTGGTTGTAGCTGGGAGACTCACCTACCGTTAGTTGAGTTCTCATATAACAATAGCTACCACACCAGCATCCAAGCTGCACCATTCGAGGCACTTTACGGACGTAAGTGTCGATCACCCATCTGCTGGGCGGAAGTTGAAGACAGCCAACTGACCGGTCCAGAACTTGTGCACGAGACGACTGAGAAGATCGTGCAAATACGCAAACGAATGGCAGCAGCTCAGGACAGACAGAAAAGCTATGCCGACAAGCGACGCAAACCGTTGGAGTTCCAGGTGGGGGACAGAGTGTTACTCAAGGTCTCGCCCTGGAAAGGTATCATTCGGTTTGCCAAACGAGGAAAGTTGAACCCTCGTTACATTGGACCTTTTGAGATTACCAAACGAATAGGCCCTGTAGCCTACGAACTGAACCTGCCAGTCGAACTGAGCAGTGTACACAACGTATTCCACATCTCGAACCTCAAGAAGTGCCTATCTGATGAGACACTTGTTATTCCTCTCGAGGAAATACAAATCGACGAACAATTGAACTTCGTTGAGGAACCGGTGGAGATTATGGACCGGGAAACCAAGAAGCTCAAACTCAGCAAGATTCCAATAGTGAAAGTGCGATGGAATTCGCGACGAGGACCGGAATTCACGTGGGAACGTGAAGACCAGATGAAACAAAAGTACCCACACCTGTTCGCGGAACAGACAAACACTGGCAACACAAGTTGAATTTCGGGACGAAATTCTTTCTAACATGGGGAGGATGTGACACCCCGTAATTTCCAGGTCAGCAACCTATTTATTTAAATGTTTATTTAAATGCTTATTGTACACGTGGCACTAGAATTAGATTAATTTAGTGTGACACGTGGCACGACAATACGAATACTAACACATGACTTGATAATTCGTGGAATTATCGACAAACAGCACACACGTGTCAAAACACACGAACGTTGGTGAACGTCAAGCACATTGTGTAGCACAACACTCGAAACCTCACGAAACACTCACACATTGAACTTGGAAGTTCAAACAAGGCCAAACGAAAGTTCGTAAACGTGAAAACGGCAACGAACGGATCAAACCAATGAAAATGGGCCTATTGGGCCTCCCCAGAAACCCGTCGCGCTACGCAAAGGCCCACAAAGAACCTGTCGCGGTACGCGACAGGTGGGCGGGGGAAATTTGAACCCCGAATCCTCTCGCGCTACGCGAGGACCCCTCTTGAACGTGTCGCGCTACGCGACGAGACCCAGTTCGCAGAAATCTTTATAAAACCAAGAACAATCATTTCTTGGCCACCCTACACACTCTCTCCGAAATCTAGCCATCATATCTCGGCCATATCCCTTCCAAAACCTCTGCTACACTCAAGATTCATCCTTGGAAGCCATTGTTGAAGAGATTGAAGCTCTTGGAAGCTTGAACACCGTTGAAGGGAGACCTCTAGAACACCATCCACCACCACCATCGTCTTGTTCTTGTCGAAGCCCACGAACCAGGAGGTCAAGGAGGCTATTCATCATCATCTCAGGACTTCTTGAATCTTGAAAGGTAGTCTTGACATCCCTTGTGGCCTAAAACCACCATTACACACACATGCAAGGCTTTATACTCACATGCAAACACCTAGGATGCACATGCACGAAATTATTTTCTGGGTTTGATGATTTCACTATGTTCCTTGATGATCTAAGATGATTAGATGATGTTTGGTGATGATCCATGATGATGGGTATAGGTCTTGTTGCTTAAAATGATGATTTATGGTGATATTGATGCATGCATGTATGATCTAAGGTGTTGTAGATGATCTTGTTGATGTTGGGATAATTATTGATAATGCACAAGTGATGTTGCAAGGTTAGATTGTGGCTTATATGCTTAAAACTATGATTTTTATAAATCTTTCCATTTATAGTAACTTTTTAGTTACAAGTTGATGATTTAGTGTATTTGATGAACATGCATGTATGTGAAATTGCTATTTGGATGATATTATAATGATTAGAAACCTAAGAATGTGATCTTGATGTTATTATGGTCATTCTCAACATAGTTACTATATTTAGTAACTTTTTGGGTAAAAATATTGATGGATGATGATTTGGACTATGTTGACATGATTAGATGATAGTAAATAGCTTATTATGATGATTGGTGACATAAAAATGGGATAGAAGTGGTTAGATTGTTCATTTGGGTGAAATGGCCAAAGTTACTATTTTTAGTAACTTTATTTTTACAAAAACGAATCTATGAATATGTTGTATGATTTAAACATGTTAGATGACTTAATATGTTATAACATGATGCTTAGATGCTAAGTTAGATGGTTTCCGATAACACGTATGCTAAAAATGGAAACTTTCCATTTTAGGAAACTTTTATGTGCCAACATGATATAAACGACTTATGTGAACCCGTATGATGATGTGCTATGTGTTAACATGATCACGTAGGACTAATGAGCGTGCTAGAACTATAAAACCGATGTGCTTTGTGAACTTTCCATAAATGGAAACTTACTACAAATAGTAAGTTGTCCATAGACGCGACCTACGCGTTTTCCACACGACAAACACTTACACGATTGCTACACGATTCACAAACCGTCACACGGTTCACCAACGGGTCGTTGACTTGACACGGTCAACTTTAGTCAAAGATGGTCAACCAGTGATGCCATGCTTAACGCATGGGTTGCACAGTTTATTGAGGAACCACCACAGGAGGATGGTCCTGAATTCGAGGCCGAGGACCTCGAAGAAGAGGACTTTGATGAGGATCCTAATGAGGATTCGGAGGAGGATGATGACGGAGACGCTGCTAGCGATATTTCACACGTCTCTATGGATTCGGACTAGAGGACTGTTGTATTTTGTACTCTCTTATTTTTGCCTAGACGAGCGGGATGTGCTCGAAGAACTTATTATGTATTTCCTTTTGAAAAGTTATTGTACTTCAATCTTATTATTAATGAGAATTATGGTTTGTCTTACTTATTACATGTTGACCATGATTTCTTTGACTTGACAACTAACATGACATATGATCTGACTTCCGACACAACATCTGACTAACATTCTGACTTACTAACATTCTATCCCTTCCGTATAGAAAATATCTATGGCGGGAAGAGGACCACATGCACGCCCTCCTAGACGAACACTGGACGCAGCCGTCATTAAGATGATGGTCGACAGACGAGTTAACAAGATACTGGCAGAGCACGAGGCAAACCGCCTTGCTAGTGAAACCAGTGGCTCGAACAACGGTACTAACACTCGCCTAACATGACTAACATAGTATAGCTGACACGCTCTGACACACGACATTGGTTTCTGACTGACAGGATCACAAGGCAACAACAACAAAGGATGTTCTTTTAAATCCTTCCTGAACTGCCACCCACACAAATTCAAGGGGACTGAGGGAGCTGTGGGGATGCTCCGCTGGGTGGAGAAAGTCGAATCTGTATTCGCCATGTGCGAGTGTACCGAGGAGAACCGGGTTAAGTATGCAACCGGTACGCTAGAGGGACCGGCCCTCACATGGTGGAATACCCATGTTCAAACCTTGGGGTTGGACGGTGCCAACTCCATGCCATGGACCGACTTCACCCGACTACTGCAAGAGGAATACTGTCCTCGTGATGAGATCAGGAAACTGGAAGCCGAATTCTGGGTACTGAAGATGGTCGGCTCTGAGATCGAGCAATACTGCACTCGATTCCATGAGCTGTGTAAGCTATGTCCGGCTATGGTGGCGCCGGAATACAAGAAGGTCGAGCAGTTCATCAGTGGGCTGCCCGAATAGATTCAAAGCATGGTGACTGCGTCTGACCTCATCACCATCCAACCACTGATCAGACTGGCTCATAAACTGACTGATCAAGCTGTAGCTCAGGGCAAGCTACCCAAACGAGGCAAACACCTAAAGCCTCAAGAAAGCCAGAAAAGGAAGTGGGAACCTAGTCAGCACCAGTCTCACCAACCCCAACAACAACAACGATCTGCACCTGCTAGAGCATTTACTGCCACCCAACCCGATGACAAGGGAAAGGGTGTATATCAAGGGAAGTACCCACTGTGCAACCGATGCTCATACCACCACTTCGGGCAATGCGAGCGATACCGTTGCCTGAAGTGCGGAAGGCATGGCCACATGGCCAAAGACTGCAGATCCAGATTCCCTATCAACAACAATCCCAACCACAACCAGAACCAGAACAACAACCAGAACACCTCCAGAGGGTGTTATGAATGTGGCAAGCCGGGCCACATGAGGAGGGATTGCCCTCAGTTGAAGAAGGCCGGAGGAGGAACGGCCAAGGGACGAGCATTTGTGATTGGCTCGGGGGAAGCCAAGGACGATCCTAACATCGTAACCGGTACGTTTCTTTTAAATAATGTCTATGCTAGCATATTATTTGATACCGGTGCCAATAGGAGCTTTATATCTAGTGAGTTTAGCAAATTACTAGATATTACCCCAACACCACTAGACTACAAGTATACCGTAGAGTTAGCCGATGGCAAACTGATTGAAACACAACACATCTTTCGAGGATGCGTCATGGTTTTGGCGGATCACGAACTCGAAATCGATTTGATGCCGGTGACTCTCGGAAGCTTTGATGTGGTCGTTGGAATGGATTGGTTATCCGCTAACCAAGCTGAGATCGTATGCAACGAGAAGATCGTACGAGTAACGTTGCAGGACGGAAAACAGATCTCGATTCAGGGGGAAAGACGGGGAGTACCTCTGAACATCATATCATGCATGAAGGCAAACAAGTATCTGCAAAAGGGATACACTGCCATACTAGCCCTCATCGCAGAGCAACCAAAGAAAGGAAGGAAGATTGAGGACATCGCTGTAGTCCGCGATTTTCCCGAAGTATTTCCCGAGGATCTACCTGGACTGCCTCCGAAACGACAAGTCGAGTTCCAGATAGATCTTACACCTGGAGCAACACCGATTGCTAAAGCTCCATACCGACTAGCACCGACTGAGATGCAGGAACTGTCTAACCAGTTACAAGAGCTGTTAGACAAGGGATTCATCAGACCGAGCTTCTCACCTTGGGGAGCACCGGTCTTGTTCGTAAAGAAGAAAGACGGATCATTCCGTATGTGTATCGACTACAGAGAGCTGAACAAGGTGACGATCAAGAATCGATATCCCTTACCGCGAATAGACGATCTATTTGACCAATTGCAAGGGTCAAGCTACTATTCAAAGATCGATTTAAGATCGGGTTACCATCAATTGAGGATACAAGAAAACGATATTCCTAAGACTGCCTTCCGAACTCGATATGGACACTACGAATTCTTGGTTATGCCCTTTGGACTGACCAACGCACCAGCCGTGTTCATGGATCTCATGAATAGAGTGTGCAAACCTTACCTTGACAAATTCGTAATAGTGTTAATTGACGACATTCTGATTTACTCGAAGAATCGGGAAGAACATGCTGAGCATTTGAGGCTAGTCTTAGAACTATTAAAGAAAGAGCAGTTGTACGCAAAGCTTTCAAAATGCGACTTTTGGATTCGCGAAGTCCAATTCCTTGGACACGTGGTTAATGAACGGGGGATACACGTAGACCCAGCCAAAATCGAAGCAATTAAGAACTGGGAAGCACCCAAGACTCCGACTGAGGTGCGACAATTCCTAGGTCTGGCCGGGTACTACCGAAGATTCATCGAAGGATTCTCGAAGATTGCTCAATCACTGACCTCCTTGACTCATAAGGATAAGAAGTTCGATTGGGGAGGCAAACAAGAAGCTGCTTTCAACTTGTTGAAGCAGAAACTATGTACTGCACCCATCCTATCCTTACCGGAAGGATGCGACGATTTCGTGGTGTATTGCGACGCCTCGAAACAGGGACTCGGTTGTGTACTGATGCAACGCGAGAAGGTTATAGCTTACGCTTCATGGCAACTGAAGGTGCATGAGAAGAACTACACGACTCATGACCTTGAGTTGGGAGCCGTAGTATTTGCCTTGAAGATCTGGCGACACTACTTGTATGGCACAAAATGCACTATCTTTACCGATCACAAGAGCCTACAACACATCTTCGACCAGAAGGAACTAAACATGAGACAACGAAGATGGGTTGAACTCATAGGCGATTATGACTGCGCCATCAAGTACCATCCCGGTAAAGCCAACGTAGTGGCCGACGCGTTGAGCCAGAAGGAAACAACAAAACGCGTGCGTGCTCTACAACTCACGATTCATTCTGAATTGCCAAATCAGATACGAATCGCACAACAAGAAGCCCTAAAAACTGAAAACCTCACTCTTGAAGCCATGCGTGGCATGGATAAGCAAATAAAGGCAAAAGACGACGGAGCTTACTATTTAATGGATCGAATCTGGATTCCACGCTACGGAGGATTAAGAGAAGTAGTGATGGATGAAGCTCACAAGAGCCGGTATTCCGTACACCCGGGCTCTGACAAAATGTATCACGATTTGAAGACAACCTATTGGTGGCCGAACATGAAAGCTGAAATAGCAACTTACGTAAGTAAGTGTTTAACGTGCTCAAAAGTTAAAGTTGAGTACCAGAAGCCATCAGGGTTACTTCAACAACCTGAACTACCAATGTGGAAATGGGAACAGATCTCCATGGACTTCATAACTAAACTGCCTAAGACGGCGAATGGTTGCGATACCATCTGGGTTATCGTAGACCGACTGACAAAGTCCGCACATTTCCTACCTATCAAGGAGACTGACAAGCTAGACAAACTCATTCGTATCTATATAAAGGAAGTGGTCACTCGACACGGAGTACTGTCACACCCCCACCCCTCGTCACCTCGTGTCTGGTCTGACGTCACTGAACCGGTTGCGGAAGCATAGTGGTGATGTCTCCGAGGTGAGGGGTGACTTACTTGAACCAATATCATAAGCACACAGATTAACTTAAAGTAAATACATTACCAAGGTGTCGCAATCACAACCACATTACAACTATATTTATTTAATTACAATACTAATTATTAAAGTGCAAATATCTCAAAAGTGCATCCTCACCGGCTATTACTGCTTACCTGCAAAAAGGTTTGAGTTTGAAATGTCAGCACAAAGCTGGTGAGATCGACAGTTCAATTTAAAACAATATGATATGATAAGCACGTTCTCAAAAGTTCAGTTCTGGATAACCATGGGACCTGTATCTAGTTCCTTTCGGACGTCTAGTCTGTCTCAAGATATTACCCGTCGGTACATATCTTAGTGCCTCATTATCTTAATGTCTATCACACCATTAAGAAGTTCGGGAAACAGATAACAAACATTCACACAAGGGGAGATGCAATCCTCCCAGCGAATGGGGTGTCAACCAATAGTACTATCAATGTTTTCTGCTCGGCCACACATGGGTTCACTAGATACAGTTCAAAATGAGGACTTTCAGTGTCATGATAGAGTTCAGTCTACGGGCCAAAATCCCATGAAATCCCACAAAAGTCACAACAATCACATGAAATCACACAGATATCAGTGATACATATCATATGTTCATTAACAGTTCAACAATGTTCCCCGATGTTTGAAAAAGATTAAAAATAAAAGGGGTTGTACGAAACTCACCTGATGATAATATGGTAGCAGTGTATCACCAAACTGATAGTACAGAGATGATTCTGCATTTAGTTATCTTTAATAAGTTATTTATGTTCTCGTTTACTGATTAGATCCTTCTGAACGTTCAATGTCAAAGACATTGCTTAGTAAATCATCAACTCGATATTAATTATATAATTAATTAATTTAAGGTTATATCATACAATGTATGATAATGTAGGAACCTACATTGAATTAGATTCCTAACACAAAGTTGATGACACTCTAGATTAATCAGAATAATCTCAGATTAACCAAATAGTTAATGTTGTTGATTATAATGCTAAAACAGTTTCTAGATGATTTAATGGTTTAGGAGTGATTAATCCTTATTATTGATTACCCAAATATCATGAAATATCACAATGTAGCATCAGAATAGGTGAAATAACCAGATTTAACATACTAATCTGACTGTTATCACAAACATCAGATAATCATTCCAATGAGTATGTTAATGATTATGATTAATTTGAAACACTTGGATTTAACCTTTGCATTTCAAAGATTAATCAAACTAATCACCTACATTGTCATAATCAAATGGTTTAAACCATTATAATCATAGGTATGATTTCATGCAAACCGGGCATCACAACGGATCAAAACAAGGATTTAACCGTTAGAACTTCGTGTTCTTCGTTTATAATCAATCCTAGCCATCATCTAGGCAATAATCAACAATCCTAACTATCTCATTACGTTCAAAATCAAGATCTAATCAATCAAAATCAAACTAGAAGGTTAAAACGAACCGTTACCTGTTCTGACGAATTTCTGCGCGTATAACAACGATCAGGACTTGAAAATACGATATGTGGTGCGATTTATGGCTTCAAATGGCTTTGAAATGAAGATTTGAGGTTTAAGAGTGAAGGTTTTGCGTCTGGAGGCTGTTTAGAATCGAAAATGGACGATTTTGAGCGTTTCTATGCATTCTGATCGTTTTAAACAAAGTTTTGCCGACATAGTCCCTGGGCGCATAGCCTGGCTCCGGAGGGTTGGGGGTTAGGCGGTACGCCTAGCGTGTTTTTCTTCCAATATTTGATTTAAACTTCGTTTCGCGATTCCGGGAGCATACGAACTCCGTTTTGCGCACGGTTTTCGCCCACGTTCATCATTTTTCACATACTATCAATCCCCAATAACAAAAGTTACTAAATCCTCGTGGATTTCAAGCATGACCAAATGTGCTCACGTCATTAATGCCGAATTCTTCGTACGCAACTGTCACAGTCTCCTCCTGTTAGAGAAATTTCGTCCCGAAATTTAGTGAAAGACTTACGGGATAACAATTGATCATGAAAATAAATGTGGGTATTTCTGTTTCATTTGATCTTCACGTTCCCACGTATATTCGGGTCCACGCTGTGAATTCCACCGAATTTTGACAATAGGTATGCGACTGCGTTTCAATACCTTCACCTCTCGATCCATTAATTCAGCTGGTTCTTCCCTGAATTGAAGTTTTTCATCAATTTGGATTTCTTTCAAAGGTACGATCACGGATTCATCGGCTAGGCATTTCTTCAAATTTGATACATGGAAGACATCATGAACGTTATCAAGTTCAGGAGGTAATTCAAGTCTGTAAGCCACTGGTCCAATTCGTTCAAGAATTTTAAATGGTCCTTCAAATCTTGGTGAAAGTTTACCTCTCTTCCCAAATCTGAATATGCCCTTCCAAGGTGACACTTTCAACATTACTAGATCACCGATTTGAAATTCCAGTGGTCTACGGCGATTATCAGCATAACTCTTTTGACGATCGCGAGCAGCTTTAATTCGTTCTTGAATGAGTGCGATCTTATCAGTTGTTTCCTGAATGAATTCTGGGCCAATGATTTGACTTTCACCTACCTCTGACCAACAGATAGGTGATCTACATTTGCGTCCATAAAGTGCTTTGAAAGGAGCGCATTGAATACTGGTATGGTAGCTGTTATTGTATGAAAATTCAACAAGTGGAAGATGAATATCCCAGCTACCTCCAAAATCAATCACACAGCTTCTGAGCATGTCTTCAAGAGTTTGATTTGTTCGTTCAGTCTGCCAGTCAGTTTGTGGATGATAAGCTGTGCTCATATTGATTTGCGTGCCCAGAGCATTCTGAAGAGTTTGCCAAAATCGTGACATAAATCGACTATCTCTGTCAGAAATGATAGAGATCGTACTCCATGTCGAGATACAATCTCATTAACATAAAGTTTAGCGAGTCGATCCATAGAATAATCTTCTCGGATGGGTAAGAAATGCGCAGATTTCGTAAGGCGATCAACGATAACCCATATAGAGTCATTATTACGTGATGTTCTGGGTAATTTAGTAATGAAATCCATAGAGATCTGATCCCATTTCCACATGGGAATCTCAGGTTGTTGTAGTAACCCAGAAGGTCGTTGATGTTCAGCCTTGACTTTGAGACATGTTAGACATCGGTCCACGTATTCAGCTATTTGTTTTTTCATTCCAGGCCACCAGTAAAAGTCTTTAAGATCTTTATACATTTTATCAGCACCTGGATGAATAGAATACCTGGATTTATGCGCCTCATCCAAGATAATAGTTCGAGAGTTACCGAATAAAGGAATCCACATTCGGTCCTTGAAATATAACAGTCCATCAGCCTTAGTATCGAGTTTCTTATCTAATCCTCTCAGTCCCTCAGCAGAATAGTTCGTTGCTTGTAAAGCTTGTTGCTGAGCTTCTTTGATTTGAGGAATTAGACTGGTTTGAATAGTCATACCTAACGCTTTCACACGTAAAGGCTTGACTCGTTCCTTGCGACTTAAAGCATCAGCTACAACATTTGCTTTGCCTGGATGATAACGAATCTCACAGTCGTAATCGTTCAACAGTTCAACCCATCGCCTCTGTCGCATGTTCAACATTTTCTGATCTAGAATGTGTTGGAGGCTTTTGTGATCAGTGTATATAATACACTTAGTTCCGTATAGATAATGTCTCCAAATCTTGAGTGCAAACACTACTGCACCAAGTTCCAGATCATGAGTAGTATAGTTCTTCTCATGTACTTTCAGTTGTCGAGAAGCATAAGCAATTACCTTATCCTTCTGCATTAGAACACACCCAAGACCTTGACGTGAAGCATCACAATACACTGTGAAGTTATCAGTACCTTCCGGTAGTGTCAAGATATGTGCATTACAGAGTTTATGTTTCAACAGTTGGAACGCCTCCTCCTGTTGAGAACTCCATATAAACGGTTGATTTTTCTGTGTCAATGTAGTCAGTGGCAAGGCTATCTTTGAAAAGTTCTTGATAAACCGACGATAATAACCTGCCAACCCCAAGAATTGACGTATTTCAGTCGGGGTTCGTGGTGTTTCCCATTGTTTCACCGCCTGAATCTTACTGGGATCCACTTTAATACCGTTTTGATTTACTACATGACCAAGAAATTGAACTTCTCGTAACCAGAACTCACACTTGGAGAATTTGGCATATAATTTTTCACGTGCCAAAAGTTCTAGAATTAATTTCAAGTGTTGAGCATGTTCTTGTTGATTTCGAGAATAAATAAGAATATCATCAATAAACACAATCACAAATTTATCCAGATAAGGTCTACATACTCGATTCATCAGATCCATGAAAACTGCTGGTGCATTTGTTAAACCAAACGGCATTACTAGAAATTCGTAATGTCCATATCGAGTTCTGAAAGCAGTTTTAGGAATGTCATCATCATGAATACGTAACTGATGATATCCAGATCTCAAATCGATTTTTGAAAAATAAGTAGCACCTTGTAGTTGATCAAACAGATCATCGATATGAGGTAGTGGATAACGGTTCTTGATTGTCAGTTTATTGAGTTCCCTGTAGTCAATACACATTCTGAATGAACCATCCTTCTTTTTCACAAAAAGAATAGGTGCTCCCCAGGGTGAGAAACCTTTGTCTAACAGTTCTTGCAATTGACCTGAAAGTTCTTGCATTTCGGATGGTGCAAGCCGATACGGGGCTTTAGCAACAGGTGCTGCACCTAGAATCAAGTCGATTCGAAATTCAACTTGTCTCACTGGGGGTAATCCTGATATATCCTCAGGAAAAACTTCAGGAAAATCCTTGACTACTGGGATATTTGTGATTTGTTTGGGTGAAGAATTGTGTTCAGTCACATGTGCTAGGAAAGCATAACAGCCTTTCCTTAAGAACTTCTGAGCTTGCATACAAGATATAATACCAAGTTTTCTACCTGCTCGTTCTCCTTGAACTATCAGTGTATTACCGTTAGGTAATGGGATACGGATCACCTTGTTTTGACACACAACTTCCGCTTGGTTATCAGAAAGCCAGTCCATACCAACAACGACATCAAAGCTTCCAAGCTCAATAGGAAGTAAATCAATATCGAAAAGATGATCATTCAAATTCAAGGAACATCCTTGAATAACATTGTTTGTTTTGATCAACTTGCCGTTAGCAAGTTCAATAACATAAGGAGTTTCTAGTTCTACCGTAGGCAATGAAATTAATGATGCAAATTCAGGAGAGATAAAGCTCTTATCCGCTCCTGTGTCAAACAAAACTGATGCGTATAGATTATTAAGAAGAAACGTACCAGTAACAATATTTGCATCATGTCTCGCCTCGATCGCACCAATCTGAAAAGCTCTCCCCCTAGCTTCAGTTCCCGGATTGGTGTTATTGTTCGGACAGTTTCTTATGAGATGATCAGGGCTTCCACATTTGTAACATGACCGGTTGGTTTGAGTGGTTTGTCGTGGTGCTTGGTTTAGTGTCTGAGCAGGAAAGTTGCAATATTTAGCATAATGTCCAACTCGGTTACAGTTCAGACAAATAGGACATGGTCCCGTGTGATGTAGTGGACACTTATTGCATTTGGGCGCCTGCCCAGTATAAGTTTTCCTCTCAGGAACATTTGCACCATAGTTTTTCACAGTTGGCTTGCTCTGGGTGATCTCAGCCGGAGCCTTCGCCTTGGTTTTGCCAAACCACTTTCGTTTGGTACCTTTTGACACATTTGAGGTACCGACATCACTACGATTATGAACCGTCTGAGGTTTCAAAGACAGAGTACCACTCCTTACCGCCTCATTGGTAAGCTTAGTGGTCAAAAGAATCGTATGTTTCAGGGTTGTAGGTTCAGCAACAGTCACCATTCCTCGTATCTGAGGAATCAGACCCTTAATGTACTTCTCGATTAAAGCGGCTTCCGTAGGAAACATGTCGGGAAGTAAACAAGTAAGTTCATGAAAACGATCGGTGTAAGCAAGACAGTCAGCACCGATCATTGAGTGATTCCAGAATTCCTCTTGGAGTTTTTGGATTTCAGTAATTGGGCAGTACTCTGATCTAATCAGAGTTTTAAAATCATTCCAGCCCATTGAGTCAACTGTAGCTGAACCCAAAGTCTTGGCCTGGGTATTCCACCAGGTCAAAGCAGAGTCTTTCAAAGAACAGGCAGCATAAGACACCTTATGCTCCTCCAAACACTGACTGATTTTGAGCTTAGTTTCCATCTCCTCAATCCACCTTATTAGACCAGCCGCTCCTTCTTTGCCAGTAAAAGTAGGAGGGTTACAGGAAGCAAAATACTTGTAAGTACATCCCTGTCGTGGTGGATCAGGAACAATGGTAGTTGTACCGGTAGTGGTATGAGTTTCAACGTGACCACCAGTAGCATTATGTTCAACATGATCGTGTTCCCCACCAGAACCTGTGGTGATATGCGGTTGGTGTTGTGTCAGAACACCACAAGCAGATAATTGTTCACGCACAATACGAGCTATCATAGCTTCATTTGTTTCTGATCCGCTTGTACCAGCAGGTGGAACAATGCCTGCTCCAGAGTTCACTGGTGGAGTAGTATTCGTTTCCAAGTTCCTAGGTGGAACCATGTTCGCTTCCGGATTGATACGTGGTTCCGGATTTGATTCAACATTCACAGGTGGAATTTGATTCGGTTCAGGGTTTGTAATGTTCTTAGCAGCTTTCTTAGCTGGTCGACCTCTTTTTGGAGCCATTAATCTGCTCACAAGCAGACAATTCTCAGGTCAGTTCAAGAACATTAAAGATATAACCCGTTTTATCACATAAATACAATCCCATTCAGTTACACTGAAAATTTGCATTGACATGTGATATAAGAATACAGTATAACTACATAAATTTAGTCCAGACATGGTTGCACTACACACAGATCACACAATTGATCGTAGTTATACTTAGTCCTGTTAATTCAAAAACATGTAAAAATATTACACAGCTCATAGCATTGTAATATAGATATGTTATTACACATGTTTTTGATAGATTATTATACAGGACCCTGTTATGTTCTCACACAGAATCGTTCTTACACAGAAATGTTCTCGCAGTTCTATGATACATTGCCACACTGGCAATAGATATGTTCTCACACAGGATTTTGATATGTTACCACACAGGATTTTGATATGTTACCACACAGGATTTTGATATGTTACCACACAGGATTTTGATACGTTACCACACAGGATTTTGATATGTTACCACACAGGATTTTGATATGTTACCACACAGGATTTTGATATGTTACCACACAGGATTTTGATATGTTACCACACAGGATTTTGATATGTTACCACACAGGATTTTGATATGTTACCACACAGGATTTTGATATGTTACCACACAGGATTTTGAAATAATACCACACAAGGTACTCAGAGATGATACCGTATCTAGAACATTCACCTGCTTCATAAGAAACAGGTATGACATAAGTATCTCTAATACGGTAGTACCAATGTTCTTTAGAATAATACGGGACCGCTATATCTCATGGCGTATAGTCTGTAGATCCTAGCTAACCTACTAAAGTTGTTCTCATAGCTCCGCCTGGTGGGAGGATTCTCTCAACTCATGAGTAATGTTAAGCACATCTCTCGGTGTCCGCTGTCATCTTGGGGGAAGACCGGTAGTCTTGAGAGCTTGAACTCACATGTGTCGAAGTCCATCACATGCCTGAATCCTCTGAAGTGATGAACTCTGTTTCTTCCCTACATAAGCATTCTTACTTGGTGCTTAAGAATGTCTGGGTGAAGCAATTAGTGCATGGGGTGATAACGTAGCTGGTACATGTGATACAGACTGGGAAGTAGCCAAAGATGCTTCAAATGAATCGAAATCCGAGCTCAAACTAGTGCGAGGAGTATCACCAATTATCACGTATAAAAATATCTGATCAGTATCATGGAATAAATATTGAATAATAAAATTCAACATAAACATGATATGAGACGTCCTCCTATCTTAACGCAACTATTCGTCATTACTGTTGTTAGTGTTTTGCTTGAATTAAATCAAACTAGAATGCACACGTGTTGCAAATTTCAGTTATGCTGGCCACTCATAACTGGAATTTGTACCACCTGATTATCCTGGCTTAATTCAAAACAAGTTTTGTTCAATATTAATGTTCGGTGCTCTCTGTGTTACTATACGAGCCTATGGTTATAGTCTAGGTCTCTAAGTCAACCTAATTCTCTATAACCTGTGGCTCTGATACCACCCTGTCACACCCCCACCCCTCGTCACCTCGTGTCTGGTCTGACGTCACTGAACCGGTTGCGGAAGCATAGTGGTGATGTCTCCGAGGTGAGGGGTGACTTACTTGAACCAATATCATAAGCACACAGATTAACTTAAAGTAAATACATTACCAAGGTGTCGCAATCACAACCACATTACAATTATATTTATTTAATTACAATACTAATTATTAAAGTGCAAATATCTCAAAAGTGCATCCTCACCGGCTATTACTGCTTACCTGCAAAAAGGTTTGAGTTTGAAATGTCAGCACAAAGCTGGTGAGATCGACAGTTCAATTTAAAACAATATGATATGATAAGCACGTTCTCAAAAGTTCAGTTCTGGATAACCATGGGACCTGTATCTAGTTCCTTTCGGACGTCTAGTCTGTCTCAAGATATTACCCGTCGGTACATATCTTAGTGCCTCATTATCTTTATGTCTATCACACCATTAAGAAGTTCGGGAAACAGATAACAAACATTCACACAAGGGGAGATGCAATCCTCCCAGCGAATGGGGTGTCAACCAATAGTACTATCAATGTTTTCTGCTCGGCCACACATGGGTTCACTAGATACAGTTCAAAATGAGGACTTTCAGTGTCATGATAGAGTTCAGTCTACGGGCCAAAATCCCATGAAATCCCACAAAAGTCACAACAATCACATGAAATCACACAGATATCAGTGATACATATCATATGTTCATTAACAGTTCAACAATGTTCCCCGATGTTTGAAAAAGATTAAAAATAAAAGGGGTTGTACGAAACTCACCTGATGATAATATGGTAGCAGTGTATCACCAAACTGATAGTACAGAGATGATTCTGCATTTAGTTATCTTTAATAAGTTATTTATGTTCTAGTTTACTGATTAGATCCTTCTGAACGTTCAATGTCAAAGACATTGCTTAGTAAATCATCAACTCGATATTAATTATATAATTAATTAATTTAAGGTTATATCATACAATGTATGATAATGTAGGAACCTACATTGAATTAGATTCCTAACACAAAGTTGATGACACTCTAGATTAATCAGAATAATCTCAGATTAACCAAATAGTTAATGTTGTTGATTATAATGCTAAAACAGTTTCTAGATGATTTAATGGTTTAGGAGTGATTAATCCTTATTATTGATTACCCAAATATCATGAAATATCACAATGTAGCATCAGAATAGGTGAAATAACCAGATTTAACATACTAATCTGACTGTTATCACAAACATCAGATAATCATTCCAATGAGTATGTTAATGATTATGATTAGTTTGAAACACTTGGATTTAACCTTTGCATTTCAAAGATTAATCAAACTAATCACCTACATTGTCATAATCAAATGGTTTAAACCATTATAATCATAGGTATGATTTCATGCAAACCGGGCATCACAACGGATCAAAACAAGGATTTAACCGTTAGAACTTCGTGTTCTTCGTTTATAATCAATCCTAGCCATCATCTAGGCAATAATCAACAATCCTAACTATCTCATTACGTTCAAAATCAAGATCTAATCAATCAAAATCAAACTAGAAGGTTAAAACGAACCGTTACCTGTTCTGACGAATTTATGCGCGTATAACAACGATCAGGACTTGAAAATACGATCTGTGGTGCGATTTATGGCTTCAAATGGCTTTGAAATGAAGATTTGAGGTTTAAGAGTGAAGGTTTTGCGTCTGGAGGCTGTTTAGAATCGAAAATGGACGATTTTGAGCGTTTCTATGCATTCTGATCGTTTTAAACAAAGTTTTGCCGACATAGTCCCTGGGCGCATAGCCTGGCTCCGGAGGGTTGGGGGTTAGGCGGTACGCCTAGCGTGTTTTTCTTCCAATATTTGATTTAAACTTCGTTTCGCGATTCCGGGAGCATACGAACTCCGTTTTGCGCACGGTTTTCGCCCACGTTCATCATTTTTCACATACTATCAATCCCCAATAACAAAAGTTACTAAATCCTCGTGGATTTCAAGCATAACCAAATGTGCTCACGTCATTAATGCCGAATTCTTCGTACGCAACTGTCACAAGTACCAATCTCGATAATCTCTGATCGCGACAGTCGCTTTACGTCGCATTTCTGGAAGTCTTTGCATAAGGCTTTGGGCACGAGATTGGACATGAGTACCGCTTACCACCCGCAAACAGACGGGCAAAGTGAGCGAACGATACAGACACTGGAGGACATGCTCCGAGCCTGCGTTATTGACTTTGGGAGTAGCTGGGAATCTCATCTACCGTTAGTTGAGTTTTCATACAATAACAGCTACCACACAAGCATTCAAGCTGCACCATTCGAGGCACTTTACGGACGTAAGTGTCGATCACCCATCTGCTGGGCGGAAGTTGGAGACAGCCAACTGACTGGTCCAGAACTGGTGCACGAGACAACTGAGAAGATCGTGCAAATACGCAAACGAATGGCAGCAGCTCGGGACAGACAGAAAAGCTATGCCGACAAGCGACGCAAACCGTTAGAGTTCCAGGTGGGAGACAGAGTGTTACTCAAGGTCTCGCCCTGGAAAGGTGTCATTCGGTTTGGCAAACGAGGAAAGTTGAACCCTCGTTACATTGGACCTTTCGAGATTACAAAACGAATAGGCCCTGTAGCCTACGAACTGAACCTGCCAGTCGAACTGAGCAGTGTGCACAACGTATTCCACATCTCGAACCTCAAGAAGTGCCTATCTGATGAGACACTTGTTATTCCTCTCGAGGAAATACAAATCGACGAACAATTGAACTTCGTTGAGGAACCGGTGGAGATTATGGACCGGGAAACCAAGAAGCTCAAACTCAGTAAAATCCCGATTGTAAAAGTACGATGGAATTCGCGACGAGGACCGGAATTCACGTGGGAACGTGAAGACCAGATGAAACAAAAGTACCCACACCTGTTCGCGGAACCGACAAACGCTAACAACACCAGTTGAATTTCGGGACGAAATTCTTTCTAACATGGGGAGGATGTGACACCCCGTAATTTCCAGGTCAGCTTATTATTTATTTAAATGTTTATTTAAATGCATTATGTACACGTGGCACTAGAATTAGATTAATTTAGTGTGACACGTGGCACGACAGTACGAACACTGGCATACGACTAGATAATTCGTGGAATTATCGACAAACAGCACACACGTATCAAAACACACGAACGTTGGTGAACGTCAAGCACATTGTGTAGCACAACACTCGAAACTTCACGATACACTTCACAAGTCAATTATGGCTAATAATTGACTATTAGCGTCCAAACGACGCTCGAACGATGTTCTACAGTCGAGAAACGGGCAAGAATGGGCCCAGAACCTCAAAACAAGCTTATTGGGCTTGATAATTGGGCCAGGCGGTACGCCTGACCCGAGGCCCTCAAATCAGGCGATGCGCGCGGGTGAGGAATCAGGCGCCTCATCCAAACCAGCCGCGCGCAACGCCAGGCCTAACCAACCCACGCCAGGCGTTACGCCTGGGGCGCCAGATTCGCAAAAATCACTTTTTAAACTTCCAAAACCCATCATCACACCTACTCACTCATTTTAACCAAGCTTGCACTCAATACTCCGGCCACTCTCCTTCCCAAACATCTGAAACACCTTGATTGACACTTTGGAAGCCATTGAAGACCTTTCTTGAAGCTTTGGAAGCTTGGGAGAACCACTAGAAGGCTTGGAAGATCCATTGGCATTGCCTCCTTGTTCTCACTCAAACCTGCTGTCCAGGAGCTCTAGAGCCTGTTCCCATCATCATCTCAGGACCTTTGAAGCTTTAGAAGGTAGTCATACACTCCTTGTAGCTTAAAACCACCATTTCACACACATGCAATACATGAATCACACATGCAAGCACCTATAGTGCACATGCACGAGATTTACTTCTGGGTTTATTGATTTTAAGGTGTTTTATGATGATCTAACATGATTAGAATGCATTTGGTGATGATCTAAGATGTTGTGTATGTATAGATTTCATGTTTTGTTCATAAAGTGTTGAAATATCACCATGCATGTACGATCCATGAGTATTGGAATGATCTTGAGTATATGGATATGTTTATTGATGATGTTAGAAGGATTACCCATGGTTAGATTTGCTTAAAATGGTTAAAATTATGATTTTAATGAATCTTTCTATTTATAGAAACTTTTTATGGTCAAGGTATTGTTTGAGATGAGTTCATGAGCATGCATGTATATGCATGTGCTATTAGTATGATATTAGGATTATTAGAATACTTGGAATGTGATTTTGATAATGTTTATGGTCGTTTTTGGCATAGTTACTATATTTAGAAACTTTTTGAGACAAAGAATTGGTAGATAATGATTTGGACTATGTGAGTATGATTAGATGATGTTAGAATGGTTATTTTAATGAGTTGTGACATAAGAATGGTTTAGAAATGTTAAATGGTCATTTTTATGCAAAAACCACAAAGTTACTATTTATAGTAACTTTATTTTTAGAAAAACCGATTTGTCAACATATTGTATGATTTGAGCATGCTAAATGACTTATTATGTTATAATATGATGTTTAGATGCTAAGTTAGATGGTTTCCGATGCACGTATGCTAAAAATGGAAACTTTCCATTTTAGGAAACTTTTGCGCACTAACATGTTCTAAACGACTTATGTGAAACCGTATGATGATGTGCTATGTGTTAACATGATCCCGTAGGACTACTGAACATGCTAGAACTATAAAACCGTTATGCTTTGTGAACTTTCCATAAATGGAAACTTACTATAAATAGTAAGTTGTCCATAGACGCGATTTGCGCGTTTTGCACACGACAAACACTTACACGATTGCTACACGATTCACAACCGTCACACGGTTCACCAACGGGTCGTTGACTTGACACGGTCAAACTTGGTCAACCCTAGTCAAACATGGTCAAACACGGTCAATGTGGACCAACACGGTCAATGTGGACCGACACGGACAAACATGAACAACCGAAGGTTGTTGGGCACAAACACGAGCACTAACACGAACACTAGCACGGTCACATACACAAGCTCACGAACGGTATGCGATATAGGTTGCCGGTGACCGACGTGCTGTTTTTCTCAAGGAGCTTACGCTTGATTTACTACTCTTATCACTAAGGTGAGTTTACGGCCCCTCTTTACTCTTTTTCAAACGCTTTTAAATAGGGGGAGAATACTAGTTGCATCGAGTCAAACATCTATTACTGTACAAACATTTTGTGTATGCTGGTTTATTGGACAAACATTAAGTGTTGAACTCGTAACAAGCCCTCACAAAGTCTTACCGTTAATGTACGAACAACGTGGTAGATTTGGATGGATCCATTAGGGAATGACTAACCCCACGGGGCACAATGTTGACTGGATGTCATAACCCGTGCAAATTCTGACCTAACTTGCTATGTATACGAGACATAGCGGAGGCAAGGACAAACAAGTCTAGTTCGGTAGTGACGCACTGACACTTTGGGCCTAGGGCTCGGTACTAACATTGATAAACAGCATGACACGCTTTCTTACTATATATGTATATCAAAACATGTGAACTCACCAACCATTGTGTTGACACTTTTTCTAACTTGTATTCTCAGGTAACTAGCTGCGCATGGAACAGGATGCACGTTAAGGGATGAGCTTTAGGAACCGCATGCATTCTGTTGTTTCTTTTGAAAACATTTTAGTTCTTAATGTTCTAAACAATGTTGTATTAAACTATTTACATTTCCGCTGCATGCTTTCAAACATATTTATTTCCGCTGCTATGATAACTTTTATTCCGCTGCAAACTATTTTGTTATGTATGTGTGTCAAACATGGGATTTGTAAACGCATATAGAGGTGTTCTATATGACCTTGAGCTGTGATTCTGGCCACGTCACACCAACGTGGACTGACACCACGAGTGGAAAATTGGGGGTGTGACACAGTCAAACACGGTCAATGCGGACCAACACAGTCAAACACGGTCAATGTGGACCAACACGAGCAAACACGGTCATTGTGGACCGACACGGACAAACATGAACAACCAAGGGTTGTTGGACACAAACACGAGCACTAACACAAACACTAGCACGGTCACATACACGAACTCACGTACGGTGTACGATATAGGTTGCCGGTGACCGACGCGCTACTTTCTCAAGGAGCTTACGCTTATACGCATTCATATCACTAAGGTGAGTTTACGGCCCCTCTTTACTCTTTTTCAAACGCTTTTAAATAGGGGGAGAATACTAGTTGCATCGAGTCAAACATTATTGCTATTACAAACATTTTTGTGTATGCTGGTTTATTGGACAAACATTAAGTGTTGAACTCGTATTAAGCCCTCACAAAGTCTTACCGTTAATGTACGAACAACGTGGTAGATTTGGATGGATCCATTAGGGAATGACTAACCCCACGGGGCACCATGTTGACTGGATGTCATAACCCGTGCAAATTCTGACCTAACTTGCTATGTATACGAGGCATAGCGGAGGCAAGGACAAACAAGTCTAGTTCGGTAGTGACGCACTGACACTTTGGGCCTAGGGCTCGGTACTAACATTGATAAACAGCATGACACACTTTCATTACTATATGTATATCAAAACCTGTGAACTCACCAACCATTGTGTTGACGCTTTTTCTAACTTGTATTCTCAGGTAACTAGCGAGCTATGGATAACAGGAATGCACACTTTAAGGGACGAGCATTAGGATCCGCATGCATTTCTGTCTTATCATTTTGGAAACATTCTTATTAATGTTATGTATTAAACAATGTTGCATTTGACAGTTTGATTTCCGCTGCATGTATTCGAACATATTTATTTCCGCTGCTATGAAATACTTTTCCGCTGCAAACTATTTTGTTATGTGTATGTGTCAAACTTGGATTTGTAAACGCATATAGAGGTGTTCTATATGACCTTGAGCTGTGATTCTGGACACGTCACACCCACGTGGACTGACACCACGAGTGGGAAATTGGGGGTGTGACACCTGGGAAAGCATTGCAGATTTTTGATAGCTCTCCAAATTAAGGTAAGTCACCCGTTACTGTTGAGTTTGTTTAATGTTGTGAAGATGAATCCTATATATTGTGATCATGTGAACAAAACTCAATTGGTGATACACATGGATATGAACCATGTGATGAATGTGATATAGTGATGACCTACAGGTGTGTAGGCATTCATGTTTGCTTAAATTGATATTAATCCACATGAGTGTGGATAATGTTGTTGAAAGTATGTTGAAATGGTTCACTTGAATGTGAACTAAGGAGGTAGTGGATAACTTAGTTGATCTACAATGATGTAGACAACTGTTTGTTATACGTAAGTATAATTGGTTCACTTATATGTGAACAAATTGTGATTAATTTACCTCATATGATTCACAAGGTGTGTGAACATATGAAAGGGTGATAGACCTTATGTTGAATTTGAAGTTAGACACTAATATATGTTATTTGGAATCACAATTGTGTGACTATTTGTTGTTTGTGTCTAATGATGACTATATGTGTAAATAACACATGTAGTAATCTTGTGTTAAATGATTCACAAGGTGTGTGAACATATGAATTGGGAGTATAGTTGATGTAAACACAAGTGAATGTGTTCAAATTGTGTGTAAGTTACATATGTGATTGAACTTGTAGTTAAGGACTGGGTGAGTCCATACTACAAGTGATTGTGTTATATGTGATTGTGGTTATTGTTGTTGTATGATTCACAAGGTGTGTGAACATGTGGTGATCTACGATTGCGTAGATGTTGAATTTGTAATGTTCATGTTTAGATTCACAAGGTGTGTGAACGTATAACTTGCAATTCCAATATAATTGATTCACAAGGTGTGTGAACTAATGGTGGATTGGAAATGTGCATGCTTTGATTCACAAGGTGTGTGAACATAAGACTTGCAATTTCAATGTAATTGATTCACAAGGTGTGTGAACTAATGGTGGATTGGAAATGTGCATTCTTTGATTCACAAGGTGTGTGAACATAAGACTTGCAATTCCAATGTAATTGATTCACAAGGTGTGTGAACTAATGGTGGATTGGAAATGTGCATGCTTTGATTCACAAGGTGTGTGAACATAAGACTTGCAATTCCAATGTAATTGATTCACAAGGTGTGTGAACTAATGGTCGATTGGAAATGTGCATGCTTTGATTCACAAGGTGTGTGAACATAAGACTTGCAATTCCAATATAATTGATTCACAAGGTGTGTGAACTAATGATGGATTGGAAATGTGCATGCTTTGATTCACAAGGTGTGTGAACATAAGACTTGCAATTCCAATGTAATTGATTCACAAGGTGTGTGAACAAATGGTGGATTGGTAATGTGCATGCTTTGATTCACAAGGTGTGTGAACATAAGACTTGCAATTTCAATGTAATTGATTCACAAGGTGTGTGAACTAATGGTGGATTGGAAATGTGCATTCTTTGATTCACAAGGTGTGTGAACATAAGACTTGCAATTCCAATGTAATTGATTCACAAGGTGTGTGAACTAATGGTGGATTGGAAATGTGCATGCTTTGATTCACAAGGTGTGTGAACATAAGACTTGCAATTCCAATGTAATTGATTCACAAGGTGTGTGAACTAATGGTCGATTGGAAATGTGCATGCTTTGATTCACAAGGTGTGTGAACATAAGACTTGCAATTCCAATATAATTGATTCACAAGGTGTGTGAACTAATGATGGATTGGAAATGTGCATGCTTTGATTCACAAGGTGTGTGAACATAAGACTTGCAATTCCAATGTAATTGATTCACAAGGTGTGTGAACAAATGGTGGATTGGTAATGTGCATGCTTTGATTCACAAGGTGTGTGAACATATGACTTGCAATTTCAATGTAATTGATTCACAAGGTGTGTGAACAAAAGATGACCTACAAGGGTGTAGACATTCAAAATTCAAGAGTCAAATTGTTAAATTTTGACTTTTGGGAAATATGATGCACAACTGGAGTTTTGTGTGCACATGTATGTGAGGTGTTAAATTTTAATGATTGTACATGAATGGGTGATTCATGGGGTTTTGAGTGGAAACGATCCATTAGTAGATCGTTTTGTATGTGATTGAATGTTGTTACCAAATTATATTTGGGACATCAGTAGTGTTTCCATATGGTGTTATGGAATACACTTGGAGAAATAGTGGGGTAAACTTACTTAGTTCTAACGAACTAATGGTGATTTAAATGTGGTGTTTACAGGTACAAAAGAGTAAGGTGAACGGTAATGGTGATCGGGATCGAACAAGAAGATTGGAGTGGTGAATCGAAGTTAACTTGTTATAAGTATGTGGATATACTTTGACATGTCTTAATTTTTAAATGATTAAAAAAAATGGGTGTGTTTACAAACAAAACACAAAAAAGTTTTCTGGGACCTAAACAACATTCTTAATAAATGTTTTACATGTCCGGAGGGGACAGAAAGTGACTGGGGTGTCACAATGTAATTATTAAAAATTGTTATAATATATTAGGAGAGAGATGCGGGAAAACAAATTTCAGATTTCACCAGGATGTGACATGTGTCTCCTAAATATACTCCTTTATTAGATTAGTAAGATAAGATGGGGCCAGTTAACATACATACAAAGGGAAAAGTGCGAATCATAGGAAGCAGAACATGTCACGTATCATCTAAGTAATGATTTATCGCCCATAGAAAAATACATTGAAAAACATGCACCGTAGAGAATTCGTTTTTTTGACGTGGTTATTTACACTTTTAGGCGTGGTTGCCACTACATCTAAAAATACTGACGCAAGAAATGAATATCATCTTTAGTCGCGGTCTGGTTGGAATTTTGAATTTCACACAGGACTGTAAATGAACTAAACGTTCAGCGAACAGTTCGTGAACAATTCGACGGAAAGTTTGTTTCTGTTAGTTTGTTTAATTAATGAACGAACACGAAAAAGAAATTTCGTTCGTTTACTTAAATGAAAAAACATTAACAGATACCATGTTTGTGAACGTTCGGTAAGGTGTTTGTCTATGTTCGTTAACGTCCATTTATATTCATTTATTATGTTTATTTGTTAAATTTGTTTTATATTCTTAATTTTTTTTATCTTTAGTAAAATACCATAATATTTAAATTATAAATCTAGTCATTTGAAATTTGTATCTTGTTTAAAACATAGTAATTTAAAGCTCTGATATTTGAATTAATAGTTGAAATAATTTTAATTATGATTATTATTTTTAATTTTTGCTTTGTTATTGATTTGTATATTATGTATTTAACTTTAAGATCATTAAGTTTGATATTTGAGATTGAAAATACTAAATTTCATTTTTAAAGTAATGTGTTCATTTGTGTTTGTAAACTATTTGTGAACAAGCTCAATTACTTAAAGAATGAAGAAGAACAAGATTTTTAGTTCCTAAATGTTCATGAATCGTTCGTAAAAACTTAAAAATTAAACGAACAAATATGAAATATGGCTCGTTCGTATTCGTTTATGACCCTAATTTCCCATACAATGCAATGTAATAAACTAATAAATAAACTAGTCTCTCTTATAATAAACGCATATTTTTTTGACACATGTCAATTTCTTATAGTACTATTGTATCATGTCACATTTTTAAACTATTATTGTCAGATGACATTTTTCTATTCCGTCAATCAATTATCTCTCATATTAAATGATAATTATATTCTTTATTTTATTAAATAATTATAAATATAATGAATATGATATTAAATACCTTTTATATATTATAAAATAGTTTTTAATAAATTAAAAATCAAATCTTTTTTATTAAAAAGCACATATAAAAAATTTCACAAAATATGAAATTTTTCTAAAACTCATAATTTTTAAAAATAAGAAATATTTTAAATATGTAATTCTATAAAAAAATAAAGGTTTTATAAAAAATTAGTTTTTTGAAAAAAAAAATTTATATAACAAGTTTTCATACAAGTGTATATAATATATCAGTTTTCAACTCGTGTAACACACGAAATTTAACATTTAACCTAGTATGATATATACATGAATCATTAGGAGTTAAGAAAACTTTTAGTTACTGATTCATGATGATGACACCAACCGTAGTTATGAGCGGAAAGCATGCATGGGCTAAAGTTTCACCAACACATCCCCATGGCATATTAATTACATAAGGAAATATTTTGAATTTTACATGTTTCGCCAACGGATTTTCTGCTTCGATCGAATCCATCCTAAAGTACTCATAATTTAAACAAAATTATGTTTGTTTTTCGATTTTTTATAAATATAACAAAAATATATATTTACAAACTTAACGCAAATTAGAAAAAATTGGGATTTTATGGTATCGTCATTGGATTTTCGATCGCTATTAAAAATTTAAAAACTTGTTTTTGGGATCGATGGATAATCCTTTCACGATCACAGACGAATTTTCCGTCTGAATTTTCGACATTCATCTTGTTTTAATGAGTGCAAAAAAATTTGACAAGCATATATATATATCAAAATACGTGTACAATTTAATTTAAGGACATATAATATGTTGTAAATTTGTGGGTTTTTTGGATAATTGAGAGTTTTGTATTTTTTTGAAATTGAAACAATTAAGTAGTTAAGTTCTATTAAACTTTTCAAGCTGATATAAAACTCAACAACAACAACAACAACCTTACCTAGTATATTCCCACTTTTAGTAGGGTCTGGGGGGAAGGATAGATACAAACCTTACCCCAATTATGGCTCAAAGTTATCGTTTGAAGTTGATCATCCCAATTATTTTAACGTTACTTTTACAAAATAATTAAAATAACGTTAAAATTACTGTACTTTTACTTTTGCCCCTTAAGGGCCCACACATATATACATTATATGCGTGCATCGCAAATGGATAAAAACAAGTATATATGTATTTATGTATGAATTTCGGGAGAATCGCAAATAATATATCCATATTCATGCTTGGGGAGAAATTGTCTTATCATAGTTATTCTTTTATTTTGAATTTTGACAAAAATGCCGGCATTTGACATACGAATTCTGATATGAATTTTTTAGAAAGTTTAAAACAAAACAAAGTTTAAAACAATTGTCATAATAAACATTTTACCCCGAGGCTGTACCCCTAGACCCGCCAGCTACTAGAACCTTTGTATCCGGAATCATGTTAATATTACCCACAATTGTACTAAGGTAACTTAACACATTCATCCTAGTTATTACTGTGTCTTTCCACTTGAATCATATCTTCTCATTTTCGTCCCAATTCATCTTTCTAATAAGCACCGTCCATAATTATTCATAAGATTTATAGGTAGGCCACACAAAAATCCCAATGCACGCACGTTAGTACGTGCAAACCCTAGACGTGCGTCCCTTACTTCTTCCTCCCCATCGCGTCCTTCTGACACGCTTCCTCCACATCGCCAAAGTGTAACCCTTTTACAGGCGCGTTGCAGATGGTCCAAGGGGTTGTTTTCCTCTTGAACAGTGGCGGTGCTTTGTAGAGACCCGGGGGGGGGGGGGGGGGGGAACGCCCCCCTGTTTTTTCGTTTAGTAGTATTCGTAGTGTAAACTTTAAAAAAAAATTATTTCGCCCCCCTGAAATTTTTTTTAAATATAAGTATTTTATACCAAACAAATTTTTAATATTTATAAACATATAAAACCGATTCGATTAAACCTATAAAGTATAAACCAAACAAATTTATGGGTTAGAAGTTAGAGCCTAATTGATTAATTAATTTTAATAAATTAAGCCCAAGTTGCTTCAAGATCCAGCCCAACCCAAATACCTAATTGCCTAAAACTAAAATTGATGCTTTTGGGAAGGAAAAAAAAAGATTGTTGCCCCGCTTTTCTTCTTGCGTCGGCCGTCGGCTGAATCCAAAACCCACGCGGCCATGCCCCAGTCCCCACGGCAGTTGGCAACACCAGCACCGCAACACAGCACGCCAGCTCGGCTTCGCCGGGCTCCTGCGCTCCTGCGTCCCTCGCCAGTCGCCCCTGCAGCCTGCTTCACAGCTTCAATGCTTCTTCCTCCAGCAATGAAAATATTCAAGAATCGCCTTCGCAATAAGATGTCAGATGATTATCTTGCGAATATCTTGGTGATTTACATAGAGAAGGAAATTGTCGAAAACTTTGACTCGAAATCCATAATCGATGAATTTAAAAATCTTAAAGGTCTTCGGGCTGAGTTGTAATCTTCTTTAAGGTACTCAACTTTTTCATTCATCATGATAATTATTTAGGTCTTTGTTTTTTCTAAAAAATCTACTTTTTATTACTTGACCCGACCTGAATCGCCAACCTGAACATTTAACCTAAGATATACCGTGTTAGCGTTAGGGAAAAAAATTTTAAATGTTGCAAAGTTTCACCCCCTAGACTTTTGGTTAAGCTCCGCCACTGCTCTTGAAATCCTTGTGGCTAAATTAGGGGCTTTGTTTTTTTAAAACTAATGAGATGCTTGAATACCCTAAATCATGATAAACTTAAAACACATATGCGTTACATATTCATGACTAGTTTGAATTTTATGTTGATTATTTTTGTCAACAAATCAATCCAAATTACACTACCAATACAAAACAATCATACAACCCTTTTCTCCCTAAAAAAAATTATTAGAAATACATTAATTATTCTAAAACGTAGTTCTAGCAGTTGATATTGTTGTCTTACAGAAGGGAGGTCACTAATGGATAACGACATGCATACAATATTAAAGTCACATACATATATATATCTCATCTCCTCCAATCAAAAACCAGTTATCCTATCCAAAGGCGAACACATCAGCCCTATCTAGATTATCAAACAATGAATGGTTGTCGCTTAGCTTATTTTGTGACAAATGTACTAAAAATTAAACTTAATTTACTTGCTTCTTTTCATTATCTAATCTTGAATTAAACAACAACGACCTAGCTGCAGCGACAACATTTTTAAATATTCTTTCACCAAAGGATTTCTAAGTCTTTAGGGAAATGGCAACCACTCTACACTCGATGCCGACGACCTCCGCCACCCTCATCGACGGCAGGGCTCCTCTACGTCCGTCGGCAGCCTCCCAATGTGTCATGCTTCCGTCTCCACCGCGCTCTTTGAAGGCCACTGTCTACAGTTAGTTCCACTTTAACTAACACTTCCATTTTACACATACACTAATTAATTAAAGGTTTTGTGATATTACGGTTACAGATTGTATATATGTAACATGTATATATGATCGCAGGTCGAAAGTTAGCCAGAAATGTTGCTGTTATGGCCACCGGAGAGGCGACACCTGAGGCTATCTCCCCTGAAGTTCAAGAGCTCATAAAGCCAGTTCAAGAGGCGGTATGCATACACATTTGTAGTTAAAACTATTCACATTATATATATATATGTATGGTTAATTAGGATAAAGATTCATTGTTAACACACCTTAATTGCGGAAACCCGATTAACTATGACAAGATCAACCCAAATGTTTGGGTTTTTTTTCATGACTTTTATTATACATGTTGGAGACCATTTTATTTTATATGTTTGTGCAAATTTATCACTATTTGGGATTTAAAGCAAGTGTAATTTGCGTTACACTGTTGCTACCACTTACACTAACGTAAGAGCAAAAACGGTGGTGAATTTGCACAAACCCATAAAATACGTAGTCTTGTACATGTATAATAAAGATAATGAAAAAAACCAAAGATTTGGGTTAATCTTGTCGGAGTTAATCGGGTTTCCGTAATTAAGGTGAGTTATTATAGGATCCCAATCTTGGTTCATTAATAGTTAACATGGGATTAATTAACAACTAAAAACATGTGTTGTTAATCTTTATAATGTGTACAGTGGGAGAAAGTGGAAGATAAGTATGCAGTAAGTAGTCTAATTTTAGCCGGAGTTGTTCTTCTTTGGGGTTCCACAGGATTGATCTCGGTGAGCACAACCTCTTGTTTTCATTTCAAGAAAGATACTTTTTAGGAGCACTTAGGGCTTATATATATATACTTTTTAATAGATTTTAAATTAAAGTTTCGCTTGTATTACCAAAGGCCAATTGATTCAGTGGTAAATTCATGTCATTTCATACATAAGGTCGGGTTGAATCCTGCTAGAGCAAATTTGTTTCAGGTTGAGCCTCAAGTTTTTTCAGCTATTAGCTTCCTTTCAGGGAGGTGTATGAGCCCCTGCTCTTGAAGAATAAGTTTCACTCGTATATACTTGTCATGTGTCAAAAAAATTCCAAACATCCAGATGAGTTGTTGACAAACAACTATCTAGGATGGGTGAATTCAATCACTCTTCGTATATTACGATTTACGAGTGCCAAATACTATAAATCACTTAAAAAACTGTCTTAGACACATGTTGTTCAGACATAATTCAGAGTGTCAGTTAAAGGCATTTTTCTTGTAGTTTTAGTTACATCCAGAGTACATAAGGCAACTCATTTTCTATAGAATATAAAGTTGCGTCTATAAAATTACTTTATAAAAACTTATATTATGTAACAAAAGTTGTATTAGGCATATTTTGCTAACATTTTAAGATAGAGCTTTAATTTGAAATGGTAGGTATATTTGACATATTATTTAATTCTTGTTTATATGATCAGGCAATAGACAGGCTTCCTTTGATTCCTGGCGTTTTGGAGCTAGTTGGAATTGGTTACACTGGAGTAAGTTTGATTAGTTTTTTACTGTATAGTATATATAGATTTCTCTGACACAAATATATGTTTGACATATATATGCGTATATATGTAATAATATTCTAACGTTTTAAATATAAATATATATATTCCTGCACCTGCAGTGGTTTGCATACAAGAACCTGGTTTTCAAACCTGATAGGTACGTACATACTATACCCAATTTGAATTATATATATGGAATTTGATCTTAATTAATTTCATAATTAATGACACATAACTTTGGATTTTCAGGGAAGCTTTGGTAGAAAAAGTTATATGCACCTACAAAGATGTTATTGGGAGCAGCAGCTGATTGGGAATATCTAGCGATGGAGCTGATCGATCGAGCTTTTTTTCTTTTATTTCCATTATAAATTTGTACTATGCATGAGAAATGTGGGATTAATTGTATATGAACATCATTTTCTGAAGGCACATGTATATTTATATGTATCCATCCATGTATTTAAATATTTCCATCTTTTTTTTTCTTTTTCCAAATCTTGCCATTTTATATATTTATAATCTAGAGTAAGTACCTGCATGACTCAAAGTACTATTTCATTAGGTTTGTTTATTTGTTTGGTATCTACGTACATCTATTCTCTCAATCATGAACTTCCTCACGCGTTTGAAGTGGGAAGTGGAAAAATATAAATATTATAAGAATTTTACATAAGTTGGTTAGTTGTTAGATTGCTAGCATGTAGTCCACGAGTTAATGCTCAGGATTACCCTCACATTCACCTCTTATATGACGATCTATAACTTTAAAGTCACTTACTCGATTTCTCAGGGTGATGAACTTGACTCTTGCTAGTGCCTTTGTCTGTATATCCGACCATTGTAAATTCCACGAACTAATAATATGTTCAACATTCATGTGATCACTTTCAACAACACCTTGATCGATGATAAGATAGTATATGTTTATATGCTTGCTCCTTCCATCAATCAATAATGTTATCTTTTCTTTCTTTTATCCAGTTAAGTCTTTTTAGCCATAAAATCTGACATGTTACTATAGTTGCTTTCCATAAACTCAAATTAACATGATAATATTGTCATTGTTTATTGTTTCAGAATATACTAATTTAAGTGAATTTCTAATTAAAGTACGTAAATTAAACACCACACCATGCCCATAGTGCGATCTTTCCCTTCTTCTAAATGAATCCCATATATATAACCTAGCTATATATTGATCACAACATTATTTTTAAGTTTTTCATTTTTTTTTGATGAAATTGTGTTGTGAGAGAATTTGATCTTTAATTGTTAGATGCATAATTAAATTATACTAATGAAAAATAATGTAGAATTTTATTTAATTTGTCCTAACTGCAAATTCATTATCAACTTATGATTGTTAGCCTTTGGTTATACCTAACTAAACTGCAAAATGGTTATATATCATCTTTTTTTTTAAACATTTATAAAAATCATCATCATCATCATCATCATCATATATGTGGTTTTCTGCGATCGTATAGTATCAACAAGGTTTTCAGAACTGGAGACCGGAAACCGGAGAGTTAGTTGGCCCAAAATATATAGGCATGCGAAACGGATTCAAACTAACCGGCATGTTTAGCTGGTTTATCGGTCGGACCGGATATCAGTTTTTTTTTAACAAAATTCAAAAAATTAAAATTAAAACTAAATCCTATATTTTTTAACATGATTACGTTTTTTTAAACATTAATTATGTTTATTTAAATGTGTTTCTAATTGTATAATTTTTTTGGAATATAATATATATTTATAATGTTATTCGGTTCTTAAATCTGACCCTATCGGCCTGACCAGTAAGACTTCCGGTTCGATGTCTGATACGATTCTGAAAACATTGAGTACGAGTGCGTGTCGCTTCTTTCACTGATTGGACCATCTGTATTTTGTTTTTAATATTTTATTTTATTTTTATAAATAAGTAAATAACTTTGCATTTTATACACGATTACACGTATGCAAAAATCTAGTCAGTTAAGGTATGGAGCCAATCTGGCTGACGTGGTTCAAACTTCAAAACCTCAAAATTTGGCCAGTTAACGCATGGTTCTCTCTTTCTTCTCCGGGGCACCACACCACTCCTCAGTCCTCACAGTCTCACACGCATTCAATTTATTTTTTCTTATCTTAATTATTTTTATGAGATGATTTTATTCTTTATAATTAAGTTTAGATATTTTATTTTTCTATTCAAAATTTTAAATTGTAATGTTTCCACACATCTCGAATGTTGCTGCAAAGTGTGTGTCTTAATTTACTTAGTTCGAATAAAATTCATTTAAAACGAAGCCGGTTTTTGTTTTGAGATTGAATTTTATTTAAAATTCTGATATTGGTATGAATAGTGTTTTTACTCTTCATACCGTCATTATATTAAAACCGAGTCCTTCAATTCCATTTTTGACGTAATTTCAAATGAAAATTTCTTTTATGCTACTTATGGCTTGAGTATTTAATCCTCATCCCTCTAACTGACACGAGTGTTGAAAAGCAAAATCGCACCGTTGAGCTAGTTGGTTCAAATCTAGTCCAGGAAATAACAAATGACATATTTATTGCTAGAGCAATCGAACATCAAGTCAACGGCATATGAGCCAGAAAAGGGCCTAACTTAAAATATTCATAATTTTATTTGTGTGGATTTACGTGGCTCATTAATTTATTTCATTATATTATAAAACACACGAATTTTATAATTTGTTAATTCACGCATTCGTTTATGCACTTAATCTCATCCGTCACGCTGTCACCTCTCTTTTCCTTTTCGGTCACGCTCCTTTTGCATTACTTACATCACCTCCAAATAGTAAGGGCTTCGTAAACTAGCGGTATACCCGTCCGGTGGCCGGGTATCTTAATGTCATAATGAAATCACTATGCTAAATCTCATTTAAAAAAATGTCTTCTTTAACAACAAAGTACAAATTTATTTAGACAAAACAACGCAAAAGTAGCTAACTGATAAGATACGTGTAATGGTTTGTTAACTATTGATGTTAGTCACACATAAAACACTTTGGAATCTAAACCATCCTCTTAGGCCTTATGTTTGTTTTTGTGTTGGTCTCTCTTGTATTGGACATTTGATGACATCAACATTGTTACATTCGGAATAATTAACCATTAAATTCAGAAGTACATGAACAAAAGCAAAAAAAAATGACAAGTAGTTAAACAATTTAGACATAACAACGTAAACAGATACATATATTGAAAATGTCACCTAATAAACATGATAAATAGCTTAAATGATAAGATAGATGAGATGCTTTGTTAACCATTGATCCTAGTTTTGTATCCGTCCGGTGGCCGGGTAGTTTATGTTGTAATGAAAAAGTTGTATTTATTTGAATTATAAACAAAAGAACAATATTAGTTAAGATTATAGTTTAACTCGTAAGATAGCAAAAAAAAGTCCAACTTTATAAAAAAAATCACAAAACAAATCATTTTGACCAATCACAAGATTAGTATATAGAATCAGATAAAAATTAATGAACACACAAATAACTAAACTTGGAAGCATAGAATCACGTGAATATGTTAATGTAAGTGGATCTCGAGTCAAAAGTAATACATAGAAGAAGTAAAAAATATGACAAGGAATCATGGATGTTGGAGGGACATGATAAGCCAATTGATGCTTCAAATAGATAATCACTAATGGCCTTAATGATTTCCTTCTGATCACAGTATAAAGCAGGCCCTTTGGCCTGATTTTTTCTCTGTCTTGGAGTTTAGAGGAGCAAGAACAACTATAATTGCAGGACGAAAAAATCCCTTCACCAAATAATTGTTCATGTTGATCTATAAACAAACAATGTATGCCCCATCAATTAGGCATCTTTACTTCTAGCAAAACGGATATAAGTTTAGTGGTGATAATCTTTACCTGGGTTTAGTTTTGGGAGGTGCACGAAGATGGTCAATGAAGAACTACTATCCCAAAGATCTATACAATCCATAAGATTCAAATTTATGTTGGATTAAGGTAGATATTCTTGAAACAAAAATCAATTCATGTGACTTAATGCATGACTATTGTATCAAAACATAGGTATAAAAGCAAGCAAGCATATGCAAAAATAAACTATTAACAAACATTGACAAATAATTCATTATAGACTCACCAATTTTGGTTGTTGGACAACAACGTAGTCTGAGCTCAGGAGTTGAAAAAGTGGAAAACGAATGCATGAGTCTTAAGTGAGTCTCCCACCCTTGCTACATAAGATTAGTGAAAGTAAGAATCAACCACTGGAATTGCATCTTTATAAAATGGCCTTAAAATTCCAGATAAAATAGGCATACCCATCCTGAAGATTAGAAGTTAATGAGGTTGTTGCTTTTGTGCTTCAGAACCAATTGATACATCGTGTGTTGTTCACACTTCGTCAAGCTCACGTATCACAATATCTAACACCTTCAACCACAAATATATAAATTATTAAACTTAGAAAATACAAGACAACCAATATGTTACATACTTTGCAACCATGAGTTTCTGAATAACATATAAAGTGAATCTAACATTTATTTGAGTAATTAGGTGAGAAAACATCATTAAACCACGACAGAATAGTTTACAAAGTGAGTGAATATGTAATTGTGTACAATTGTACACTAATTCACAAAAGAAAACCCGAATTATAAAAGGACCAACTCATTATACTTTCCTGAAATGATACCAAAATATTGGAAATCTCATGTGATGATAGATCAGATAAACATGATATAGACTGCAAAAATAAAAAAAATAAAAAAACTTAAATTTCTTTTGATTGATTGCAAAACAAATGATAAATGTGAGTTGATCGAGGAAACCATATTGATATTATTGTTGCATAGTTGTAGATAATAATAAAAAAATGTTTAATGTTAAGGAATTAAAATCTTTTGCATACCCAATGTTCATAGTTGAACATAAACGTACATACACTAGTTTATATCTTCCACATTGTATGCAACTGGAGCTACAATTTCTACAGCACCAAGAACTGCAGAATATAT
This sequence comes from Mikania micrantha, assembly GCA_009363875.1. NCBI lineage: Eukaryota > Viridiplantae > Streptophyta > Magnoliopsida > Asterales > Asteraceae > Mikania > Mikania micrantha. Next base: position 88,730,632 of record CM018696.1, read on the forward strand.
ATTAACAACCATAAACAACTTATTATGATGATCATTTTGCCATTGATGTCAGTATGTGAACTTTTCAATCCCACCAAAGGGAAAAAGGAATACAATTTGAGCTTGGAATTTAACATTAATCTTAATTAGTAATCAAGTAATAAAAACTTTATAGTTTTTAAAATTCAAAACCTATTGTGGCATGTATACAACTTCCACCAACTGCTCCCTATGCACTTGAACATATTCTCAAAGCAAAAATAGCTGCAGTACCTAATGAAGATCCATCAGTGTATCTCTCCAGATCATATGGATTTCTAGTAGTTCTGTCATGAAAAAAAATATATTATTCTCCAATTGTTTTCATTAAGATCGTGATGACAAAAAGTGATATGTAAAACTTACACATAGTATGGATTAACTCATGTAGTTTCTATGGCCAGTTCATGCATATCGACTTTTCCAACCAATATTGTCCCACCGTTTCTTAACCTATAATCCTTAATTAATAAGGAAGTGCGTCTTTGTTAACCTTTCTTATCTCATGCATCCATATTGTTTCACCTGTTTGTTGAAAAACTTCAACAGATTTGCCAACTTTGAACTTAGATTTAACACAGATTCTTAAAATAAAGACAATTATTCACTAACCTGTCTTGAATCCAATTTCATAAAATTTAGCTAAATAATATATTTATAAAATTATTCAAGTGTTCTAACATATTAAGAGCATCCAAAAGTACCACAATGAAATAGAAAATATATGCTCTACCAAGCATCTCTTTTTGGCAATTTCTTCAACTTCCTCTTTGTAGAATTCCTGAACAAAGAACCCGAACTCAATTTTGTTGAACACCATGGAAAAAAAATGTGATTGTTAGCACATTTGGTCTAAGAATACAATGAATTTGTTTGTAACCCTCGATCACCTACATTGTAGCAGCCAGCGACTACGCGCTTCACTCCATAGACCGGAGAAACAAATCCTTGTTCTATGACACTACTCGTTCTCAAATTCATTAATTTATGGATTTTCAGAGCTTCCAAGTTCCAAATCAACTATATTTGAAGATGTTAGGTTTATCGCTAACTTTATCTCTCGTGAATAATCTGGTACAAGGACAGATATAATTGACAAATTCAAATGCTCCTAAATCGATATTAACATCAAAGGAAAAGTGAGATTAGTATTAAATAAAATGAAAATCCATATCATTAAAAAATGTTGGTCTAAGAAGCAATGAAAAATCAGACGGTATTAGTGATACTAATTGAAGAAGAATATGAAAATTAAGGGGAAAAACCATAAGCAGGTTCACAAAGACAAACCTCGAAATTGCTCTGTGGTTGATGAATTCTTCATCGATTGCAATGGGAGAGAAACCATAATTAGGTTTATATTAGACAAGAAACTGCTCGCAACCGTAAGAGAAGAGGAGAGAGGGTGCTCAACTGCTGCTTCTAGAAGGAATTTTAGCCTTTTAGACGGATGAGATTAAATCTTAAATACTTTAAAGGGTCAAGATTTGTCTAAAAATCAGTTATTTTAACAGTGTCATAATAATATATAATTGCTGAAAACAGGTCTAATTGAAATCCCCAAGTCATCCGGTCATGTGTAGTGGTCAAACCACTATCACTCCACGTAGCCGTCATATAAACTTTTTTCTAACGGCATTTGATCTCAACGTGTAAACCACTGATTTTCAGGCCACGTCACTAAGGTCTAGTTACTATTACCTCCGTTGAGACCCCACCACCACCCTAAGAGGAAATCGCACCGGAAAACCCCCTGACCTCTCAAAGATCCTTATTTCGTCTTGTGAGGAATTTGAACCCATGACCTTCCATTTGAAAAGCCAGGGGGTACCGCTAGGACAAAGCCCCTTTGGTTCATATAAACAACTAACATCATTACTTTCTCATCACTTCACGTCATCATCTCATGTGTTATTATCACTCTCTCATCAAGCCCCCATCACCCATCTTTTTTCCCCCTTTCTTCTTCCTTCACGTCGTAACTATAGTCATGTATTTTAATTTGTGATTGGTCATGCCCCAATGTGTTATGATGGCGTGATAGAGGAGGCATGATGAAGGGTGATCAGGAGGCATAATGAAGGGTGATCAAGCCCCTCCTCGATAGTCCTCATGCCTCATTACACATACATGGTCTCACAAGCATGCATATATTAAATACACACGTTTAGAACTCTTCAAACACCCCACATCAAATTATTTTATATTTATATGAATTATTTTCAAACCCCAGATGGTTGGTGTTGTGTGTGTGTGGAAAACGAACCTTGGGAAAGGAAAATCGTGTTTTACTCAAAATCTCACGCCATGAAATCCCGATACTACTTGATTACCTTTTTCCCAATTCCGATTATTATTTTTTTTAAAATGTTGGACCAAATTTCATTACCCGTCTCGAGCACATGGTTCGAGTTTTGTGGCTTAGGTGATTGTTTTGTTTTATAAATTCAGATTGAGTTGTAATTAGATTTCTCAGTGATTAATAAGATTGGAGAGTTATTCCAACATTGGTTGTGATGTGATTGTCGTGATTTTGTTTACAATAAACAACTAATTTTTGGATTAGTGGCGGACCACTGGAGTATCATTATGCCACAAGAAGTACCACCCGACCGTATACATCACCAAGTCACCAGTTTTTAGCGAAAACTCAATATTTTAAGAAAACTCGCTTGTGAGATTCGAAACCAGGACCATTTGGCCCTGAGTCATATTATCATCAAAATACTACTAGATTATAATGAGTTTGATATTCCAATTATTATTTATCTTAGATTAAACATGAAACAAAAAATAATTTAAACAGTAAAAATGTCTTTTTAACTTTTTACTTATATTCGTTACTTTTATTCACTGTTTTGAAAACCGGACCAGACCTGCCGGTCGGTCCGGCAACCAGTGGTCGGACCGGAAAACCTGTGGTCGGACCGGTGGTTGAACCGGTTTTTTTTTATTATATATATATATATTTATAAAATTATCCGGTTCTTAAATCCAGTTTGACCGGTCCGACCGGTAAGAAGACCGGTTAAATGTCTAGTCCGGTTCTGAATAAATTGCTTTTATTCCCCCCCCCCCCCCCCCCCCCCCAAAAAAGTTCAACTAACTAACAATATTTAACATCAAAACCTTATACGCTACAAAAAAAAATAATAATAATAATAATTAGGTACCATAATAATGAATATTCCTTGATATTCCGATGTTAAAATAAAACTGGGTCCAGAAAGATTGTAAGCCGTGAAGACGGTGTGTGGCCTCTGAAAAGCAATAACTCCAGCAAACGTAATTCCACAACACATAATAACAATGTGTGCATTTTAGCATGTACCAATTGAATCTTAACCACACCATTCCTATTGCAATTCCAATATAAACTCATCTTCTTCCTTCTCGCTTCTGTAAATGGCTACCGCTACTGCATGGAACCGTGTCTCACTTTCCAACAATGGAGTCGCAATCTCCACCAACAGAAACCAGCTGAAACCAGCTGCTGCCTTAACACTTGGGAAGACGCAAATTGCTCTTCATCAAGGACTTAGGGTTGTGTATAACGCCAGGCTGGTTAGGGCAAACAGAGATCATAATGTCAAACCTAGGAAGTTTGTCGTTTATGGATTGGGGATGAACTTGATATTTGTTGCAGCAGAAGTCGGTCCGTGGAGCAAAACCGGTGGACTCGGTGATGTGCTCGGTGGCCTTCCTCCTGCCATGGCTGTATGATCTGTTTATTACAATATTATGCTATGCAATTGAACTTTTGATTGTACATCGTTGTATATTGCAGTTGAATGATTGAATCTGTATGTATAATCATATAGGCAAATGGTCATCGTGTGATGACAATTGCACCTCGTTATGATCAATATAAGGATGCTTGGGATACCGAAGTAGAAATTGAGGTATGCGATTACTGATTTTGTAATCTGTATGTTCATTTCCTTCAAGATATAATTAACATACATACATGTATAGCTCAAGGCTGGGGACAAGACAGAAAAAGTGAGATTCTTCCATTGCTATAAGAGAGGTGTTGACAGGGTGTTTGTGGATCACCCGATGTTTCTTGAGAAAGTACCGATTTATGTGGTTTTTGATTTTCGCATTACATTTACTCTTTCTTGAATCGGAAAATTTTGATGAAATTTATGTTTTTCCAGGTTTGGGGAAAGACTGCTTCAAAGGTTTATGGACCAGTTGCTGGAATAGACTACCAAGATAATCAAATTAGATTCAGCCTATTATGTCAGGTCCAATATCATCTTCCCAACTTTTTCCTTTTTCTTTTCCAAGAATCATGCAAAAATCTTGATTTTGTGAGTTTCAGGCTGCTTTGGAAGCACCAAGGGTGCTGAACCTGAATAGTAGTGAATATTTCTCAGGACCATACGGTATGAATACCATCATGTTCTTTATAAGGCCAGATCAACCTCTTTTACCGCCTAACGTGGAATCTTACACATATTAGAATTAGAGGGGCCCCTTAAATATGAGGGCCCCAAGCTTCAGCTTATATATTTGTATAGTCAAGCCACCTCCGCCTCTTTATAAACCTTTAATTTACCAAGAATATGAAAAGAATGGTATTTTTTTCATTTGGTGCAGGGGAAGATGTAGTCTTCATTGCTAATGACTGGCATACCGCGCTCCTTCCATGTTACTTGAAAAGCATGTATCAAACACGAGGATTATATATGAGTGCTAAAGTAAGAACCTTTAACCATAATTGTTAGTTGTATTTGAATAATAGAATAAAGAAATGTAATAATAGTCAAAGTATAAGGACTAATAGTGTCAATTGTTAAATAAAATAGTTCGTTAGTTAGTTAGTTTTCAGTTGATTAGCTTCAGTATAACAACTGAATTGTAGTAGTGAAAGAAGGCAGCTATGAAATGAAAGCTTCTTTTCTCCTTTGATTCTTGTTATTCAATTTGTAGCTAACAATAATTAGTTTATTTCAAGTGTCATACTAAAAAATAATTTGATTTAATATTCTAATTCAATGCAGGTTGCCTTTTGTATCCACAACATAGCTTACCAAGGCAGGTTTGCCTTTGCAGACTTTGAACTGCTCAATCTTCCAGACGAGTTCAAAAGCTCTTTTGATTTCATTGATGGGTAATGTTTATATCATTATACCATTAGCTTTTACATACCATATGAATATATTAATAATTTCCATTTTTTGCAGATATGAAAAACCAGTTAAGGGAAGAAAAATTAACTGGATGAAAGCAGGAATACTGGAATCACACAAGATCTTAACAGTTAGCCCTTACTATGCCCACGAGCTTGTTTCTGGTCCAGACAAAGGAGTGGAATTAGATAATATCCTAAGGAAAACAGGCATCCTGGGAATTGTCAATGGAATGGATGTCCAGGAATGGAATCCCATGACTGATAAGTTTACTAGTGTCAAATTTAATTCTACCACAGTAAGAACACCAGCTGCATGAAGTTATAAGAATGATAATTATATTACTTAACTAAATAGTACCTATTTTAATAGTAATTATCGTTTTATAAATAGGTTATGAGTGCAAAACCGCTTATAAAAGAAGCCCTTCAAGCAGAAGTTGGATTGCCTGTGGATAAAAATGTTCCAGTCATAGGATTTATAGGTAGGCTTGAAGAACAAAAAGGTTCAGACATTCTTGCTGCAGCCATCCCCGAATTTATAGGAGAAAACGTTCAGATAATAGTTCTTGTGAGTTGCTAGTTTTGATCAAAAAAATTTTGCCTTGTGTTTTAAACTTAATTACATTGAATTTTTATATTTTTGTTTTGTTTTAGGGGACGGGGAAAAAGGCAATGGAGAAGCAACTGGATGAATTAGAGATACAGTATCCACTTAAGGCTAGAGGAGTAGCAAAATTTAATGTGAAATTGGCTCATATGATCATAGCTGGAGCTGATTTCATAATAGTGCCTAGTAGATTTGAGCCATGTGGTCTCATACAGTTGCAAGCAATGCCTTATGGATGTGTAAGCATACAATTCATATTTCATAATAACTCGTGACGAGTGTGACATGTGAATAAGTAACTAATTATTTGTTTTTTCTTTTTTCAATTTGTGACTTTAGGTACCTATTGTTGCATCAACAGGCGGGTTGGTTGACACAGTGAAAGAAGGCTTTACTGGATTTCAAATGGGTGCTTTTAACGTTGAGGTAATTATATTATGTTTTTATTATATAATTAAGTCCTAAGTTTAAAAGAAAACCATATTGGCAGTGTGAAACAGTTGATCCAGTAGACGTAACTGCAATTGCAACGACGGTTACAAGGGCATTGGGGGTTTATGGCACTCCAGCTTTTTCAGAGATGATTCAAAACTGTATGGCACAAGAACTTTCTTGGAAGGTTAGTAATACTTTAAATTAAAACGAATTATGTGTCTACAATAAATAAATAATAATCATGAGCTGGGGGTCTCTTCTGAAACAGCCTCTCTACCCTTCTGAGGGTAGGGGTAAGGTTTGTTTTCATATCTCCCCCAGACCCTACTTTTAAGTGGGATTTCACTGGGTATGTTTGCTTGTTTCTAATAAATAAATAAATAAATAATAAATTTGATGGTGTTGTGATCAGAAACCTGCAAAGAAATGGGAAGAGGTGCTTCTGGGTTTGGGGGTGGAAGGTAGTGAGGCTGGAATTGAGGGAGAAGAAATTGCTCCTCTTGCCAAGGAAAATGTGGCTACACCTTAATGAAGCCAACACTTTAGAATGATCTCAAAACATAGCAATATTATATATGCAATGCTAACCCGACCCGCACATAACCGACTAATCCAGGCTAACCAAATGAGAGTTTGGTTTGATGCTTCGACCACCGGTTATTGTAATCGAGTTGAAAATTCCTTTCTTGTATATGGCAATTTTTATTTCATTATATTTGGAGAGGGATGAGGAGGTATTTAGCGTTCATTTTGCTTTCTCAGTAATAAAATGTCAAGTTATAAATCAAAGCTTTGTCTGATGATGTTTAGAATTATTATACCGCATATGGGTGCACACCACTTCCCAACTACCACTTATACAGATTAAAGGTAGTGACATTACCAGTAATTTAAAAAGTTTTTTTTTTGGATGGATAATTTTTAGATCACTGGAGTATCATCATGTCACCAGTAGCATCACTTGATCATATTCACCACCAAGTCACCAGTTTTTAAGGAAACTCAATACTTTAATAAAACATCAATGTGATATTTGAGCCTAGTACTTTACGAAGTACAATCATTAATGATCTATCAAGCATACGAGGTTATACATTATTTGTAGTTTTTAAGTTATCAACCTTTTGGTATTACAGAATAACAGTTTATTGGTCTCTCATTGATATTGAAAACATATTTCCTAAATGTGCTTTGCACATTAGTAAAAAATATTCCGTGCATGATAGTGCTTTGGGCAGTAATTCCTGATAAGAACAGAACTATACATGAAAATATAAGATTTTAAGTTGGTAATTATAACTCGTCAAAAAGTAAAAACAACGTTTTGAAAATTGTGAATAAAAAAATGTTACTAGTGCGAAAATAATGAGCAAAAAGGAAGTTTGCTTCTTATACGTATGTACTGTGTAAAGCTTCCCATCAAGGATTCTAGAAAGCTTAAACATAAATCGTACTTTTTAGAATCTTATCTTACTATACTAATAAACAAAGATATATTTTGTCACTTTTCATGTTCTTACAACACTATTGCCACGTGTCATTTTTTTATCAAATTCATTCCATTCTCTCATAATAAATAATTATATTATCTTTCTTATTAAATAGGAAAGTTTATAAAATATAAAAAATTTAATATTAATTTTTAAAAAATAAAAAAAAAAATTTATTATCAAAGTTAAATAAAAAAAATTCTATAAAAATGACTTTTTTATAAAAATAAAATAAACTATAAACCAATGTTTAAACACTAAGATTATTATAAACCAATGACGTCTTTTAAATTTATTTTAAAAATCAATGTAAAAAAATGATAGACAAAGTTACACTTTTGGTCCTTATATTTAACATAATATTTAAATTGAGTCGTGAAAATTAAATAATTATACAAATTATATTTTTTACTTTCTTGATTTATAAAAGTTTGTTTTTGATAAAATACAAACTAAAACTTTATTATCAATTAGTTCAAAGATAATAATTGTTAAAATTAAAAATATCATATATCATTTGTATAGCTATAAAGTTTTTTATTGTTATTTTATTACTTGAAGTATTCATTAATATATAAAATAATTATTTTATCTTAAAATATCATTTTATAATTTTTAAAATTATTACAAATTATTTAATATTTATATTATACCCGTGTAATACACGGGATAATAATCTAATATCATAATAAACAAGTGGATTGTTTAGTACATAAGACGAAAATACTGAAAATACATAAGTATATAGGTATATTGCTTTAGCTATAGTTAGTAAGGTGGTTGTATAACCACATTCTACTACTTAACATTAGTCTTTTACTCTTTTATACTATATTATTTTCTATACTATTTTTTTAACATGTAACATGTCAAATTCTTATTGTTTATACTCTTATTAGGCAAATTTCTTCCAATTACAAGATTTATGTTGTGTACTTTGACAATCTTGCGAAAGTTACCACTTATATATTTCTTTTGTTTTTTTTATTAAACCCTTCATTTTTCAAGTACTTTACATTTAACCCTTAAACTCTAATATTAGTATGCTGAAATTTAATAGATTATTCCTCTCCTTTTTTACAAATTTTATATTTAGGTTTAATACCATATGCAGTGACCTCATGTGTTTCTCTTGGTGTACTTAAAAGTTAACACCGTCACTTTTTATGCCAAAACGCGTGGCTTCGATTCCTCATCCCACTTTTCCGTATTTTATTTTGCTAGTGCTCAAAGAAAGTGTTGATGGTTAAACTCAACATGTTTTTACCAATTATGATCAACATGAATATACCTTTATAGGTTGTTTATTATTTATGTTTTGACATTAGATACAAGGACATCATAACATCATATGCTTCTCCTTAAATATTTGATCACGTCAAAGTTAACGCGCGGTCACATCCACGTAGTTAAATTTTATTTGTGTTCTTGTGTTTTTTTTATAAAAAAAAAAAAGGAAAGTGAAATAAGGATTTTTTATTGTAACATTTGTTTTTTTTTTCAAGAATGTGTTGTGTCGAAATTCTAATAAATAAAAGTTCGTTGCGTATTATTTAATTAAATTCTACTTAAACGTTGTATAAATCATAAGACCCAAATAATCAAAGATTAATAGAACAAAATAAAAGTGATATATACATTAGATAGCATTCAAAAACGAGTAATTAATTTTAATCTAGTTGATATGTACGCATGTATATATATAAACTTCTACAAAATATATATATATATATATATATATAACCTTTACAAATAAATATATAATTAACTTTTATAAATAAATTGATTTTATTAGAAATTAATTAAATTTATTTTATAAAGTTTTGAATTAAAAATAACAAAGAATTAAAATAGAAGGGCCAAATGGTAATTTTAGAAAGTTGAATTCAATTACCAGCCCACAACCGTCCCCCACACCTGTATTTCCGGCCACCATTTCCGGCCAAAATCCGGCCACCACCGGCTACGCAATCCACACCCGAAACCGACCCAATCGGACCCCAATAGAATTCTCTCTAACTCACTGCAACTCTTGGAATCATCCTTCGAACATCCCCGAACTGAGACTACTTCGAACTTGATCAAATCTTCACGAAATCAAGTAAGTAAATGATGTTTTTTGATCGGTTTTAGTAGTAGATGAAAAGCCCTAATGATTCAAACGCTAACAACAGCTCTACTAATTGAATTGGAATCGAATTCGAATTAGGATTCATATGGATCCCCATTCGATTTGAGCGTTTGGTTAAAATAATTTTGGAATGAAACAATCTTAGACATAATATCTCCCAGCCCCGCGGTTAAGACTCACGTCGGGCAAAGGGCAGGTCTCAGGTTCGAATCTAGGCGTAAACCGGTTTTGTACTTAACCCCATATTTTTCCATTTCTTTTAGTTTGCTAACCAAATCAATCTGTAAAAAAATTAGAATTTTTCAGATTGTATTTATATTATTTTGCTATTTAAATTGTATTTAAATAGTTTAAAATATACTAAAAATTCCAAATCAATTTTAAAAATCCTAAAAAATTTAAAGAAATTATAAATAATCATTTTAAACATTCTGTACAAATATTAAAATTTTTAGAATATATTTCTATTATTTTGCTATTTAAATTGTATTTAAGTGATTTAAAATATAAAAAGAATATCAAAACATTTTTAAAAATTTCAAAAAAGTTCCAGAATTATATTTGATGTTTATAAACATTCTGAAAGATTTTAAATAATTATTGGACTTTATTTTTATGAAAGCAATATTTATATTGTTTAAATAAATTTTAAAAGGTAAAGATTTTAAGAAAATACATATACATATATTTTTGAATATTTTTAAATTAATATTCTGAAATATATTATAATAATATAGAATAATTTTTTATTGATAATTTTTAATAAAATATTATCTAAATTATTATCAAGTTATGGAACATGAAAACAATATATATAATTCAAGGATTTGAATTACAAAACTTGTAGAAATATTTTATTTATTCTATACAAATAAATTAATATCTATACAAACATTTGGATACATAAAACATTATAATTAAATCTTTCTTTCATAATTATTTACAAAATTTAAAAGAGAGGCTTATAAAATCCAAATTAGGATTTTGCCTTTTAGGAAGGTCCACTAGAATTGACATAGACATTATAGGTTTATGTGAACTCTACAATTTATATAAAAATCATGTCACAATATAGGGTGATTTGTGACTTCACAAGTTTCTATCCTACTTAATAACTTATTGGGTTCAAAGATAGAAAAGTGAATTTTTGTCATACTTCCCTTTTTACTTTTGTAAGTTTTGGGAATGTCACATATGTCTTATTTCAAATCAATGTAATCTTAGAGTCAAAACATGACGCAAATTACTTAGTTTGGTATAATGGCCTTAAGTGTTGTGTGATTACTTGAATGATAGAACATGTGATGACTTTGAATTCTTGTATGCATATTCATTATACACAATAGTAGCCTAAGAATGGTTAGATACCTTCTTCGCTTAGACTTTGGTCTTTGTGTTAAAAAGTGAAATGTGTACATTTGCACATTTGTAAATTAACTAACTTGATTAAGGTCTTGCAAACCTTGATTTATAAGTAATGTTATATTACATGTTTGAGGACAATTGTAAAGGACAAAGAACATTGGAAAGGATTTGATTACTTATACATGATTGAATGACAAATACTTGTGATAAATTGTTATAAATTCTTAGGTTTAGCATGCTTCTAGAATATTTGTAAGAACATTGACTTAGGCTTATTACCATTTGGAATTTGTCTTGCATCTCTTTATTTATATATACATATTACAACTTGTATGAGTACTCACCAACTATATAAATAGTTGATAAATTATATTTTATATATGTAACAGGTAATTAAAGATGAGAAGACATAAGCTAGGCATAGTAGACCTAGTTTACTAATTTAAAATTGTTTATGTTATGTTGAACTTTGCTTATGTAATGTTGGATTTTGTGATTTCTATGTTTGAATGTTGAATGGTTGTTTGGATATTTTAATATGGTTGTTTAAATATTTAAACTTTAATAATAGCCCATGAGCTTTTGAACAATCACACTCACGCCCCAACGTATTTCGTCGTTGGTTGGGGAGTGACATTTATAATCTTTTATTCTAACCTTGTCTACAAAATAGAATGAAGTTGAAGAAAATGAATGATACAAATATAACTTATAATAAAAATTAAGAATTGTATAACTATAAATTTGTTTGTTTTTTTCCTTCTTCATTTCAACTCTTGAATGCATACAATTATTCATTCTTTTTCCTATTCTTTTGAAATCTAAAAGCAAAATAAAGTTATATTTTTTCTCTTAAACCTTTTCTTTTCTCAATTTAATTTCTTTTTACTTTTTTTCTTGCCTTTATCAAACTTAACATAGCTTTAGGAATAAAGTACATAATGAAATCGAGAGGTCTTTGAACAAAAAAAAAATAACAGAGATTGAGTAATAAATATTCTTTTGATTAAAGATAAACTACCAACTTACTTTCTCGTGTGTTTCAACAGGTCGCTACGATTGAAACTCACGTGTTTTAGTTTAAACACTGATAAAAAAACATGATTATGCCCCGTACATTGTGGTATAAGAATTTTTTAAAAAAAGTTAATTTAATCAAAAAAATTCTAAGAAAACTCAAAGGTGACATCACGTGATGTAGCTTGTTTTACAAAATTAATGACTCACGTTGCGTTAATGATATTAGACTGGTTAAATACATAAAAAAACATATGTAATTATGATAATAGGTTATGTATACTGAAACAGAGATTAAAAACAATTACATAAGGATACAATTGTTTTTAAGTGGGTGTAGGCACGATTATTTTTTAAATTAACGAACAAATGCATAAATGAAAATTATATTATATATATACTATAGTGGATAAATTTTAAACTTTATAAACTCAAAAGCTTCAAAGTAAGGACGATTAGAGAAATAAATCCAAAGAAAACGAAGAAAAATTAAAGAACATATTGAAAATATATCAGATTACACGTATACAACAAAAATATATCTTAAACTTTAAAAGACTTAGAAAGGTGAAATTAATATTTTTTCGCAAGGTCATGTCAAGAAATAAAGCTTGAAAGAAAAAGATAAAAAAATATTAAAGAAAAAAAATAAAGGGAAAAATTGATACCATGACGATTCGAACATGTTGTTGCTAAGAGTTTAATGTGTAAAACAAGTACCAAACACTAGGGGTGTTCAAAAAAATATGAATCCGAAATATCCGAAAACCCGAATCCGAAATATCCGAAAAAATCGGATATCCGGAAGTTCGGATATCCGAAATTTCGGATTCGGATACCTATTTTGAAAATTTTAGGATAGTTCAGATATCCGATATCCGAAATAATTTTTTTTCGGATATTCGGATACTTTTTTCGGATAATTTTTCGGATATCCGAATATTTTTCGGATATTTCGGATAATTTTCGGATATCCGAAACATATTTTTTTAAAATTTTTTATTATTTTTTTCTGATTTCGGATATCCGAATTCGGATATTAAAAACCACTATCCGAAAATGAACACCCCTACCAAACACCACCGCGCGACTACATTTGTTTTTTATTTATTTGTTGGGCTTTACTGCAAACAGTGACCATGGTTGGGTTGCAGAACATCACATGTGCAGGGTGAAGGGCCAGGAATAGGGCCGTGGTCAAGTCAATAAAGTGGTGGGTTAATGTTTTTGTAATCACGTGTTGGACCACTTATTGCAACCAATTTCTTGGTCCTAGAAATTTAACAACTCAAGTCGTTGTCACCTTCTTTCAAATTGAAATTTTGTGCGGCATATTAGTTGTACATGAACAATTTCTTGATTTTGTGCACCCAAAATTGTTCATATTTCTGCACGCTTTCATAAGATAGTACTTCTATGTGGGTATAGCACATTTTTTTCCCAAGAGTTGTGCGCTCGGTTTGGCTCAATTTGCTTATTACCCTCCATTGAAACCGAATTAATTGGTTATTAGTTTCTTTTCACTGATCGGTTTATGGTTTTTCGGTTTTATAGGCAGCTTCTAGAACTAGTAATACAAGCCCATGTGTTTAAACTTATTGTCGTTGTCAATCAGTCAAATCCACTTTCAACCGCACATTATCTTCAAGAAAACTCTAAGGCGGTGTTTGCTTTTTAAGAGGTAAAATGTCTGCGGACCACATCGGCAAACATCTATAGGAGAAGAGATGTACAAATGTATGTATTCTGCAAGAAAAAGTGTGTGTTTTTTTTACGTCTGTCAACTTTTAAAATAAATTGGTGTTAATGTACGGTGGGGGTGATGGGGGTGACCGACGGTGGTGGAGGTGGGTGGCGGGGGTGGATGGTGGTGGGTAGTGTCTGCAGACCTTAGAATATCCTAGAAATGGTTGGTCCACATCTGCACCAAGAAGACATTGCGCAGACGTTTTTTAATGAAACGTCTTCAAAAAACAAACAGTCTGCATAAGTCAACGCCTGCGTGTGGTCTATACGGCGCAGACAAAAGAGGCTACGCAAACTTTTATAAAAAAACAAACAAGGACTAAATTTGCGCATCCTCTTCGCATAGATCCCCACTCTCTTTGAATTCAGGTTTGATTTTTCATGTAAAATTACATGTTTTATCTTTGTATATGATTCTTGTTGAACAATTTAGTTTCAATAATAATATCTTGTTATAATACCATGTCTAATAAAATTAGACAAAAATAGGAAGAAAACATGAACCACCAGTTGATTCAAAGATTGCGTGAATATAATTATCACTCAACACTTTGTCTTTATCGATCTTAAAAAAGGGCGTAAGACTAGACTACAACATGAACAGTTGTACGTGATGTTTTAGTGTAGGTTTTTTATGAACAATTTAACTTTGAAGGGTATTATGTGCAGTGGTGGATCTAGAAAATTCTTTTATGGGGGTCGGAATATTTTTTTGGATAAACATTTATCATTAAATATTTTATTTTTTTGACCACTTCGAAAGAGGTCGGGTCGGATCACCCAAAACATGATAAAACTAAATTAAATTACATATACATACTAAACAATGTCAAATAATCAACTCATTAATTATGTTTTATTTTTTTAAGTGAGATATTAATGATTAGGTATTGAGTTAAATTATGAAATATTAACTGAGTTTAACCACAATTAATGTATATTGCGTTATTTGAGTATTATTTAATTATTTTTGGCTTTAAAATGATTTTACATTGGTCTTCATTTGGTTTGTCAAATTTTCATGGGGGTCGGGGACACAATTTCTTGAGGGTCGGTCGAGATCGGATCGTATATACAACATTAAAAATCAAAAGTTCATGGGGGTCGGTCGACCCCCATACACACCTATTAGGTACGCCCCTGATTATGAGGTCATATTATTGTATGATTTGTGTTTATCTTAATCTCAGGGGTGGACTTGGCATGTGATTATGGCGATTGACCAGTCCCTCATAAACTTTCTATATTTAATGTTTTATAAACGCGATTCGATCTCAACCGACCCCAAGAAAGTTTTTTCCGACCCCCATGAAAATTTGATGAACGCGATAAAGACAATTTAAAACCATTATAAAGAAAAATAATGATAAATTAATACCCAAATAAACCAATATGCATTTAACTCAATACATAATTACTCGTAGCCCACTTAAAAAAGTACAAGACCCCATTTGTATATTGAGTGATTAAATTTGACGATTAGAATTCATGTTCGGTTCCCTCTTAAAAAATAGATAGGAGGAAAAACTTACAAATATTTAGTGATTATTGTATAATTTTAAAAGTTGAAATTTATTAGTGTGATGAGAAACATAGTTGATTTGTGTATTATTTGTATATCAATGTAATATTAAACAATTTTTTAAAAGAAAACTTTGACCTTCACCTTTTTTTAATCTTCAGTTTGTCAATTTAAATAGATTCATTCGTCGAAAGAAAACCAAGTTTATCATACCATCCTAATCTTTGATATGATAATTTGTTTTACTTTAATTATTTATTTGTGATTTAATTCAATTTTATCAATATTTGGGTAATCTGACCCGGCCTCAAGCATTCGGACAAAAATAAAATACTTAACGACAAATCATTATTCAGAAAAAATTCATGACCCACATAAATAGAATTTCTAGGTCCGCCACTTATTAATCTTACCTGAATGGATTGTTTTGAATACTTTAAACTTGCAATTTGATGTTATATTTGAAATGTAGCTAATTGGTGACTTTTGAGATATACTTTGTTAATCTAGGTAGTAGGCTTTTATTATGAATGGCTGAACATGGTCCGTTTCAACCCGTATCTTTTTTTTGAGAAAATTCATTATGATCCGGCACCTGACCCGATCTAACCCGTCAATCTTGCCAATTATAGCAGTTTTGATTAAATTTTCTAGTGGTTTGTTTTATTTTTCAACGTTCCATAACCATAATTTTTTAGCTAAACATTTAAAAGTTTTTACTTGATTTTTTTTTTGAGTTAAAACTAAAAATTAAAGGTTATTGCTACCAGAGCTTTCTCTTGAAAACCATGTGGAATTAATTTTTAAAAGTTCCTTGTGGATCTGAAAATTTAAATTATTACAAAAGTCATACAACTTTTCTTTGGTGAATTTGTCAAGCAAAATTTCCACCTTTAATCTTTGCTTTTCCTGCTACACACAATAATCAAACATAACAATATTGTATGAGTTTAATGTTCTCTTGTCTGTGTAACATTATGTAATTTAATGTTTTCTTGACATTATGTGAGTATAATGTTTTTTTGTCTGTATTTATTGTCCAGCTAAATAAACATTTAGACTTGTTTACGAAATATATCATGTTAACTTCATGTCATTTCCTCGTGTTAACAAGCTTGTATAAAAAGTTGTTAGCACTAGTGTATATTGGCAAATGGCTAGGTGTTAGAGTGGTGATCACATGTTAACCAAAGATTGTGGGCTTAAGTTTTGAGGTAGGAGCTTTATCTTGGATTATTTGAGTGTTTCATATTCTGTTATAGATATTTAAAGTATTGTTTAAATGAAATAGATCTCTCTATTAATCAAGTCTATTGTAATATATAGGTTTTTGACCTAATAATATTATAAATTAATTTAAAGTTCCTATATTATGATATTAGTTTAAAAGCTTGTGTATTATATGGATTGAATAAAATTTAAATAACAATTAGTTTTTTAGTCAATAATTTAATAATTATTTATAATCAAATTTATATTAAATATTTAGAAAATATATTATTTTAATATCAGTATTAATTTATAAGAGATAAAAGTAGAAGAATGATGAGAAAACTAAGAGTTACACATTTTCTTTATTTAATATATATAATTAGGAAAATAAGTATAAGAAGAATCATACAATGGTAACTGTAATCTTATTTATTTATTTATTTATTTATTTATTAGGTCAGTTTCTGTTTGTTATATAGATTGAATAAAAAAATATAATAAATAGTCATTAATGAAAATATAGACAATATAAGATGATTTTTTAATATAAAATATAATTAAAATTTTATATAATTAAATATTTTTAGTAATAATTAAAATAGTTATATAATTTCTTTAAACACTAATTTTTTTAAAGTTTGTTTCTTTAAATATTTCATTTTAAAAAAGCTAATTTTAAAAACTTTATGTTTTATAATAATTTGGTTTCAAAAAAAGGTGTGGTTTTTTATATTAATATATTTTTAATATATTAATTTTCTTAATTTAAAATGCATAGAAAGTATATTTATTATTTAATACAAAATGTATTCCGTAAGAGAGAGACGAGAAATCGAAGTTAAAGTGTTTTAAAAATGTGTTATTAAAATAGATCGATGCATATATTAAATAACATCAAGTACTTCACTAGTTAGTTGCCAGTTGGTCTCCTGATAGTGGTGTACCCACTAAAGAAGTAGGGGACAGCCGCTAACCTTTGGAAAAAATGTGTATTATATATATGTTAAAATAACAATCGACTCTCATAAAATTTTGCAATCATCTTCCTTTACCTTTTAATTTAAAGTTTTAGTTAATAAAACCAGTTTGAAAAGGGCTCATCAAATAATTCAAAACCAAATATAATATTAATTTTAATTAGCTAAACTACCACTAGCTCATTTTAAACAACTTTATTACATAATACCTAAAGTCACATTTGCGTAATCGGATTGATGATGAGAATTTAATGGATAATATTTTGTATTTGTTTTGTGGAGAAATAGCTACTTAGAAAAGTGTACCTATACGTCGTTTTGGATAGATTTCATTTAATAAAACTTCATAAAGAACAACTTTACATGTATTATATTTTTGTTATTCTTTTGTTTATAAAATTTAGATTGATCTTTTGTTTATAAAATTTAGATTGATTGTCTTTTTTTTTAACAAGAATCGACCTGATCAGATCCAGCCCGACTTGAACAAAAGAGGAAAAAAATATTATATAGTGATAATCAAACGAATTTAAAAGGTTTCGCCTCTCATAAAAAAATTTATGTATACGCCAGTGTCCTTATAGCATGATGCCGTGATGCTTTGATGAAGAGGCCGTAATCTACCATTCTAATTTCTAAATGATCAGGTGGTATTGGGCTACTGGCTCATTTGACTAAAGGACTGAACATAATATTAAACGACGATTGCACCCTTGCAGGACCAATGGCAAACTACATTGGGTGGACTTGGTGGCTCACAAGTTACAAGTAGAGGTGGGCATCGTACCCGGTTTCAAACCCGAACCCGGGGTTCAACCCGGAACCGGACCCGGTTCCAACCCGGTCAACCCCCAACCCGGTTCCAACCCGCTTCAACCCGCCGGTTCCTACCCGGTTCCGTTTTTAAAATTATCAGGCGGGTCCAAACCGGTTCCAACCCGAACCGGTTCCAACCCGGTAGCTAGAACCCGGTTCCAACCCGGTTTCAACCCGGTTTTTACCGTTTTAACGAAAATTTCGAGTTCTAGCCGTTGAACTAGCCGTTTGGATCGATTTCTAGCCGTTTTTTTGATGTTTTTTGGTCCAAAACTTAGTATAAATTGTTGTGGCTTGGTTTAGTTTGATTACACACTTGAAAACGAACAATCTAAGCAAAAAACGCTCTCGTTTCGTACACCCGACTGCTTTACACTCTTTGTTTCGCGATCCATTTTTATTACACTCGTATTTTAAACAAGTATAACCTTGTTAAAGCAATGGCTCACTCTACATCTTCTGTCGGTCAAGGTTCTAACACCGAAGTTACAGTTGTCCGTGTTCTTACGCATAGTAGGAACATGGAAATATGGTGTAACTGGGATTTAGTTGAGATGAGTGATGGGTCTCAAAAGGCTCGTTGCAAGTATTGTGGTATGCTTCTTGCAAAAGAATCAAACACGAGTTTGAAGAAACATATTACCAAACCATTTTGCAAGGCGTTGAAGAATGATCCAGAAAGTCAACAAACACAAATCAGTAATGATGGTGGAATTTTTCACTACAACGTAGACGAGGTTCGTGATAGAATGGCGAAGTTCGTGATTCAAGAGGCGTTGCCGTTTGGACATTTCGACAACCCTCGTTTAACAAACATGATTCGAGATACGCTTCAGCCTCGTTATAATCATGTAAGTCGAAGGACGCTAAGGCGTCATTGTTTAAAAATGTGGAACAAGGCAAAAAATGATTTGATCTTATTTTTTGAAAACCTAAACACTAGTGTAAACTTAACTACAGACGTTTGGTCTGCACCTCATGGTTTACCGGAATCGTATATTTGCGTCACCGCCCATTGGGTGGATCCCGTTTCGTGGCAAATGATGAAACGTACGATTGCGTTTGAACTTTTCCCGTATCCACATACGGCTGAATATTTGTTTCAACTATTAGATTTCGTAATAACACAATTTAAGTTGGAAAATAAACTATTTTCAATAGCATTTGATAATGCTTCAAACAACACTGCTGCAGTGGAAAAATTAAAATTAAAATACAAACCATTTTGCAATGGTATATTTTTCCACAGTCGATGTGTAGCACATATTATTAACTTAGCGGTGCAAGACGGTCTTTCTTCACCGAATCTTGAAACTTTCAAATATGGTTTTAGAAATATGATACATGATGTTTTTAAAAAAAGTAGAAAAACATTTACCGATTACAAAAAATTGTGTAAAGATACGAACAGACCTTGTTATGGTCCTAATTGGGATGTACCTACTCGGTGGAACTCCACTTTTAAAATGTTTGAAAGTGCTTTAAAACAAAGAGCAACTTTACAAACATTTCATACGAGTCTTTGTGAAAGTGGTTACGCCGAACAATTTTCGGACTTAGCTTGGGAGAATATTCAAGATTTAAAAGATTTTCTTGAAGCTTTTAAAACCGCCACTACAAAATTATCAGGGGTTTATTATCCTACTAGTCCATTGGTGTTACCAGAATTGTATTTGATGACGTCAAATTTAAAAAATTTTGAAATGAAAAACCAAATGTTTGAAGAAATTATAAGTCCAATGAAACTCAAATTAAAGAAATATTTTAAAGATTTACCACCCGTGTTTACTTGTGCCGCTGCTTTAAACCCAATTTTAAATGTTACGGGAGTTGAATGTTTGATAGACGAAATAAATGATAATTTGGATATTCATGAAGAAGATCCAAATTTTTCAGATGATGCAAAAAAAAGTTTTCAAAAAAGTTTACAAAGTATGTATGAATTTTATTTAAATAAATATGGTCCTAATATAAACATACGTACGAGCACGAGCGCATCAAGCTCGAGTAGTAGACCTCGTGATCCGCTTCTTAGTTTATTTAATACCGTTCGTAATGAAACGGCAAAACGACAAAGGGGTAACACCCCTTCAAGTGAGCTCGGAAGGTACATTGGAACAGATTTTGTTTCCACTTTTCAATCCGAGGATTATCACAATTTAGACCTTTTGTCATGGTGGAAAGGAAAGGAATCCGATTATCCGATTCTATCCACTATGGCACGTGATTTACTAACCGTCCAAGCTTCTACGGTAGCTTCGGAATCTGCGTTTTCTCTTAGTGGCAGGGTATTATCTTTACGAAGAACAAGACTTACTCCGGAATCAGTAGAGATGTGTATTTGCTTAAAAGATCACTTGGACGCGATCGATCGAATTCAAAACATAACAAACCTCGAAGATGAAATCGAACTTGAAACAAGGGTACACGAAGAGGAGGTGGAGGAAGGATTATCTCCCGACATATCCGATGAAGAACTTGCACAAGAAGCTCGTGCTCGTAAACGTACGCAAACGCAAGCGGGAACGAGCACGGAATAAAACGCATGTTTTCAAGTTATTGTATTTGTATTTATCTTTTTAAGTTATGTATGTCTTTTATTTTTTTAAATAATTAAAAGAGAAATAAATGTTAAATATGTTATTTTTATTTTTATGTTATGTAGTTATGTAGTTATGTATGTAATTTATTGTAAAATTACTAGAAATAATAATGAATTTTTTTAATATCATTATTTTTTTTATTCATGTTCTTAAATCAAGTATTTTTTTATTTATTTATGTATGTCTTTTTTTTTTAAATAATTGAAATATAAATAAATGTATTAAAAGTTATTTTTATTTTTAAGTTATGTATGTAATTTATTGTAAATTATTATAAATAATAATGAATGTTTTTAATATTATTTTTTTTATTTATGTATTCAAATTTAAAAAAAAAAAAAAAAAAAAAAAAAAAAAAATTTAAACCGAACCCGGTTTGAACCCGGTAGGTGTACCCGGTTCTGGACCCGACCCGACCCTACCCGGTTCTACCGGGTTTAGATCTACAAATGTGAAACCGGTTCCAAACCGGTTCGGGTTTAACTCAAAACCGGTTCCACCGAACCCGGTCCATTTTGAACCCGGTTTTGAACCCGGTTCGGGTTGGGTTTTGAACCCGGTTTGCCCACCTCTAGTTACAAGCAAGCGAGTAGAGGTGGGCAAAAAAACCAGTTTCGGAACCGGAACCGAAAAAAGTGGAACCGGTTCCACCCAATGGTGGATCCAGGATTTTTTTTCAATGATGTCATTGTATTTGTATGTTTTAGTTTTATGGTTCGGACTTATATTTTTCGAGTTGGTTTTACGGTTCGGGTCGGGAAATGCAAAATCACATATTAAAAACGATCAAATAAAAATCGTGAATAGAACCTAAAAAAACACATAATAGAAATTCGATAGTCTTTACAAATTAAAAAAAATAGTTGTTCCTTTTGCATTACTTATTCGACCTGAAACTTGTTAGAATAACCATTTTTTTAATATAACAAATGCAAGAATAATTCAGATACACATCTCTTATCTTTTTACATAATTCCTTTACATGGTTCATTGAAAAAAAAAATTACTTCAACACTAGCCGTTGTAACTGGTGCTGTCAATAGTCCAAAAACCAATGTTTTCACTTAAAAACATCATTCATAAATGTCCATATACACAGAAAAATTGATGTTGTCCGGGGACATCAGTCCCTTAAAAGCACATCCGCCCATGGTTCCACCTTTACCCGGATAAACCCGAAGCGGAACAGGTCAAAACCCGAATCGGAACCGGCTAAAAATCGGAACTGGAACCGAAACCGAAACCGAAACCGGTTGTTGACTTTGTTGACCAGAACCGGACCCATCTCTACAAGCGAGTAACAAGTAACATAAAATTATATGTGTTTTTTAAAACACAGGTTTTTAAAACATAAAATATAAATTTAAAAATTTCTAACATTTGAAATTGTTAATTATCTTATTATTTAATAATATCTTAAATATTAATTTCTAACATTAGACAACTTGTTGTTATTAAAGTAAAATTATGTATAAAAAATTGTACTCGATACTTTTAACTTAACCTTAAATGTTCTTTTTATTATTTTTTATTTCCATATCAACTTTTTATTGATTACAATATAATTACTTTTTTATACGAACCCCCTTACATTTGTAGCTTAACCTAGAAGTGAATAGTAATTATGTTTATATTAGTTCTATATTCATTGGATCAAGGCCAAATATAAATGATTTACCAAATAGTACGTATAAAAAAAAAAAAACTTAATGATGTTCAAAAATCAATAGTTATTTTTATTTGAATTAAAAAGATTAACAATATTGATGTTTTCCCGTATCGAAATAACACGTTACAAATATACATATATGAATTAAAAAGAACAGACGTGTCAGTAAAATTCAAATTATATCATTTTAACACTAATTGCTTAAAGGACATAAATACTTGATACACTGAATAATCTTTTTACATGTTCATATGATTTTAAAGGGGTGGTGTTATTCACACACCCCACCTGCCACATCTTACACCTCAAAACGCCCAGCATTGGTCAATACGACCCCAATACGCCCCGTAGTGACCACTACGGGGAGTATTGAGGGGTAATCATTAGGTGTCAGTACCAATGATTCGGGTGTCAGTGTCAATGATTGGACCCTTAAACGCCCCGTAGTGACCACTACGAGACGGCTATACGCCCCGTGGTGACCACTACGAGGCATATATTTGATAGGGGGTGTTAAAATATAATTTTGAGGTGTGTAGATAACCCCTCCCTTTTAAAGTATGTTGGAGGGGTGCATGGAATATAAAATGAAGATGTACGTAAGAGGATTATGCATGTGACAACGTACTACTTTCACTTTTAACCTACCAATTCATTTCTTGTTAGTAAATGTACGAATCCATGTATTTCAATTGTCATTCCATAAATGATGCAAGTAAACAAATATTTTATTTTGATTTTAAATAAATATATAATAATCATAATATAAAATGTGTTGATAAACACCTTAACACAATATAAGTAACCTAAAAACGGGTCAGAATGGATGCGAGTCAATATGGGTGCAGGTTAGGATGAGTTTCAAGAAAAATCATTTTGGATCTAAAAGGTCGCTTTTGAAAAAAAAAACATCAATTTATTTTAGTTAAAATAAGTTGTAATGAAATAAATAGTTTATTTAAATAATTTTTAATGATTTTATCACCAAAATATATTATTAATCATTCTTGCTAGTTTGAATACATTATATTTACATAGTTTTTAAGTTACACATCTTGACCTACATTGTGTTAAGGTGTTACATATATTAACTCATTCTAAGTTATAATGTTACTTATTTCAACTAATATACAATAATTTTTACCTAAATTTACACATTTATCTTGCTACAAGTCAAGATTGACACGTGTAATATAAATAGGACAAGTTCAAACATGCAAGAATAATTAATTAATAATATATTTGATGAGATTATCAACTATAGAAGTATAGATTATGCAAATGAACGATTTGTTTAGCTACGACTCATTGTAACTTAAATTAAATTGATATTTTTTAAAAAACAACTCACTGAGGCCTAAACTAATTTTGTTCAAAACATGTCCTAACACGTACTCATTCTAATATGTTAACAACTAAACCCAACCCATTTATTTTGTTAGGTTTACATTAAATATCAATTGCCAATGAATGCTGCTTGCATGGGACCGATCACTTGACCTTTTCAACTTAAAACAATCACCGTCACCTTTACTAAACCTACTCCCTCTGTTTATCCCTTTAAATCCACTTGATGTTATGATTGTTATATCGGGTAGGGCTATAATCATAAATGGTCGCAAATAATAATTTACCATCATTTTTTTTTGTCCATTTATTCGTTTAACTCATTCAATCTACATTAAAATTTTAAATCCATTACACAAAAACTCATTAATCTTATCACTCAACTAGTTCATGCAGGCGCTGGATTGACAAGAACACGTATGCTCCATTCCGTTTAAAAGCTATTTGGTCTAGATGGATTCCGGTCAAGACAACTTATTTCTTGTTTTAACGTTGTTTTCAACTTAACCCAAACATTTAATTGGTGAATGAAGAGGTTCTGAAGTTGGCTAGCCAAACCCAATCACAATTTTGATCCCAATTATGATTGAAGGGGTTTGTTGCTTTCTTTTATTCTTTAACACTTTATTTGATTGTTTCATATGTGAATTGTGATTGAAATTTTTTTGTCAATTGTGACAAAGTTTGGTTTGTTTCGTTGTAATCTGTGATTGGATTTGTTTTGTTTTTTAGCGAATTGTGATTGAATTCTATGCTTTGGTTATGCATGAAAACACCAAGAAACATCACATACAAACAAACAAACAAATTTACCCAGTATATTCTCACTGTTCAATAGGGTCTGGGGGGAAGGATAGACATAAACATTACCCTTATCTCAGTTGGGATAGAGAAGTTGCTCCGAAAGAGTCCCCGGCTCAAAGTTGTCGTTTGAAGTTAGTCATCCCAACACTTTTAACGTTATTTTCACAAAATAAGTAGAAAATAACGTTAAAATTAGTACAATTTTACTTTGTCTCATTGAGGACACACCGCACACATATATACATTATATGTGCATGTGCACCTCAAGAAACATCACATACATGGTGAAATAAATATGTAGATGTTGAATTTCAATTCCTCTACACCGTTTGATAAACATGCCAAATCCTGAAAAAAATCGAGTCCATGTTAATATAGATATGATATGATCCTTGGAAGAATTATATTACGATTTCATTCTAACCCTGATCGAAAAAATGTTACGTCGATCTCTATTGAACAATGTAAACGTCGATACCGCCATTATTTATAGATCGGTTCAAGATTTCAGAATTTTAAATCCTTAACAAATTATGAGAAAAATAATTTGATTTTCTATTAGTTCACTCTTTCTTATGTAACATGCTACAATTAGGCCATGATAACTTAATTTTTGTCACACTATAAAGGAAAATGGAACGTATGTTAATAATTTCATTGTTTTATGGTTCATATATATATGTTTGATGCTAAAAGGTTAAATAATTTATTACTAGTGACCACTACTAACTTGTTCGTTATATGTCCTCTAGCACTGGCTCGAGGTACATGTTTTAACCGTACGTGACAAGACCCAACAACATATTTATATTCATACCTACCAGGTCAATTTACTACTCCCCTTTGCCCCACTCATAGTCTCACATAATTAAAGGAAATTAAAAATGTACTTTTAGAAAATTAAATATATGTTTGACCGAAACCTGACACTGCCTAATTACTTGCCGATCCTTTTTGACGTAATTTAATTAAGTGATATTTGCATGTTATGTGGAAAACTAACGACATTTCATTTTAATTCTTATCATTATGCCAAAAGATTACACATAAAGCCCCTTCATGTCTACATAGGTATATATATGTTATGAACTTATGATAAACATGAGTTTTATCAGTAATACATTTGAAAAGTATGTTTTTTTTTTAACAGCTAAACGAGTCCTCGGACCCAACAACTCACGCGCTGCTACCACAGACCGTTACCAACCCGCGGAAACATTTAAAGCCGGGCGTTGCAAAGTGCCGAATCGAGGAACCGCCACACTATCTAAGAGGAAACTCACATTGAGAAAACCCTCTAGCTCACCCAGAACATTTTTTGCTTTAAGTGAGACTCGAACCCAAGACCTTCCATTGCTGATGGTCAAAGAGTACCACTAGGCTATAAGCCCAATTATGTGATTAATATTTTGATAATAATTTTTAAGAATTTAAAAACTAGTATGTAAATTAATTATATGATTTCATAGATATAACTTAAAATACGGTAACTTAAAATGTAGTGTCACTGGGTCATACGAAACATGAATATTTAACTTCCTATATAACTCTATTGTTTCTCAATGTTATATCAAAAGTGGTTGATAGTGAGAATGGTTAGGTCTTTTGATTTTGAAATGACTCCTGTCCCTCGTTTGAATCATAGGGGATATAATTTTCTTTGGGGAGCGTTATTTGGACACCCCTATGGATCAGTTAACACCATCTAGCTCCATACGGGTCGTATGAGTGTCAGAATTTGTCAGAATTTATCTGACGGTTGAAAATAAATATGGGTCATATGACCCTATACGACCCGTATAGTTATAAATTTTTTCTTATGAAAAATAAAATGTTTATTTTAAGAAATATAAAGAAGAAAAAGGTGGGAAGTGAGAACATAAACAACCTTTTTTCATTGCAGCCTTTTACATTGTGATGGCTAGTCAGTCTGCAAGTTGCAGGCTTGCAACCTTTTTTCATTGTGCTTCGTATAAGATTCAAACAAAGGAGAAAGAAAGAGGGCAAAAACGAATATCCATACGAGACGTATGGAACCATACGGGCCGTATGGGTGCGTGTCAGATTCTTGATTTGATGTGCCAATTTTTGTCGGAAATAAAATATCCATACGACCCGTATAGACACATACGAGTCGTATGTATGATGTATGTTGAATCAGCCTAGTGTCTCCCTAACAAGCCCCTTTTCTTTTACTTCTTATATATACTTTTTGTTATTTACTATTCTTTTTTCATATAATGATTTTGTCGCTTCAGTGATGGGCCTTATTTGTGTCAACACACGAATTACTTGTTACATGTGTGTATGTATGTATTTATGCATGTATATGTATAAAACTTATTCTAATTAATCACTTTTTAACTTCTTTTATGACTTTCATTTGTATGATTATAAATGTAACAAGTAAAAATATAAAATTAAATGAAAATATAGAGATCATGAAGTTACATATACGTAATCACGAAATTAGGGGTGTTCATCGAATCGAATTTCGAATAACTCGAATATTTCGAATTGAATGATTTCGAATTTTGAATTTTTTAAGAGCATTCGAATTCGATTCGAATTCGAAATCGATTCGAAAAATCCAATTCGAATTCGAAATTCGATTCTATTCGAATTCGGAATTCGAATTCGATTAGAATTCAAATTGATTTGAATTTAATTAAAAAATTGTTTATACTTGCTATATTTGTGTATTCAAAATATCAAATAATCAAAACCTTAAACATTCAAATATCAAAAAACCAACATCTAAATTGTAATATTAGAGATATCATTTAAGCTAGTACAATAATAAAAATTCAATATATAATGCTAGTGATAACATACGAAAAAACATAAAGTGACAAGTGTGACAATTAGTACCCGACCGGCCGGCAAGTCCGTACGGTACGTGTATTTTCTACAGTGACTATGTGTACATATACGATTGTAAACAGCGTTTGTAATATCAGAAATCCAAATACAAGAAATCGTTGTACGTATTTTCGTGTAAACTTAAATACAGTAAGTGCAACATACATTTGAAACACTAGTTGTGTGTATTTAAGTGGAAACCTAAGTACAGTTAACACAACTAATCATGAGAAACAGCAATGTTCAAGCAAAAAAAAAAAAAGAAACAAATCGGTTGCGATCTAATATCCATAGATGACAGGAATCAGATGGCCGACAATTCAATGTGAAAACAATGTGATAACATGGTGTTTAGTTGAGTCCGACAGTGAGGAAACACAATTTAAACATAAATTGCAGTGTCGTTTCAGAATAACGAACTGACAGTGTGTTTGCGTGGGTGACGACTCACACAAACATATCTGTGAGTTTAACGTTCTGAAATGATGACTGGAAAGTAGAAAACAAAGGTCGGAAAGCAAAACCATCGTCGTGTTCGTTCGAATGACGATTCGAACGAATACGCGCGATGGTGACGCGATTCGACGAAACGAAAACGAAATACGAAGCGAAACGATAATAAATTTAATTAAATAAAATAATAAACATTTTTACAATTTTGAAACTCATTAAATTAATTAAAATAACATTTTTATTTATTCATTTTTAATTACGCGTAAAAATCCGGTTACGCGACGAATTAACGAACCGAGCAACCGAAACGGACCCGGACACCACACGTGATATAAATATGTTAAATGAGAGTATTTTTCTCATTTTTACACCCACACTCTCTTTTTCTCTCCCCATTTCCGGCTAGCATCAAGAACCACCATAAACCACCTTCAAATCCCCATAACTCCCTCGTTTCTTAGCCGATTTGGGTGATTCTTGCGTCCACGCGAAGCTCTTGAAGGCCTCTACATGAAAGTACAACCGATCTAAAGCCAACCCCACTGAAAAACGAGGTAACGGTGCGTGAAAGACCACGAAATTAGGGTTTTGTGCGTGTGTGTGTGTCCAACCGGAGGAGTTAACCTGCTAGGGTCTTCGTACACATCATTAACACCCTCGACCACCTCTCTGGTAACACCATCGATGTAGGGACAACACCTGGTTAGTTGTGGTTCGAGGGGAGTGATGGAGCTGACACAGGTTTGCCGAGGGAGTCCCGAGCCTGCTTCATGACTTACACGAACCTTAGCATGTCAACACTCACGAACCCTCCTAGCTGTGAATCACCAGACGAACCTCCTGAGTCACGAGCCCATGACGAACCTTGCTGCAACAGTAGACGAACCTCAACAGTTTTGAGACAACCACGAACCACCACCGAACCCACTATAGTTTGCAGGCACGAACCATCGGCCACCGAACCTTCCATGCTGAGCATCCATGAGCCGAACCCTCTTCACAACTACCGAACCCTTAGTCAGCTTTATAGCCGAACCTTGTGCTGAGTTTCCTTAGCCGAACCTTGTTCCATGTCTGCGAACACTTGGGAATTAATTTGAACAGATGGCTGCCATGGAAATGTTATGTGATTCATATTACTGATTCGAATTGTTAGGCCCAACAAATTGTGAAATACGTAGCCCACACAATCTCACAAGCCCAATAGCAATTCCCTTGGCCCAACTGAAAACATGCAACAGACCCAACAGGCCCAACAGCCTCTAGTCGGCCCAGTTTCACTTCTTTAGCCCATTCGTTTAGCTCGGCCCAACATTAAGTCTGATACATTATTCGCAGCCTATACGATTGGCCCAACAACCCAAGGAGTTTGGCCCATCACCCATTCTTTGACCGTGTGATTTGATCGATCATGAAGGTCTATAAAGCCCACACATTATTCGGCCCACTATGAAATCCACATTCGGTCACACAAGTAATGAAAGAGTTAATACATTAAATTGGATTAAAGTATGACACATACTCATATTTATTCAATTAAATTGATACAAGGATAATAAAGTTTTGGAAATGAATTCATAAATCCTAAAAATAGTTTAGTTTTGGGTACAATCACAATTGGTTACAAGTGTTAAATTAAGTAAACAAAAGATCAAGTAAAATCACTACAAATACCTAGGGCCGAATGAAGACAATCGAGACTCACGAGTGTTAGCCAAGTTATGGCTAACACCTATACGCGCACAAATCTATAAAAATCAATATTTATAAGATGAATACATCGTGAAATCAATACAGGAGCGTGAAAACTACCACAAGAACAAGCAAGAGCGCGTGTCTTCTTTCTTTTAAGCTAAGTCAACCCTGCAACCACCAGGTGAGTTCATATGCCCCTTTTACTTTAAATCTTAACTGATTTTAAACTCTCGGGGCTGAGAAACATGCTTTACTTTTATTTACTTAAAAGTTTTGCTTACATATTGTTAATACTTTGATTAAATGATATTAAATTGCTTATTATCATATATCATTGTATGCTTGTTTGTATGATTACATTATGACAGGGAAAAATAAGATGATGATGATATTATAATATCATAACTCATCAATACGATAGAATAACATAGTTGTATGATTATCTCTTACAACACTTAGTTATTCTTACAAGAAATAACATAGAAACAATTACAAGGACCATGAGAACATGATGACAAGAACAGAACTAAAGAATGATATGAAGATAACACATCTTCATTACATCATTCGATACAAGAATTAAGTAAGTGTAATAAGACTAGTTCTTATAACACTTAGCTTTACAACTCAACACATATTACAAGAGAACAAGGAACAAAGAATGATAATCGTGATAATGTAACTTCATGATAACAACATCATTCACTCAAACGATTAACATAATTTAATAAGACAAGTTCTTATTTAACTTTGTTAATAACACGAAGAACATATGACATTGAGAACAATAACACGTATGAATAACAATTACAAGTACAATTAGTTACATTTGATCTGTTGTATTATATCACTTCAATCATGTGCCAATTGTACAAGTTGATCATGTAAGCCCCTTTAATTCGCTGACCAGTTAGTTTGACGTGACTAAACCGACGATAGCATAGTGGTACCATAGGTTTGACAAACCTCTAGCTTGTAGGGCTAGTATGTTGATCGTATTGATTCATTGGCCGGTAACGTATGACCGGTGACAGGGCGACCTCAAGTCAGGTTCTGGTAAGCGACACATGGTGATATTAATCTGCAGTGATAAGTAATTAATCCATCGTTTCTTGTTGACTGGTAGACTAAGTAATGTATGTTCTTATGTCGTATTACTAGCAACTGCTTCGATGAGGGCACTGGTATACAAGGTGATAGAGGTAAATCGGATGCATTGAAATCTGATTACGTGAGGATTTCAATGGATTCCTTTTAGGCTCTATGCACTATAGTTCAAGAACAAATTACAATTGGTTAACTAACACTCTTAATATTTAAAAGTGTAACAACAGTTAACCCCACAAATGTAGAATAATACAAGGAACAGATTTAACAAACCTAATATCCTTAACATATAATGGTTATCTAAACTTCGGTTCGATAACTGAAGTTACTTCATTATATTATTCTATACAAGTTATCCCAGGTGATTCAAGAATGACATGGACATTGGATTGGGAATGGAAATCCATAGTTGTATTGCAAATAGTGTGAACTTTGTTTGAGCATGTGGTGGGATAGCGTCTGGGCTCGACCCTTTCGTGATTCCCTATATATAAGCATGTTTGATCAGGGGTCATATCATTTGCACATACAACTAGGGAGAAGCCATTGGGTGTACAAGTGAACAGATAACATACAAGTAACAATATGAACATTATGATTGTGCATGTGAATGAATCAGGGTTTTCAACTTACTTACTTATGAACTCATCAACCTAGTGTTGACTTTGTTTAAATGCATGTTTTCTCAGGTGACGAACAGGTGTAGTTACATATATGCAAGGACTAGCTAGTGGACTTTTAGAAGACCTAGCTTACTTTTGATTGCATACTTTTGAAATGACAAAACAGTAAATCACTTTTGTATATCTTGTACAGATCAAGATATAAACTCATTGATTCTTTTTTATTAGATTTACTTAGTTAAATTATGATGTACAATGTAATTTAACTTTGTAATTCTATGTCATGTCATGTTAGCATTTCTCATTTATATCTCATGTGCTATGTAAACAATCTGATCATTTGATTATCACTCAAAGATATCGCGCCCCGGGAACCTTCCGCCCGACGGGAAAGCCCGATCCGTTCCCGTCGGCCCGGGGTGTGACAGATTGGTATCAGAGCCATGGTTATAGAGAAATATAGGTCATATTACTTAAACGGTTTGGCCTAGACTATAACCTAGGGACCCTCATGTAGAGTTCTTATGATATAGGATTCTATTTGCATAATGTCTTCTGCTTCTGATCACTGCACTAACCGATTTCTTTTCGGTTATGATCAGAATGCCGCCGCGAAGACAACCACTTCTATTACCGCTGACTCAAGGTTCAGCTCCACACTCTTCGACACCGACACCGCCAGACTCTCCTCCACATTCACCACCACCTCCACCTCCTCCTCCTCCGCACTCTCCACCACCAGGCTCAAGCAATGTTCAGATGATAGACCCTGCTACTATCGCCTTGGCAACACTGCTGAGTACTCAACTGACAAGTCAGCTGAAAGATGTCATCCCAGAGATGATAAACAGGATTCAAGGCCACGGCAACATTTCTGGCCATTCTACAGGAGAGGCTAGTGGAAACACTGGTCATACTTCTGACTACTCCTACAAGTCTTTTGTAGGATGCAAACCCCCAAGTTTCACAGGAGTCGAAGGAGCTGTTGGACTGATCCAATGGCTAGAAAAGATGGAGAACACTCTGGACATTAGCAACTGTCCAGAACACCATAAAGTTCGCTATGCAGCTGGTTCATTCAGCAAGCGAGCACTAACATGGTGGAATGCTCAGATTCGAGCAAAGGGGAGAGATGAGGCAATGGCGATGCCATGGACGGAATTTAAGCTTCTTATGAGGAACGAATTCTGTCCGAAACACGAACTACAGCTGCTGGAGACTGAACTCTCGAACCATGTAATGAAGGGAGCTGATCATATGACCTTCACTACTCGCTATCATGAGTTGGTAGCTTTGGTGCCAGAAATGGTACCAACATTGGAAAAGCTGATTGACCTTTATGTGGCGGGATTACCTTCTTGCATCCAAAGTATCGTGTTGGCTGCTTATCCTGCTACTTTGGAGGCTGCTATCTCCCTCTCAGCTAAACTTACCAAGGTGATGGTAAGGTCTGGAGTGTTAAAGGATGAGGCTGAAACAGCCAAAGCTGGAACTTCCAAGAAGCCGGATAAACGTCCGGCTAAGAAACAAAAAGTGGCAAGGAACTTTGCTGCCACTACTCATGCCCCAATGCCTAATCAGCCACCACCACTTCAAGTCAGAAAGCCCTACACTGGCACTGCACCTTTGTGCAACACTTGTCAGTATCATCACGCGCCAAACTCTCAGTGCATGCAATGCACAAACTGTGGAAAGTTTGGCCATTGGGCAAATCGCTGCAGTAGCACGGGCGCTCCAAACAGAAACAACAACGCAGCTACTACTGCTGCTGCTGCAAATCCTAGGTCTTGCTACAACTGTGGCGAACCAGGACATTTCTCTCGAGATTGTCCCAAGAGGAACCAACAAAGGGCTCAAGCACCAAGAGGACGAGCCTTTCAGATCGGAGCTGCTGCTGCTCGTCAAGACCCGAATGTGGTCACGGGTACATTTCTCTTATCTGACTTCTATGCATCTATATTATTTGACACTGGTGCGGATCAGAGTTTCATCTCATCCGACTTTGCATGCCATCTTAATTATGTTAAGGAACTGTTAGACTCCCCTTATACTATTGAGATAGCAAATGGCAAACAGATTACAGTAGACACCATATTTAGGAATTGCCCACTAACACTTGACGATCACACATTTTTCATCGACTTGATACCGATGGAGCTGGGCAGTTTCGACATCATTATTGGAATGGATTGGCTATCTCTTAACAGAGTCGAGTTCATCTGTTCCGATAAACTGTTACGCATTCCTGTGGAGAACAACGAGGTCTTGGAGATTCGCGGAGACCAAGCGAAACGCAGTGTCAAGATAATATCGTGCATGAAGGCTCGCAAGTACTTACGAAAACAATACGTTGCATTTCTAGCTCACGTGATTCAAAAAGACAAGAAGGCGATCAAGATTCAAGATGTACCGGTTGTGAGAGACTTTGCAGATGTGTTTCCGGATGATTTACCGGGACTGCCACCTGAGCGATCGGTGCAGTTTCGAATCGATCTGATTCCGGGAGCAACTCTTGTAGCTAAGTCTCCTTATAGACTTGCTCCATCAGAGATGCAGGAGCTGTCTAATCAGTTACAAGAGTTACTCGATAAAGGATTCATCCGACCGAGCTTTTCCCCGTGGGGAGCTCCGGTTCTTTTTGTTAAAAAGAAGGATGGAACTTTCAGGATGTGCATAAATTATCGAGAACTCAACAAACTCACCATCAAGAATCGGTACCCGTTACCGAGGATTGATGATTTGTTTGATCAGTTACAGGGAGCACAGTACTTTTCAAAGATAGACCTGAGATCAGGCTATCATCAGCTCCGGATACAAGAGGAAGACATACCAAAGACGGCCTTTCGTACCCGATATGGTCATTACGAATTCATGGTAATGCCATTCGGATTGACGAACGCACCGGCTGTGTTCATGGACTTGATGAACCGGGTGTGCAAACCGTATCTAGATCAGTTTGTTATTGTCTTTATTGATGATATACTGATTTATTCAAAGAACGAGAAGGAACACGAGCAACACCTCAAGACAGTTTTGGAGCTTCTGAAAGAAGAACGACTCTATGCCAAGTTCTCCAAGTGTGAATTTTGGTTAAGAGAAGTTCAGTTTTTGGGTCACGTGATTAACAGTGATGGTATTCACGTGGATCCTGCCAAGATCGAAGCAATCAAGAACTGGGACGTGCCTACAACACCAACCGAGATCAGATCATTCTTGGGATTGGCAGGTTATTACAGGAGATTCATTTCAATTTTTTTCTAAAATAGCCTTGCCTCTCACCAAGCTCACACAGAAGACTGAACCTTTTGTGTGGACTCAGAAACAAGAGGAGGCATTCCAGACACTGAAACAAAGATTGTGCAATGCTCCAATCTTAACACTCCCAGAAGGCAATGATGACTTTGTAGTTTATTGTGATGCTTCCCATCAGGGACTCGGATGTGTTTTGATGCAACGAGACAAAGTCATTGCTTATGCCTCACGACAGCTGAAGATACACGAGAAGAATTACACAACGCACGATCTCGAACTGGGAGCTGTTGTCTTTGCATTAAAGATTTGGAGACACTACCCGTATGGTACCAAATGCACTATCTTCACAGATCACAAAAGCCTACAACACATATTTGATCAGAAGGAGCTTAACATGAGACAAAGACGTTGGGTTGAGCTCCTGAACGATTACGATTGTGTGATCAAATACCATCCGGGCAAAGCAAATGTTGTTGCAGATGCTTTGAGCCGGAAGGAAAGAGTCGAACATTTACGCGTTCGCGCAATGGGAATGACTGTGCAAACAAGTTTGAGAGATCATATTCTACAAGCACAACAAGAGACAGTGGCAAGAGACAATCTGAAACGCGAGCTCGATTGTGGAGCCGAGAAACATTTCAAGACGAAACAAGATGGAGTTATCTATTATCTGGATCGTGTCTGGATTCCAGCAGTAGATGAACTTCGAACACTTATACTTGACGAGGCACACAAGACACGTTATTCAGTTCATCCTGGTGCCGATAAGATGTACCAAGATCTTAGGTCATTTTATTGGTGGCCGGGTATGAAGAAAGATGTTGCCACTTATGTTGGCAAATGTCTCACATGTGCTAAAGTCAAAGCCGAACACCAGAAACCTTCGGGTTTGCTGGAACAACCAGAGATACCACAATGGAAGTGGGAACAAATAGCTATGGATTTCATTACCAAGCTACCCCGCACTTCCAGCGGACACGATTCGATTTGGGTCATCATTGATAGATTGACCAAGTCCGCACATTTCTTGCCGATCAGAGAGACATACAAGATGGAGAAACTAGCGAGACTATACATCGATGAAATAGTAGTAAGGCACGGGGTGCCTTTGTCTATTATTTCAGACCGGGACAGTCGATTTACTTCGCGGTTCTGGCAATCATTGCAACAATCCTTAGGGACAAGTGTTAACTTGAGCACCGCTTATCATCCACAAACGGATGGACAAAGCGAGCGCACCATTCAGACCCTAGAGGATATGTTGAGAACATGCATCCTAGACTTCGGTGGAAGTTGGGACACACACTTACCACTTATTGAGTTCTCCTACAACAATAGCTACCACAGCAGCATCGGATGTGCTCCTTTTGAAGCACTCTATGGTAGAAAATGTCGGTCTCCAATCTGTTGGACCGAAGTGGGAGACAACAGAATAACTGGGCCTGAACTTATTCAGGAAACTACCGATAAGATAGCCCAGATACAACAGAGATTACAAGCAACACGTAGCCGCCAAAAGAGTTACGCAGACAAACGGCGCAAGCCTTTGGAATTCGATGTGGGTGACCGAGTCATGTTGAAAGTGTCCCCATGGAAAGGCGTAGTTCGTTTTGGGGCTAAAGGCAAGCTAGCACCTAGGTATGTTGGACCGTTTGAGATTACTCAACGCATAGGTCCTGTGGCATACAGACTCAGACTCCCTGATGAGCTCAGCGGAGTACACGATGTGTTTCATGTATCAAATCTCAAGAGGTGCTTAGCAGACGAGTCATTGATCATACCATTGGAAGAAATTCAAGTTGACGAGCAATTACATTTCATTGAAGAACCTGTAGAGATAATGGAACGTGAAGTTAAGAAACTAAAACGTAGCCGTATCCCTATTGTAAAGGTTCGATGGAACTCCAAGCGTGGACCAGAATTTACCTGGGAGCGCGAGGACAACATGAAAGCAAAGTATCCCCACCTGTTCGAGAAGTGAAGTCCGACTTTTATGCTTAAATTTCGGGACGAAATTTCTTTAACAAGGGGAGACTGTGACAATTAGTACCCGACCGGCCGGCAAGTCCGTACGGTACGTGTATTTTCTACAGTGACTATGTGTACATATACGATTGTAAACAGTGTTTGTAATATCAGAAATCCAAATACAAGAAATCGTTGTACGTATTTTCGTGTAAACTTAAATACAGTAAGTGCAACGTACATTTGAAACACTAGTTGTGTGTATTTAAGTGGAAACCTAAGTACAGTTAACACAACTAATCATGAGAAACAGCAATGTTCAAGCAAAAAAAAAAAGAAAGAAACAAATCGGTTGCGATCTAATATCCATAGATGACAGGAATCAGATGGCCGACAATTCAATGTGAAAACAATGTGATAACATGGTGTTTAGTTGAGTCCGACAGTGAGGAAACACAATTTAAACATAAATTGCAGTGTCGTTTCAGAATAACGAACTGACAGTGTGTTTGCGTGGGTGACGACTCACACAAACATATCTGTGAGTTTAACGTTCTGAAATGATGACTGGAAAGTAGAAAACAAAGGTCGGAAAGCAAAACCATCGTCGTGTTCGTTCGAATGACGATTCGAACGAATACGCGCGATGGTGACGCGATTCGACGAAACGAAAAAGAAATACGAAGCGAAACGATAATAAATTTAATTAAATAAAATAATAAACATTTTTACAATTTTGAAACTCATTAAATTAATTAAAATAACATTTTTATTTATTCATTTTTAATTACGCGTAAAAATCCGGTTACGCGACGAATTAACGAACCGAGCAACCGAAACGGACCCGGACACCACACGTGATATAAATATGTTAAATGAGAGTATTTTTCTCATTTTTACACCCACACTCTCTTTTTCTCTCCCCATTTCCGGCTAGCATCAAGAACCACCATAAACCACCTTCAAATCCCCATAACTCCCTCGTTTCTTAGCCGATTTGGGTGATTCTTGCGTCCACGCGAAGCTCTTGAAGGCCTCTACATGAAAGTACAACCGATCTAAAGCCAACCCCACTGAAAAACGAGGTAACGGTGCGTGAAAGACCACGAAATTAGGGTTTTGTGCGTGTGTGTGTGTCCAACCGGAGGAGTTAACCTGCTAGGGTCTTCGTACACATCATTAACACCCTCGACCACCTCTCTGGTAACACCATCGATGTAGGGACAACACCTGGTTAGTTGTGGTTCGAGGGGAGTGATGGAGCTGACACAGGTTCGCCGAGGGAGTCCCGAGCCTGCTTCATGACTTACACGAACCTTAGCATGTCAACACTCACGAACCCTCCTAGCTGTGAATCACCAGACGAACCTCCTGAGTCACGAGCCCATGACGAACCTTGCTGCAACGGTAGACGAACCTCAACAGTTTTGAGACAACCACGAACCACCACCGAACCCACTATAGTTTGCAGGCACGAACCATCGGCCACCGAACCTTCCATGCTGAGCATCCATGAGCCGAACCCTCTTCACAACTACCGAACCCTTAGTCAGCTTTGTAGCCGAACCTTGTGCTGAGTTCCCTTAGCCGAACCTTGTTCCATGTCTGCGAACACTTGGGAATTAATTTGAACAGATGGCTGCCATGGAAGTGTTATGTGATTCATATTACTGATTCGAATTGTTAGGCCCAACAAATTGTGAAATACGTAGCCCACACAATCTCACAAGCCCAATAGCAATTCCCTTGGCCCAACTGAAAACATGCAACAGACCCAACAGGCCCAACAGCCTCTAGTCGGCCCAGTTTCACTTCTTTAGCCCATTCGTTTAGCTCGGCCCAACATTAAGTCTGATCCATTATTCGCAGCCTATACGATTGGCCCAACAACCCAAGGAGTTTGGCCCATCACCCATTCTTTGACCGTGTGATTTGATCGATCATGAAGGTCTATAAAGCCCACACATTATTCGGCCCACTATGAAATCCACATTCGGTCACACAAGTAATGAAAGAGTTAATACATTAAATTGGATTAAAGTATGACACATACTCATATTTATTCAATTAAATTGATACAAGGATAATAAAGTTTTGGAAATGAATTCATAAATCCTAAAAATAGTTTAGTTTTGGGTACAATCACAATTGGTTACAAGTGTTAAATTAAGTAAACAAAAGATCAAGTAAAATCACTACAAATACCTAGGGCCGAATGAAGACAATCGAGACTCACGAGTGTTAGCCAAGTTATGGCTAACACCTATACGCGCACAAATCTATAAAAATCAATATTTATAAGATGAATACATCGTGAAATCAATACAGGAGCGTGAAAACTACCACAAGAACAAGCAAGAGCGCGTGTCTTCTTTCTTTTAAGCTAAGTCAACCCTGCAACCACCAGGTGAGTTCATATGCCCCTTTTACTTTAAATCTTAACTGATTTTAAACTCTCGGGGCTGAGAAACATGCTTTACTTTTATTTACTTAAAAGTTTTGCTTACATATTGTTAATACTTTGATTAAATGATATTAAATTGCTTATTATCATATATCATTGTATGCTTGTTTGTATGATTACATTATGACAGGGAAAAATAAGATGATGATGATGATATTATAATATCATAACTCATCAATACGATAGAATAACATAGTTGTATGATTATCTCTTACAACACTTAGTTATTCTTACAAGAAATAACATAGAAACAATTACAAGGACCATGAGAACATGATGACAAGAACAGAACTAAAGAATGATATGAAGATAACACATCTTCATTACATCATTCGATACAAGAATTAAGTAAGTGTAATAAGACTAGTTCTTATAACACTTAGCTTTACAACTCAACACATATTACAAGAGAACAAGGAACAAAGAATGATAATCGTGATAATGTAACTTCATGATAACAACATCATTCACTCAAACGATTAACATAATTTAATAAGACAAGTTCTTATTTAACTTTGTTAATAACACGAAGAACATATGACATTGAGAACAATAACACGTATGAATAACAATTACAAGTACAATTAGTTACATTTGATCTGTTGTATTATATCACTTCAATCATGTGCCAATTGTACAAGTTGATCATGTAAGCCCCTTTAATTCGCTGACCAGTTAGTTTGACGTGACTAAACCGACGATAGCATAGTGGTACCATAGGTTTGACAAACCTCTAGCTTGTAGGGCTAGTATGTTGATCGTATTGATTCATTGGCCGGTAACGTATGACCGGTGACAGGGCGACCTCAAGTCAGGTTCTGGTAAGCGACACATGGTGATATTAATCTGCAGTGATAAGTAATTAATCCATCGTTTCTTGTTGACTGGTAGACTAAGTAATGTATGTTCTTATGTCGTATTACTAGCAACTGCTTCGATGAGGGCACTGGTATACAAGGTGATAGAGGTAAATCGGATGCATTGAAATCTGATTACGTGAGGATTTCAATGGATTCCTTTTAGGCTCTATGCACTATAGTTCAAGAACAAATTACAATTGGTTAACTAACACTCTTAATATTTAAAAGTGTAACAACAGTTAACCCCACAAATGTAGAATAATACAAGGAACAGATTTAACAAACCTAATATCCTTAACATATAATGGTTATCTAAACTTCGGTTCGATAACTGAAGTTACTTCATTATATTATTCTATACAAGTTATCCCAGGTGATTCAAGAATGACATGGACATTGGATTGGGAATGGAAATCCATAGTTGTATTGCAAATAGTGTGAACTTTGTTTGAGCATGTGGTGGGATAGCGTCTGGGCTCGACCCTTTCGTGATTCCCTATATATAAGCATGTTTGATCAGGGGTCATATCATTTGCACATACAACTAGGGAGAAGCCATTGGGTGTACAAGTGAACAGATAACATACAAGTAACAATATGAACATTATGATTGTGCATGTGAATGAATCAGGGTTTTCAACTTACTTACTTATGAACTCATCAACCTAGTGTTGACTTTGTTTAAATGCATGTTTTCTCAGGTGACGAACAGGTGTAGTTACATATATGCAAGGACTAGCTAGTGGACTTTTAGAAGACCTAGCTTACTTTTGATTGCATACTTTTGAAATGACAAAACAGTAAATCACTTTTGTATATCTTGTACAGATCAAGATATAAACTCATTGATTCTTTTTTATTAGATTTACTTAGTTAAATTATGATGTACAATGTAATTTAACTTTGTAATTCTATGTCATGTCATGTTAGCATTTCTCATTTATATCTCATGTGCTATGTAAAAAATCTGATCATTTGATTATCACTCAAAGATATCTCGCCCCGGGAACCTTCCGCCCGACGGGAAAGCCCGATCCGTTCCCGTCGGCCCGGGGTGTGACAGATTGGTATCAGAGCCATGGTTATAGAGAAATATAGGTCATATTACTTAAACGGTTTGGCCTAGACTATAACCTAGGGACCCTCATGTAGAGTTCTTATGATATAGGATTCTATTTGCATAATGTCTTCTGCTTCTGATCACTGCACTAACCGATTTCTTTTCGGTTATGATCAGAATGCCGCCGCGAAGACAACCACTTCTATTACCGCTGACTCAAGGTTCAGCTCCGCACTCTTCGACACCGACACCGCCAGACTCTCCTCCACATTCACCACCACCTCCACCTCCTCCTCCTCCGCACTCTCCACCACCAGGCTCAAGCAATGTTCAGATGATAGACCCTGCTACTATCGCCTTGGCAACACTGCTGAGTACTCAACTGACAAGTCAGCTGAAAGATGTCATCCCAGAGATGATAAACAGGATTCAAGGCCACGGCAACATTTCTGGCCATTCTACAGGAGAGGCTAGTGGAAACACTGGTCATACTTCTGACTACTCCTACAAGTCTTTTGTAGGATGCAAACCCCCAAGTTTCACAGGAGTCGAAGGAGCTGTTGGACTGATCCAATGGCTAGAAAAGATGGAGAACACTCTGGACATTAGCAACTGTCCAGAACACCATAAAGTTCGCTATGCAGCTGGTTCATTCAGCAAGCGAGCACTAACATGGTGGAATGCTCAGATTCGAGCAAAGGGGAGAGATGAGGCAATGGCGATGCCATGGACGGAATTTAAGCTTCTTATGAGGAACGAATTCTGTCCGAAACACGAACTACAGCTGCTGGAGACTGAACTCTCGAACCATGTAATGAAGGGAGCTGATCATATGACCTTCACTACTCGCTATCATGAGTTGGTAGCTTTGGTGCCAGAAATGGTACCAACATTGGAAAAGCTGATTGACCTTTATGTGGCGGGATTACCTTCTTGCATCCAAAGTATCGTGTTGGCTGCTTATCCTGCTACTTTGGAGGCTGCTATCTCCCTCTCAGCTAAACTTACCAAGGTGATGGTAAGGTCTGGAGTGTTAAAGGATGAGGCTGAAACAGCCAAAGCTGGAACTTCCAAGAAGCCGGATAAACGTCCGGCTAAGAAACAAAAAGTGGCAAGGAACTTTGCTGCCACTACTCATGCCCCAATGCCTAATCAGCCACCACCACTGCAAGTCAGAAAGCCCTACACTGGCACTGCACCTTTGTGCAACACTTGTCAGTATCATCACGCGCCAAACTCTCAGTGCATGCAATGCACAAACTGTGGAAAGTTTGGCCATTGGGCAAATCGCTGCAGGAGCACGGGCGCTCCAAACAGAAACAACAACGCAGCTACTACTGCTGCTGCTGCAAATCCTAGGTCTTGCTACAACTGTGGCGAACCAGGACATTTCTCTCGAGATTGTCCCAAGAGGAACCAACAAAGGGCTCAAGCACCAAGAGGACGAGCCTTTCAGATCGGAGCTGCTGCTGCTCGTCAAGACCCGAATGTGGTCACGGGTACATTTCTCTTATCTGACTTCTATGCATCTATATTATTTGACACTGGTGCGGATCAGAGTTTCATCTCATCCGACTTTGCATGCCATCTTAATTATGTTAAGGAATTGTTAGACTCCCCTTATACTATTGAGATAGCAAATGGCAAACAGATTACAGTAGACACCATATTTAGGAATTGCCCACTAACACTTGACGATCACACATTTTTCATCGACTTGATACCGATGGAGCTGGGCAGTTTCGACATCATTATTGGAATGGATTGGCTATCTCTTAACAGAGTCGAGTTCATCTGTTCCGATAAACTGTTACGCATTCCTGTGGAGAACAACGAGGTCTTGGAGATTCGCGGAGACCAAGCGAAACGCAGTGTCAAGATAATATCGTGCATGAAGGCTCGCAAGTACTTACGAAAACAATACGTTGCATTTCTAGCTCACGTGATTCAAAAAGACA
Source organism: Mikania micrantha (assembly GCA_009363875.1). NCBI lineage: Eukaryota > Viridiplantae > Streptophyta > Magnoliopsida > Asterales > Asteraceae > Mikania > Mikania micrantha. The sequence continues at coordinate 88,773,830 of CM018696.1, forward strand.
AGAAGGCGATCAAGATTCAAGATGTACCGGTTGTGAGAGACTTTGCAGATGTGTTTCCGGATGATTTACCGGGACTGCCACCTGAGCGATCGGTGCAGTTTCGAATCGATCTGATTCCGGGAGCAACTCCTGTAGCTAAGTCTCCTTATAGACTTGCTCCATCAGAGATGCAGGAGCTGTCTAATCAGTTACAAGAGTTACTCGATAAAGGATTCATCCGACCGAGCTTTTCCCCGTGGGGAGCTCCGGTTCTTTTTGTTAAAAAGAAGGATGGAACTTTCAGGATGTGCATAGATTATCGAGAACTCAACAAACTCACCATCAAGAATCGGTACCCGTTACCGAGGATTGATGATTTGTTTGATCAGTTACAGGGAGCACAGTACTTTTCAAAGATAGACCTGAGATCAGGCTATCATCAGCTCCGGATACAAGAGGAAGACATACCAAAGACGGCCTTTCGTACCCGATATGGTCATTACGAATTCATGGTAATGCCATTCGGATTGACGAACGCACCGGCTGTGTTCATGGACTTGATGAACCGGGTGTGCAAACCGTATCTAGATCAGTTTGTTATTGTCTTTATTGATGATATACTGATTTATTCAAAGAACGAGAAGGAACACGAGCAACACCTCAAGACAGTTTTGGAGCTTCTGAAAGAAGAACGACTCTATGCCAAGTTCTCCAAGTGTGAATTTTGGTTAAGAGAAGTTCAGTTTTTGGGTCACGTGATTAACAGTGATGGTATTCACGTGGATCCTGCCAAGATCGAAGCAATCAAGAACTGGGACGTGCCTACAACACCAACCGAGATCAGATCATTCTTGGGATTGGCAGGTTATTACAGGAGATTCATTTCAAATTTTTTCTAAAATAGCCTTGCCTCTCACCAAGCTCACACAGAAGACTGAACCTTTTGTGTGGACTCAGAAACAAGAGGAGGCATTCCAGACACTGAAACAAAGATTGTGCAATGCTCCAATCTTAACACTCCCAGAAGGCAATGATGACTTTGTAGTTTATTGTGATGCTTCCCATCAGGGACTCGGATGTGTTTTGATGCAACGAGACAAAGTCATTGCTTATGCCTCACGACAGCTGAAGATACACGAGAAGAATTACACAACGCACGATCTCGAACTGGGAGCTGTTGTCTTTGCATTAAAGATTTGGAGACACTACCCGTATGGTACCAAATGCACTATCTTCACAGATCACAAAAGCCTACAACACATATTTGATCAGAAGGAGCTTAACATGAGACAAAGACGTTGGGTTGAGCTCCTGAACGATTACGATTGTGTGATCAAATACCATCCGGGAAAAGCAAATGTTGTTGCAGATGCTTTGAGCCGGAAGGAAAGAGTCGAACATTTACGCGTTCGCGCAATGGGAATGACTGTGCAAACAAGTTTGAGAGATCATATTCTACAAGCACAACAAGAGACAGTGGCAAGAGACAATCTGAAACGCGAGCTCGATTGTGGAGCCGAGAAACATTTCAAGACGAAACAAGATGGAGTTATCTATTATCTGGATCGTGTCTGGATTCCAGCAGTAGATGAACTTCGAACACTTATACTTGACGAGGCACACAAGACACGTTATTCAGTTCATCCTGGTGCCGATAAGATGTACCAAGATCTTAGGTCATTTTATTGGTGGCCGGGTATGAAGAAAGATGTTGCCACTTATGTTGGCAAATGTCTCACATGTGCTAAAGTCAAAGCCGAACACCAGAAACCTTCGGGTTTGCTGGAACAACCAGAGATACCACAATGGAAGTGGGAACAAATAGCTATGGATTTCATTACCAAGCTACCCCGCACTTCCAGCGGACACGATTCGATTTGGGTCATCATTGATAGATTGACCAAGTCCGCACATTTCTTGCCGATCAGAGAGACATACAAGATGGAGAAACTAGCGAGACTATACATCGATGAAATAGTAGTAAGGCACGGGGTGCCTTTGTCTATTATTTCAGACCGGGACAGTCGATTTACTTCGCGGTTCTGGCAATCATTGCAACAATCCTTAGGGACAAGTGTTAACTTGAGCACCGCTTATCATCCACAAACGGATGGACAAAGCGAGCGCACCATTCAGACCCTAGAGGATATGTTGAGAACATGCATCCTAGACTTCGGTGGAAGTTGGGACACACACTTACCACTTATTGAGTTCTCCTACAACAATAGCTACCACAGCAGCATCGGATGTGCTCCTTTTGAAGCACTCTATGGTAGAAAATGTCGGTCTCCAATCTGTTGGACCGAAGTGGGAGACAACAGAATAACTGGGCCTGAACTTATTCAGGAAACTACCGATAAGATAGCCCAGATACAACAGAGATTACAAGCAACACGTAGCCGCCAAAAGAGTTACGCAGACAAACGGCGCAAGCCTTTGGAATTCGATGTGGGTGACCGAGTCATGTTGAAAGTGTCCCCATGGAAAGGCGTAGTTCGTTTTGGGGCTAAAGGCAAGCTAGCACCTAGGTATGTTGGACCGTTTGAGATTACTCAACGCATAGGTCCTGTGGCATACAGACTCAGACTCCCTGATGAGCTCAGCGGAGTACACGATGTGTTTCATGTATCAAATCTCAAGAGGTGCTTAGCAGACGAGTCATTGATCATACCATTGGAAGAAATTCAAGTTGACGAGCAATTACATTTCATTGAAGAACCTGTAGAGATAATGGAACGTGAAGTTAAGAAACTGAAACGTAGCCGTATCCCTATTGTAAAGGTTCGATGGAACTCCAAGCGTGGACCAGAATTTACCTGGGAGCGCGAGGACAACATGAAAGCAAAGTATCCCCACCTGTTCGAGAAGTGAAGTCCGACTTTTATGCTTAAATTTCGGGACGAAATTTCTTTAACAAGGGGAGACTGTGACAATTAGTACCCGACCGGCCGGCAAGTCCGTACGGTACGTGTATTTTCTACAGTGACTATGTGTACATATACGATTGTAAACAGTGTTTGTAATATCAGAAATCCAAATACAAGAAATCGTTGTACGTATTTTCGTGTAAACTTAAATACAGTAAGTGCAACGTACATTTGAAACACTAGTTGTGTGTATTTAAGTGGAAACCTAAGTACAGTTAACACAACTAATCATGAGAAACAGCAATGTTCAAGCAAAAAAAAAAAAAGAAAGAAACAAATCGGTTGCGATCTAATATCCATAGATGACAGGAATCAGATGGCCGACAATTCAATGTGAAAACAATGTGATAACATGGTGTTTAGTTGAGTCCGACAGTGAGGAAACACAATTTAAACATAAATTGCAGTGTCGTTTCAGAATAACGAACTGACAGTGTGTTTGCGTGGGTGACGACTCACACAAACATATCTGTGAGTTTAACGTTCTGAAATGATGACTGGAAAGTAGAAAACAAAGGTCGGAAAGCAAAACCATCGTCGTGTTCGTTCGAATGACGATTCGAACGAATACGCGCGATGGTGACGCGATTCGACGAAACGAAAACGAAATACGAAGCGAAACGATAATAAATTTAATTAAATAAAATAATAAACATTTTTACAATTTTGAAACCTATTAAATTAATTAAAATAACATTTTTATTTATTCATTTTTAATTACGCGTCGTAAAAATCCGGTTACGCGACGAATTAACGAACCGAGTAACCGAAACGGACCCGGACACCACACGTGATATAAATATGTTAAATGAGAGTATTTTTCTCATTTTTACACCCACACTTTCTTTTTCTCTCCCCATTTCCGGCTAGCATCAAGAACCACCATAAACCACCTTCAAATCCCCATAACTCCCTCGTTTCTTAGCCGATTTGGGTGATTCTTGCGTCCACGCGAAGCTCTTGAAGCCCTCTACATGAAAGTACAACCGATCTAAAGCCAACCCCACTGAAAAACGAGGTAACGGTGCGTGAAAGACCACGAAATTAGGGTTTTGTGCGTGTGTGTGTGTCCAACCGGAGGAGTTAACCTGCTAGGGTCTTCGTACACATCATTAACACCCTCGACCACCTCTCTGGTAACACCATCGATGTAGGGACAACACCTGGTTAGTTGTGGTTCGAGGGGAGTGATGGAGCTGACACAGGTTCGCCGAGGGAGTCCCGAGCCTGCTTCATGACTTACACGAACCTTAGCATGTCAACACTCACGAACCCTCCTAGCTGTGAATCACCAGACGAACCTCCTGAGTCACGAGCCCATGACGAACCTTGCTGCAACAGTAGACGAACCTCAACAGTTTTGAGACAACCACGAACCACCACCGAACCCACTATAGTTTGCAGGCACGAACCATCGGCCACCGAACCTTCCATGCTGAGCATCCATGAGCCGAACCCTCTTCACAACTACCGAACCCTTAGTCAGCTTTGTAGCCGAACCTTGTGCTGAGTTCCCTTAGCCGAACCTTGTTCCATGTCTGCGAACACTTGGGAATTAATTTGAACAGATGGCTGCCATGGAAGTGTTATGTGATTCATATTACTGATTCGAATTGTTAGGCCCAACAAATTGTGAAATACGTAGCCCACACAATCTCACAAGCCCAATAGCAATTCCCTTGGCCCAACTGAAAACATGCAACAGACCCAACAGGCCCAACAGCCTCTAGTCGGCCCAGTTTCACTTCTTTAGCCCATTCGTTTAGCTCGGCCCAACATTAAGTCTGATCCATTATTCGCAGCCTATACGATTGGCCCAACAACCCAAGGAGTTTGGCCCATCACCCATTCTTTGACCGTGTGATTTGATCGATCATGAAGGTCTATAAAGCCCACACATTATTCGGCCCACTATGAAATCCACATTCGGTCACACAAGTAATGAAAGAGTTAATACATTAAATTGGATTAAAGTATGACACATACTCATATTTATTCAATTAAATTGATACAAGGATAATAAAGTTTTGGAAATGAATTCATAAATCCTAAAAATAGTTTAGTTTTGGGTACAATCACAATTGGTTACAAGTGTTAAATTAAGTAAACAAAAGATCAAGTAAAATCACTACAAATACCTAGGGCCGAATGAAGACAATCGAGACTCACGAGTGTTAGCCAAGTTATGGCTAACACCTATACGCGCACAAATCTATAAAAATCAATATTTATAAGATGAATACATCGTGAAATCAATACAGGAGCGTGAAAACTACCACAAGAACAAGCAAGAGCGCGTGTCTTCTTTCTTTTAAGCTAAGTCAACCCTGCAACCACCAGGTGAGTTCATATGCCCCTTTTACTTTAAATCTTAACTGATTTTAAACTCTCGGGGCTGAGAAACATGCTTTACTTTTATTTACTTAAAAGTTTTGCTTACATATTGTTAATACTTTGATTAAATGATATTAAATTGCTTATTATCATATATCATTGTATGCTTGTTTGTATGATTACATTATGACAGGGAAAAATAAGATGATGATGATGATATTATAATATCATAACTCATCAATACGATAGAATAACATAGTTGTATGATTATCTCTTACAACACTTAGTTATTCTTACAAGAAATAACATAGAAACAATTACAAGGACCATGAGAACATGATGACAAGAACAGAACTAAAGAATGATATGAAGATAACACATCTTCATTACATCATTCGATACAAGAATTAAGTAAGTGTAATAAGACTAGTTCTTATAACACTTAGCTTTACAACTCAACACATATTACAAGAGAACAAGGAACAAAGAATGATAATCGTGATAATGTAACTTCATGATAACAACATCATTCACTCAAACGATTAACATAATTTAATAAGACAAGTTCTTATTTAACTTTGTTAATAACACGAAGAACATATGACATTGAGAACAATAACACGTATGAATAACAATTACAAGTACAATTAGTTACATTTGATCTGTTGTATTATATCACTTCAATCATGTGCCAATTGTACAAGTTGATCATGTAAGCCCCTTTAATTCGCTGACCAGTTAGTTTGACGTGACTAAACCGACGATAGCATAGTGGTACCATAGGTTTGACAAACCTCTAGCTTGTAGGGCTAGTATGTTGATCGTATTGATTTATTGGCCGGTAACGTATGACCGGTGACAGGGCGACCTCAAGTCAGGTTCTGGTAAGCGACACATGGTGATATTAATCTGCAGTGATAAGTAATTAATCCATCGTTTCTTGTTGACTGGTAGACTAAGTAATGTATGTTCTTATGTCGTATTACTAGCAACTGCTTCGATGAGGGCACTGGTATACAAGGTGATAGAGGTAAATCGGATGCATTGAAATCTGATTACGTGAGGATTTCAATGGATTCCTTTTAGGCTCTATGCACTATAGTTCAAGAACAAATTACAATTGGTTAACTAACACTCTTAATATTTAAAAGTGTAACAACAGTTAACCTCACAAATGTAGAATAATACAAGGAACAGATTTAACAAACCTAATATCCTTAACATATAATGGTTATCTAAACTTCGGTTCGATAACTGAAGTTACTTCATTATATTATTCTATACAAGTTATCCCAGGTGATTCAAGAATGACATGGACATTGGATTGGGAATGGAAATCCATAGTTGTATTGCAAGTAGTGTGAACTTTGTTTGAGCATGTGGTGGGATAGCGTCTGGGCTCGACCCTTTCGTGATTCCCTATATATAAGCATGTTTGATCAGGGGTCATATCATTTGCACATACAACTAGGGAGAAGCCATTGGGTGTACAAGTGAACAGATAACATACAAGTAACAATATGAACATTATGATTGTGCATGTGAATGAATCAGGGTTTTCAACTTACTTACTTATGAACTCACCAACCTAGTGTTGACTTTGTTTAAATGCATGTTTTCTCAGGTGACGAACAGGTGTAGTTACATATATGCAAGGACTAGCTAGTGGACTTTTAGAAGACCTAGCTTACTTTTGATTGCATACTTTTGAAATGACAAAACAGTGAATCACTTTTGTATATCTTGTACAGATCAAGATATAAACTCATTGATTCTTTTTGATTAGATTTACTTAGTTAAATTATGATGTACAATGTAATTTAACTTTGTAATTCTATGTCATGTCATGTTAGCATTTCTCATTTATATCTCATGTGCTATGTAAACAATCTGATCATTTGATTATCACTCAAAGATATCGCGCCCCGGGAACCTTCCGCCCGACGGGAAAGCCCGATCCGTTCCCGTCGGCCCGGGGTGTGACAACAAGTAATCAAAATATTAATATTAACATCTAAAATGATCAATTTTCGAGCTTCATGATTTACGTTTTTATTGTGAATGTTTAGGTTTAGCGTGTCACACCCCCACCTCTCGTCACCTGATCATGATGTCACTGAACTGGTTGCGAAAGCATAGTGGTGATGTCTCAGAGGTGAGGGGTGACTTACTTGATCCGATATCACAAGCACACAGATTAACTTAAAGTAAATACATTAGAAGGTTCGTCATTAAAATCCACATTACAGTTTACAACTAAGTCTATTTAATTACAAACTAATTTATTCAAGTGCAAGTATCCCAAAAGTGCATCCTCACTGGCTATTACTGTTTACCTGCAAAAAGGTTTGAGTTTGAAACGTCAGCACAAAGCTGGTGAGTTCGACACTTTAATTTAAAACAATATGATATGATAAGCATGTTCTCAAAAGTTCAGTTCCGGATAACCATGGGACCCGTATCTAGTTCCTTTCGGACGTCTAGTTCTGTTCTCAAGAAATAACCCGTCGGTAGATATCTTAGTGCCTCATTGTCTTAATGTCTATCATACCATTAAGAAGTTCTGGAAACAGATAACAAACATTCACACAAGGGGAGATGCAATCCTCCCAGCGAATGGGGTGTCAACCAATAGTACTATCAATGTTTTCTGTTCGGCCACATACGGGTTCACTAAATACAGTTCAAGAATGAGGACTTTTAGTTCCATGATAGAGTTCAGTTCTACAGGCAAAATCCCATGAAATTCCACAAAAATCACATGAAATCACACAGATATCATTGATGCATATCATATGTTCAGACAACAGTTTACAGAGTTACCCCGATGTTTATAAAATATTAAAAAGAAAAGGGGTTGTACGAAACTCACCTGATGATATAGAGGTAGCAAAATATCTCGAAGCTGATAACAAAGAGATGATTCTGCATTTAGTTATATTTTATGAATTATTTATGTTCTAGTTTACTGATTAGATCTTTCTGAACGTTTAATGTCAAAGACATTGCTTTGTAAGTCATCAAATCGATATTAAATGTTTAATTGATTACTTTGTTATCATATCATACAATGTATGATAATGTAGGAACCTACATTGCATTAGATTCCTAATACAAGGTTGATGACACTTTTGATTAATCAGAATAGTCTTGGATTAACCAAATAGTTAATGTTGTTGATTATAATGCTAAAACAGTTTCTAGATGACTCAATGGCTTAGGAATGACTAATCCTTGTTATTGATTACCCAAATATCATGAAATATCACAATGTAGTATCAGAATAGGTGTAATAACTAGGTTTAACATACTAATCTGACTGTTATCATAAACATCAGATAATCGTTCCAATGAGTATGTTAATGATTGTGATTAGTTCGAAACACTTGGATTTAACCTTGCATTTCAAGGATTAACCCAACTAATCACCTACATTGTTATAATCAAATGGATTAATCCATTATAATCATGGATATGGTTTCATGCAAACCGGGCATTACAACGGATCAAAACAAGGATTTAACCGTTAAAACTTCGTGTTCTTTATTTATAATCAATCATAGCCATCATCTAGGCAATAATCAACAATCCTAACTATGTCATTACATTCAAAATCAAGATCTAATCAATCAAAATCAAACTAGAAGGTTTAAACGGATCATTACCTAATCTGACGGATATCTGCGGCTAAAACGACGATCAGAACTTGTAAACACGTTCACGGGTGCAATCGATGGAGTCTGGTAGCTTCAGAAAGGGGTTTAGATGGTGGAAGTTGATGTTTGTTCGCCTGGAAATGAAGCAGAAGCGAGAAGAAGAAAAAAATAATTTCTTCTGCATGAAATCTGATTGAGTAGATCAGATTTCACCACCGCCTCATCCGCTGCGTACCGTGGCGGGAAGCCAAAGAAGGCTTCGCGTACCGCGACGATTTTCGGAGGAATCTTAGATATTTTACATGCATCGCGTACCGCGGAGGACTCTCAAGCCCACCTCCGCGTACCGCGACGAGCCCATTCGATCAACACTTGGAAATTTTTCTTCGTTTTTCGATTTCGGGCAATCCAGGACTCCATTTCGCACAGGGTTTTCGCCCACGTTCATCATTTCTCGCCTACTATCAATCTGCAATAATTACAAGTATTAAAACAACGTGGATTTCTAGAACGATCAAACGTGCCCACGTCATTGATGACGTAATTCTCGTATGCAACTGTCACATAGCGTATTTAAAAGTGTTAAAATTATGGATATTTTATAATTAAATTGACATTTGTCTTATAGTATTTTTGCTTTTATAAACTAAACAATCTAACTAAAAAGCCTAATTTTTAAAGATAGTAATTACTTGTGCATATAAAATAAAAATATATAAATAATTTAAATTCGAATTTTGAATCGAATCGAATTAAAAATATGAAATTCGAAATTATACTACGAATCGAATCCAATTCGAATATGAAAATTCGAATTGAATTTCGACTTAATGTTTTTCGAATTGAAATCGAATCGAATTTCGATTTTTTCAAGTCATATTCGAAAACTGAACACTCGTACACGAAATTACATAAGTAACCCATAAAGTTGCATACATATAATTCACACAATGTGCATTTAGTAACATACAAGTTACATGTATATAATAACGTTAAACTACATTTTTTCCTTTCATTTTTAACTTTTAAATAAAAAGAAATGAAAAACGAAAAAGAAAGTTGATTGGTAGTGGTTATAATTAGTTTCTAAGTTTAATTCAAATTGAGGGGGTTTTTTTGGTGAATCCTTCCCTGGCCTATGTATATGTATATATTAGAAATAATATAAGTATTGGCATTTAATTTTTAAGTTTTTTTTTATTAAAAGGGAAAACTTTATAACTTATAAACATGAAATTCAAACTTCATTTATGCATAAAAAAGTTGGTAGTTATTTAAAGAAAGAATTTAAGATGATTGAAGTTAGACAGAGAGAAGTCTTTATTGGGGGGTGTCCCTCTGCTTGCCAAACAACATGCAACAAACCATGTTAGGAAAACCCTTCCTTTTCAATCCCTTGTGTTTACAGCAAGCCTGAATACATATGCACATGATGAGCTAGCTAAGTGACATTGAATATTCTACACGAACATTTGGCCTGGATGATCTATTAATTAATTAAGGCCCCCCGTCATCGTTATCCATACACCAACGTCCTTTTTACGGGCCGTATAACCCCTATACACGCCGTAATAACACTATAATATCAAAAATCAGTCAAAAAGATGTCAGCCCTATACGGGCCGTATAACCCGACAACCACATGATGTCTCAGATGAGGGATTGTATGCATAGTAGGACCCTTAACTAATTGGCTGATGACAAATGATAATCTGATGGTTAACATGGAAACCTGGCCATATATATGGATATCACAAGTATTTCAAATTGTCCAAAACCTTAGTACTACGAAATGAAACAACATCATACCCTTTTCAATTCCGTGACATGCCATTTTTCAAATAATTATATACAACTTAATTTATCTAACTAGTAAGACTGGTGGGTATGCCCCTTGAGTGGGCGTGAGAGGGCGTGGGTATAGTTTGATCTATACTTGTATATAATTCTCTATAAGAGTTTGGAGCCTTGTCAATTTATAGATTCCGTGGAGGGACTTTACTACATAAGGGCTAGAGACGCCTCAGACTCAGGGGATTCTATGAACTCACACCGCCTCCCTTGGGGCGTGAGAGGGCGTGAATGGGGGTGGCGTGATTGGGGCAACGGCGTGAATGAGAGACACTCTCTCTCTTTCTCTCAGTTTCTCTCTCTCTTACACACACACACTCACATGTTTAAAAAAAAGGGATGATGACATGAAGTGAGTGGGTAATGGAGCATTTCCACCAAAATGGTGGGGTGAGTGGTTGTGGTGAGTGCTTATGTGGCACCTACGTGGCGCATAGGTGGAGTGATTGGGTCACTTGGCATACCTAATAGTCTAACAGGCACCCGATCGACCCATAACAATATATACGTACAATTTTAGCCAAACATATATACTTCTTTGTTATTCAAGGTGCTCTTACAACATATACAATGCATTTCAATGGATAAAACATTGTTCATTACAATAGGCTAGAAAAAAAAACTTAGTTTAAAAAACTTAGTAGAGTCACGGAAAAGTCTCAAAAAGCTGAATTTCATCATTTTCTTTATGTATTTTGCTTCTAACTAGAAAAACTGTAATGTTTTTATTAGAGCAACTCACAAGTTTATTCAAAGATGTGATGAAATGAGAAGACGTTTAGGATTTAGACATATAAGAACGTTGACTTTTTTATTTATATTTGTTGTTTAACCATTGCTTTAAAACCGTAATGCTAAGAGAAGCCGTTCTTATATGCATCCTAAGTTTTTAACCATGATTCTCACATGCATTATAACAACATATTTTGCTCTCAACTCATCATTTCCACAACCAGACTCTCTACCATATCGTCATTTTTGTTTCTCTAATTTTCTTCTAAACATCCAAAACAACAAATTTTGTTTTTGCTTTTTCTTTAAATGGTTTTTTATTTTTGTGGCCACACCATTACCGCACATTCCAACCCTTTCTCAAGTGCACTACCTCATGGCCACCATCTTCCCCTTCCCATCCATTGTGCCCCTCCTAGGTGCCTCCTCCAAACCAGTAAGTGCGACCCCTCTTAAGGCGCACTGCGGGCAGTCTAAAAGTTTAACTACGTGAGAAACGCTGATGGAGATTGGAGAGTAGAAAGGGATTTACATGGTTTACCAAAGCATATTATGCATTGTTGACTCGCACGTAAGTTGTTGGATATGAGAGATGCATCTATGCTATAAAGATACATGACATTAAGACTGGTTTTTTTAAATGGAAGAAAAAGTCGAATTTTAAACTGGGTTTTCGCAACTTAAGTATTCAAATTGTTTTTGTCTATATGTATATTATATATATAGGGGAAGGATCAAATGTTAACCCTTCCTTGTTGCGATAACCGCATAACCCTAGCACTTTTTTTTTGCGTTTTTTGCCCGAATCTTTATTTATTTTTCATGGTCTTTTATTATACATAAATAGGTTTTTTTTGTGTTTTTGTTAATTCATCACCGTTTAGAAATTATTTACAAATGTAGTAAGTAAGTGTATCTGATGTAAGTAAGTGTAAGTACTTACACTTACTTACACTTTTAAATAATTTCCTAAACGGTGATGAATTAGCAAAAACACAAAAAAGAAACTCCCCCTATTTATGTATAATAAAGACCATAAAAAAAACAAAGATTCGGGGCAAAAAACGAAAAAAATGACAGGGTCATGCGCTTATCGCAATAAGGAAGGGTTAACAAAGGAATCATCCCATATATATATATATATAGATTGATTTTATGATTTATGTGTCAATTGTAAAAGATAAATTTAGGGGTTTATGTAATTAACATGTCTCAAAAATTGGACCATGAACACTCTAAAATTGGATCATGTAATTTTAATATATGATGCGCTTTTAGTTTATTATTTAAAACCGTTACTAATGATTTGGTAAACGTTTCGGTATATAAAACTTAAAAATTGGAACATGAACACTTTAATCCCATCAAACAAAACATTTTTATTACGTGTAAAATTTTATTATGGATTATGCTCCTTTAAAAAATATATATAAATAGAAATGAGACGTCCTTCATTTCAGTATGAGAGTGGGGCCAAATGTCACGAGAAGTGCAAACTTACATAAAAGTCAAAAAAAGCTTTTTAGATCAACAGGGAAGAAATAATTATTTCCAAACCAATATTCAAATTTCAATACCATAAATTAATTAATCCAAAACTAAACTGGAATCTTAATTTTTTTTGAACAGCGAAACTGGAATCTTAATTAACCGGATACTTATCAATGGAATCGGCCCACGGGTTACCGGCGCAACCAGCCGGAACCGACTTCAATGCCCTCCAAACCGCACTGTTACACTTGAAACCCGACCCGAATGCAATCTGCCATACCCGATCCCCTTTTAATACCCGACCCTTAGCCTCTGCATACGACAACTCGTACCATAAAGAACTGCTAGACGTGTTCCCGAACCGGTGCAACGTCATCCTCGACGGCTCCATGTGCTTCTCCGTCAGGTTCAGATTCTTCTGGATCTCATCCAGCACCGCCCTTCCGCCGGCGTGAATGCAGAAATGCTCAAACGCCAGTTTGAAGTCGGGAATGTAGGGTTTCACTTTCATTTTAAACACTTTCCGTTTAACAAGAGTTAGAAAGAACATCAGTTGCTCGGAAAACGGTAGAACCAAAGGTCCCAAGGTGGTTATGTTTGTTTTCAGAGCATCGCCGGCGACGGCCATCAGTTCCCGGGCAAGCGAAACGCCGATGATGCCTTCGTCGTCCTCTCTCTGGTAGACGCAGTTGTAACATTTGTCATCGGCTCCTTTATGCGTCCGGACGGTGTGTACTAGCTCATACTTTGATCTCCGGCGATCTCGTGATTTATTCGACAGAAGCATCGCGGCTCCTCCCATACGGAAAATGCAGTTGCACAGAAGCATTGATCGTTCGTTGCCGGAGTACCTAATCGAATCAAAACAACTAATTAAGATTTACGATGATGAATAATTAACAAACAAAGATAATCAATCTGCTAGAATCATATATATTTAAACTCGATCCATTAATCAACGAACGTACCAGTTGAGTGTGATGTTTTCCATGCTCAGCACGACGGCGTAGGAGTTAGGGTTTGCTTTCAACAGGTGTTGCGCTAAATCGATGGAAATAAGTCCGGCGCTGCAGCCCATTCCGCCGAGGTTAAAGCTCATGATATCCGGCCGGAGCTTGTAATGGTTAACGATCATTGATGAAAGAGACGGGGTTGGATTAAACAAGCTGCAATTAACAATAAGGATGCTAATTTCTTTCGGGTTAACTCCGGTTTTGCTAAAAAGTGAATCCAGAGCACCGAACATCACAAGCTCAGCCTCCAATCGAGCCTCTTTCATGTTGAGTTGTGGCGGTCGAGCCGTGATCCCCGTCGGCAAATACGTCTCGTCTCCCAAACCGGACCGGGCGGCGATTCTTTTCTGGAAATGCAACGTATCTTGTTCAAAGAAACCCGATTCTTCCGACATTTTTGTGAACGCATCGTTGGCGATTTTAAGATCCTGCTCGGGTTTGTAGCAAGCAAAGTCGACGAGATAAACCGGGATGGGACGTTTTGCGTAGTAAACGCCGGATGAAAAGAGGAGAAGAAGAGCAGCGGTTAGACCGGTGGCGGTGTCGAAGCTGGTGAAGATTAGGGCGAAGGTGTGTAGCCTGAGTCCGGTGAGCTGAATGAGAGTGGCTATGAACAATGGGAAAAGAATGAGTAGTGTGAAAAGAGTTGCTGTGTTACAAGAATAGCCATAACCGAGCTTGACGTACTTGAGCTTAACCGACTGCAGGAAATCGGGAAGCTTTCGTCGGATTTTGATGACGACGGAGGTAGCATCTTTGATGTCAAGCTCCGCCGTTAACCTCTCCTTATCCATATCTACAGTACTATTGTGATCCATATTTATGGCTGAAATTAAACCCTAAACTGATCGTATACGTGTGAATTAATAAGATGAAGATGATGTATAGGCCGGCCGGTTGGGATGGTTATAATTAAACGGAAGGAATGTTCACCGGACCGGTGGAGATCGATGAGTTGTGTCGTCGATAGATCAACTACTTGCTTACTTTCTACGGATTATCGGACTTTATATATAAACTCCGGTTCATGCATTTTCTCATATAAATAATTAAAAAAAATAAATGTTGGTGGAATGGGTTGACTTTGTCAAGCCAACATTTTTAATTTCTTATTTGGCACGTTATTAAATCCTGTTAATTACATATAATTATATAAATTATAGCTAGGTTGGCAGATCCACGTTGCTGAATTTTGACTAGATAAGAAATAAATCTTGACACGGCCAGTCACAGACCTAGAAATTTTTTTTATGTGGGTCGGGAATTTTTTTTAATAATTATTTGTTGTTAATTATTTTATTGTTTTTGACAAATTCAAATGGAATCGGATCGGATCACCAAAAAATGATAAAACTAACCTAAATCACAAATACATAATAAAAACACGCTAAATTATCATCTCATTTATTATGATGGTATGATAAAATTGATTTTTTTCGACATGATTCAAAAGTATATTGTTTAAATTTATAAATTAAAGATAATAAGAAGGTGAATGTTTAAATTTTCTTTTAAAAAATTGTTCATATTACCTAAATAAACGAATTATACACAAATCAACTAATTTGCTCATTATGTTAATAAGTTTCAACTTACACAATAATCACTAAATATATAAATTGCAGTTGTTGTGATGTGGAGAAAACAATGTATATTAGTAAGTTATTACTTTAATCTATTTTTAGAAGCGAACCGAACATGAATTTTAAACATCAAATTCAATCACTTAATATATAAATTGGGTCTTATTATTTTTTTAAATGAACTATGGCTTATTAAATATTTAATTAAATTGTTAATTGTTAATTGAGTTTCAACATTAGTAATGGATATTGCGTTATATGGGTATTATTTTTTATTGTTGGCTTTAAAATAATTTTAAATTGAACTTTGCCTAGTTCGTCAAATTTTCATGGGGGTCGGAGACAAAATTTCTTGGGGGTCGGTCTAGATCGAGTCATATATATAACATTAAAAATTAAAAGTTCATGGGGGTCGGTCGAACCCCATGGTACCTTAATAGGTACGCCCCTGGACACGGCTATAACCAAGCCGAGCCTAGCTAGCCGAGTTATGCTCGCTCTAACTCGGCTCTTGAGCTGAAATTTCTTTCGAGGCAAAAGTTCCAGATTGGGCTCATTAAAACCTCAAGAACGAGCCGACTCGTTTTTTCTCTACTTTACTCCTATTTATCTATAAAAAATTTATATGCATGTTATCTGTTCCGGCTGTTTCTCCTAATAAACTTTTACATGTCGTTTTTAATTAAATTTTGATTTTTTTATCATTATTCTTATTAAATATTAATTTTTTTATTAAACTTGGTAAATAATATGATTACTTTATGAATCAATTATTTATTTATTTTATTAAAATTATTGAAAAATTATATGGTATGCTATTTTAAATAAATCATTTTCAAATTTAAATATTTAATAGGTTTTAACCTAGTGCACGTTTGTGTATATATTATACATATTATAGATTTTTTACTTATTTAATATTAATATAATATAATATATGTGTGTGTATAATATATATATATATATATATATCATAAATCGTACCTAGACAATGAGTTGAACCAAGAGCCGAGCTTGAATCAAGCCAACCCTAGCTCAGACTCGGCTCGTTTTAAACGAGCTTTTTTCAAGCCGGACTCTTTTCGATGAAGCCTCCCGAGTCGTGAGTTTTTTGAATAACTCTAGATGTAGCTAACTAATTAAGAGAATGCGTCATATTTTACTTACGTACACAATTAAAAGTAATCAAACAGAGTTCTCGTATTGGGCGTCACACTTTGCCTATCATGTATACAATCACACAATTAAATACTTAATGCACATATATAAACCACTAACCAACATGCATCGGATCGCATGTGTGTGTATAGTGAATAGTATTATAGAACACGAAATTATTTCGTGAAAATAACAAACACAAATTATATGAATTTTTCCTTCAGTACGTAGTTTATAGTTGTTAGTTTTATATTTATTATATATAAATTTGTAGGTGACAAACTAAAAGTTTCATATGTTATTAAAATTTTAAAATAATTAACCCAGATTTGTATGTTATATACATCATGTGTAGGTATTATAAATAACTGATTTTAGGTGTTCTGGGATTATTCAAGTGTTCTAAGAAAAACTTAATTTTTAAAACCATCATGTTGAAAACCTCAAAAATTACATAGGACGTTTGCATACACGTACTACAACAAATAATACATATTGCAGTGAAAAGTCGCTACATCACAATGCTATACTTTATAGCGATGACAGTTAATCTCTATGACCAAATACCACAATATCGTATGCATATAATTCATTAGGCGGCAGATTTCCCTTCAATCCGCAAAAACCATTGCGACAACAAATAGTCGTTATATGTTAAAATCATAGTTTTCAAATACTGATATTTTTATAAACAAATGATGTTTCTTAAAACAAATTGCTTAAAATAATTATGTTCAACCAAAAGTTATAAAAACCTATTCTAATAAACAAAAATAAGTTTTGCCACATGTCATGTTCTCATGTTTTCTTGCCACTTGCCATTTTTCTATAATTTTATTCAATTCTTTATATTAATTATTAATTAAATACATTCTCTCATATTCAATACTTCTAATATTAATGAGAAATAATATTATTTGTCTTTTTACATGCAAGAAAATAGTTTTTAATAAATTAAAATCAAATATTTTTATTAAAAAGCACGCTTCAAAAAATAGTTTATAAAATATGAAACTTTCTAAAAATCAATTTTTTTTATAAGTTAGAAAAGTTAGTATTTTTAGAAAATAAAAGTTTAATAAAAAATAATTTTTAAAAAAATAAAATAAAATACACCATAAATCATAGTTTTCAAATACTGGTATTTTTATAAACAAATGATGTTTCTTAAAACAAATTGCTTAAAATAATTATGTTCAACCAAAAGTTATAAAAATGATAAGAAAAATTAAACTTTAGTTATTTATGTTAAATGATATTATCAAATTAAGTTATTTAACTTTAATAATTATATAAATTATATATTATTTTTTTGATTTGTAACAATTAGTTTTTAATAGAAAAGTAAATGAATTTATAACATCAATTAGTTCAAGAATATGTATTCTTTCAAAACAAATAGGTTATGTATTATTTCTTTACTTATTAAAAATTTTAATTATTATTTTATTACTTAAAATACTCATTAATACGTAATCTACTTAATTTATAACAAATTGTTTATTTTTTTAAAATTTTATTACTAATTATTTAATGTATTATATTTAATCCGTGTAATACATGGGTAATAATCTAGTGTGTGTATATATATATATATATATATTTCAGTTCATTAATTAATTAATATAACAATAAACCATGCAGATATAATCCGTCCAATCTCTTACGGTCCCGTTATATATCCAGCCAAGTAGTGATTAAGACCCTTCCTTTTCAGAGGGTCCTCGTGCTGGTCTTTCTTTGTATGCATGTATTTAACAATGTATGTATCTATGTACATACGTACATCTGTATGTACGTACGTAAGTACGTACGTATGTATGTACGAAAAATATATTTTGAAAACCATCTTGAGTTGTAAAACTGTGAAACACTTATGTAACATGCAATTTTTTTTATCATTTTTTGTTTTACATATTTATAACATGATTTTATCAACTTTTATAAAAAATAAAAAAGCAGCGAGCCAATACTTTTAAAAATAATATTTTGTGACACCATGTAACACGCACATTCGTAACACTGCGGCCAGATGTTACGTATGTGTTGCATGGTCTTAGAATATATATATATTTTTAAATATTCTCTCAGTGTTTTTTCTTTTTTTTTTTTATAAAAATGAGCCAAATAATATTAAAACTTATATAAAAAAAAATTACATGGTTATTTTCATTGTGTTTACAACTTAGGGTGATTTTCAATTTATTAATTCCCTCTATATATATGGAGGGATGGTATGATCATATACAAACACAAATACAAGTTTTTGTAAATTGTGTAGGAACCAATAATGTGTTGATACATGTATTTTCATTAATTATAGTATGAGGTTAAATTGTTCAATTTAAATATATTAATAATCTCTATTTTTTTGCTAGATTTTATTAACAATTACAGATTATTATGTTATCCAGATCATTATCATTTTATTCGATTTATAAAATTGGTTTACGAAATAATTAAAATATTCCATCCTCAATGTTACACACTGAAAGTTAAACATTATTAATTAATTACAATATGACACTCGTGGTTTTATAATCATTGATGATAACACATTAAAGGTTCACATCGTTTTTTATTATTTTTACAAAACTTTCATTGTTAATAACTTAATAATAACATTACTCTCTCTCTCTATACATATATATATATGTATATATTATTTCTATTAATATATATATTTAAACTTTTGTTTTATTTCGCTAGGTACTTTTTCTTGATCAATACATCCATTTTAAATGTGGAAATTAACTTTTCATTGATTTGGAACGTACACTTTTTTAACAACAATCGTTAACAGTAAGAAGTCTTCTTTTAGTTAGTTAATGATCATGCATGGGGCTTCATCTTAATAAGCTAGCTAGATCGAGCATCATATGTTATATATCATCCTAATTGATTTTTAAATAAATACATAACTAATGTATTTATTTTTCATATATATTTTAACATGGATTAATTTGTGGCTGTTTTTACGTACGACTGAAATTTATAGTTTAATTTTCTATAAATATTCAATTCTTAGCTACCATTTCTGAAAGTCCTCAAAATTGCTACAGAATCTAAAGGGTCACAAAATTCATGACCGTTTTGCGACTAAATCTAAGCAGTCGTGATATTGTGACCGACTATTCAAGTTTAGTAGCCAAACAATGAGGACCTAAAATTTTAAGCCTAACATGTTACATATGCACATATATTTGTTTTTTATTGTTAGGTTTTGGAAAGCTGTTTAATCGGAGGTTATAGAGATGAAGCTATATATGGTGATCGCTAAGTTCGTTTAATTTGATTCTTATACACACACACACATACTAGGTTAGAAACCCATGTATTACATGAGTTTAATAAATCTAAATATTGTAAGTAAAGGTGCGCAAATCGGGTTTAACGGGTTTTACCGGTTCCGGTTTCAACCGGTTCTAGTACCGGTCAACAAAGTCAAGACCCGGTTCCGAGTTTCGACCTGTTCCGGTTCGGGTTTTGGCCGGGTTTCTGGTTCTAGTTTGCCTAAAAAAGGGGCCCCGTTGCACTCACCAGTTCGGGTATGGCTGGTTCCGGTTCGAGTTATCGGTTCTGGGTCCCTTTTTTTGCTCGCCTCTAGTCGTAAGCAATAATTTTAAAATTTTTTTGTATGTTTGATATTATTAGTTGTTTATAAAATAATAATAATAATTGAATTTTTAAAATAACATATTACAAATATGGATTAAGAATTATAAAATTATATTTTAAGATATTATATAATTGAATTTTTCTTATGATTTATTAAGTTTTATTTAATTTTTATGATAAAAAATCTATTTTTTTATATTTAATTGTATAATTTAATTATTTAAAATGATTAATTATTAATATTTAATATAAAATATATTAGTATTTAATGGAGAGAAATGGGAAAAAAAATTAGAGTTCATTAGAAGATGAAAAGTGTTTATGTTAGCTATTCTTTTATTAGTAGAAGATATATGTTGTTCATCAATATATACCAATTAAATAATATCTACATTAATATATGGAACCTCGTTTGGCAACATGCTCTTCAATTCTCCACAAATTCATTCAGTCTTTCTCTAATGGTAAATAATTTTTTTAAACTCTAACTTTTACATGGTATTATAATTTATATATAATTTAAATTGTTCAATTTACATATGATGTTAACTATATAGATGAAAATGATAAAATAAAAACATCTTTATATGTGAAAATCATGATATCATGTAAATACAGGTTTGTATTATTATTTAGCTTATTTTATATAAAATATAAAAAAACGCATAGAGGTTTTTTTAAAAAAATTATTAATTTGTAATATATGTGATGCCAATTTACCTTGTCTGCAGCCGTTAGCATGATTGAGTCTGCCATATATGTGACTATCTTTCATCCACTATATATAAGTATTTATTTTTTTTGGAATATTAATACTTTAAAATTATAATTTTATTAAAAAAATACAACAGTGAATAAAAATATGGCATTTAAATAATAAAATCTTACATTGATTTGTATTTTTTTTACTTTAATATTCTAGCATAAAATAACAATCAAGTTAATTTTTGGAAAAAAAAAAAAAACATAGTTAAAAATAATTAAAATAAATATAAATAGGTTAAACAAGATGAACCCAACATTTTTAGATAAAGGAGTTTATGAGTTCAACCAGAAATTGACTCAAATCCACATATAGTTTTATTTTAAGCCTAAACATATAAATTCCATGTTATTATAAGTTTTTGTATCGTGTCAGAAATTCAAACCCTAGTGTTAATACATTTTTTTTTGTTTTCTATATTAAATAACTTTTGTATGGAAATTAAGCATCCCCATTTGACAAGAAAAAGAAAAAGAATAATAATTATACACACAAAGAAAAGAAAGCAAGAAAGTTAGATATAATTTATTAGAATAAATTTGATTTTAACGTGTAGGAAAGAGATAACAAATATGGGTGGTTAAGCAATCTTACGTCTGAAACAGATGCCGCACATGACTTAATTAAGTTGGGATATTATTTCTAAAAAATAAAAATTAAAGAAAAAAGAAATTACAGGTGGTTTAAATCAATTAGGAGAATGCAGTTGGGCATGGATTAAATAGCGCGGCGAAGTTAGGTGACCATCCATCTACATACATTAATTATATATCTCTATACCCTTAAACATGTGAGATATATACACACACTAGTCTAGTACTCGCGCATTCCAGTAGAAAACACAACACTTAAGTTGGATGTTTTAAAGGTTTGCATGGTTCGTTCTTAATTGAGTCATAACCATAACAAAAACAATTTTTTAACTTGGTAGTTAACTAAAAGTGACGTTAACTATTAACATAAAATGCCAAATGCACCAAAAATGTTAAGAAGTGATTCATTTGTTTTGAAGGGTTTTCTTTTATAATCACTTTATCTCACTTAAATTCTTAAAATCTACCAATATTGAAAAAAGTGAAAACACAAACAAACATTTAGATTGGAATTAAAAAGTTATAAGTATTGTAAAACTCTTAATTTTAAAAGATTTAAGCAATTTACTATTTTGTCCTTTTAATATCTTATCTTACTATTATAATAAACAAAAATCATTTTTTACACTTGTCATGTTTTTAAACCAATATTGTCACATGTCTTCATTTTATCATCTAACTCAACTCTCTTTCATATTAAATAATTTTATTAACTCTCTTATTAAAGAACTAAAATATTAATGATAATATTTACTTTTTTAATGTTAAAAATGGTTTTAAATCAATTTAAAAAACACATTAAAAAAGTTTCTAAAGTATTAATGTTTTTTTCTAAAAATCAAAGATTTTGAAATACAAGAAATATATGTTACATCGGTATTTAGAATTTTCTTTTTCTACAAAACAAGTTTTCTAAAAAAACATTTTTAAAAAAAATGAAATAAACTATAAAACAGAGATTTTTAAACAACGTTTTTTTTTATAAACAAATAACATTTTTAACACAAAATGCTTAAAAAATAAGAGAAATAATGAGATTTTGACATTAGGCATGATAAAAAAAAGGAAATGAATAATTATTTGGGTATACAACTTTTGTAGACATTTTTTAAAGTTATTTTTAAATGTTTGTAATTTTTTCATATGATATTTTCTAAAAAAAATTGTATCATAAAATCAAACATTTTTTTATCTTTAAGATGATTATAGACTTATAGTAATGATATATGAAAATGACAATTTAAAAAAAATTAATTGCACAAGATTTTTGTGCCATGCATTGGATTTTATAAAAGTGTACTGAATTAGAAAATCAGAACAAAAAAATACATCATAAAATATAATACATAAAAGGTTAACACAGAAAAATATATTACAAATATCAACGTACTATATTTTTAAAAATGACATTTACATGTTATCCCCTTCTTAATATCATTTATTACATATATTTAAGTGAAAAAATTAATTACATATCTTCCCTTTTTAAAAGATATTTCACCTTATAAATAAACTAGTTAATTACGTATTTCCCTATCCCAAGGGAAAATATGTAATTGATTTTAATGTTTGGATATAAATATAATAAAGATTCTTACTAGCACGGCAAATGTAAATAATTCTTTTAACAACAACTATATATCATTATACTTAAATTAAAGAGGAAAACACTTAAATTTTATGGTGCTATAACTGATTATGATTGCCGTATACTTTTTGGTCGTTTTAATATTTCTAATTAATAAGCCTTGCAAAATAGGTGTGCGGAGTCAGGTTGGGTAACAGGTCGGAATGAGATTGGATTGGAATGAGTGTAGTTCAAGATGAGTTTTAAGCGAAATTATTTTGGATTTAAATGAGTCATTTTTAAAAAAGCTTCAATTTATTTCAACTTAAAATAATTTATTTTAATAATCAAACATATTATAGATAACTTTTACCCGTTTTAATTCTTTCTAGTTAAATGTTTTTAAGGTTGCTCATCTTGACCCATATTATGTTAAGGTGTTACCCATCTCAACTCGTTATATGTTATGGTGTTAACCATTTCAATCCAAAATACAATAATTGTTCACCTAAATCAACCAATTTATCTTGTTTTTGTCAACATTGTTAGGCTAGCAATTAGAGTATGCATTTTGTTTACGATTTATACTTTTTATAGTTTCTTTTATATAATAATTTATAATTTTTGTGTCTCAAACTTGGAGGTAATTTTTATTTACAGTCGAAAGAGACCTCGATTTTTAAACCTTCTTTGGGCTCCCAAAACACTTGGGACGAACATGTTATTATTACACCGTTCTGTCACTTTTTTTAAACAATTGAAATTAACCATTAATGTAAATTCTAAGTAATAATTAGATGTTTGTAAGAACAACTTATTCACCATACATGTCCTGGTTGCTATTGTTAACCAAGCAAAATCCCAAGAAGGGAAAGTTGGTGACCTGAAAGTTAAGCGTACAGTGTTGATAAAGACCGTGTTGAATACTTCATAATAAATAAATAAATAAATAAATAAATAAATAAATTAAAAATAACTTCAATTTTTGAGTATGATTGATTGATTTCTCGTTTACATTGAATCAATTACTAAAATTTATGGTAAAAGAAAAATACATAACACTACCTATCTTTAAACTGTGTGAAAACTGAAAAGTAACAAAAGGGAACACCATCTTTCTCAGGAAACACCATGGCACACATGGTGAATGTATATATTTCTCTCTAAACTTCTAATTAAACTTATAAAATTGCATATTTTTAAATAATGCTTGAAAAAACTTAAGTAAATTTAATAAGTTTAAAGGAAAACATATACAAAATATGCAATTTTGTAAGTTTAAAGAAGAGTAATTATTGTTTTCTTTCCTCTCCTTTGATTGAATTTGATATTTTCATTTAAATTATTAAATTTTGTCAATTTTGCATTATAGTTTTTGGGTTTTTTGTCATTTTACTTCACTTTATTAACTCCATCCAATTACACTATCAAGTGTAAGGGTATTTGTGTCAATTTTACACAAAACTCATAGCAAAAGAAAAAAGAAAAATATAACATTCAAATATTTTGGTGAAAAAATTAACAAAAAATAATTTTAATAGCAATATCTAACATCAAAGTACCTCCTATGTTATAGTCAAACATATTGGATTATATAGTTATATAGATTCTTAGTTCAAACTACAACAAAGAAGATTGCAACATAACATAAACAACAAAAATAATTTCAAGAGCAACATACAACATCAAATGATTGCGAAAAAAAAAACATGTAAAACTACATTAACATGTCCATACATAAAAATTAACATCCAACGGACCATCACTAACAACCAAAATTAACAAAACTAAATTAAGTTGCATTCAAATATCAGCCTGTAATGTTTATGTTGTCTATCCCTTGTAACTTCTTTTATTACGACACTTCCTTTTGCACTTAGCACAAGTCACATTATTTCCTACTCTAATCATCTTCTCATCTTTGCTAGTTTGTTGGCTTAATTCATCACCAATTGTGTTTATCTTCTTCTTTGGTCTTCTTACTTGCTTGTGATGTACTTTTGCATGTTTTTACAATATTTGTGATGTTGGATGTTGTTTTTAAAATTATTTTTGTTGTTTCTGCTATGTAGCAATTTTTGTTAACAAAGAATCTACATAACCTATGTAATCGAATATGTTTGACTATAATATACGAGTTATTGTAATATATTTTCGATGTTGGATGGTGCTATTGAAATTATTTTTTTTATTTTTTCAACAAAATATTTGAATATTCTACTGTTAACTGATTGGTCGTATGTTTGAATCCTACTTGAGGAGATTTGAAAATAACCGTCAACACCGTGGTGTAGGTCCGGGATACTGGTCGAGCATTTTTTACATGTGTTTCTTTTTTTGATAGGGAAATTTTTTATTTTTCATCTAATTTAGTCATTTTTCTTTGGTGTTCAAAATTGGGGCCTCGCAATCACTATTTTATCTCATGCCTTTCTTCGTTCATTATTCGATATTCTGGTTTTCTTTTGTTATGAGTTTAGCGTATATTGACACAAATACCCTTACATTTAACTTGGTAATTGGATTGAGTTAACTAGGTAGAGTAGTATGGCAAAAACAAAAGGCATAATTTTAAATTGGCAAAATTTAAGAATTTGGATAAAAATGCCAAATGCAACCAAAGCACATCAAGAAAAACAACAATTTACACTTTAAATAAAGATGATCAACTTCAAACGATAACTTCGAGTCGGGAACTCATTCGGAGCAATCTCTCTATCCCAACTGGGATAAGGGTAAGGTTTGTGTCTGTCTTTCCCCCAGCCTCTACTGAAAAATAGGAATATACTGAATAAGTTTGTTTGTACTCTTTAAATAAAGATAACTGCAATTAATCCTAATACAAAAACAAGCAAAAACTTCAATGAGTTCAATCAGAAATTCACAACCCAGAAGAAAACAAATAGTAGTAGTTAACATCAACTCCATCAGAGCAACATCATTAATGAATAGTCATTGCTGACATATACATCGACACGACTCTTGTTTATTAAAATAAAAACTCCTGAATTATAATTAATACAAAAAAAAAACAAAAAAAAAAAAACAATTTGCATTGTCCATTCATGATCTCAACTAGTCAAACCAAATGGCCAGACGCTGCAAGAAGTCATTTGACTACAATGTGCTGGTAAAAGTGTTGAATTTCATATGAAATGAGAATGTAGCCAACGAACAACACTTATAAATTATAAAACCTGTTTTTTATACAAAATTACATACCAAGATGGCAGGTAAAAAGTTACAACATTTAACTATCAGGGTACATCATCCGAACATGTAGGAAAATTTAGGCCATGTAATGCAGGTATATTCTCCAAATCATCCTTGGCAAATACAGGAAACAACCAAAGCGCCTTTCGTGTGCCAAAAACCTGCATACAACATAAAAATGTATAGAATAATAATTTAAGAACATGATATTTTATCTTAATTTGGAAAAAGATAATAAATTATGTGAAGAATCCCCTTGTATTTGTAATTTTGTATGCACTGCACATGAAGCAGTTGAGATGCTGAACATGAGTTACCTGCTCAAAATTTTTCTTGGGCCCCAGGTCATATTTCCACCTCACAACTCCTTTCTTCTCATAAACCTATCGCAGAAAAGGTGAAAAGATAGGTCAATGAATTGTATTTATTTGACGTATTTGTCTAACATTTTTCAATCTCAATGTCCTTTTTTTTTCTTTCTAATTTTAATATTACTTGATGTAGGTTTTTATAAATTTGTGAAAGAAGTGGCGTGTTTACATTGTTATTTGCATTCCATGCTCCTCTAGAATATATAATTTGCATTTTTTCAGAGTAAATAACATGAAAACTAAATAATAGAACAATTGTATTTGAACATGTATACCAATTTCTAAAATGGAAAATGCAACAGATGTTGAATTAATTCCCAAATTTCATTAGTTTTTTGTTTTTTGACCAAAAACATCCCCAATTTTCTGAAAAACTAGAGATGGAAAATGAATAACACAACAAACGATTGAAACTTGGAATCAGTAAGATGAAGCAGCAAGAGGAAACAAAACCTAGCAGTGAGAATGGAAGAAGGTAGACGAAATGTGAAAGGATAAAATGCTAAACGACTTGTACCAAAAGCTGGGAACCATGTACTTAAAAAGCTAAACGACTTGTACCATAAGCTGGGAAACATGTACTAAATGAACAGTAATTCGTCTCACATTAAAATGTTGCTCTTTAATATATATATAATTTTCTGCTACTATAACACCCCTTCTAATATACGATAAAAATACGAAGAATTGCATAAAAGGTGACATAGTTTAGTTTATGTTCTAATACGAAGATAATAATGTGTTCCCTCATTAAACAAATTGAACTTTCAAAATATAACAAGTAGTAGATTTATCTGGTTTTCTAATACTCCTTTATTCTTTTAAAAGAAAAAATTAACATGGTTCAAGTCCCTCACACGTCAACTGACATGTAATCTATCAAATTCCCATAACTATTGTTGGATACTTGGATTATATATATAGTATTGGATTCTTGTAATGTAAAAAGCTTAATAACTCAGATTGACATGTGCCACTCTTTTGATTTTTAAAAGATAACATTTTGATCATTATGTTTTACATTTCAAGTAATTATGTATTATGTAGTTATCATGGCGTTTTATGTTTTAGCTACTTTTGTCTTATTTTGTCATTTTTTTATGTATTAAATAAATTTGTTATTTAATCATCAGCTTTTGCATATTAGAAGTATATAATGATTATATTTCACTATTATGTTTTTCATAACTCATCATTGTAAAAAACATACATTTCAAGTTATTATGTTATATGTATTCATTTCTTGTTTTACGTTTTAGATCGTTTCTTATTATTTTGTCATTGTTTTCTATGTGTTTATTATTCTTGTTGTTATGTTATCTTAGTGTTTACATATTACTAGCACACAATGATATGATTTCACCTTTATACTTTTTAGAACTTATCATTTTATAAAAAACATAATGACGAACCGATAAACTCATCAATATGTTTTTTTAATCATTTTATATAACAATATCATACTCATTTTAAAGATAAAAAGCACTTGCTTTTACGGAGTAATGTAAAAAAAATAATGTCGGCATATTAAAGCTATAAACATTTAAAAAAAGTGGGGAACTTAATAAAGAAATCAATAAAAGTGGTCATTACTATAATTCTCTTTGATCAACTTTTTCTACTACAATTTGATTTCAACCATTAAAAGATCTATTGAACTTAAATCCTTCTTAGAACTTTTAAATTAAATGTCCATTTATAATAATTAAACTCGCTTTATACATACACATATGTGTGTGTATATCTACACATATATTAATGTATATATATATGCAAAGAGTGATGTCCAATTAAGAACCAATATATATACAAAAAGAATAAAAAAAAGACAATTGTAGCCACTAGTTTTTTATTTTGAAATTAAAATCAAAAGGAGTTATTTTTGTGTCCCTTAAATCATGTTATTTTGTAATGGTTCTTTTTACTTGTCAACAATTTATTGATTCTCATTTGAATATATTCTTATCAGGATTGTATCCTATGATAAACTCAATCATAATAAATTAACTCTTAAACACAATCCTGGCTTCCTATTTTAAAATTCTGAAAATATTGCGTGGTTCACTCCATGATGCAGCTAGGCAATAAGCTCTTTGGCGTAGTTAGTTTAGGTCACTTATTTGTTTATGTTAAGTAGGTACATGGACCTTAAGGTTTAGCTCTAAGATGCTTCCCTCCTCAACATATACACATTTCTGAATAATTTAAAAGTGGGAATGAAATAAACCGCTATTCAGTCTTATACTTTCATTTATCTCCGGGACAATTAACAAAGAATCACTCAAAACTTTGATCATTATTATCAGAAAAAGAAATATTAAAAAAATCAATTGTTTTCATCGAGAAGGAAAAACATTATACTACCAAATCAGTAAAATGATCAAACTATGTTACCTCTTTACGCCAATCGCCAAATAGAATATGAAAAATAACATGTTGGCAATGGTTACCTCTACCGAAGTGGTATTGCTGGAAAGAAGAGATGCGTGCATTATGATGAAACAAAGAAGACTTAGTGAAAAAGCTACATTTATAACTGCACCAAAATACAAAATATATAAGAAACACGAGGAATTTGTATGAAGGTGGTAAACTAGAAAAGGGAAGTTGTTACCAAAAGTCAAAAAGGTAAGAGCAAGATCACTTGCTGAGTTCGAGTGGCCTGTGGCTTCTCTGAAGAATTTCACGAAACTAGAAAGCAAAACTATAGTATCCATTGTTGTCTCTAGAAATGTATACAACTGAATTTAAAGAAATGGGTTAATGAATAAATGAATATGAATAATTAGTCACTTCAAGAAGGGAGAGTATATTTACCAAGAACAATAAAAAAAATTTATAGTTTTGTGCCCCAACACAGTTCACCACCCATACACAATGGTGATCCATCTTCAAAACACATCTTTGACCTGCAATATGAGAAGTCTCTAAACTAGTAACTGGGGATGGTTCAGAAACCACTAAAACGAATGCACCACCCAACTTAAAGCAAGTCAGCTGGTTTGGCAGGTTTGAAATACAAAAGATTTCATTTTCAGTGTTTAATAGTTTCGTTTGCTTTGGTTTAAAAGTAGGAACTGGCAGCGTCAACCAGACCGTATGTTTAACCTTTACTATTTATATTTTTTTTTTGTATTTAAAATATACAGTTATGCATTCGTTTTATGATGACGAACCATCTTTATCGTTTAAACTTTTTAATATAAACAGTTTTGAAGAAAACAGATAAATAAATCAGTTCAAACCACCATAATTGAACCTTTGAACCATTAAACTACCAAACCGATAAAACTGGATAACAACCCACCAAACTAGCCAGTTTGGTCGTTTCCCAAAACTGTAGTTAGCGGTTTCGGCCGAGAATTTTCATCAAAACAGGGCGAACCAAACCATGAACATCCCTATGTAGAAAACTACATCTAAATCAATATATATATATAGAGAGAGAGAGAGGGGTATGTTCAATTCAGAACTAAAAAACCATTTCTAGTCACAAGTTTTTTTATTTTAAAATTTAAGTGGAAGATATTTACTTTTATATCCCTAAAATCATGTCTAGTTCTTTTTGGTTCTCAACAATTTAGTGGTTCTCACATATATATAGGAGGATGTTCAGATAAAAACTTTACATTAGTTACGAAATAAAAGAACTATTTATAGTCAGTCACTCCTTCTTTAATGAAAATTTACTATTATACCCCTTACATCATGTGGATGTAAATGATTCTTTTTATTTTTCTATAACTTGTTGGTTCTCATTTGAATATGTGTAAACCTAACTTACAAATAGAACAATGATGGCAACGTGGAGGCTTCCCGTTTCTACAATAATGGCAGTACCCCAAAGCTTGTCTGTTTCCAGGCACATCTAGAGTTGTAGATGTTGATGTATCGGGTCCTGCCTCTAAATTTTCCTGTGAAGGGGGCTTCCAGTTTTCAGGAACAGAGCCTGGGTCATGGCAAACTACCATGATATAACTCCATGTTAACATAACAAGCTGCAATAGGGATATTATGATATTAGAATATTTTTTATAATATTCTCGCAAAAACTTTATTTTACTACCTTTTGTGACTAGAAATGATACAGACTGGTATTTATTTATGAGCCAGTTTAATCAGTTCAGTAAACGCCTTTCCAAGAAATTTTCAACAATGCACCAACCTTATTTTTCTGTTATGATAGTTGAGTTAGTTACGCGTAAATTTTGGTTTTCAGGTGCGTATATATAAATACATACACACATGTCATAGATTATTTTGTTGTTTTTAATGAAAATAATACACTCTTGCTGTTTTCTATCCATCATTCTTACCCTTATCGTTTTAGAGATGATACAGACCAGTGTAATTTTATGATCCATTTTCAATATACACCAACATGAAATGGCTACTATAAGAGAGAGAAATTTTAAGGTAAAAGTAACATTTTATTATCGTCACTAAATGACAATGAAATCAATATATGATATGAGATGCAACTGAATACAGTAGGTTATGTGTAACCAACTCAACTATCATAGCCAGGAAATACGGTGATGGGCACTAGGGTGAAATGACACTTATATATATACTCTGTGTTTCTATTGATCAACCATTGCTTTCTTCTAATAAAAATCACAAGATTCCAACACATAGATAATATATCCACAACTAGACATGAATTTCTACATTGATACAACATATTAAGTGAAACCAAGTTGACTAAAAACTGAATGAAGTAACGCACGAAATCTTTAGGATTCGTTTAGTTTGGGGAATTCATTAAAATTGGATTTGGAATTTAAAGAATTTTAAAATCGATAATGTGTTTGGTTAGTAAATTTGTTTAAGGAATAGGAATGTAAGAATAACTAAAAAGACAAAATTACTCCTTAAAATGTTGATGGATTCTGGATTCCAATGAAATGGGGAGGGATTCTGAATTCCATTAATTGACGGATGTGGTTGGAATTGATTCCAATTCTAATTCCTTCTCTTAGCCAACTAAACATGTTAAGGAATGAAACTTAAATTCCAATTCCATTGAAATCCCATGAATTCCTGCCAATCAAACAGACCCAAAATCTTTTGCAACATCAATCGCCTATTCGTAATCACAAAAACAACCCACGTTCATATGATCTTAAATTCCTAGCAATCAAATAACTGGCTAATCTCTAATACATGTTCATCTTAGATGAAAAATCATACAATCTATTCACATAATCTGAAGATCATCAATTTCAACCAAGGAAAAGAGTGTGCTTTATAGAGTGCTCAGTCATGGATTGTCATTTGGGCATGTTTTATGGTTGTATTCAAAATTGGTTTAAAAAACTTACATTAATTATATTAAAAATAAAAAAGCGAGTAAGTTAGACCATAATATATGTTAGAGCGAGCAAATGAGTGAGGATGGTGGTGATGAGGCGCAAAGATCGCCGCAAGTTAGGCCTCACTCACACTCAGCATAAGACGTGGCCTTATTGTCATTTATTTCTGTGTAATGTATAACAAGACAACAGAAGCAACCTGCAATAATAAGATATCAAATTGATAAAATACGATGGTTCTCTCAATTTGGGGAATTTGTCAGTAATTCTAGAACGGGATTGAATAAATTAAGGTTAACCATATAATCCTAATTTGATTCAGGGATTAGTGAATCCACATGAAATCAATCATTCAGAGAAAATGAAAACGATTCAGTGCTTAAGAGTTTAGATAATGACTTACGAGAAGGTGAAACACGATGATGACGACGATGTAAAGGAAGGATGTGAAACCACCGTGAGAGAGTCGCGGAACACAAGTAAGGAGTACGACAACATAGTAGGAAACGGCGATGATACTGGCGACGATGAGAATCATTAAGTAGCCGAGGAATTTGAGGCCGGAGCATAACTTGAAGAAATTGAGATCCATGGTTGGGCGTCGGTTGAAATAGGGCCGGCGGGGTGTCGGAGGGAATAAGCGTTTGAAGATGGGAGCAGCCAGCGTTAAGAGATCGGAACGATGATGGTGTAGGTAGTTGAACTCCGGCGAACGGTAGGGGGAAGGGGTGAAACGGGGTCGTTCTCACATCGCCGATGTGAGTTGAGAATACTTGAAAGTCTCTGCTTGTCAGACCATATGACCATGGTTCCATCCGCTTTTTTTTCTCTTTTTCTTTCGGCTGATATTTTAAAAAACCTTTTCCGAAACTTTTTTTTTTTAGTTTTTAACCACTAAAACATAGGTTTTTTAAATTATCACTACAAACTGATCTTATAAAATTCAAACATACAACCATTTGATTAGATAACCAACATGAAATTCATAACAAAATTGATATAATTCTCGTATATATTCATATTTCTAATTTAGCATTTCTAATGGGGGACCGGTTTTTTTAAACCGGTTCAGATTCCAAATGGTGTTGGTTTCGGCCAACAAAGACAACAGCCGGCGGTTTTTGGCCAGTTCCATTTCGGGTTTTGGGCAGTTCCGGTTTCAATTTCTTAAAAAAATCTGGGACTGTCTGTACCCACCAGTCCCAAGTTTTTTGCTCACCTCTATTTCTAATAGCTAAATGTGCGTGTTACATATCCATAATAAGTCAAACACGACCGCTAAAACACAATACATTAAAATACGATACATGAAATGGTAAACATGAACATGACACGAAAAATCTTCGTGTACGTTTTTCTAAACACGACCTATTTAAAACACGTAAACACAAAATAACATGTTAAGAAACATGTTAATAATTAACACTATAAATAA
Source organism: Mikania micrantha (assembly GCA_009363875.1). NCBI lineage: Eukaryota > Viridiplantae > Streptophyta > Magnoliopsida > Asterales > Asteraceae > Mikania > Mikania micrantha. Next base: position 88,807,429 of record CM018696.1, read on the forward strand.
GTCGTTAAGAACCTGTTAAATAACATGTAAAGGAACCCGTTAAAAACTAGGGTGAGATAATTAGAAATTTTATAAGGTAATTGATTGCCCACCTATTTTATTATATTATTTATTATTATATAAAAAATTTGAGCAGGTTTAAACGCGTTGACCTATTTTAAATACGAAATATGTCAAGGATAAACACAAAACATGTTAACTTGTTATGTGTCGTGTCTGAAATTGTCTGACCTACATATGATAGTATGAAAAATGTAAAATTGTTACTTGTCGTGTCTTGTCAACGAAAGGGCTTGTAGCCTAATGATAGTCTCTTGACTTATATATAAAAGGTCTTGACTCGAATACGAGTTGAAGCATATTTGTTGAGTTAGGTCAGGAAGTTTACCCAGTTGTGGGATTCTCTTGGGTTGCCTCAAGCATACGCTCCAGAGTGTCAAATCCGAGTGAACGGTTGAAATTCCGCCTTGGGTCTCGTCGTATGAATCCGTTCAAAATAAAAAAAGGCATCCCAATCTCAAAGGCCTGTGAAAGTTGTCTCATTATTGCTTCATCAAGCACCGGAAAACTGTTCGCCAACCCGTCACTCAATCCTTCTCTACAAAAACCAGAAATTCACCCTTAAAAAAAACTAAAAAAAAAAACTAAAACACGTAAAGGGCTACAAAGGACTAACTAGGGTTGTAAAAGAAACGAATGAACACGAGCGAGCCTTTGTTCGTGTTCGTTCGTTTAACTTTTAACTTGTTCACGAATGGTTCATGAACGCTAACCGAACAAAGATTCTTGTTCGTGTTCGTTCATTAACGAATTTAGCATGTTCACGAACGGTTCACGAACACTAACAAACACATATTATTTAAAACAATAAAATTCAACATTCTTAATCTCAAGCATTAGAGATAATCATTTATAAATATATTAATTAAAATATTATAGTATTAACCTAAAAATAACTTTAATATTATAGTATTAAACTAAAAATAAAAATTAAAAATATACAACACATTTAATGAATAAATATAATAAATGAAACTTAACCGAACATAAATGAACGAACACAACATTTGTTCATGTTCGTTCCTTTAACTAAACGAACGAAATTTCTTTGTTTGTATTCGTTTATTTATTAAACGAACGAACATAAACGAATTTCTCGCCGAACGGTTCACGAACTGTCCGCTGAACGTTCTATTCGTTTACAGTCCTAGGACCAACACAACCTAAAGATTATGGTTTAGAAAAAACACCGTACTCATTATATCCTATCATTAGAAAAACATATTCGTACTTAGTATGCATGGTTAACCGACCAACTCAACGGTTATAACTTTATTTTCACAAAAACAAAATAAAATAACGTTAAAATTAATGCAATTTTACTTTTTTTTCCTTCGAACGCCAGCAGATATATATAGTATATGTGCGCCCTCCAAATGGAGATTTTGGTTTTATAAAAAAAATTTTAACTTAGGATACGTACGTGGAAACCATCCCATAATGTCATAAACTCAGTCTTCATATTGGTTAGTGCTTTGTGGTTTATAGTTCAGCGTTAACCAAGAAAACTACCGACGTCGTCAATAAATATATATTATCGCATGTTGATAGATTTTGTAAACCAAACTAAATACGACAACTGAAAAAAAATATATAATAAAAACAATCATATATTACCACGAGTAAGCACTGTGTAAAATAACATAATGAACATTTATTTGGCTTCATATTTGTGTGTGGACCTATGAGAGACCCATAGTCCTACACTATGAGGGTGATGACATGGTAACAAGGGTGTAAGAGAACACCTCCTCACCTACACGGCTCCACCTTACTTTTCACCAAGGGTATGGTTATTTACACACCTCTTTTTTTTGTTTAACATTTCATTGACACTATATGCAGGACGGCCCTAAGAATTAAGGTGTTGCGATGAGCCGGGAAAAAAACACCCCTGACGAATACAAATAGTAAAGCAGGGGTGTTCAAAAAAATCGAAAATCGAACCGTATTTATAACTAAAAAATGAAATTTGAATTTGGTTTCGGTTCGGTTCGGTTTCTAGTCATATCCAAGTTCCAAATTAGGTTCCTAATCGTATCCGAATTCTGAATTTCGGTTTTTGGGTTGTTTATCGGTTCCATTTTAGTTTGAATGTGGTTTGTTTGGTTTATTCAGTTAACCGAATATACCTAATTCAAATTTAAAATTATTATTTTATAAACACTATATAAGATAAAATTCGATTTATTCGGTTTTTAATAGGTTTATTTGGTTGAATTCGGTTTGTAACCGGTTTATTTGGTTTTTAATCAGTTTATTCGGTTTGTTTGTTATTAACCAAAACTGAACCGAACTATTTCCCGACTTTAGTTCGGTTTCGGATAGAATGAAACCAGTTAAATCAAACCAATGAATACCACTGATTAAAATTTAAAAGACATAAAAGTAACTTCCTATGCTTTATACGAAATTACTTTTTGTAACTATTAAACCGTTTGTTTTATAAATAGTTCCTTTCCGTTATAGCGTTATCTATAACTTGTTAGTTCTCGTTTAAATAAATCTCTGTATACACGTTTACGTCAAAAGAAATTGTGCTCCCTAAAAAAATGGGCCCAGGATGAGGGTCCGGTTTGCCCCTTTTGCGGGCCGCCCCTGACTATACGTTTTATATAAGGCTATATGAGGGGCTATATGAAATGTTCACCTTCCTCTGACAAGCGTTGTTTATTTGGGCTCGTATACGTTTCGTAAAGAACCTATACGCCACATAAGGTATACACAAAACACATATGAGATCAATTATTAATGAGGATAAATTCTAACAAATAATGAATCATCTTCTATATGTTTCATATAGATTTATACAAAAAAACATATAAAAATGAGAAGTTTAAGTGTTGTATGTGAAAATAACAAAATTCTTCATCAAATGCAACCGTTTTTTCATGTTACAGGCTACAACAAATTACATCTCGCATTCTATTTTTTTTGTCTCTCTCCTCTTTTTATATTTTAAATGATATGTTATAAAAATTTTGAATATATTGAAGGGCTACTTTTTTTTAATTTATGATACTTTTGTTTTTAAACTCAAGTTAGTCTTAAATTTATTTGATTCGTGACCTATTACTAATAAAAGAGTCAATAGTTATATTAAATGTGTTAATTACTCTATATATTAAAAACCAACTGAAAAGAAACAGTGGAGTTTATTCTTTTTAACTTTGACCACATACAATTTTTTTATATGAATATTGATTGCATGAATATTTTATTCATATTTAATTGATTTAAATCTTAACTTTTAAGTCAATAAATCTTAACTTTTAAATCAATAAACAATAACTTTTTTTACATGTTTGTAACATTATTAGCTACATTTTTATAAAAAAAAAATCAAAAAAGTGTCGAGTAAAATTTTTTTAAAAAATAATTTATAAAACAATGTAAAACCTACGTGACAAAACGTAAAAAATTTCATCAGATCTAACGCAGTGTTACGTATGCTTTACATGAGTTTATAATATATATTTTTAAATATCTATTTGGTGCTTTTTTGACTTTTTTTTATAAAAATGTGCCCAATAGTGTTACAAGCCTATAAAAAATTCAAAAAAATACGTTTGTTTACATTATTTTTGCATTGTTTTCATGATTTTCTCACTAAAATGTGGTTTTCGTTTTATTAATTCTTGTATTATATATATATAAATATATATATATATAATGAAAAACATGGTCCTTTCAATCTTAATTAAATTTTTAATAGTAAATATTATATATATGTGTGTATATATATATGAAAAGCCATTAAAATAATTAGTGAAGTCGTCTTTTTGATTCATCAACGAATTAGAAAACCATGAAAAATAAATAGTGTAACCTTCTTTTTGGTTCACCCAAAATTACAAAAAAATAAAGAAAATGAATAGTTGTTTAAGCTTATTATAGACAATGAAAGAAATAGTGATGTTTTGATAATTTACACTTTGATCACCAAATTTTTTTTTAACTTTGAGAAGTAATAAACAAAGATGAGCACATTTAATTTGTGAGATTTGATAACAGATTTAGGTTTTAATTCAATCGATTGGTTTCCGATGAGAATGATTTTGTGAGTGATTTTTTCTATTATTTTTTTAACATATTTGAGTGGATTTTGAATGATTTTATGTTTTTATAAAAAGTTTGTGTATAGTTCGTGATGAGAATTTGATTTTGTTGTGTAACTTATTTTCTGCAAATGATATATAATACTTATTTTTGAGAGCGTGTTGTGATAAACCGTCGCAACGCGTGGATGGAACACACCTAGTTTCATAGTAAAGAGTATTGACTTATTATATAGGTACACGATAAAAAAAATAAACAAATAATGATGTGACACGAGGTTGACAAAGAAACATTAAGACGCATAGGATCTTACTCTTTCTATTTATAATATAAAAATGAAATCTATATACTAAAAAAATAGTGGTTATGAAATAGTAAACGATTGTTTGGTAGCTTTTTATTGGTAGTTAAGAGACTATCTTTTAATGATTAATAGCCTCTTAATGATTAAGAAATAACTTTAAGTCTGAATGATTAACAATTAACATTAATTAAGAAATAGTCTCTTAACAATTCAGGCTTAATGTTACTTATTAAACATTTATAGGTTATGAACTACTAAAAGATAGCCTCTTAATGCCCCAAAGTTTCTTTTAAAAAGTCATTTGTTAATAATTATTTGTAGCATAATGCTTCTTATTTCTAGTTAGAGGGGTAAACAAGCGAAGACAAGCCTGAAATTACTAGAGTCAAGATCCGTTTATTTTGGCTTTAAGTGAACTTGGCTCGAGCTTGGTTCAAAAGAAAATTTTCAAATTTGACATCAACTTGGTTTGGTTCATTTATTATTAATTAATTAATTAATTTTCTTTATTATTAATTTTGTTTATATATATAAGAGTGAATTTTGCTTTTTGTCTTTCTTGTATACACAAAATTTCAAAAATAGTCCTGTATCAAAATGTCAAAATAAGTTATTTAATTTTCCAAATGTAGCAAACTTGGCCTTTTATCCATTAGCTTTGATAAGTATTAACAAGATAAAGGAACATATCTGAAAATTTAAGTCAACATAATGAGGACCAAAAGTGAAATTTTCTCAATTACTTGTATGATTTTTTTTACATTTATACGTCCTATTAATCTATTATGTTAATACTTAACAAAGTTAACATAAAAAATGTCCGAGTTTGAAACATTTATAAACTTAAATGATTGATTTTGACATTTCAAAACATAAAAGATAAAAAAGTGAAATTTACCCTATTTATAACTTTACTTTTCACATCTACATCTGCATATACTAATAAATAAAGGTTTCTAGTGTCACATTACATGTTTTCAGAGCTTTTCACTTTTATTTTCCGACTCTCTCTTCTATTAAATATATTTAATATTAAATTTTAAACAAACTTTTTATACATTTTTAAAATAAAAATATTTTTTAATACATTAAAATATATTAATATTAAAAACACATTTTTTCTAAAAAATTTATAATAAATTATAAAAGTTTCAAAAACAATTATTTGAAACACAATATTTAAAGAAAAACAAACTATAAAAAAGTCGGTGTTTAAAGAAATAATATTATTATTTTAATACTTAAAATATTAAATCATACGAAATTGTAATCGTATTTTATACTAAAAGTTATCTTATATTTTCTAAATTTTCATTGATAATATTCGTTATAATTATTTATTTAATCCGTTTAATACACGGGGTACTAACCTAGTAAATTTTATCATAACTCTATACATAAAAATAATAATTTATATAAATTATACCAACGATGTCTTGTTCTAGTGGTAAGATGGAGGTATAGGGAAGTGCTAGAAGACCCAGGTCATGGGTTCGATTCTTGATCCCACCCGGTTTTACCGGCCTTTCATCGTCGTGTCTTTGGGCACATGTGCTTGGGTCGGGTTTTCCCCGGAAATATGTGGCTGGTGGGCTAGGGGCTCCGTCCGTCTGGACTAAAAAAAATGGTGAATGCCACCATTAGGCGCCCCTCATCGACCGGTCCCACGGCCACGTTCGTCTGGACTAGTGGCCAGCTTGGGCATCCTTTAGCCATTGGGGGCCGCGTACGGAATACCCGGTAGTTAATTAGTTGGCCGTTAAAAATATATATATATATATATTTAATTATATAAAAAATGATAATAATAATTATTAGTTTGTTTAGGATTGTGAACTGTCTTAAGCTTGACAATTGACATATGAGGCTTTAACTCGTTAACTAAATGAGTCATATTTCAAGGTTTAAGTTGATATTAGTTTAAGCCGAGTTTGTTACCGATCTATTATTAAGGTTTTCTCGAGCCGGTTTAACTCATTTATACGTCAATCTTTAAACGAATGGCTTATACTCTTGATTATTTATACTATATTGTTATGTTTCTGACCTATGTATGATTGACAGTTGATAAAATAGAGGCATTAACATGTGCTTGATTTCTACATATAGAGATCCTCTTGCGATAGCATACAACTCCTTTAAGAATCAATTGATTATCGCACCAACCAAACAATAATTATTATTTATTACTAAAAAAAAGTAAAATTTTTAGATCTGAATAATTGGAGTTTGTAATCAGTGTACTAAACGGCCCCTGTTGTTTCTTTTTTCCTGTCGTCACGTGACTTTTCTCCAAAGATTCTACGACAGTACGTACACATTAAGTGTCTCTGCTTCACTCGATGACACTCTTTTAACCATGTCAGATGACTTTCACCCAAAATACTGGGAACTAAACTTGATATTTCGTTAAGGGTTGTGTTATTTACACACCCACCCCATCCACCTCACACCCTTTATACGTCTAGTATAGGTCTATATGAGGCGTATATGAGGACAATCATTGGGTGTCAGAATTTGTCAGTGCCAATGATTGGGAAACCTATACGAGGCGTATAGATCTATACGCGTCGTATAGGTCCTATACTCGACTCTGTAGGTGACCAATCATTGGGTGCCAGTGCCAATGATTGGGGACCTATACTAGTAGTATAGACCTATACGCGGGGCTATACGCCTCGTATAGATCTATACGAGGCGTATAGGGTCGGTGAGGGTGTTAAATTAAAAAAGAGGGGTGTATGAATAACCAATCCCTTTGTTAAAACGTTGTTTTCAAAAAATGGTATTACTTTTTTAAATTTAAGGAATCATTTTTTATCTATCTTTCATTTATTATTTTATACTTCAACTAATTTTAAGATGCCAAACTATATTTTTTTACACCTTTTTGCTCATTGACGGATCTTGAACAAATCTCTGAGGAGGCTAAAGGATTTTAGGAAAAATTTAAATGAGATCATATTCAATACCTATAAAATTTCCAACAAAATACTATTAAATCAACCATTTTAAGTGAAAAACAGAAATTTTCAAACAAAATACTATTAAATTAACTCTCCTGACTTGAGAAACAGAGGAGCCGGGGCATCCTACACCCTTCAAAATATCCGTCCATGTTTTTGCTATTATAAGATTTAACACTCAACCAGTTATAGAATATATACGTTAACATTAATGATATTATTAGAATAAATGCCTTTTGATATCAAAACATAAATCCAACCACACTTTTATTATTTTTATTATTATTTTATTTATTTTTTTGTTTATATATGGATCCTACTTAACTTTTGTTTTGTTTTTTTTTTGGTTTCATTTATAAGTATAATGTGACGGAGTTTTTTTTAGCATATATAAGTTTTCTTTGGCTTCTATTTACTTGCATAATATGGCAAGTTGTTTTTTTCTTTTTCTTTCATTTTTTTTCTCTTTGATTTACATGAATGTGACAGGTTGTTTTGTATTTTTCTTCTATTTTTTGTCTCTTCCATTTTGGAGAATAGGACAGGTCGTTTTTTCTTTTTCTTCAATTTTTTTTTAAAATTTTCTCTTCCATTTATGAAAATTTTTAAATAGTGCTTCATCCACTAATTAATTAAAATGTTCGGTAGAAGTGTTTACACAACACAATCTAATTAATCAGAATTGGAGTCACTCCACTCGCTTAAATAAGCACAAACAGGCTGGTGTACCTGACTTATGGTTATGGGGTCGTCCACACCCATATATCCTTTTTTTTTGAAATTTGGCACAAAACTATTCTTTTTAATTTTACAAATATAAACCGAACAATTATTTAAATAGTTATCTTCATTATTTTATTTTACTATGCAAGTCAAAAATCTAACCCGTTTACCCAAATACTCAATAACTATTTTAAATTTTAACCCAAACACTAGCTAGTTAAACAAAACATCTTTCCTATAATCTAATTTGTGACACCCCGTAAATTCCAGGTCAGCATCTTATTTATTTAAATGTTTATTTAAATGCATTATGTACACGTGGCACTAGAATTAGAGTAATTTAGTGTGACACGTGGCACGACAGTACGAACACTGGCGTACGACAAGATAATTCGTGGAATTATCGACGAACAACACACACGTGTCAAAACACACGAACGTTGGTGAACGTCTAACACATTGTGTAGCACAACACTCGAAACTTCACGAAACACTGTCACAAGTCACTTATGGCTAATAATTGACCAATAGAGTCCAAACGACGCTCGAATGATGTTTTACAGTCGAGAAACGGGTAAGAATGGGCCAGGACAACAAAACAAGCTTATTGGGCTTGAAATACAGGCCAGGCGGTACGCCTGACCCGGAGTGCCCTCGACAGGCGATGCGCGCGGGACACAAAAGAGGCGCCCTATCTGACTTCTTCCGCGCGTAACGCCGGGCTTAAACGCCCACGCCAGGCGATACGCCTGGGGCGTCAGAATCGCATAAATCTTAAAAGGACCAACCAGGGGCTTGATACAACATTTCTACTCATTTCTCTCGAAACTAGCAGCTATACTCCGGCACAACACACTTCCTTTTCATCATTACATCCTGTGGAAGCCATTTTTGAGCATCTTGAAGCTCAAATTTGAAGAGGAGAAGCTAGGATCACACAAAGAACTTGAAGGAGAAGGGCATTGAAGCTTGGAGACCACCATCACCTTGTGCTCACTACGCGAACCTGCTGTCCAGAGGCAACTAGAGGTCGTTCTTGTCATCATCTCTGCAAGCTTGAAGCCATAGAAGGTAGTACAACACTTCTTGTAGCTTAGAATCACCACTACACACACATGCAAGGGGTAAAACCCACATGCAAGCACCTATAGTGCACATGCACGAATTTACCTTCTGGGTTTGTTGATTTTAATGTGTTTTATGATGATCTAAGGTGTTTAAATGATGATCTATGATGATCCATGGTGTTGTGTATGGGTCTTGTTGTTCAAAGTAACGTTTTGTGATGAGATGATGCCATGCATGTACGATCTATGATAGGTAGAGTGATTTTCAGTACTTGAGCATGATGATTGATGATATTGGATGGTGATTACATGTTAGGATGATGTTGAAATTGTTAAAACAATGATTTTTATGAATATTTCTATATTTAGAAACTTTTTAGTCACAAATAGATGATTTGGTGTATTTGATGAACATGCATGTATGGGAAATTGCTATTTGGATGATATTATGATGATTAGAAACCTAAGAATGTGATCTTGATGATATTATGGTCATTTTCAACATTGTTACTATATTTAGTAACTTTCTAGATAAAAATATTGATGGATGATGATTTGGACTATGTTGACATGATTAGGTGATAGTAAATAGCATATTATGATGAATGATGGTATGAAAAATTGCTTAGAAATGTTAAGTGGTCATTTTTATGCAAAAACCACAAAGTTACTATTTATAGTAACTTTATTTTTAGAAAAACCGACTTGTCAACGTGTTGTGTTATTTGAGCATGCTAAATAACTTATCATGTTATAATATGCATATTAGATGCTAAGTTAGATGGTTTCCGATGTCACGCATGCTAAAAATGGAAACTTTCCATTTTAGGAAACTTTTGTGCACTAACATGTTCTAAACGACTTATGTGAAACCGTATGATGATGTGCTATGTGTTAACATGATCCCGTAGGACTACTGAACATGCTAGAACTCTAAAACCGTTATGCTTTGTGAACTTTCTAAAAATGGAAACTTACTATAAATAGTAAGTTGTCCATAAACGCGACCTACGCGTTGTGCACACGACAAACACTTACACGATTGCCACACGATTCACAAACCGTCACACGGTTCACCAACGGGTCGTTGACTTGACACGGTCAACTTTGGTCAACACGGTCAAACACGGTCAATGTGGACCAACACGGTCAAACACGGTCAATGTGGACCAACACGAGCAAACACGGTCATTGTGGACCGACACGGACAAACATGAACAACCAAGGGTTGTTGGACACAAACACGAGCACTAACACGAACACTAGCACGGTCACTTACACAAACTCACGTACGGTATACGCTATAGGTTGCCGGTGACCGACGTGCTACACGACAACTCGGGAGCTTACGCTTACGTACGATCATATCACTAAGGTGAGTTTACGGCCCCTCTTTACTCTTTTTCAAACGCTTTTAAATAGGGGGAGAATACTAGTTGCATCGAGTCAAACATTATTACTGTACAAACACTACTGTGTATGCTGGTTTATTGGACAAACATTAAGTGTTGAACTCGTAACAAGCCCTCACAAAGTCTTACCGTTAATGTACAAACAACGTGGTAGATTTGGATGGATCCATTAGGGAATGACTAACCCCACGGGGCACCATGTTGACTGAGTGTCATAACCCGTGCAAATTCTGACCTAACTTGCTATGCATACAAGGCATAGCAGAGGCAAGGACAAACAAGTCTAGTTCGGTAGTGACGCACTGACACTTTGGGCCTAGGGCTCGGTACTAACATTGATAAACATCATGACACACTTTTATTACTATATGTATATCAAAACCTGTGAACTCACCAACCATTGTGTTGACACTTTTTCTAACTTGTATTCTCAGGTAACTAGCGCGGCTAGCATGAGGACATGAATGCACCAATTAAGGGACGAGCATTAGGGACTTACATGCATTCTGTTGTTTTGAAAACATTTTACTTTCATTTTGTTAAACAATGTTGTGTTAAACTATTTACATTTCCGCTGCATTTGGTCAAACATTTGATATTCCGCTGCAATATGATATGATAACTTTATTTTCCGCTGCAAACTATTTTATTATGTGTATGTGTCAAACTTGGATTTGTAAACGCATATAGAGGTGTTCTATATGACCTTGAGCTGTGATTCTGGACACGTCACATCCACGTGGACATACGCCACGAGTGGGAATTTGGGGGTGTGACATAATTAGTGACAATTCTAAAGAATTACTCACTATACCTGGCAAAATAGGTGGTTAGGGTTGGGTAACGGGTTAGAATAGGTAAGGGTCACGATAGGTGCTGAGTTTTAAGAAAAATCAGTTTGGTTATAAATGGGTCGCTTTTAATAAAACATCAATTTAACGAAAGTTAAAATAAGTTGTAATGAAGTAAATGTTCATTTGAATACTTTTTAATGATTTTAACATTAAATACATTATTAATCATTTTTACTTGCTTAAATCCATTATATTCACATAGGTTTTTAAGTTACACATATTAATCTGTATTGTGTTAAAGTGTTACCCTTCTCAGCCCATTATATGTTATAATGTTACTAATTTCAACATAAAATAAAATAATTTTAACCAACTATACTCATTTATCTTGATATAAGTCAAGATTACATGTCTAGTTCTCACCTTCAAACATCGACATTATTGTTTGAGTCAACTGAAAAGACCGTCGACCGGAATCATTATTGCTACCATTGTTTCCCCTCGCTCACTTGATTTGAGTTTTGAGTTAATTTGACCCGACCCGACTCAAATGAATCTAAAAAATTCAATATTTAGCCATGTACAACCGAACTTTAAAATTTATAACCCTCTTAGAAAGGAATTCTGGCTTTCAGGGGGTGAATTAAAGATGACTCCATAACATCATTCTTAATTAATTAGTTATATAACAAGATAGATATAAGTATATAACTAAATATAACTAAACTAATTAAATAAACCAAAATCAAACATTTAGCTAGCTAGTGATCATTTAATCTGGTAAGAAGATAAGATCTAACTTCATCTTCAGTGGCACCAGGGATCTTAGTGACAACATCTTGAAGCATCACATCATTAACACAGGACATGCTTGCATGGTACACTTTTGCTCTCAATTCTCGCAACGCACACATCAACTTTGACCCAGGCCAGTCCTTGTTCCCAGACTGAACTCTTATCATTGCATCTTCACCAACCATCTTCACCTTCACCTCCACTTCCATCGTTTTGTTCTTATTCGTTGGTTTCGCGACACGCGGTTTGTCGTCGCTAATTTCCGCAATCTCAACCTTTACTTTCTTAAGTTTTCGGTGGTTGTTCGGAACCTGCAGCTTGGATTCCAGTTCTTTAATCTTTTGATTCAATTCCTTTATGTAACACACTGCGTCAGCCAGCAAGGATGCTTTGTCCATCTTGGAGACATTTGGGACAACCGAGCGCAGGGCGTAGAACCGCTGGTTGAGCTTCTCACGCCGCTGGCGCTCAGCCTCCACGTGGTTAATCGGTTTCTTGTTTGTCCCTGGTTTTTTAGTGGTTGTAAGAAGCACCTGGCAGTCAGAATCAGAATGTTCTGATGTATCTGAACTTGGGATGTTAGGTTTAGTCATCCTGCAAACATTGTAAACGTAAATAAAGTGAATTTTTTTTCAAAATAGGTGGGTTGTGAGAGATGGTTGGGTTTGTAGGTGGAAAATGAATCAAGTGGTGTTTCTAGGGAACTCGCAGGGGGGGTGTGCGACTTCCACTAAACTTGATTATGTGGTGGAAGTCGCAGCCCCCCCTGCGAGTTTAGTGGAAGTCGCACACCCCCCCTGCGAGTTCCCTAGAAATACCACTCGATTCATTTTCCACCTACAAACCCAACCATCTATCACAACCCACCTATTTTTAAAAAAAAATCTAAATAAAGTAGCAGAGTAAGTTAAAAAAAAAAAAGGATAATTCCGGATCGATTAAATCCGATCCCTATGACATCCTCAAACTAACAAGTATAATTAAAAAAATACAAAAAAAACGGAAAAAAAGAGAGAGAGAAATATATCATACTTGACTACTACTTCTTTTTTTTTTTTTTTTTATTAGCTTTAAATAACATTTACATTTAGACGTATGCCGGCTTGACAATAAATAAAAGCAGCATTTCTCAACGGTTAATATAAAGCATATGAAAATACGTACTATATTCTAAAAGTTACAAAAAAGTCTTAACTTAATAAATGCTTATACAATAAAGGGAAAAAAACAAAACTCATGTGAGAAATAATTGAGCCAGTAATATCACATTTGACATCTCTAATCTCTTAGTTAGCTTTGAATAACATTTACGTCAAAATATGTACCGACTCAATTATAAATAAAATGTATAATGAAATGTAAATAAAAATAAGTATTTTAATGGTTAATTCAAAGTAAATGAAAATACTGTATTTTGAAAATTACCCAAGCCTAAACTTGATATATTTAAAACAAAAAAATAAAGAACAAAATTCATGTGATGGCTTTGAAGTTTGAACCATAATAATAACGACGAAAACGACGACGACGATAATAATAATAATTTTCCTATACTAATAATTGATTCCAAATAATGTCACATAGCATTCTCTTAATTTTTTCAAAAATAAATTTTTATTTTTAAATTTAAATATAAAACTCACAATTAATGTTATTAATTATATATATATTGTTTACATAAATAAGTTAAAACTAATAATTAATAATATGATAATAAATATCATCTATGCTTAATGTTGTATACACACACGTATTAAGAACACTTTTTATTATTTTAAAATTTTTTTAACATTAAAAATTTATAACTAATATAATTATTTTAATTATGTAAATTTATAAAGAAATAATCAAACAATTAAATAATTTTTATTTACAAACTTGTGTAATATACACGGGTTCATAAGCTAGTATATCATACTTACTTCTGAGTTCTGATTAGCTTTAAATAACATTTACACTGAGATGTATACCGGCTTGACTATAAATACGTACTATATTCTAAAAGTAACAAAAAAGTCTAAACCTAATAAATGCTTATACAATAAAGGGAAAAAAACAAAACTCATGTGAGAAATAATTGAGCCAGTAATATCACATTTGACATCTCTAATCTCTTAGTTAGCTTTGAATAACATTTACGTCAAAATATGTACCGACTCAATTATAAATAAAATGTATAATGAAATGTAAATAAAAATAAGTATTTTAATGGTTAATTCAAAGTAAATGAAAATCCTGTATTTTGAAAATTACCCAAGTCTACTTGATATATTTAAAACAAAAAAAATAAAGAACAAAATTCATGTGATGGCTTTGAACGACGACGACGACGGGGTAATTTAAGAATTGATCCATGGTAATATGGTATAAGTTGGGTTGGGGGAACGACTATCTAGGAAACAATCGAGGCAGTATGTTATACACACACAAAAAACTACATCTTTAAATTTACTTTAGTTTGAGTCCAAAGTATAGTAATAAAATGTAGTTATTCGATTAACCTAATAAAATGGGTTAACATTTGATCCTCTCCTCACACACACACACATATGTATATACTTAGTCTCTCGATTAGCAACGTATAAGATTCTATAGCATTTGCAGTTTATATATAAAAAACAAAAAATGTTGTACAAAAACAAACAAAATTTAATACAAAAGAAAAACAAAAAATTCTGTTCAAAAAATCAACAATCTAATACAAAAAAAAACAAAAATTCAGTATAAAATAATATAAATCAAATACAAAATTACGGTACAAAAAATTTAGTACAAAAAAATACATAACAAAAAAAGAATTTGGTACAAAAATATAAATTTTAGCACCAAAAGTTATGGTGTTATACATAAATTATAATTTATATATATTTTTTAGCATGTCAAATATCAAACTCTTATAGATTCTTAATTTTTTTAAGCAAAAAACTATTATTATTTAATTTTACCAAATATATAGGAGTTATATTAAACTAAATAAGTTTCTTATACTAAAACGTCTAAGAATAATATTAAACCATTAGATCATTAATCAACGACTATTATTAAATCAAGTTGAAAAAATGTATTTTAATAATCATTACTTTTGTTAATTTTTATCAAGTTTCTTTACAATTTTAAACATTCATAACTTTTACATACATAATTATTTTTTTTAAAAAATATATAATAAAAATGAGTATTTTTATCTTCAAAATTAGTATAGTATTGCTATATACAAAAATTTGTTATTTAGTTTATTGTGTCTTTTATATTACTCGGTCATTGTGTCTTTTGTGTTTCCTGCTAAATATTGTGTTTTTCCGAACAATTTAATACACAATGATATTACAGAATACATAACGTCAAACAAGGAAGAGACAATTACGATTATGAATAACACAATGATCATTGAAAAAGACACAATTAGCTGTAAGAGAAACACAAAAAAGATAATTATATACAAACGTTTAAGAAAAACACAATTATGATAATTATTGAACTAAAAAAATTTCATTTTTTGTAACAATATTATAATTGGTTTTAAGATAAAAAATAATTGTTTTTATGATATATTTTTTTAAAATAATATTTTATGTAAAAGTTATGAATATTTAAAAAAAATGTAGGGAAAGTGATGATGACTATATTACCCTATAACGATTTTTCACTCTAAAATTTGAATTTTCATTTTAAATTTGATCTTAATATAATTGTCAATAATTATTATTCTTATATTTTTTAAAATAAGAAAACTATTTAGTTAAAATTAAAACACAAACACACGCGGATATATATAACTTTACAAAATGACAAAAGAGCAGCTATTTATAAAAGTTTTCATTTGTATTAATATATATAATATACAAGTATATATTAATCAGGACTTAATATTTTGTGCTTATATATTCGGGTTCTATTAGTAGAAAATTATAAATAAATAAAGATCATTAAACGTGCAAATATAAAATTTCTGCATATGATATTTAAAACAAACATGTTTATAGATGCTAGGCAAGGAGTGAGTTTTAGTAGCTAAAAATAAAAACTTTTTCGAGAATACTAAATTAATTAAACACTAGAAGGCTAAAGTCTCAGCTTTTCAAAGTTTGGTTAATTTATTTTGTGTAGAATCGAGCCTGTTGATGACATTTACTAAATCAGGAAACAATTCGTTATGAATTATAAATCTATATTTAACCTAATATAATATTCGAATATTATATTTCTATAGTAATATAAATATACACACACACATAAATTACCGGCATCTCTTTCCAAATTTCTCGAGCGTGGGTTCCCCGAGATCTATAACGTTGATGCTATCCTCTTCAGCAAACGAAATCAGACCGCCTTGATCGGTCCTGTTCGGTTGTGCTAGTAAAGTACCCGGAGGAGATGAAGACGACGAACAAGAAGATCCGGCACCGAACAGTGACTGAGCTTGCTGTGCTAAATCAGAGGAATCTGACTGATGAATCAGTTGAAACGAGCCCATTTCCACAACCCCATTAGAAGTCGGAACATAAACAAGTGTCTCCAACCCATGAATGTGAGCTTCTTTAGCTCGTTCACAATCGACCGACAATAGGCTACGAGCGCCGGTTAACCAGACGACGGAGTTAGACTCTAAGGCCTTGGCGGGGGCTGAGCCGTCGCCGGAAGTGAAGGATCTGGTCAGTGAAATGACGTAAAACCAGTCGGCGTCGGTGGGGGATTGGACTTCCTTAAGGAGTACTGGGCCGAGTGGCAGTAGCTTGTTATGGTTTTGTAGAAAGTAACCGTCGGCCCAGGTTAAAGTGAGACGGGCGTCGTCATGGTTGACCGTTTGCCAGAAAATAGCGTAAGCCCATGGGTGGTGAGTCTGGGTTTGGAGGAGGGACTGGAGCTTCTGATGGGTCGGTGGCGAGGTGTGATCGGTGAAGGAGACAATGGAGGAAGAAGTAGAAGGTGAAAGAATTAAAAAATCATCCATGGTTAATTTTGAACAGGGGTGGAATTAAGGGATACAAATAATAGGGAGTGGTGTGGGTGGATGAGGAGGTATAAGGTGACACGTGGCAAACCACATTAGCACAACATCTTGCATGCTTGTACTTGGTTAGCTTCGACCGGCCATATGAACCATAGTCCCACATGCCCGGATGGATGTGTGTGTTGTAGCGTGTCCGGACGTCTATATCTTCTCTTAATATGTGGATTTTTATAGAAATTTTAAAAAAAAATGTTAGATTTGCTTTGAGAAATCTCAATGCGGAAGAATTCAAGAATATGCACATGATCTTGTAGGAGAATGGCATCATGACTTTAGTAAAGGTGTTTCTTTTCATGTGGACGTGGTTAACACTTTTGTTAAAACCGGACAGGAAGCCGGTTAGGTAACCAGTTCAATATAAGGTTTTTGAGTTGCTCCCAGCTAAATTGACGTGGTTACCGATCTGACTAATTGAGCTAGCTAACCGGAAGGTGGTCCGTGGTCGGATTACTTTTCTTAATATTTAAAAATCTAAAAGATAAATCAATAAAACTAAAGTTTCTATTTTTTTTAATGTTTATTATGTTTGTTGAAACAATAATTGTGTTTATTTAAATGTTTTTATAATTATTCTATAACTTTTTTGGTATTTTTTAATTATTTACTATGTTATTCGGTTCTTTAATCTGATTCGACCAGTCTAACAAGTAAACTAGCTAGTAAGTTTTCTGGTCCAGTTATGAAAACATTAATGCATGTTTCCAATTAATGCTATGAAATACATTAATTATAAGTTTAAAAATTGTTTGATTTAATCGCCAATTATACTTTTTGAAGATCAGGTTCAGGTTCTTGAGGATGCCAGATAGGCGAACACAATATCATGAGCACTCGATGAAAGGTAAAGGTTCATCTCCCTCAACGTACTCCTCATTATAGAGATAAAAATCTATCATATTTGGGTAGAATTCGAGTAATTTTAATCTCATACCCAGCAAAACTCATATATTAGGCTTATATCTGGTTTTCACCATTTGGGTATCAAGTATACCTTTTGATTTCATGTATACTTGATAGTTTACTATAAATACCTTACTTGGCTTAAAACCGTTGGCCATCATGGGTATAGCGTGCCAAGAATTAAGAAATTTCGATTTGGAAATGAAGTAGGATGACGGGAACTAGGTAAAACAATTAAATACACACTACACATACTTAAATAAATAAATAAATTAAAAAGTTATTATATGTGTATAATCAAGTAGACTGTTATATATGCATGTATTATCAGGTAATTGGATTGGGTAAACATGTATATTATCTAATTTCAATCCACTCCATACCAATGAAAAAATCCAGTAGTAATCTTATATCCAGTTACATACATGATAATTCAATCCTATACTCGTATCAAATATGTCACATTTTAAGTATCTCTGTCGTGTTTAGTTCATTGATTATAATCCTTGCCTCCTTATATATATTTTTTTAAGTAATTTAAAGTTTCCATGTACCTTTTAGCTCAATTTAAAGCTCAACAGAAAAATTAAAAAAGAAAGTTATTCGATGTCACGCTTTAAAGAGCAATTAAAGTTGCTGTATATTTCCTCAACTCAATTTAAAAGTTGACTATAAGCCATTTCCAAGTGACTTTTATATACGTTTTAACATTTGAGGCCATAGGAGACTCGTGTCGATAAAACACAGGGCCGGTAAGAAAAATCGTTATGTTTTGATACTCAAAATTGTGACACCGCACAATTTGGTGCGACTATCAACTACTAACTTTTAATTTAGAAAACCTTTGAAAAATAATTATATAGCGTAAAATGTAACGTAAATTATCTTCTATACCTTCCCACGTGTTGTAAGTTAATGTGGTGATAATAAAACATTTATGGTTCAAAAAATTATATATTCTAACATCAAATCATTGTTTTTAATACAATGTATTCTACAAAAGTTCGATTAATCTAATGATAGTCTCATGAATTTTTTTATTAGAGATTATTGGTTGATAGTATCACCTGACGCGAATATGCTAGCTAAAGGGTTTTTCAGTTGAGTTTCCTTTTAGTTAAGGCATCACGTTACTATTTTTCAAGATAGAAAGACAAGGATAATCTGCTGAATGTTTGATCTAGGAGGTGTTTGAAGTTTCTCGCATTCATTTTAGGTGTTTTGGAGGTTACTTTTTGAAAATAGGTGATCCGCTACCTCAAGTAACAGATTGTAAAAATAAATAACTTTTAATTAGTTGTTTATTATTTTTTTGTATAAATATATTCTGGGGTTTATTGCGACGGCAATTGTCGTCGCAATAGGTGATTTTCATTGTAGTGCCTATAGAAGACGACAAGAGCATAATCGACAATGCAGGGGACTGCCGGAACGATGCGTGGCCTCACTCTCAAGGAGGGATAATCCATGGACACCTGCATCACGCAGGTTCGTAAATGTCGTTTTTGAGTAACGAAGTTTTTGGGATTTGATGGATTCATCATTTGTGGATGGAGATCGATGATCGATGGACCACATTTCATTTTTTTTTCCCTCTCAAAGTACGAAATTCATGTAAGAAATGTAACGATAATATCTTAAGTTGTGGAGTATATATATATGCCATTTAAGTTGTATAATAAGGAAAAATAATACTTAATGTATTTATACAAAAAAGTAATAAACAACTAATTAAAAAGACGTTATTTTGTGTCTGTTTAGGCCCTGTTTGTGATTTCATCTAAAAATAACTTATTGACTTATTGGCTTTTTCAAAAAGCGAATCTATCTATACTAATAAATCAAACTAAAATGTGACACATGCCATTTTTCTATACTATTCTTATAAAAATTTTCCCGCCTCTCTCTCTTATTAAATGCACCCATATTCAATAATAATAATATTAAATACTAAATATAGTTTTATACATTTTTAAATTAAAAAAAAGTTTTTAAAGCATTAAAAATATATTAATTTTAAAAGAGTACATTATTCTTATAATCCAAATTATTATGAAATATAGAATATTCAATAATTATTTTTCGAAAGGAAATATTCAAAAAAACAAAATTTAATAAACTTAGTGTTTAAATAAATAATAATATTATTTTATTACTTATGTACTAAACTATATAAACTATTCATCGTATTATTAATGACTATTTATTATTTTTTTATTTAACCCGTGTAATACACGGGGTATTGACCTAGTAACTCAATATATAAGTTGTTTGTCAATACTAAAAAGAATTTTTAAAATAATTTTTTTCTAAAAGGGTGATAAGTTGTTTTTGAAAAGCTAAAAATTCTAACTTTTAAAAATGACTTATAACTTATTGTCATAAATTAAAATTTTATCTCACCCTTTACCCTTGTTCAATAACATTAAAATAGTGTCAATAAAAAAAAATGTCATTTTTTGGTTATTTTGAAAATTAATTTTGGAAAAGCTAATTTAAACATATTTTAAAATCTCTATTTCAAAAAGTCATAAGTAAATAAGCACTTTTGACAAAAGTTATTTTTAAAAAATAAAAATAGGGCCTTAATCTTATTTTTGACCATAAAAACAAGGCCTTAATCTTATTTTTCTTGTTTATATATATTTAAAAAAAATAAAAACAAATTTTAAAATATTTAACATAAATTTAGAAATTTAATAATACTTAATTTTTATAAAAACATATTTTTGATTATTCAAAATTTTATTTATAATAAATTAAAGAGTTAATCACTCGGATGATCCTTGTTGTATGTCTGTTATGTACCGATTGTCCATAACTTCGAGAAATTACATTAGCGGCCTAATAGTTTACAAAAATGTAACACAGGTGGATCCTGGAGCAAACTGACGTTATCGTTTTCTGATAAATTTTTGAAAATACCCAAATTACCCTTATCACTTGCCCTTGTCGCTACACACAAGTGCAACGAATACTTGTTTTAATCTAATAGCCCATACCTTTTGTACTTGAAAGCTATCACATAAACAAAGTGAAGGAGGGTGAGCTTTGATGTAGGTTTTTCTTAGTTAGCCATCTTTTTCTTAACTCTGCTGTCGACAAATGAGGCATTAGTAACAGCCTTTTGGCTCTTAAAAATCAGTAAAAGCAATTGAAAAAAAAAAGGTGTGGCATTGGTGGAAGTACGTGATCTTCTTCCATGACTACGTACTTACCTCCCATGCATGCATGTTCTCATTGTGTTAATTTTGTGGCTGTTTTTGCTTCTGATTTTATGCTGCTGATGAGGCTCTCGGCTGTGATAAATATCACCAATTGTTGGTGATCAAAGGAGGAAATGATCTATAAAATCTTGTTCATCCCGTGGACACAAAAGTGGGCTTGAAGCGGCGGATGTTTTAAGGGGCCCAAGGTGCCCCGGCCCCTACCGTTTTTCTGGTCAAAAGGCTCGATATAGTAGTTTTCGATTGGAAAATTTTTATATATATTGAGCTTGACCCCTTCGTTTTTTGTTCCTAAAATCCCTTGGCCCCCTTGGGTATTAAAAAAATAATTAAGTTGAACTAATATGGTAATTTTAACATTACCTTTAAGGTTCATCGTGTCGGTTGTTATCTCATTCTTTAGCCAATCTTGAGTTAATTTAAATTAAAGCTTGTTTTGATTACCTTTAAAAATGTCAAATGAGTATCTATCGGATTCCTTGTTGATTTACATAGAAAAAGAAATTAATGATAACTTTGATTCGGAGTGTATAATCAATGAGTTAAAATAACTTAAAGGTTGTCACACTGAATTGTGATTCTTCTTCCAGAGACTCATCTTTTCGTCTTAAACATTTTATGTCTTCTTTGATACGAGCATATTTATTTTTTGAGTGCAGCAAATATTTGATAGTTTATATTTTAAATTGTTTGACCCGACTTGCATTACTATTTGCCGACCCAAATTTTTTGCACAAAACATAGCTGTAAGAAAAAAAATTTTGACCCATGACTTTCAGCCCATTGAACATGTTTTTCAAGTTACGCCACTATAGTACTTGTGCAAGTCATTTCTCTTGATTTTGGCAGCTAATTAATTATCATGGGTGGCCCAATAGGCTTTAAAAATAAAGCAAAGGTTTGAGACATTCAAAATCTTAAAATCTTATAAGAACCCCGACTTCTAACATATTTTTTATATACATTAGATTTTGTTTAATTAGTCTAGAATGAAAAATTAGATTGGTTAGTAAATATAGTATAACAATTCTAGATGTCAAGTGACCATAATTTTGAGTTTTTTATTGTAAAAACTTGAATCAAGCGAACAATAAAATTGGTAATCTGTTCGGTAGAGTAATATGGTCATCTGAATTTTATTGGGAAGTTGAGGACAATTCATCTGGGTTCTGTTATGTTCTTCATTGAGGACAATACAACTGCGTAATTAACTCTAATTTTAATGTTACTTTCTATGTCAAGAAAAAGAGAGAAAGTGTGGGATGGAGTACATATAAAACAACCCACACTAATAATTAGGTGGGGTTTTCGATGACTCCATCCCACACTCTCTACCTTTTTCTTGACGTAGAAAGTGACATTAAAATTAGAGTTAATTACTCGGATGTCGGATGGTTCCTGTGGAATGTTTAGATTGCATTGATGATCCCTAACTTTGATAAAATACATCAGTGCTCCTAACTGTCTGTAAAAATGTAACACAAGTGATTTCTGTAATGGATGGACGTTGGTTTTGTTAAATTTTCTAAATTAATCAAAATACCGTCGGTCCCATCCACTACTCTGGTAATTTCATCACCCGACAGCAGTCTACTTTGTTCTTGGAAAACTTTAACATATGATCGTCGATAGGGTTGTGATCGAGACACCATGATGACACGTTCTTCGGAACAAGACAAAAATGACGGGTGATATCATGTTTTGGTAGAATAGATTAGTTTTGGACTAATCCAAACCCAAAATTTCGGCCTTTTAATTTTTAAAATTTGTTTTGCTTCAGTTTTCAGTTTTGAGTTTAGTTTTTTGGTTTGGGTTTTGGGTTTTTTATTTAGGTTTGGTTTCAAATTTTTACTTTGACCTTCAATTTTTGGGCCTAAAAAAAACAACCAAGATATTATATAGACTAAAATATTTAGTCAACAATACTACTTAACATTGAAAATTATAAGGACTTTTGATATTATAGGCCTAAAAAATAATATATAATATATATATGATTTACACATGTGTATACGGTTTTACATGCCATAATAATGAATATCCGTTTTTAGTTTGTACTTTGGGTAAAACCAAAACTAACTCAAACATTTGGTTAATTAATTGGCTTTTAGAAAACTTACATCAAACCCGTTGTTTTCTATTTGGTTTTGGTTATTTTGATTTAGTTTTTTTTGGTTTTTTAGTCGATTTTTTCGGTTTCATGCACTCTTTAGTATAAATAATTGTTGTGCTTTTTAATGCTCATTTTGCAACGATGTAAAACTCATGTGATTTCTGAATATACTTTTGTTACATGTTTCTTAATTCTTATCTACATTTTAGTATTTAAAATTAAAGATATGATAAGCTTACATGCTTCTTCTAACGTACACCAAAACTCTTGTATCAAGTCTCTAACTTTCAGCCACTTAATTAAAATTTGTCGTCTTAAAATTTTATGTGCATATAAAATACGTAACATCGACGGATGTTACATAGAGATGACTGGAAACAATAAAGCTAAGTGTTTGGTTAAGTTATTAACTAAGATATATCTCTCCATTGAAACTCCAACATTAAATAGAGACCATAAATGCATCCATCATCCATCGGAAAATCATTATATTGCCAAAAAAAATAAAAACCGATTTTGTGCTCCTCAATTACTATACACTGATTAAACTATCGATTTTGTGATGCTTAATTACATAACAACATAAAGAAATTCAATGATTTCAAATTGTTGAAAATGTTGTCATTTCTAACAAGCTTTATTGTGAATAAGCGTGCTAAATTTTGGAGTAGATTTAGGAGTTAATTTCACAAGTATTCATGGCCGGTTTATTGTGAATCTTGAGTTTTGGATGCTAACTTTTTTTAGTAACAAGTTTTGGTCTTGTAATTTCAAGTTCTAACAAGTTTATAAACTATGTTAACATATATATTAATTTATCAGTTAAGCTTTGTAAAAAACAAAAATAACCTTTTTTTTTTTTTAACGGCAAAGATTTCAATCGTGTGAGCCCACTGTTTCCAGGCCATGTTACCAAGGTCTAGTTACCTGGACAATGTCACCATTTACATTTATTTAAATCAGTGATGATCCATATTCATGTGGAAATGACGTATAACTCACATTTGCGTGGAGGATGACGTATAATCTATATTCATATGGAAGATGACGTATAATCCTCATTTGTGTGGATTTAGTGAGATCTCTATTATTCGTGTGAAAGATTATATAAATCCATATATGTGTGGAATGCATGCTAAAATGCGAATAACATGTTCTGATTTTTAAATGGTTAGGATAACCCTTTAACAACATTTGAACCTTGAAATTTGAATATTGTCTTATGATATGTGTATGATTATAAATCAAAATGGTGTGTCATGTAGATATGCACAATAGTAATGTGTGATAATTGGATTTTGGTTTGTGACCCAAAAGGGGGTTACAACAGGAGAATGATGTCGTCCGTCGATCAGAGGTGGGTAAGGATTATTTACTTCAATTCGAGGGGGAAGTGGTTGTCCGTTTGTTTGAATATGGAACCAATGGCTAAATGGAGAGGTGGAGATTGGGAATCGTTGTTGAAGGGGAGTTATGGTGGCGGTGATAGAAGATTATATTTTAGGTTGAGATAGTTAAAACATTTAGATCACATCGGTCAAAAACGTAATTTACACTCCTAAATATTTAAATCTCTCGTCCCCATTGACTTCTTCTTACCCTAATTTCTTTATTTTTTTCCTTACCGATCACATAGCATTTTATTTCCCCGAATTCCGTCCACACCACCCCACCAGTCCACCGCCACATGTTCCAGGCCACCACCCATCCCAAATACTTGTTTGATAAAGAAATTGTTGAAGCAAATAAAAATCAACATAAAAATTTCTCAACTAATCTCAAAGTTGTCAAGCTGAATTGTAATTTTTCTTTTAGATATTTACTCTTTTTCACGCATAATGATAATTATTAGATACTTGTATTTTTTTGTTTGACCTAACTTGACCCGAATGTTTAACCCGAGTAATCGAGATATACCGATCGATTGAAAAAAATTAGGTCGCGTAAATTCCCCCCCCCCCCTAAAAATCGTTTGAAGCTCCACCACTGATGGTGGTGGTCTTCGCTTTAATATTTATTACTTTTACTAAATTACATCAGCTTTTTAGACCTTCAAAATTAATAACCGAGATCACAGAGTCACATAGTGAGGGCAATGACAAATTGTCAAATACTGAATGGTAGGGGTGTTCACGGTTCGGTTCCAAACCGCGAAACCGCCCAAATTGGTCATCGGTTCGGTTTCACGGTCGATTTTTTATTCAAACATTTGGTCGGTTGGTTTCAAAAGTTCAAAACCGTAATAAACGGTTTGGTTTATGGTTTTCACAAAAAAACGGTCGCAAAAAACCGGACCGGACCGTGTGTGTATATATATAATGTTTTTTTTAATTTTGATTTTCATATGTATTTAGATGTGTAATTGCATGTACTATTTAATTAAGTTGTTAGTTGTTTGGTTACTACTTAAAATTTTATAACTTTAGAAATTAAGTTGTTTGTTTTTTGACTACATGTTTTTTGAACATATATTCTTTTGGCATTATGTACTCTTATTTGGACAACAGTTTTCATAATGTTTTTTTCACATGAGATCATATTTATGGTGTTTTTGAATAACAGGTTGTATATTTGATGGTTTTGTAATGTTTTTTTTTACAGTAGTTATTTTTCGCTACTTGTATTTTATACAGGTTTTGTAATTTTTGTTTCACATGTTGTAGTTTTGGACAAGTTAGTGACGTAAGGTTTTTTTTTCAGAAGTATGTTTTCTTTTTATTTTTTAACAGGCCCAAACCACAAACCAAACCGTTGATAACGGTTCGGTTTGGTTCGGTTTTTATTTTCAACGGTTCGGTTTTGGTTTTTAATATTCAAAAACCATTATTAACGGTTCGGTTTATGGTTTAACCTTAAAACCGTAAAACCGGACCGTGAACAGCCCTACTGAATGGGTCCAATGATAGGTCTAAGGTCCACGGGCCACGACCTTCTAATCTCCAGGAAAAAGCCCATTAATATTCTGATAAAACTTGAATAGTTTATGAGAATGACCCACCACAACTGAATACTTATTTAAACTGATAAAACCAGCCTACCAGGCCAACCCATCAAACTGTTCCTCAAAGCACATCTAACGGTTCGGTACTTCGGTTCAAAAAAAAAAAAAGATTATAACCTGTCAAAAAGAGCTGTAAACACCCTGGATATTAGAGGGTGCTTGAAAGCTTCTTAATCCTAATTTAGCTCAAATAAACACACATCAAATAATAAAAAAATAATAATAATGAATAAAGAAAGTATCAAATGATGTTGTACAATCAATAGCTACAATGTACGGTTAGTACTTGTACACACAAAACATTACACAACCTTTGGCTACGTTATTAACCAAACCAAACCAAACCAAACCAACTTCATTACGCAAATGCTATAGCAAACAGGCACCTGCTGATCTCACATAACAAAATTAACATAGAACCAAAAAAAATAAGATCATAAAATAGAATAACCATCTCTAATTAAGTATCTACAGTTGCACTTCGATTCTTCTTACCACTTTTACTCAACTGAAAAACAGGATGTCTGCATAATCTCCTTACTCCTTTTCTCAAATTTAACTTTTCCAATATCCCCTCCTCCACCACCACCTCCTCCTCCTCCTCCCGTTTCTCCGGATGGTGCACCGGTGAATTCTTAGCAGATATGTATTCACATCCGACAACCGACCCGCTTCTTCTTGGAAAACTCCAAAATTTCTCATCTTTTTCACTCCCTATTCTGTTTAAAGACTCGGGTTGCTCTATTTTCGTGTTATCTTCGCATGTAGAAATCATCTCAAACGCTTCTTCTCTTCCACGCAGGGTTTTGATCACAAGTGTTTTGAGAAAGTTCATTACTTGAACAGCATGAATCAGTGCAGTCAAAGGGTCTGCCATCTGCATTCACACAGTTTCATCTTTAAGATCATTTGTTTCCAAATTCTCATTCTTTTATTTCAAATGAACAGAGAATAATGAAATGAACCTGCGTCATGTTTGGGGCAAACACCATAGCAATGTTGCGCGCGTTCATTTTGTTTTGTGGTTCATTTTTTACAACATCTGCCATCAAATTAACAGCCCAATCAAGAAGTGCAGCCTCTGTTTGAGGAAGTGATTTCACAAGTGTTGCACATTCTTCTTCTGTGTTGCAATGCATTACTTGCTCAGGGGTTAACGAATCAAGAACACCCGTAGGTAGTTCTCTAAACCATGCCTGAATTTACAAGCATTAATCATTTTTTATCGTTTAATTAAATAAATAATTATATAAACTAATATTAAGGTACCTTACTACCTTAATCAAGCCTGCTAAACAATGAACATCTATCCCATTGGGGACAAACCCTTTGTTAAGTTGCTTCCTAACATCTTCTTCTTGGCTGTTTTCTGCATTTATTCTAAATATTCCTTCTGCCTATAATTAACCAACAGACATAACACAAAAAACTAAATTTAATACTAACACTGAATGATTTTAAAAAATTAAAAGTATAAATTTAGTATTACTTGAAGCCCGCCTCCTGCATATAAACGTCGTTGCATCATCAGAAGTATAGTTGGCACGCTGTTCCCTCTGTCGTCGTAAGAACACTGCATCGACTCCACAGACACTCCAAACACGCGTATGCTGTTTGTTAATCGGATCGATTAATAAACCGTATAACAAAAACAAGAATAACATTTCAAGAATCATTTGAATAAAGTAATAATTCAGCTGAGGCTGGCAAGAATCATTTCACATATGTAAAGCCTGTTCTTTTCTTCCTTCATTTGCAAGTACAAAAAAGGGATTGAAATGCACAGATCAACAGGGAATATATCCAACAAAACTTTTAATTATACTTTCATCACTGATGGTAAAAGCGTAAAATTTATACAATATTAACCAAGTTTCTAATTAAACTCTTCCACTAAAGTAAAACTCAAAAGTTTTTTTTTCCCATTTAAAGTGATATAACTTTAATTATGTGTTCAAACCTTGTGGAGTTCTTTTTTAAATATTGAATTTTTTAAAGTTAGTTAACAAGAATGAAACATATACTAATCCAAGTTATAATTTAATGATTATTTTTTTTGGATTTGACTTTAAATTTTTTGAAATTGATTACTTCTTACGTCAATGTAAAAGAAAAATAATAGCAACAAGGATTCGTATGCATTCTATTTAAATAACTTGCTATTAAATATAATCTGTTAAAAAAATTAGCATTTAATAAAGTTGATTAACTTGGGAAAAAAATATTAAACAGCTTTAATGAACACTTGGTAATTATCAAGCTACCTGCTGTGCCTTTCAAAAATTTTAAAAAAACAAAAAATCTTGCTACTGTTTTAAAATAGAGCCAGTTTTTTTAACAGCAACTACCGAGCGTAACGTCGTGGTATATGCACCACGCCAGCAAGCTTCGAAAGACCCCTTCCTCAAGGAAGCGATAGCCCGTTTTACCGGAAGACACCCTCGGAAGAGCTGCACCTGATGCGCAGAAACCAGCTTATTTGTTATAAAAACTACGCCCCCATCGGTTCAGAACCCAAGATTAAACTCAAGATTTTTCCCTCATCTGGTATCCATCAAAGTGCCTCAAGTGGGAATCGAACCCTTGACCGTTTTCAACCAATAGGACAATAAATATCAGAATTTTTTTCCTTGAATAGCAGTTTTTTTTCTTTTTTTCTTTTTTCCTGAATGGCAGTTTATCTGTATCTAATTGTCCTTTTCCGTCTAAGCCAAAAAAAATATTGAATTTCCTCAACCACTCATCCAAGCAGATGCAACGAAAATTAAATGAATTGAATTACCTAATGAATTACCTAATCCGATAAAGAAACACAATGCCCAGATCCAAAAAGCTTTCAATCCAATTAAAAATTCATAAATCAAACAAGATTTAGTGACGGCTAATGTACCTTGCGCTGGGGGGTTTCCGGGGAACTTCCGGCTGAAGCTCTGCCGGCAAACCAAGAAAGCCATCGAAACGATCAAATGTAACATGCGACACATGTTGGACGTCGGTCGGTAGACCAATATCCAACGAAGAAGTGGCGGAGGAAGCATCATCGGAATCGTCGACGGTGCAGGTGACGATAGACTTACGAAGGGCGGAAACAAAGAGGGCTAGAATCGTATAATTACTGGATTGGGGCTGCCGGTGTTGGTGGTTTGGGCTGATGAAGGGGGTCATAATTGGGTTGCTGTGGAAGTAGGAATAATCTTGAAAGAAGGGATCAACATCGTCGCCGTCGTAAGAAGTTTGGAAGAATCCGGCGGTGGGTGGCGGAGCTCCGGCGTATGATTTGGATCTAAAAAGTCTCGTCATTTGTTGGTTAATTCATCATATCGAATCACTGGAACGAATAAAGATTAAAAATTGAAACTTTTGGAGAACACGTAATAAAATCAAGATTCTTCAAGAATTGTGAGTAAATTAGGATGAATGAATGGGAGGTGGTGGAGTTATAGATATGGTGATATGGAAAGTGACAACCATATTATCATTAGCTTTCTTTCTGTGTATGTATATTTTTTCTATAATAATTATAATATTTAGTGTGTGTGTGAGTGAGTGTGAGTGTGTGTGAAGTTGTAGTTTTATTTATAAAATGTGATTTTTTTTTTCTTTTGTATTTTAATTTAGTTTTGATTTGGTTTATTTTTATAATAGATTTCGATTAAAGAATGGAAAAAAGGTGGTAGACCCGTGAATGGGAAGATGGAGGGGACACTACGGAGGTCTAATTTTTGGAAGTTTTGTGTCCCTTCCAATTTTCTTTATATGTGTGGGACAAAATGTAGTCTACATTTTTCTTTAAGTTTAATAATCCATAAATATATGATTAAAAAGTTGATAAGTTACTCACAAGTTAACTTATGAGTTGTATGGTAGGATCTGAATGAATTTAAACGAGACTTACTCTAGTGTTTCATCGACTATCGTAAAATTAATCCATCAACCCATCCTATCACTACCTTCAATTTGACTTTTGATGCCTTCCTCCTTTACAACATTTCTAACATTCAAAGAGTTGTATATACTCCACCTATGATCAATGCTTTTCTTTCTATTTTTGTTGGGTTGTGTTGATGAAAATTTTGATGAGGTGTATGGTGGTTAGGAGTGGTTTGTGATGTTTATAGAATAAAGAAAAAAAAAAGTTAATAAACATACTTTCTATTTAGCAAAAGACTTTTTACCAGACCCTATATAAAAAGAAGGCAAGTGAATTTAGTTACCTTTATAAGAAAACAAATACACCTAAGTGTATCTTTTGGGTTATCTTGTGAAATGGTAATATGAGAAAGTTGTGATTACGATAGTACCCATTTCGTTTCCAATTATATACAATGTAACATTGTATACTTTAATTTGGTACAAAAATATTTAATTTGCTAGTACGTGTGTCGATCTAAATGTGTGTGTATAGGGACACGTATATAGGTTTATATTTATATATTTTCTACTGTAAGTCTAAATTTTAACAAAAACCTTAACAAGCAATCAATTTTTTTTTTCAAACAAGAAATTAATTAAGAACCATGCAAGTCAGATATGAAAAACTTAGACCTTGTCAACAGCATTAGCTTGGGTTTGGTACTAATCAAGATTCTTCTTGTAGGTCGAGTAATGCTTGACTTTTGTAAACTTTATGAATTTAGTGACATTTTTTTTATATATTGTTTAGGTATTAAACTTCAAAAATCTTTATGTAATATTTAATTAAACTAGTATCCTCTGTAAATTCTCTCTTATAATGTAAATTCCTCGAAAACCAGTCAAGATCAATTGATATTGTATTTTTCTAATATCATTATCACATGAACAATCCTTCATCTTTTACGTGTATATGTAAATTCACATGTGTTAAGAAATAACACATGTTTAATTGATTATTTTTTGTAGTTACAAATTACAGTGTTACCCATGTGTAAGTTTCTTAACGCTTCTAAATTGCACACATATAATGACTTAATAATTCTAATTGTTGTAAAGCTCATCAAGTACTCATCAACTAATTTCCGAGTACTCATTGTCTAGGCCGAGTACTCACTACTTTTCAGTTAACTAATCCAACAACGTCTATTAATTTCTGCAACCATGATAATACTAAAAGAAAAAATAAAAATTTTGATTAATCTTCAAAGATTTTTGTGAGATACACACTAAAAAATGATTTAGAATCTAATACTATACAAAAGAAAAGGTAACATAAAAATGTTACCAAGATAACTTTTTTGTGGGTTGTTATAGGATGGACATCGAGAGTATCAATTTCTATTCTTTATTAGCTATCCAGTTTGTACTCCTCCTCATGGGAATAGAAACTAATAATATATAGTTGCAAACATTTTATATGTATAAGCCGAAACACCTACCTCAAATAATATAATTCTTTAAAGATCCCACACCGAGTTGGCACATAAAAAAATGTAACACTAACTTATTTAACTAAAGTGTGATATTTGCAACCAAAACCTATAGAACTGCAATATTAAAATAATTATTAAATATAATATCTTAAATCAGCTTAAGCCATTATTTGAGAATTATTTTATTCCGCTAAACTTTAAAATATCTTAAATTTAAGGGATTTTTACATATATCCTCATACTAAGAGTCTTAATTACATATTTACTCAGTCTTAAAATCAATTACATATTTTCCCTTTAGAGGAGGAATATGTAATTGACTTACTTATTTGAAACGAGAAATATGATTCAAGAATCTACCTCTACCTATTACAATAAAGAAGTATTTTTATGAGACAAATGTCGCGCTATGATGCAATATATTTTTTTCCGTCTCTCTCTCCTAATAAATACTAATAATCTTTACTAATTAAATATAAAAAAAATATGAATCTTCTAATTCGAATAAGTTATTAATTTATGAAAATTTAATAAACTATAAGAATAGTTCAATTACATCTTATTTAAAAATATAATTTTATAATAATTAAATACTTATTATTATTTGATATTAATGAATTATATTTTTTTAATTATTCAACCTGTGTAATACATAGGTTTCTAAGCTAGTGAGAAATATATAATTGACTTTTTTATTTGGGTAAATATATAATAAATGATCTTAACAATA
Organism: Mikania micrantha; assembly: GCA_009363875.1. Classification (NCBI taxonomy): domain Eukaryota; kingdom Viridiplantae; phylum Streptophyta; class Magnoliopsida; order Asterales; family Asteraceae; genus Mikania; species Mikania micrantha. The sequence goes on from CM018696.1 coordinate 88,839,939, forward strand.
GGAAATATGTAAATGCCCCTAAATTTAATGGTCTATATAAAATAATTATTAAAAACCTAAGCAAATTTACTAATGCCTCACTTAAACTGTTAGCTTCAACGAAAATGTCCCATAATGCTAAATTGAACTATAGACTTTTAGACCCTAAAAACTACAATTATATACCAATATACAAATTTTTAAGTAGTCCTATCAATGTATAAAATTGGATTTATTAATATCATTATGCCTCCATAAAAAAACAAGAAGAAGAAGAGATATGACACACAAAATCATTGTTGAGAAAAATAAAAAAAAATTCAAATTCTAGCTTCAGTTTAGGCCCAAAAATATATTATACTTGCAAGTTGCAACATTATATTATATTAAATATCGAATGTATTATGCTATACATATGTGTATATATGTATGTATACTTATATGTGGGTTCAAAGAAAAGATTAAGATGTTTGAAATGATAGAGAAGGTCACATGGTGATTGGTGTGGTCCAATTAATGTCCTTATTTCTTAAGTGGGCTGCATATCAATTCTATCTTTTTTATTCAATCTACTTGGATTAAATCCTGTGTCTTCCAAATATTAGCACAAGGCAAGGCATGAGTGGCCACTTTTGTTGGGGTGAATTTTGCTAACTTATTTATTTTATAATTTATCATCATTTTATTCTATCATTAATTGATTATATACACACATACATATATATAATCAACTAATTAACTTATGATAAAAACAAAAGCAAGTTATAACCTTTGAGATATAGTATTTGATTTTCTTTGTTGGAAGGTAATAAATGAGAGTATTTTGGATTATATTAATAAATAAGAAATACGACATGCTATCCATATTGATTTTACTATTAATTTAATTGATATTATACATTTATACATATGTTGTGCATGTGTTTTATTGTTTATGGGTGTGGGATTTGAACATCATACCAACTCTATGTCGTTTACTCCATCCCATTCATTAACTTAGATTAATTAGCATAAAAAGGTTATATGGCATGGCATCATTAGTTTATGATGTGATTTTGTTAATATCAAAGCTATCGAGTACCTTTGAAGCTACTCATAAATGGTCTATTGCTATCCTATTTAGGTAGATATTCAATCATTACTCATTTAACATTATCTTCCTATTTCCTATCATTGTTGTTTTAAATACATGTATAATGCTCTTGACCATCAATTCCTCAAAAACTACCTTTAATTGAATTAAGCCAAAGTTGGGAAGTCCTAATTTGTTAAATAAACAAGATCAATCAGAAACCCATACATAGTGTTTTATTAAAAATAATAGTAATGGTAATATATTTACATTATACAATAATTATAATATCTTACCTTTATATTTAAAAACAAAAAAATGTTTAAAAAAATGTCTAACAATTATCCTACTTGGTACTCAGAGATGCAAAGTTAACAAATCTCGTCTAATATGTAATATGTTCATCCCATATTAACCATGGCCTGCTTTTACTCCTCCTCTCTCTCAGGGCCGGCTCAATCTTTTCATAAACTCGAGGCGAATACAAAAATTGAGGCCCTCTTCACAAATGATGTTTTCATGCGATAAAAATTATGGTCACAAGTTTTAAAAAACATAAAAACATGTTAATTTGTCTAAATTTACTCATAATTACAATTAACAATTGATGATCATAAACGATATAAACAAAGAATGCTATAAAGTATAATACTTAGTTATAATACTTTATAACTCTACTTATCTTTATTAATCAGCTTGATTATTATGTTTATCACTTAAAAATTTGTTTAAATCTTTTACTTGTGTTGTTAATAGAAGATTTTTCCAACGTCAAAAAAAGTAAGACAAAAATGTAGAAAATTTAATTATTTGAAAAAAGAAAACCTTAAACAAACTTTCTCTTTTGAAAACTTGAGTGAATTCTCTAATATTTCAAAATTAAAACGACAAAATAAATAACTTGGAGATTGCACGAACGATTGGACCCCAAAAAATTGGGGGCCCTAGGCCCTTGCTTATAAATTTTGTAAATGAAGCCGGCCTTGCTCTCTGTTATAAGAGTCTTCACTCTTTGTGTAGGTGTTTCATATGCCTTCTTCATACATGTCCGAACCATCTCACTTTCTCTCCCTTTGTTTGTTTGAGATACATGTTACCTCTAATTTTTTCTTGAAGACCTTCATTTATTATCAAATCAAGCTTTGTTTGCTCACACATCTATCTCTTTTTTCTTTTATTTGTTGTTCTCCAACTTTCTCTCTTTAACTCTTCTTGATTGGTCAACAATTTGTCCCATACATCATAGTCGGCCGTATTTAAACCCTATAGATTTTCTGTTTTTTTTTTTGGAATTTCTTGTCACATAAAATACTGAATAAATTTCATAAAAATACTAAATATATAATAAAGACTCAAATTAGAGTTTTAGAGATAAAGCTCCAAATCAACTAATTTCAATGGTGCCTTCTTAAAAAAGTCATGTTGAGTTTAATCGAGCCATCACATATTCAACACTAAATGTTAGTATTGTTACAACAGTAAAAAAAAAAAGAAAAAAAAGAGAGAGAGAGAGAGGAATTTTCTATTAAAAAAATCGAAAAAAATGTCAAAATTTTTTACATGTTTTTGACATAATACCACGCGAAGAAAACCCTCATTTAGCAAGCCTATAATGGAAAACTGAAAACACTCGCTAATGCTTCCAAAAATTTCTAACTATTTTCCAAACAAAATTAGTAATACTAAATTCACCAAAGAGGTTCTAGTTTAGCAATTGTGTTATAGTCTCGTCTAAAATAAATATTGGTCTAGGTTGAGCTAGATGAGTAAGGTCACTACGCACTACTCTTCGAACAAAAGGGTGATTTATTTTTCACGGAAATTTGGGGTGACCGACTGTTTGTGTTGGATATTGTATGTCCGATTAACGATAAGTTTAACGTTACTATAAAAAGTATGATCCAAAGAGTTATACTTTGGAAGTTAACAACTTTATGTTTAATTGTTAAACGAATATACGATCACGAATCATTGTTTTTAATGAATTGATTATTATTATTTGTGAAATAATGATTGGGTTGAAATTAATTATTGAGATAATTGATTGATTAGACAAATAAAGTTTTGAGATTCGTAGGACGAAATCAGGAACCGGATGATCATATTGAGTCATCTAGCGAGATTGTTGCCCGATCCATTGTGTGGATTTTGAATCTCTTCGTAAAGGTCGATTTCTAAACACCATGTGGTTGTGTTTTAATGCATTTGTCATTTAAATCGTTTGTATTTGGATCCTGATTTGTGAATTGTTTCGATTGTGAATCGAAAAGATTTTATAACCTAATTGCTTTCGCTGGTCAGATATGATCTGAATGATTAATCAGATTTTGATAAAACATATTTTATCAATTAATATAATTAATTGACTCTGATTAAATTAAAATGTTACCTAAAATTTCCGACAGTTTGATGTTCTAACAAAATAAAGTAATACTAAATTCCTTTTTTTTTTTAATTTTAATCTTCTTCGTAAATGTGTTGAAACTTTAGTTCCTACCTACCTTCCTCTGAAATAAGTAATTTTTAACTTGTATTATTGTTAGTGGTTTATTATCTCCCTAAACTAATAAAAGAGTATATTTAGAGGACACTTGTCAATTTTTTTGCATCCCAAAATTTTCATTTTCCCGCCTATTACTTAACCCAAAACTAATTTTTACATGAATCATTTTATACCTAATTAGAAACCCCTTATTTTAAGTTTTCAATAAATTAAACACAAACTCTAACTCTTGTATTAAGTGATTTTTAATAAATTAAACACAAACTCTAACTCTTGTATTATCTCCCTAAACTAATAAAAGAGTATATTTAGAGGACACTTGTCAATTTTTTTGCATCCCAAAATTTTCATTTTCCCGCCTATTACTTAACCCAAAACTAATTTTTACATGAATCATTTTATACCTAATTAGAAACCCCTTATTTTAAGTTTTCAATAAATTAAACACAAACTCTAACTCTTGTATTAAGTGATTTTTACTTGTACGATTTTTCTTTCTGAAAAATTATCTCATTTTTGATTATATATACATTTAAAAATTTTATGTTTTCTTACTATCCAACCCGTGTAATACACGGGATTGTAGGCTAGTATTATAATATAATAATATTTAAAGGTTTGAGTATACATCAAAAAGGGATGATGAAACCAACTAACCAGATGTTGGATTTTGGTTGGCGTTATTTATTTATTTACTAGCCTAGAATCCCTTGTATTACACGGGTTGGGTAATAAGAAAACATAAAATTTTTAAATGTATATATAATCAAAAATGAGATAATCTTACAGAAAGAAAAAATCGTACAAATAAAAATCACATAATACAAGAATTAGAGTTTGTGTTTAATTCATTGAAAACCTAAAATAAGGGGTTTCTTGGGTTAAGTAATAGGCGGGAAAATGAAAATTTGGGATGCTAAAAATTTGATAAGTGTCTCCTAAATATACTCCTTTATTAGTTTAGGGAGATTTTTTTATACTAAGATGTTATCTATAATTTTTTGAAGAAGCTGCTAACTTGCTAAGTGCGAAAGTGTTGAGAGTTAAACCGCTTCAAACTTAGGAATGATTATTAAATTATTTTTTTTTAGTAAATTTGCATTGCTACCCCCCTCAACTTATTAAAGGGGTGTCACCTATGAACTTTCATAAAGCTTATTCTTAATCAATTTTTGTTCAACTCACAAACCACTTAAATTTTAACACATTCACACCCTATATATTTTTTCCACTTCTCTTGATAGGAAAAATAATATACGTATTTTTTAGCCTTTAACTTTGTTTTTTTCGATCTTACTATTTTATTTTATTTTATTATTTGTTTATCTATCTTATTGCCATTTTTATTTTTTTTTATATATTTTTGAAAATATATCTAAATAAATACAATATATCCTTTTTGGCAAACACACACATTTATATAATAACTAAATAAATAAGGAAACATAAAAAAAAAAAAAGGCAGAACTGTTAGTCATGGGTCTCCTCTCCCAAAAACCCAACTATCTCATTTTAATGTTGGAGTAAGTTTTTGTTTTCATCTATTCCACCATATTCACTTAAAATAAAAATGTACTGGGTATTTTTGTTTGTTTGTTTTTGTAATGTTAGTATTAATGACCAAGTAATTGACATTATACAATGATTAAAATTAAAATATTAACAATGATTAAAATTAAAATTTTAGTTTTGTGCATGTGTTATGCCTAAATAAAAATACTATGTTTTGCTAACAAAAAATTACTAGCCCTGTCAAGTAACCGAGGCCGGTTCTATTGTTAAATAAAATAATAATAATAAAATAAATTAAACTATCTTAGGGTCTCAAATTTTTAGGATAAATCGAATTTTTAATTGTAACGCATCTGATTGTGGTAAAATTTCTTGTTGTTTTAATATTTATGATTAATGTTGTTTTCTCTTTCATGATGATCTATCTCAAACTTAGAGGGAAATTTTTGCTTATAGTCAAAGGATAGACTCAATTTCTATCCCCACTTTAGGTTACCAAAAAACTTGTGATGATCCTACTACGTGGTTTGGGTACCAATGCCACCTTGCAAATAATTTTAATATAATTATCATTAATAATAATAAATTATTATTATTATTATTATTATTATTATTATTATTATTATTATTATTATTATTATTATTATTTGTTTGCGAACGTGCGGATGTATGTGTATGTGTATTAACTAGTGGATTCCTCGCGCGTTGCGGCGGGAATTCCGTCACGATTGCAAATATCATAAAGCATATACGATCACGTATATCAAAATAGAAATGTAAAAACATGTTACAACAGTTGTGAATTTGACGTAAAAGCTAATTTTTCAGGAATTTTAGACCAAATTTATGATAAATTTTGATTTTCGTAGGTTAAAAATTATAAACACAAATCATAAGAAAAACTATACGATTACGAACAAAGCGGTATAAACGATAAAAAAGTCGATAATGTATGGACGTGTTATAAACTTGCGAATAACATGCAAAAATTTTATGAACGTTTTGGTTTGAAATTTATATAAACGTTCTGGAGTTAATTGTGATTATTTCATTACTACGATTATTTTATTAATACTAATAATTAAGAGTATGGGTGTTCAGAATAACCGAAAACCTTTTAAAACCTATAACCGAACCGTATCCATAACTGTAAAAAAAGAAATCGAATTCTGAATTCGGTTTTTGGTTCGGTTAACGGTTTCAAAAATCTTTTTAAAGTCGGTTTGTTCGGTTTATTCGATTAACCGATTAAACCGAATTTATATTTTTATTAATAATATATAAGGTTGAATTCGGTTTATTTGGTTGAATTCGGTTTGTTCGGTTGAATTCGGTTTATGCAGGTCGGTCTATTCATTTTTTAACTGGTTTATTTGGTTTCTAATCGGTTTTTTCGGTTGAATTCGGTTCGTTTAATCATCCCCCAAACCGAATAAACATAACAAACTGATAACCGGATCAATCAAAACTCCTAGTTAAGAAAAACCCAAAAAGAAAAAAGAAAATGAAAAGTATGTTGTGGGATGAAATCGAACACGCAACCTATATGTTAAAAGTTATGCGCTCTAACCAGTTGTATTGTGTTGAAAAACATATAAATGTATCTACTAACATTTTTATTATTATATATATATTACTGTTCACTGCAATCATTGCAGTTCTTTTTTTATAGATAGTAATTCTTATTTGTTAAAAATATTTCAAAATATATTTCCTGTAATGGTCTTCTTGTTCACGAAATCGCATGTTTTCTAAAAAAAAACGTTGCCAGGTATTTATGAAGAATTTCATGCTCAAAATTTAACCCGGTTTTATAGCAATGAAGCCCTTATGTGGACTAATTGTCAAGATGATCAACATGATTTGCTAGCTTTTTACTCTTAATCTTTAGATTTTTCATAAATTACATATATGGTCTCGAATAGGCCTGTAAACGAACCGAACAGTTCATGAACTGTTCGACAAGAAATTCGTTTATGTTCGTTTATTTATTAAATGAACGAACATGAATGCCTAGTAGTCGTTTATTTGTGTTTGTTAATGTTCGTTTATGTTCGTTAACTATGTAATGTTAGTTTTTGTTAGGCTAACTGTCTAATTTACGAATGATATGTATTTACATTTAAGAGACTTGACGTTTGTGTTCGTTTATACGTTTTTAATTGTGTTCGTTTATATTTGTTCAATAGTGTTCATGTTCGTTTATGATTGTTCAATAGTGTTACAATAATGTTCATTTATGTTTGTTCGTTTATTTTAGTTCGTTTGTGTTCATTTATGTTCATGAACTATTCGTTTTATTTATTAATGAACGAACACAAACGAACACGAACATATTCATTTTCTTAATAAACGAACACGAACACTAAATTCATGTTCGTTAATGTGTTCGTGTTCGTGTTCGGTTAAATTTAAATGAACAAACACGAACATGTTTGTGTTCGTGTTCGTTCGGTTTGTTTACAGGCCTAGTCTCGAACCCTTTAAAAATTCGTAATGCATATGTTCGTTACGTCACCAAATTACCCTTACATAAAAGTATATTGCTGAAATGTACACATATGATCTCAAACATTTAACACGTTTGTTACACATAGTCTTTATGTCACCATATATCAAACATGTGAGGGGTTATATGTGTTTGGGAGTGAGAGTGGTGTTCAGTCGTGAGGCAGATGAGGGAAAGAAGATTAGGGTTAAAAATGAGAGTGTAAAAAGGACCCCTTGGTTTAATTTTTCATTCAGACTTGTGGGATCTGAATGATTCGGACATATATTCAGATGTGGACTGTCATTCAGACATGTTTTTTTTGAGTGAAACAAATGGTCGACTCTGAACTATTCAGATTCATACTAATTCAGATGTTACCAAATAGCCCCTAACAATGACTAAAATTTTAGTTTTGTGAATGTCTTATACCTAAATAATAATACTATGTTTTGCTACCAAAAAATTACTAGCCCTATCACGTAACCAAGGGCGGTTCTATTGTTAAATAAAATAATAATAATAATAATAATAATAATAATAATAATAATAATAATAATAATAATAATAATATTAATAATAATAATAATAATAATAATAATAATACAATAAAATAAACTTTTTTAGGGTCTCAAATTTTTAGGATAAATTGAATTTTGAATTGTAACGCATATGATTGTGGTAAAATTTCTTGTTGTTTTAACATTCATGAATAATGTTGTTTTGATCTATACTTTTTGTGTCTCAAACATGAGGAAAGTTTTTGCTTATTGTTGAAGAATAGACTCAATTTTTATCCCCGTTTTAGGCATCAAAAACTTGTGACACCTACAAATATTATTAATATAATTATCATTATTATTATCATTATCATTATTATGATTATTGTTATTTGTTTGCGAACGTGCGGATATATGTGTATGTGTATTAATTCTTATTTGTTAAAAATATTTCAAAATATATTTCTTGTAATGGTCTTCTTGTTCACGAAATCGCATGTTTTCTAAAAAAACGTTGCTACGTATTTATGAAGAATTTCACGCTCAAAATTTAACCCGGTTTTATAGCAATGAAGCCTTTATGTGGACTAATTGTCAAGATGATCAACGTGATTTGTTAGCTTTTTACTCTTAGTGTTTAGATATTTCATAAACTACATATATGGTCTCAATTCTCGAACCCTTTAAATATTTGTAACGAATATGTTTCTTACGTCACCAAATTACTCTTACATAAGAGTAAATTGATAAAATGATACATATATGATCTCAAACATTTAATACCTTCGTGACACATTGTCATTGTGTCACCGTATATCAAACATGTGAGGGGTTATTTGTGTTACAAATATTTAAAGATTTTGGACCATATGAGTAATTATAAAACTTAAGGACCAAAAGTGAAATACTGCAAACTATAGTGACCATCTTGACAATTTACTCATCTTATAATGTTTAAAATTTGTGATCATATGAGTTATAAAACTAGAAAATATGTGTGAAATACTAGCAAATCACAGGGGCCATCTTGACAATTTACTCTTAATTTTATTTTGATTTCATAGTTAGCTTATATTCATTCTAACAACACTAAAAATTTTTATTTACTTGCATACTATAGTTTAGTTCTATCATTTGATATTTACACATGAAGTTAATCACACATCTCTGTCTTATGTTGATTTTGCACTAATAGTTTATAACTTCGAAAAATTATAACGGTGATTCGGACAATTTGCAAAAATCTAACACTTGTGGTTTCTGATGTGAATGACCATTAGTTTTTTCTGTTAAATAGGTGTAAAATGACTAAATTATTAAACAAAATTGACATACCACACTCACCAACCATATAAATAACTCATATATACACATGATATGTCCTATATGGATATAAAGTAAACCAAAAGAACGTAGTATAAAATTGTAATGTGCATTCGTTCCCAAGTAACATTGTCTTTCCAGTTTAAGTACAACATTTTATGTTGATCATGTGTAATCTATTCACCTTTTGCCCCTTGGAAACTCTTGTAATAGTTGTAAATCTATTTTTTCTTTTATTTATTTATATTAAATTATTTTAAACGTTTATATAAAACTTGAAGCATTTTTATAAACTTATATAATAAAATAATTCTTGTAAACTTTTAGGAGTGGAAGGCATAACCGTTGGTTTATATTTGTAAAATTTATTAACCAAATAATCTTGTATTAGCCAGACCTTTAATTTTTATAATATATAACATTTTTATACAATTTGTTATTTCTTTTAACGTTTTATGATTGGATGTGAGGTTTCTCTAGATTTTGGCATAATGAGCCCCAGTAGAGAGCTCGCACGACAAGCTATAATTAGCATCTTATTGCTTTAGTAGAAAGATTATATTTGAATTGGAATCCGATCATTCACTATGATCCGCTAAGCATTAATTGGCTGAATAATTAAAGCAGCCAACTCATAATATGCGAATTTGTAGATTCAGTTCCTACTTGATGCACATCAATAAAACCCTCCAACAAAATCTTTTTATTTTTATTTTTTTTCCTTGGGATAATTGCCTATCTCCCTTTTAAATTTAAATTTTTTTTTTTTCAAATTATGTTTAAAAGGCATTATGAATGAGAAACATTATTTTATTCAAATTATTTTAAACGGCATTATGAATGAGAAACATTATTTTACGTAAGTATATAATTTTATAAGTTTTAGAGGGAAAAAAAAAAATACAATTACCACTTTTTTCTTATGTTTAACATTACATATACAATCAATAGTAAGTGTCGGTAGACTTGTATGTAAGTTGACAAGTTGTTATTGTGGTTACAATACTATGTGCATATGGTGAAATGTTAGGTCACATGTTCAATTCTAGTTACTTGCATCCCTTTCTTTCTTTCGTTCGTTCTTTTTTTTTTTTTTTTTTCCAACTCTAGCACATCTAGTATTTCAACTCTAGTCTTTGGATTTGATATGTTTTAACTTAATTCTGTCATATAATACATATTTCATGTCTTATAATATTTTTACTAATTTGATATGGTTATCCTACCACAATATCCTCTCTTTGTCTCATTCGTCAAGTATTTTTTTGTGTAAATTTTTTTTTGTTTATTTAATACAAATTTGCGCCTTGCGGAGTTGTTCTTACTTGACTTTGAGTTGACCGGTGAAGCATGTTCAACTCCCTGTGTCATACAATAAATTTTTTCCTCTGTTTTTTTCTGTTAGATCTTTGTCATGTTTTTTCTCATTAATTCACTCTTTTTAAATTATTATAGGATACTAGCATAGCATAAGAAGCATGACAATATTTTCAATCTTCATGACCTATTTGTTGCAACTTTAATCAAATTTAATCAAACCGTTCCGTTGCAACATGTTTGCTTGTTATTATAATTTATAAATCATCACCGTTGTTAAAACATGAGCACAATAATAACATATTAAAAGATTTAAATGTGTACATTGGGGCAATGGGGCATTGGGCATTCGCACAAAACCCAGAAAAAAGAAATGCTTTCTATTGGACCATTAGCCCAATACATGGACTTCTGAGTTCTGATTTTAAACCAAAAACTAAAATCAATCCTTAATTCCTTATATAATTAATAGTTATATTTAGGCTTTAGCTAATAAGTAATAACCAAAACCAATTTAACCGACATACAGTTAAATTTCGTTTTTTAATAACCCAAAATGTTGGTTTTGATTTTATTTCTGTCCATGACCCAGCACCTTAAATCATTAAAAATTTGCATTATTCACGTCAAAACGTCGATGCAAGTCAGCATGTCGTAACGATAAAAGCATAAAATTATTAGAAGATTCACATTGAAACGTTGATAAAAATAAGTCTGTCGCAACACTAAAGACTATATAATTAAAAAAAATACGTGCTTAGTTGTAAAATCTGGTGTGAAGAGACACGAACCCGTCGTAAAATGCACAATTTAAAAAATATGACAAAAATATGAAATCTAACATTAAAAAATAAATAACTCAAAAAAGAATTAGTTTGTGCTTATGTTTTTGACAAAATAACGACGTTGATAAAAAATATAAAATTAGGTTTGAATTCGATGATAAAACACGGTGAGTTATACTGTATTCGTAATTGTATATGTATGGATATTTGAAAACTCTTTTAAGTTGAAAAAAAAAACACTTTGAAAACAATGCAAATAAAAAAAAATTTTTTTGCAGTTTTATAACACTATTTGGTCATTTTTATTAAAAAAAAATGAAAAATCGCCCAGAGAAAATTAAAAAAAAATAAACGATGTAACAAATAAGTAAACGTCATGTAAGTATGTAACACATATGTCAGATTTGTACGAAGCAATTACATCTCTATTACATCGTTTACAAAATTATTTTTTCTAAAAAAGAAATTTGTCGACGTTCGTTTTATTTAATAAAAATGACTCTAATAATGTTATAAAACTGTATGAAAATTTACATATTTTTTCCAAAGTTTTCACAACTTAAAAGGATTTTAAATTATATGCATCCCGAGTATATGTGTGTGTGTGTTCTAATAAATAAATGTTTTAGACTAACATGTGACTTGTTAATAATGTATTTAACTTTAATTTAATTCATCTATCTCCTATAAAATACATCTTATTAAATAATAATATTAAATATTAAATATATACTTTTTATACGTTTTTAAATTAAAAAACATTTTTTAAAAACCAAATTAATATAAAATTTTCTAAAACAATTTTCTTAAAATAAAATGTTTAAACAAACAAAATTTGAAAGAGTTTATGTTTATAGAAATGATATTATTATTTTACTATTTAAAGTGTTAAATTATATGAAATTTTAATAATATTTTATAAAAATATTATTTTATTGTCTAAATTTTTATTGTTGACTATTTATTGATATTTTTTAATTCAACTCGTGTAATATACGAGATATTAACTTAGTGTGTGTAATAACCGTTAATAAATTAAAAAGAAATTAAGATAGCTAATCCTCTTTTAACAAACCCATGAATACGGGTTTGACAACCCTATATAACAAACGCGACATATCGCAATCAACCTCAATTTTTTTACAAAATTTACGAACAAATTAAAGCATTTTTATTTGATATCTCTATCTGAAATATTAAGTTATTAACTTTGAAATGGTGATGGTGACAAGTCACGAAAAATAAGAGGCGCAAAATGTAGAGTGGTTTACACGTGTGCTTGTGGTTCTCAATATTAATACCTCATGTCAAGAATATTTTACTAAACAAATAGGTTATCAAATCGTACAAAACTAGATATATATGTATGTGTATGATATATAGGATTGTAGTAAAAATAAATTTAATATAATTTATAAAAAAATATTGAGAACCATATATGGTTGACATGTGATATTTTTTAAGTTAGAAAGATATTTAATTTTGATTTTTTGTTTTCATGTTTCAACTTATTGGTAATCTGTATTTATTATTATGATTTATGTTTTAGTTTACTTTGTGTAATTTTTTTTATTGGTTTTATAAATTAAATAACTTTGATATTATTTAATTTTTATGTTTTATATATTACAATTGTTTTATAATTTTTTCCTGAAAGGGTATTGATGAAAATTATTTATCAAAACAGATGAATTGAAAAATATTTACTAAAATGTGTATTTTTTATTTATTTTTTATTTACCAATAAAACTTGACGTCCTCAATATCAGATTTAAACAAAAATAAATATGCTAAATTATTTTTTTTTACTTCTAGTTTTGTTTTTTATGTATTTAACATGGTTTGAAAAAATAAAATAAAATAAATATTATAATAAGTTATAAAAATAGAAAACTAAAGTGAGTTGATTGACGGATAACAGGAAAATGATAATATGTTGATTGAATTAAAAGTTTATAATAACTTAGCTAAATATAAAAAAATAAATGAAAAAAGAGATTTTGGTAAATATTTTTCAAATTGTCTATTTTGGTAAATAATTTTTCTTCCGACACCAATTTAAGAAAAAAACTCAATTGTGTTATTTCATTAGTGTTATTATATAACAATATTATAGATATTTTAAAGATAAAATAATCATTTTTATGGTGCAACTTTTTTTTAAAAAATAATGTCGTGTATAAAAGTTCTGATTGTTTAAAAAAAATAGTAACATGATAAAAATTAACAAAAATGGTTATGACCAAAATACTTATGTAACATCCGTCAACATTGGGCCAGACACACGAGACCCGGTAAGGCCCAACAAGGATTCGATCATATTTCTAGGCTCAACTAAAGTATTCGGAGCCCAGACAAACTAACAAAAGACAATTTCATTTGAAAATTACGTCATCAATGACGTGAGCACATTTGGTCGTGTTTGAAATCCACATTCATTATTACGTATGTGTCAGAAGGACCATATCATATCAGTTCATGACTTGTAGTTACTCAGGAATCTGGTGTTAGTAGATCTCAAAGAAACATTCATCACATGATGCTTATTCAAATAGATGACCAACCGATTTCATGTCTAGAATCATAACTCGGAAATGAAGAAAATAAGTGTAAGCGAAATCGCAAAATGAGGCTCTGATTTCAAGATACACCGAGTCAAATATAACGTAAATATGAGATCAAATATTCTGAACTCTTCAGGTCTTGAAATTATAACCATTGGAAAGAGCTCGAAAAATCGTGAACGTAGGCGAAAACCGTGCGCAAAACGGAGTTCGTATGCTCCCGGAATCTCGAAACGAAGGAAATCCAAAATATCTGCGATCTGGCATCCGCGCGGTATGCCCCAACCCAGCATCCCAATTGGGGCGATGCGCCTGGGAGGGGTGGCGGCTGCAAATCGAGTTTTTAAGATCAGTACGCGTGAAAACCTCATTTTTTCATCTTATCTCGACATTTTACGCTAAAACACACCTCTAGATCATATTTTTACCATCCAATCTTCATTTTGAAAGATTCTAAACGTCCGGATCGCACCAGGGATCGTATCTACGAGTTCTGGTCGTTGTTCTGCACTTGAAACCCCATCTGGTTAGGTAACGGTTCGTTTTAACCATCTAGCTTGATTTTGAGTGATCAGATCTTGTTTTTGAACATAAGGGTATAGTTAGGGTTGTTGATTATTGCCTAGATGATGGCTAGGAATGATTATAAACGAAGAACTCGAACTGTTAACGGGTAAACCCTTGTTTTGAGCCGTTGTAATGCCCTGTTTTCATGAAACCACAATAATGGTTATAATGGTTTAAACCATTTGATTGTAACAATGATTGTGATTGTTTTGATCATTTCTTGAAATGCTAGATTAAATCCAAGTGTTTCAAACTAATGACAAGCATAAAGATAATCACCGGAATAACGATCTGATGTTTATGATAACAGTCAGATGAGTACATGGAACATGGTTATTAAACCTATTTTAATATCACATTCTCATGTTTCATGATACCTAAATGATCAATAACAAGGATTGACTATTCCTAAGCCAGAATTTCATCTAGGAAATTGTTTAGTGAAATAATCAACAATCAACATCTATTTGATTAATCCAAAAATGTCGTGATTAATCCAGTTAGTCATTAACTCCTTAATAGGAGCCTAAATCATTATAGGTTCCTTGTTTATCGCACTTTGTGCAATATTAACTTAAGGAGGCTGATTAAGGATTAAGATCAGCTTGATGACTTAAACTACGATTCCTTGTTATCAAAAAAATCAAGGATTATTCCGATAATCCAATTCAAATGCAAGAAACTCATAAAACATTAATAAATTGCAGAACTCTCTTCGAATCTTGAGTGATACTTAGATATCAAAACATTTCGGTGAAACAGGTGAGTTTCATAGTCCCCTTTTAATGTTCTGTTTCTAAAACTCGGGGTGGAACATGTAGACATGTTTTCAAAACATATCTTATCAATCATTGTGAACTCATATATCATTATCATGAGGAACGTCATGATAAACATTTATCAACTACCATGAAATCATATATCAGTATCATCAGGAAAATCATCGTAAACAATCATCAAACAATTCATTTATCAAATCATTAAAAACAAGCGTACCACTTGGGAACTTTGGTTATGTGGAGGCTATTTGGGGACATTCTTATGTGAACATCATTAACTTGTTATCAAGCCCTTGACAGTAATGGTATGATCATATGCAGGAACACAAGTATCATTACGGCGTTCTGGCGGGTAGCCAGACGTTAGCATTATCACGGCGTCTGGCGGGTAGCAAGACGTTAGCATTATCACGGCGTTTGGCGGGTAGCTAAACGTTAGCATTTATCATTAGGTTTGATGTCTGCATGCCCAGGTAGATTCAATTTCAAAGTACCTACTTGATCACTTGTGAAAACTATATCATGAAAATCAATGTTTGAACAATTATTTTACATCAACAAAACCTATGCTTCTCACTCAACTATTTGTAGTTGACTTTTTTTTTTATGCTACATGTTCCAGGTTACAAATCACCCACCAGCTCAAGAACAGTGAATCAAGTATCTATGTAAACCAGAAATCAAGGGGGAATCTTTAACTATGGCTATGCAATCATTACGTCACGCGCCGTGGATTCCGCACGCGGCGTGGGGTGTGACAACTTATCCATCAGTTTTTTTCTCTACAACTTATATTTCAACTACTAATTATAAATTTAATGACCTTTAGTCATTCTTACAATGTTTACATTAAATATATTTTTTATAACAAGCTAACCCTGTGTGTATTTTATTCTAATGTAAAAAGGATATTTAATTTAATGTTATAAGAAAATTTAAGGTAGTTACATTTATAATTAATGGTTTGTAACTAAAATGGACGAAATCAATATGTAAAAGAAAAGTTTGATATATTAAAAATCAATGCCAAAATAATGATATATAACTTAAAACACAATAATAAGTACGTATAACCAGTGGCGGAGCTTAACCAAAAGTATAGGAGGGCGAAACTTTTTCTGGGGTTGAAATAAAAATTTTTTAAAAATTTTACACGACGTATCGGAAAATGTACACTACTACACGAAAAAACTACAAAGCACCACCCCTGCGTATAACATAATAATTAAAAATGTGTGTTTTTTAAAGTGGTGAGTTTAAAAAAATACAATGATAAAATAACACAATTAAGTTGTTGTGATATGTAAAAGATAAAAATTAAACAAAAACAAATTGTTTAATATATTAAAATAAAACAAAATTAACTAAAACGTAAAATATAATTAATAATGCATATTACACACTAACATTAAACACAGAATATAATATAATTAAGATTACATATTTCACATTTACACTAAACTATAAAGACCAAAATATTTATTCAAACAATTAAAAATATGTCAAAAATATCAATTTTTTAATTATTTTCACATTTTTTACAATTAAAATTATTTTTACAAGAATTTGATATATATGTAGGTGCATTTAGTTGACAAACCTTCAAACCGAAACTGAAAAATTTTAGATAATCAGTTCGTATGGAATTTCTAATTTTAAATTCAAATTTTAAATTTAAACAACTCGATTTAGCTAGTTTAAAATTTTATTAGTTAAACACCCTGAATAAAAAAAGTTAAAGTTATTCAACACAGAAATGTAGAATTTCTTTCGTGTCACCCTCACATGGAGGAGGAGTTTGTGTTGTGTTTGATTATAATATTAAACATAAAGTGGAAAAAAAAATATAAAAGAAACATGGACCAATCACATTCCAACAAGCTTCCATCACCCGTATTTTGTTCTCTCTTTCTCACTTTCCTGTTGATTTTGGTTGGCATTTTTTCATTGGATATCCGTACCCATCTTCTAACATTTCACTAAAATAAACTTTAAAAAAATATTCGGACCTATGACATTTCTCCTACACAGACGTTTAACTATGTTTAATTAATACTACTCAACGTAAACAATTACATGTAATTCGGTGTTTTATATATATAATAGAAAATATAAAATATATTAAAAAACCGGTTTGACCGCCCAGTTTCCTGGTCGGACCGTCGACCCACTGATTCGACCACGTGGTTCCTTCAAAAATAGTTACAAGCACATAACCAGCCCGCTCTTAGTAACGAATCCCGGTTCAACCAGCCGGTCCGGTCCGGTCCTGGTTTGAGTACATTGGATAAAACTATGTACATCAAATGTGATGTGATCTAGACATCCAAGTTCCGACTCTTCATTGAAGCCTGCGTAATGTAAGAGTTAAGTAAAACATCAAATACACTATTTTTATGTTCATTTGTGTTGTGTTTATATTTACTTGTAAATAACTGAAGGGTTTCCTCACACGTTACGACGAAAATTTTGCAACGATTGTGAATACCAGAATGAAGACATGACCACGTATAATAAAATGCAAAGATAAAAACACGTCACTTCTGCATAAAAGCCTAAAGTGCACTCGATATAAACATGGCCGTCACATAAAAAAGAATAAAAAAATGTTGTGCTTAGTCATAAAATCTAGTAACAGAAAACCAAAATATAAGACCAATCTTACTTTACTACTATAATAAATAAGTATCATTTTTGACACTTGTTAATTTATTATACCATTATTGACACATGTCACTTTTTAAAAAAAATTATTGTCACATGTCATTTTTTAATCTTTTCAATCGTTCTCTTTCATATTAAATGGTAATTATAATTATAATTTTTAAATTATTAAAGAATTTTAAAATTTAATAACTAATGATATTATATACCTTTTTGACATGAAAAAAATAGTTTTACTAAATAAAAAAAGAAATTTTTTTTTTAGAAAAACACAATTAAACAAAGTTTAAAAAATATGAAAATTTTCTAAAAATAAATTTTTTAAAAAAAATAATAATTATTTTAAATTTGTAGTTTTAGAAAAAATAAAAGTTCTATAAAAATAAGTTTTCTTAAAAAACATTTTTTTAAAAATAAACAAAGTACATAACATTTCAGTTTTCAACCTGTGTAATACACGGAATTTTACCTATTAAATAATATTGGAAAAAATATTGTAAATTCACACACATTTAATAATAGAAAAAAAATTAAAGAACCTAGAACCCGTCTCACTATTTATCACCCAATTAAAAAAATCTTGAGTCATATCGTTTTGTTGATATAAATAATCCAACACAACATATTGAAACGTACACCCAAAAACCGTTTGCAATTAATGTATATCCGTCATAATATAGTAAACCGAATAATCGCGAAAGAATGCGACAAACAATAAAAGAGAAAAAAACATTTTTTAATTGTTTCTATTGTTTTACTATTATTATTTAATTACAATATTATTTCCTAATTAAAATATTAAAAGAAAACAAAAAAAATTTAAAAAAATGAAATATTGCTTTTAACGGGTTTTGAACCAAGCACCCACATGCTCATGAGTCATGGCCTTGAGCCTTAAGACCAAAATGCATTTGTTGCTTTAATATGAAAATTAAATACATTTAATTTATAATTATTATTTTTAATTTTTAATAAGTAAGTATAAAAATGGTAGTATTTTTATTTATTTATTATTATCATTGTTTCTTTAGTTGTCACTATGTTAAATCACGTGTATTATACGTGTTAAAAACTAAATTTATATAATTTGTAAGAAAACTTGTTTTAAATAAAAATTGCTTTGCAATAACACTTATTTTTTATAAAACTTTTAATCTTACAAAAACTATATATTTAAATATTTCTTATTTTTTAAAAATTGATTTTTTGAAAAATTTCATACTTTGTAAACTTTTAAGTGTGTTTTTCAATAAAAAAGACTTTATTTTTAATTTATTAAAAATTATGTTTTCAATATGAAAAAAGTATATAATATCATTAATCATTAAATTTATAGTTATTTAGTAAAATAGAGAATATAATTATCATTTAATATGTGAGAGAATTGATTAATAAAATAAAAAAAAGTAACAGGTTACAATAATGACTTAAAAAAATGACACATGGCAATATTAGTCTAAGAAGTTGACATGTAACCAAAAATATGTTTATTTATTATAATACTAGGTTATTACCGTGATTTACATAGATTGAATATAAAATATTAAATAATTACTATTGAAAATGTAAAAATTGTGAAACAATATATGATTTAAAATGACTCAATTATGTATTAATAATTACTTTAAATAACAAACCAATAGTTTTTTAATAAAAATAGGATACTTCTTGATTTGTAATAATTGAGATTTTTAAACTAACTAATGTTAAAAAGTTAATTAGTTAGTTTATATTCAAAAATTAACTATTTCAAATTAAGATAATAAGTAGTATTTTTTAGTTATTAAAGTTAAAGAAACTAATTTAAAATTATCGTTAAACACACAAAGATAAATAATGTAACTTATATTATCATTTTTATAACTTTCGATATATATTTCATTTTGTTTGAAAAAAAATTGTATTTAATAAAACTGTTATTTTATCAAAATAACAATTTGAAATGTTTCCTATTTTTCCAAAAATATGATTTTTAGGAAAAAAATATATTTTTTAAAATATTTTACCTGATAAAATGAATTGATTTTGAATATACTGAAAAACTATTATAAAAGATAAATAATATCATGATTTATTGTTGTTATAATTATTTAATGAAAGAGATGATGTAAATTTATTTAATAAGAGAAAGACTTAAATAAAAGCATAAAAAATTGACAAGTGACATTATGGTCTTATAAATTTGACAAGTGGCAAATTAAAATGTTTGTTTATTATAGTAGTAAGATATATATATATATATATAGGGTATGGGTAATTTGAAAACCACTTTTTATTGTGAAAACTCAGCAAACCGCATGTAAAAACATACGTAACAAAACGTAAAAACAAAACCATGCAAAACATACGTAAAAAACGTTAAAAATTATGTCAGATTTGACGCAACGTTACGTATGTTTTACAACGTAAAATTTTTTTATAGAATATATATTTTTTTAAAATATTTCTTCGACGCTTTTTTGATTTTTTTTTTATAAAAATGTGCCCAATAATGTTACAAACCTGAAAAAAAAAAATTTTTAAAAATACGTTTGTTTTACATGAGTTTTCACACTAAAATAAGGTTTTCATTTTATTAATTCCCTATATATATATATATATATATATATATATTAATCAATTAATTAATTAATAAATATATATAAAATATAAATTTAAGAAATGAAGGGTCCCACCAGGCTTTTTAATTTGGGGCATAAATAAGAGAGAATGATATGCTGGGCACGTACTTGAAATATTTTCGTGTGATAGATGAGATGATGATAGACATGGGATCATACCCAGATTCAGACTCCAGTTTCACAACCTGTTTTTTCAACGACACTCACAACAAAATTCAAAGACGGTTCACCAATCAACAGATCAAATCACTGGAGACCATCTTCCAGACGGAATCAAAGCTCGAACCACGTAAGAAGTTGCAGGTAGCTAAAGATCTTGGGCTGCAACCAAGGCAGGTTGCAATTTGGTTCCAAAACAAGCGTGCTCGATGGCGAACTAAGCAATTAGAACGAGATTACACCAAACTAAGAGCCAGTTTTGACTCCCTTTCGTCTCGATATGATCTCCTTCACAAAGAGAATCAATCGTTAACCCATCAGGTCAGTATCTTAATTAGATTAGAATCTTTTTTAATACATACATACATACATACATACATACATACATACATACATACAGGGGTGTCTATTAACCGACCGAACCGTTTAAACCGGACCAAACCGAAGACAATTGGTCGGTTTTAACACTTGATGGTGCGATTTATGGTTTGAGCATTTTAAAAACCGATTGATTCGGTGTGGTTTACGAATTTGCATTTTTTTTAAACCATATAAACCGCACCAACCATGTGTGTATATATATGTATGTGTGTATATGTATATATATATATTTAAAAAATTATTGAAAAACCTAATTAAGAGTCTTTTCGTTTGCCTAACAACACAAGCATGAAACAAGTTCGAAAGGTATGAAGACCATAAGCATTCAAAAAAGTATATGAGTTTTAAGTTTATTATAAACCATTGTAACTAGTTAAAACTTTATCTAATATATTATCACTCTTTTTAAACTAGTTTTGTTATTTTGATAATAAATGACTTTTGTATTATGGTTTTCGACTTTTGAAATGCTCATTTAAAATGGATTATCCGTCATCTTTTTTTTTTTATAAAACCGTTAAACAACAAAACCCAAACCTTAAAACCATGAAACCATCAATACTAGTCGGTTCCGTTTCCCCAACTTACGTGGTCGGTTTGGTTTGTCGTTTTTTTAAAACCGCAGTTAGTGGTTTGGTTCAGAAATTTTTGCAAAACCAACCGGATTGCACCTCAAACATCCTTATATATATATCATTAATCTTGAAATTAATTAAGTAATTATTATCACACGCAGTTGAATAAGCTACGTGAAGTGATTGAGAAGAAGGGTAATTCAGTGGAAGAGAAGGTGTGTGATTACAGAAGCATGAAACCTGCAGAGTGTGTTGTTGAAGAAGATGAGAAGAAGATGGTTTCGAATGCAGATAATTATTGTTGGGATGATTTGGAGTGTGATCAAGTCTTAGATGATGATAAATGGTGGGACCTCTGGTCTTAATTAATTAATTAAATTATTAATTAATTAAAAAGAATATGTGGAGGAGCTAATTTCTTTGTTTATTAATTACTAAATTATAGCCCCGTGTATTACACGGGTTGTATAATAGAAAACATGTAATACTATAATGTTTACGAAAATTTATATAATGTGTACAAAAATCAATTAATACATTCAATTATCAGGAGAACATAAAAAAAAATCCTCAAGTATACTTCAAGAGGAAGGCCCACATGATCAACAATACCATTAATGTTTCTAGTGAAAATACAAACAACCTATTCCTGTTTCAAGTGAAAATACAAGGAGAGGTTGCTAAGAAAATGATATATCATAACACGGGAAACAAAATAAAATTGAATAAAATAACATCAAGAAATGTAGAATAAGTCATTAGACCAAAAGTAATGCATATATCGTCATAAGGAAACATCAAATCTGCCCATTAAGAAAACAAAGCTTTAATTATGTTTTCAAGAATTACCCTCAAGAGCATATTGGTGGTAAGTGATGATCTTGTTACTATCCATTCATGTAATCTTAAACGGATCAATAGAACAGAAAATTTGTATAAAAAGAAAAGTTATATATTATAATTAGAAATACTAAATCTACCCTTCAACATAAGAATTCCCATAACACTTCAAACTTTTCTCACGGTATCATATATGATATACAACATCATAATCAACAAATTTCAGTCTACAAATAGTCAAATACATTGAAACCAAACAACTTTTGCATAGAAATTAATCTCAGTCCACCAATACATAAAACAAACTTCTCACCTTAGAAGTTTAAACAAACCAACCTTAATTAACAACATATGGTGAACTTCAAAGTGAATGGGTAAAATATGTAACAACCATGCTCTTTTACTCGACTTTAGGTTTCAAAAACATCAGTTGTACTAACAAAACTCCCAACACAACTTATACTTAAAAAACATGAACAGTTTTGTCAATGGTTTTACTACTAAAATGACTTTATAAAAAGCTAAAACCTTGTACAAAATGTTGTATAGGTTTAGTGGAATTAATTTTATGCAAAAGCATACAGACATGAGCCAATTGGTCAACATCATCAATCTCCTAGTTACACAAAAACAACCAATGTGGTATTAGTCCACTTGGTTGAGGCATTGCCTCTTAGAAAGGAGGTCTTGGGTTTAAATTCAAACAAGGGTGAAATATTGGGTGTAGTATAGGAGTAGGATAATATGGCTTTTCAAAAAAAAGTTACACAAAAACAAAAGTACAAAACAATAATGACTCTTAATTTCTTTCCATTCTTAAAGTTTTCCCAACCGGAAGATGCTCCAAACCCCCACTACTACAAAAATCACCCTAATGCAACCTTTATAGTCAAAAAAAGGCTGCATTAGCTGAAGTTGCATTAGATCTAATGCAACTTTTTTGTTACCTAATGCAACTTTCTTTTTTATAATGCAACTTTTTCAAATGCAACTTTTAAAAAAAAAGTTGCATTATGTAATAAAAAGGTTGCATTAGGCTAATGCAACTTCACCTAATGCAACCTATTTGCAACCTTTTGTGTCAAAAAAAGGTTGTATTAGGCTTATTTTGTAGTAGTCCCGGGAAGTCTTGCAAGGAATTCATATAGCCAAAAGAAATTTTAATAATGAGTTGAAACATGACACAAAATTCAATGCTTCCTTATTAATCAAAGGCATTCTAGCATCATCTTATAAGCGTAAAAGTTCAAATCAATTGAATACAATTTGTGAAATTCAAACAAATTAAAGTCTAAATCTAACCTTGATAGTCAATTCGAAATCATCCATCTTCCATAATCTAGCATCATATTAGAAGCGTAAAAGTTCAAATCAACTGAATACAATTTGTGAAATTCAAACAAATTAAAGTCTAAATCTAACCTTGATAGTCAATTCGAAATCATCCATCTTCCATAATATTTCTTTAACAAACGATCACACTCACAAATCCTTCTCAGCGTCATTAATATCAATACAATCGCAAAATCAGCCACATCATCGAATATCAGATCATGTGTATTCGTAACCCTAGTTGATCATGTTTAATCGTGTGTGTGGAGACAAATCTTTGCAACAAATCAATGATGAAATTGCTTGAGAATGAACGATAGTTGGGGAATAGGCAATTAGGGTTCTTTGATTTGGGAAATAATAAGCAGAGAGTGAGAGTGGGTGGACACTCCTATCATCTATGCCAAGTTGGGTTATCACCCGCTTTAGATCCGCGAAAAAAGGAAATTGGATATTAATCATTTGGGCGGGAATATTTTGTTAAGGAAGAATTTTGTGAGGCCACGTGTCCATCAAGGGGAATCAATTATTAGGTGTAGAAGATTATATATATATATATATGTTGTACAATAAAGAGAGGTGACAATCTATCATGATTAATGAGGATGAATCCTATTATAAGACGTAACAGGATATATCGCTTAACACACAGGTTGTGTAATTATCCCGGTTCAGTCTTATACACGAATTAGTATTATAATTGATTTAAAAATAAACATTTATCTAATTTACGATAAAATATTAGTAGGGATATAAATTGCTAAGATTATCCATGTGATTTGATATTCGCTCTTGATCTCTAGATTTTATAAATTACTCGTGTGATTTCAAACTTTAAATATTTGTAAAACATAGAATCCTTATGTTACCATATTACCCTTACATGCTTGACCAAATTATCCTTATTTAAGAACCTTATATTTTATAAATGTTTAAAGTTTGGAACAATACGAGAAATTTATGAAACCTATGGACCAATAATGAAATATTATCAAATTACATGGACAATCTCGGCCATTTATTTGTATTGGTATAACAAAACATGTCAAAAGAAGGTCTAATCATGTAGTTTGATATGTTAGTTGATTCTTCAAATTAGTAACAATAGTACTTTAAAACATAAAAATAAACAAGAAAATATTTTAGAAACATAATAAACTTTTGATTTTGTTCCAATTAAATCATTGAAACTTTGTTTTGTTTTAGTTAGGTAAATTAACTTTATTTATGTTTTAATACCGGATAAAAAACACAAATAACAGGTCATATTGGTTCATTTAAACGTATTTTATTAGACTTTATAAGTGAACTTTTAGATGAATTTAGGGGTCGTTCGAAGGTTTAAGATGCATTATAAAAACCCATTTGGATGTTTTGTGTTTTTTTTTGTAATTAACAAAATATTTTTAAAATTTTTTAAACATGTTCCCAATTTTTTTCAATTTTTTAAAACTTTTGCAGTTTTTAAAAAATTGTGAGATTTTTTTCAAAATCCATGTCATCATACAATACAAATAAAAAAAAAAAAAACTGTGGTTACAAGTTACATATGTCATATGTCTAGTATTGAAACATAAAATAAACTTAAATTATCTAATTAAAACAAAACAAAGTTTGAGTGATTTAATCTAAACAAAATTGATACTTGGTTATATTTCTATAAAATTACCTTAAATTAAATAAAATGATGTTAATGTATCAATTATGCTGTTTATTAAAAATTTCAATAAGGATTCTAACGAGACATAATTTATTGAAGGGAAGAACAATGTAAAATGTTGAACTAAAATTATATTTTGCTAACATAATATTATTAGTTTTTTCCAATCTTTTCATGAGATTTGATAGTTATTGATTAAACAACTAACATATGCTACAATTAGTAAAACCAAAGCAGACATTTTAATAAGACACCAAGGGACTAATTTAATCAAAACATGTACATTTCGTTTTTGACATATTTAGCGATTCGATCTACTACACGTAATAATTTAATCAAAATATGCACATTTCTTTTTTGACGTATTTAGCGATTTGATCTAGCACACGTAAATTAAATGACCTTATTCAATGTGATTTTTTTTTTCATTTTAATTTACTTAGCCTTCACCCATCTTTATATATCACTATCGTTTTCGTATAAAATATAATGTAATCTGAACTAAAGGGATCCATGCGCAACTTTCATTTGCCGAAATCCTAATAATGTAATTAATAAGTAATACGTATGTCTAGCAACCTAAGGATAGATTGTGATTAAATCAGTTAAAAACCGAAATTTAATTGCTCATATTAAGACATAAAATGGGATCTAAATGTATGAGAGAACAACAAGTGACCCATTGCCCATAATAATCTCTCAAAGAGATGCAAAAAATGTGTGCGAAAGTGAAATTTTGTATTCATATCAACTGGTATGCTTATAGCAGTTTGAAAGGACTTGAAAATTAATGAACATAGGTGAAAACAACGCCTCGTTGGAATAATTTGTGTCCATTCACGTTTAATATATCAACATTGATACTTAAGCTAGGTCATGTGGAGACATCTATATCAAATAGACAATTTCGTGTGTCACTGTATCTTAGATTGACCAATGAAATTTGGAAAATTAAATGAAGAAAAGAGGTTAGTTAAGGAAGGCAATGTAATGAATTGTCTAAAATCCCAACACTAGTAAGGGCACATCTATGGTGTATCATATAGGTGGTTGGTTGGTTGGTTGTTGAGTTCACCCTAGGTACACATCGCATACAAACTTCTTCGATACAATGGGAACGCATTAGTGCATAGATTTTGGATAAGAATGAGTTATGAGGGAGAATATTTTTACATGTTTATGGTGTTGTCATACTACAAATGTCAGTCAAATTTTATTAAAGAAAGGTCACCCTTATTATGATGGTTTTTTTAAATGTTTATAAAGCGTCAGAAAACTTAAACCCCCCAACAAAAACCGGCATATTTTAAGCATGTGCTACGTGAACAAGAGAAGCCTTAATAAAGAAAAACAAAAGGAATAAGCTATAAGGCATTGTAGAGACACCTTACGTTGAAATTTAGTATCATATTGCTATGAATAAAAAAATTGGCATGTGTAAATTATTATATGTGTAAATCACATGGTATTTGTTATAAAAGTTTTTTTTTCACAGTCATTTGAATATTTGTTAACCAATGTAAATACAAGTGATATGGTCCGAGAGTCAGAGCCTCGTACTTGAGAATATACAATTTTCAAGGCTACTTAGAAAAGTAATGGTAAAAATATAACACAAAACCAAATAATGAATACGCAAAATCATGATATAACTATTTATCCATAACATTTTCGGCATGTTATAATATCAAACGATATGCAAAATAGATTGTTTTATAATTTATTGGTTTGCAATTAGTTGTGTCTAGAAGAAGAATCTTATCTTTAAAATAAAATAAAGATGTTTGGTTATTTTTTCATTAATAGGGGAAAGAGATAATTTAAAATATTAAAGTTTCTTTTTATATTTGTGTAGTATAAGTTTGAGAGAAAATGGAAAGACTTTAGGAAAAAAAAAAAAAAAAGAAATTCATATCTTCAAGAAAGAGTAAGAGGTTCCGTGTATGCAACAGAAACATTCTTACAAAGCAGAAAAACATTCCCTTGTTTCACATGATATACATTTCGTGTTACTATAAAAATACTCATATAGGAGGTCAAGTCGGATAGTGTAATTGTTTTGTATTTAAGTGTAATTGAATGTTAAGGAATTTTAAATATTTTAAAATTTTAAAGGAATTTTAAAAAATGTTGCATAAGCTGAAGTTATAACAGATCTAATGCAACTTTTTTTTCCTAATACAATTTTTTTAAATGCAACTCTTTAAAAAATTTAAAAAAGTTGCATTATGTAATAAAAATTTTGTATTAGAGGCTAATGCAATGTATTTTCAAATTTTTGTAGCAAAAAAAAGTTGTATTAGGCTGAATTTGTATAGGGTTCAGCGCAATGCCCTGAAACCTAAACGAAATTTACTAAATTTTATTTGATCGGAATTACGCGAGACCGTGACCCAAAACGATTAGACCCGCCGGTTGAATTTTAACCTCAAAATTTAACCGAAGATAACTTCCATCTTCATTAGATGATAAAATAGAAATTAATGCGCATATAGAAATAACAAACAAAATTCATTTCACATGAAATCCTATTGAATTATTTCTTGATCTAGTTTTTCGACCTTGTAAAAGGATAAATATTGATTTTAAAAGTGATTTCATCAAAAGAAAAAGAAACTTTATTGTTGAAATTCTATACCATTAGACCGGTTGTAGTGGTCGTCCTGTGGAAAAAGTGGGGTTGGATGGTGCCGCGGGGTCCAGCGGGAACACCCCCCCCCCCCCGCCCCGCCCCGCCCCGCCCCTGAAGGGAATGAGTTTGGGAGTTTGGCGGGTACCGCTCCCCATTGGGATTCTTGCTTTTCTAATATTTGACCGTTGGGAACGGTCGAATTTTTTTTTTTTTTAAAAAAAAACTTTTTTTATCCTCTATATAAACCCTTTCATATTTTATAAAAAATTCTTACTCTCTTTTACATCTACCCTCTTATTTTAAAGATGAACCTAAACTCAAACAACCCCGACTACAACTTGTTGAACGACCCGGAAACAATCCGAAGGTGTTTGTTTCAAATGCAACAAATGCAACAAAACCCGAACACTCAATGACAACAACCGAATCCTCAAACCAGGTTTTTGTCTTTCACGCAACCGGGTTTTCAACAAAGGGCGCCTCAGCTCCGACACGAACCTGATTTCGTGTCTAACGATGTGGTGCTCGAAACTCAAGAATCACAAAAAAGGAAGAAAAAAGGGAAGCGAGTGAAAGAGACATAAACGGGCGGAAGTAGCGGTCCAATGGTGCCAAAACCATGGACTCGTGATTAAATTCGAACGACCATACATTTGACCACTATCATGTTTGGGTCGCAATAAAAGAAGCTCCAAAATTTCGCGTTCTTTGTCAAGAAGCTAGCTAACGAGGGCCAAAGTTCTTCAAAAAGAACTAAAAATTCCGAGACGAACAAATATTCACCCAGGGGTTTGAATGCACATACGGTGAACCTCGAATTAGACGAGGAAGACGATGAATTCGAAATTCAGGAACCGATTAGACCGGTTGGACGGGATACGGCAAAACAGGCTTCGTCTTCGAGTCGTCAAATGTCCTCCTCTATCCCGACAACAAATGATCTCGCTCATCAACTTGAAGAGTTCACGTGATTTCAAAAAACAAAACACGAGGACCGACTTCTCCGAGCCGACCTCAAAGTTATGGGTACTGTGCCTCCCGAAGAACTCAACGACGAAGAACGAGAGATTATGAGAAAATTAAGAGCGAAAATATTTGATGGATATTGTTAATTTTTTTTCAAGTTAGAAATGTAACGTTTTTATTTTGTTATTAGTTAATTTATAACTTAAAAAAATAACAAATAAAATTATAAATTGGTGATGATGTGGCACAGTGGAGAAAGTTTTTCAGTGGGATGACCATTAAAGGGTTTTAATATTTTCAGTAGGGTGATGACGTGACAGAAAGTTTCAGTGGGGTGAGATATCAGTAAGGTGAGTATTACATATGGTCTTAACGAGAGAGATTCTTTTGATCCAAAGAGGTCTTGGTACTCGAATAGTCGAACCTACCATATCTTATGCTCAAGGTTGTAGCCATCAAGGCAACCCCTAGCCATGTTATTTGACTTTATTTAGTAGACAAACAAAACGCAAAAAAAAAAAATAAATAAATAATAATAATAATAAAAATAATCAACTGGTGACATTGCTAAAATCTGTTGTATTTTGTAGTTTATGTATACAACTAGTGGTTTACATATTTGTTGATTTTGTAATGATAACAATAATCAAGTAACAAATTTACTCAATAGTACCCTAAAGGCCTAAAGGCTAAAGTATAAAAAAAAGAAAGGCAACATCAAGCTATTAAACAAACTATAAACTTCAGTTTTTTTATTGAACATTCAGTGGAATGGGTAGTGTTCAACCGCGCTAGACCCGTGAGAAAAGAGTCCAAGTCTATTGCATTGGGTCTAGAATATGATGCAATATTTTAAAAACCAGTTCGAACCGGCCGGTTCAACCGTCTACCAGTTACTAACCCGATACGAAACCATCCGGTATTATGCATGTTCCTTCGATCAATCGTGCCTACGGTTTAATCCGGTTTTACCGGTATTTCCGGTTTCAAAAAAACACAAAATTTCGGGTTTTAAGCGATTTTCGGCTTTTGAGCGATCGTGAACTTGATGCGTTTAACACGCCAATGTCATCATCCTATTATGCACTTTTATTTAATAAAAAATTATTAGAATTTGAGTACTTTTATATTGTTTTGGATGAATTTGAGTACTTTTTGACTTGTTTTTGAATGAAGTTGTATACTTTTTGGAAATTTATTTGAGTATAAGTTGTATTTTTATATAATTCTATGTTAATTGATGTGTCTGGTTGAACCATCCGGTACAACCCGGTTCAACCGGTTGAACTATTTTTGAGTCAAATCCGGTGCACATAAAATAACGGTTTTTAAAACATTAATATGATGTGTTATAAATACATGAAATATACGAATATGATCTACATCGAACAACACAAATTATTCATCCATTTATGATAAATCTAACCCATAAATCTACAAGATTATATTATTGTAATATTATAACTATATATTATATGATTTACCAACATCTAAGTCATCTACGTGACATTTTTTTAGCAGACCAAATGACATGTGTTAATGGTTACCTCTTTGACTTTTAGTTTAATAGTTACCTTCTTGAATTTTTATTGAGATGTGTTGGGTTTGAATCTGGGCCGAGGGTTACTTACTGAGGTAAGGTTATGATGTTTACCTGGTTGTGAGTTTCATCCTTGGTTGAGCTCGAGCGTACGCCCTAAAGCGTTAAGTCCCTTGGTACAGTTAAAATATTGTCTTGAGTGTCATTTCAAGCCGTTTAAAAAAAGATATAGCATTTTATTTCAGTTAAATGGGTTACCGCCGGAATGTACCGATAAAACCTTAGTTTAGATACATTGATAACTATTATATTCTATATACTAGGTCACGGGTTGATTTAAAGTTAAAATATGAATCGAAAAAAATATTTTAATAATATGATACAATTACAATTGATATAAAAATAATGTATTAAATCATTAAAAAACATACAAATAATATGTTAAAGTTTAACGTGAAACAAGATAAAATGATCTTGAAAAAAATTATAAACAACTCAATAATTATAACTACTTTTAACATATGAACTTATAAGTCACACAAAACATAATACAGTAAAATAAAATGTTACAATAATTTGTTGATAAACTTTCAAATATTTCCTTCTTCATTGCGTTTAATGTTGTATTTGTAAGTTTTTCATCTTTGTCTAAAATTAAAATTTTAAATTCATCCATTCTTTCACTTTGGATAATACAAGATACAATTAAACGTGTGTAAAAATTGGATCTCTTAAATACAAGCCACGTTTTAATTAAGAAAGTTTTCTAACACATTAATTGAAAATAGTAGTAAGTATCAAAGTATGCAAACATTGAAAAATATGATTTTAATTCATTGTTATTTTATTTTAAATTAAAAAAAAACTTAAATTTCATAAGAGAAATATAAAATTATTTTATAAATTGAAATTTGTATGTTTGTCTAAATATTAATATTTTTTATAATTTTTAACAAGTTTAATTTATTTATAACATCATAAAAATAATTATTAAATCACTTTTAATGCACATAATTACTATGTATCCGTGTTGAACATATGCGTTGTTACCATAAATGTGGAAAGTATGTATGCATAGTAACCATAAATACATTATTTGATTATAATATAATTTATTCAGTAAACAAATTTTCAATCAGTTAGCTGTTTATTTAATTGTTTCCGATAATAAATCCGTTAATATATCAATTAGCAGTAAAATTTAAATTTATTTATTAAAAAATAGTAGCATAAAGGAAATGTAAAAATGCAAAGTTTAAAATTGCATACAAGTATGTAACATTGAAAAGTATGATTTAAATTCAATTTATTTTTAATAAAAATGAATAATAGTTAAATGTCATAAGAAGAGAAATTAGCAAAAAAAGGGTAAAAAAATCATAAAAAATATTCACACCCAAGAATCAAGCAACTATCAGTGAAGAAGCAGAGTGGTGCATCGGGTGTGAGTATCAACTGCTTCAAAAACAATAAGCATCCTATCAAATAGCTAATACATACAACAATTTAAAGCATAATTAGCAAGTTTCATAATCTAAAACAAAATCAATCCATTATTAAAAAGTGGGTCATGATTGTCATTTGTATTTCAAATAGATGAAGTAAAAATGTGTGATTAAATTATCATTACACTAATAAGCAAAAATGCTTACCTATACAATTATAGGTGTTGGATTACTTGTATTAGTTTCAACTTCACGTCTACCAATACTTCCAAGAAATGCTTTATCTACATAAAAAAAGGGAACAACTATTAACATGATAAATGCATATTAGCATCAACTAAAGAAAAAGATCACAACAAAAATTTAGTTCTCACCTTTCCATCTTCATTGGCCAAAGGAGATGTCCGCATTTCCATCTTTGAATTCTTAAAACCATGTTTGCAAAAGTGAGAGTGCTTGAATCTTAGGAATAGTGGGATCATTTATTTGTATAACTGTCATATTGTTCAATCATGACTTCATGATCTTTGATTGGTAGGCCAAATTAGAAAACATGTAATAATCAATAACATATTAGATAAGTAAAAGTGTGCTTGAATATGGGAGTTGTTTTCATATCCTTCCAAATATGTTAAGCAAAGATTTAAATACGCATAAAACGGGTCAAACAGGTTGAAAGTCAATCTAAGGAGTATTTAAATGCATAACAAGCTCCTAAATTGTTTCATGTCAAATATGCTTGAAGTAGGCATGAAGCAATGCATTTTGACTTGCAAATTCAAATTACATATTTTGATTCAACCCATGTTTTAACACGGTAAATTGAAAGCGTCTCCACTCAAATGAAATCCTCTACACTTGATTGAGAACAAATAAAGAGTTAATCTTCAAAAGGGAAAAAGTAGCGGCACTCCTAAAGAAGGCCACACGTAAAACAATGTAGCATTGATGTTAAAGTGGAATTAATCTACAACTGTAAATAGTAAAACAACAATGCATAGGAGGCTTGTAACCTACAAATAATATTAAGTAAAATGAGTAGAACTGTTAGACTTTTGCATTTAGTATATAGAAAATTTCAACATATAGTTTAAAACCAATAGTAAGTAATATGTTTAAAATATGATATCATCAACAATTTTTCTACATATCAAAAAAGACAGATCGGTTTGGGAGGACCTAAGCCACATTTTGTCTCCAGCCTCTTTAAGAGCATCCTGATCAAGAATTTAAAACTTGATTGGTAATGTTTATTACCAGCTCCCTTGTCAATGCTGATTAAAAAGTAATCAAGCACTATCTTTGAGATTTAAGAAATTCCAATTGTGCTTACCAAGAAAAAAATAGTTGATTCCATTATTAAGAATGTCAAACCTGATGTAAAATGTCACAAACTAAGATAGACTGTAGCACATACCTCTGCCAAAGCAAGGAGGGCATGCTTCATAAGACCTGCAAGCAAGAAAAACAACATCATGAAAATCTTAATTCTTAAAAGGAGTAAATTTCACATGAGATGTAAACTTTACATATACGAGAAAAAATATAAAATTCATGAAAACACAATTATATATATATATATGTATATATTCTATCATAATATTATTGGTGAAAAATACTTACATGAGATGTAAACTTTGCATATATGCTTGCAACACATATATATGATACATTCATAAATTAAACTATTGAGTATAGATGTAATCTTGTCCTTAAAAAAAACTCTCTTCCAACCCATTTGCATAGCACATCTTATTCCAACTATTACTCAATACAACTCAAAATTAAAATCTCCTTATAAATGTTGATACATTAACATTAAGCTATTATCAATATAATCTAAGCATACTTAAGAAATTTCTGAGTAAACTAAACCAATAGGAAGCTATTATTACACAAATTTAAAGTCCAAACCAAATTTCTGTTCCTCGGCTTTCTTTACATAATATTGTAGATATAAAAATTCAAAAAGGATTTGATCCATTTTGCTTCTTCTGATGTAGTAATAATAAACAAAATCAAACATAAATTTATCATAATCATTACATACAAAGAACAAAAAATTGAGTTTTAATTGATTTTGTTACCTATTAAATGTCAAATCAAATAAACTCAGGAGTGGTTGTCTGTTGATTTCCTCTAAACCATCATTCAGCCGATAGATCTTCTCTAAACCACGGATACCCAAATTATAAAAGCAAGAACAATACCTGTAGTTTAAGAAAATGAAATTAAATGAGAGACTTACAATGATTTGAGAAAATCGTGCTTTTCATATATTGTAATCATATTTGAGTCAATTGAGAAGATAAGAAGATCTTATGATACTATATCAAGATTTCTAGAAAGAGGGAATATTATGTTACCTGCAAGACGTGGTTTGAAAGGTAAAATCGATGAGGCAAAGATTGGATTTGGACATGCAAGCGAAAGAAGGAGAGGAGTAATTCTAGATTAGGGTTTCTGAAACCAGGGGAAAATCAACTAGGATCCGCGTGTTCCTTCTTCTCCGGGTTTAGATTCGCACAAGTTTTATTCGGGTAAAATGGTTAGATTGATTGTAGGAAGAAAGGTGACCTTAAATATGGTGTTGCCATGTGGCTAAATTCTTAGGTGGACACCCTAAGCAGATGCCATGTGTCAAAAAAATTTAGTTGTTTATTAGAAGTTAAAGATATGAGTATACTTTAACATATATTATCTTGTTATGTATTTTTTTAATAACATTTTTGGTATAGGCCTATTAGCTTAACCTATTTTTATATTTAATTATTTTTTTTATTATATTAGAGAGACTTTACGTATATTCCTTACTAAACAATTTTCACATACTTAAACCTTAAATTAATTACAATTTTCTACTAAGATAGAAAAATATTTAGCTTACTTTTTAATTCATAGGAAAAAAATATGTAATAAATGATATAACTAACAAGAGAAATATGTAAATGTCTCTAATAAATATAATAAATTAATTATTATTTAAACCATTTAGTTTTTTTAACAACATTAAAAACATATAGTACGTAAATTTTTTAAACTCGATACAAAATATAGAAAAAAAGTAACTGAAAAGTTGTATCAATTAACTTTTATGTGCTGTTCAAAAAAAATAATAAAAAAATTAACTTTTATGTTAGGACAACTTTTATGTTCTTGAATATTTGTTAGTGGAATATACTCTAAATGAAGGTGTCATGAATAATTAAAGTGAAAGGTGCCCTGTTTACCATTTGTATTATTATTAAGTTATTGATTGCTAAACTGAAATAAATAAATGACATCGAACACATGGAAGTATGTTAGTTATCATATCATTTGTTATATTTAATTTAATGCACATTAAACGTATGGAAATATGTTGGTTTTGCTTCTATTTGTAGTACTTCTTACATGGCACATGTAAACATGTAAATCACCTAATTAATCTCTCTCTTTAAAAAATTCGGTCATAATCTGATTACTAACAAGAGAGTTGGGTTTATTTGCTATATAATGATTCTTTTTTTGTTATTACTAGCGCTCGTATGCTTAAGCGATATACTATACACTGGTACTAACATCTATGGTTATCTTCTTCTTCTTCTGTGATAATGTTCATTCCAGCAGTAGTCATCTGAAAATAATTTGACCCAATTTTCTTTGGAAAGACAGTCCTAAATCCATCAGACTAATGTTCATTTCAGCTGTAGTCACCTGAAAACAACAGTAGACATCTGAAAACATCTAGAGAGGACGGCGTGTATTTTTGCCTATGCAGTTTGCTCTGATCTTTTAAACTCATTTGTAATAGGCATTTGATTTGCTACTCTTGTTTGTATCAAAAAAATTTTATCCAAAGTTTATGTGTAGATTTATAAGTTATTATTATTATTATTTTTTATTGAATAGGTAGGTGATCTTCGGGTGAAAGAAGCAAACATTAGCTTGGATCAGTCGTGAAACAAAATTCCGAATCAGAAATTCATTTAGAGAGCAAAGAGGTAAACGAAGCTGTTATTGAAAAATTAGGTAAGATTAATGTTGAACGTCTTTTTGTAATGGCTTGTGATTTTGTACAAAATCGATGCAAAAGCTAGTGGTGGTAGAAATGAGCTTCACATGGGGGGTTGTGTAACGGGTCCTTTCTGTATGGACACATACCTTCTCATAAGGTTTCACGGTTCGTTCCTTTTGCAATCAACAAAGTCGATCATAGTCTTGATATGGCTTGTGATTGTTTGTAGGTTTTAGTTTTAACATGTTCACGTATTCAAACATTGATGATATCATCCAATTTTGGAAACCAATATGAACACCTTTCACTATGGTCGCGGTTTAGAGACAAACTTCATGCATGATTAAAATGCATAAAGTGTAAAGTAAAGATTGACTAGAGATTGTTGTTTATAAATGAAAATTTAGCAGCCATGAGGACATGAGGTGCTCTTTTTTATTCTCTCTCTCTCTCTCTCTCAAATTTGACACTATTGATGAGCATTATTTGAACCATTAATAATAAGTTTGTCCCTTTTTATTTTGTTTTTCAGATGCTATGCCTAGGAGAATTTTGTCCGCTTTGAGGGTCTGGGTGACACAATATGTCATTTCAATACAATTATCTATGTGTTAAGTTTGGTTTGCCTACTTGCCAACACTAATTTCCTCATTGTTTTATTGTTATAAACATGTAAATTGCAATAAGCAGCGGAACACTCTTGCTTCATTTTAATATGGTTAGTGAACTTTAAAAACATGTATATACCATCCAACTTGTGAAAACTGATTGGTTGACCAATAACCTCTAATTTTCAGCCAAAATTGTTACAAATACGGGAGGGGAAAGAAGTGGGCTTGAAGAGATGAGCTGTTTAATAGGCAATTTTATTATAGATACAAATGGATTTCCTATGAGTGGAGAACTTCATCTGGTTGTTAGCACATGCTGTTTTGTGATGAACTGTTGCTTATTTCCTACAAGTTTTAATGTTATCTTATGAATGCCATGTCTTTATTTGTTAATATTTACATGCAATCCATCTATTTATGTCCTGAGGCAGTTTGCCTTGTCCCAAAATATTATGTATATTAGACGTTTATACATTGATTTTTTATTGTCTTAAGAGTTTTTACTCAAAGGTTGTGTGTGAATTTATGAATTATTTTTTCATGAAAAGGTGATCCACGGGTGAAAGAAGCAAATGTTACTTGCACGAGTCTTGAAACAACAATTTGGATCAGAAATCTGTTAAAAGACAAATAGGTGAATCAGTAACTGACGTCATCCTTGAAAAAACTGATAAGAAAAGTGGTGATGCACAGATAAAGTTCGTGAATACATGCCTTCCAATAATATGTCATGGTTCATTCATTTTGCAGTTTCTTGAGGTATTTAAACATTATTGATGTTATATAAGTCTTGAAAACCAGTATAAAAACAATTTAACCATAAGTTTTCTGTTGAATTTTTTTGCTAATGGCATAAATGAGCGTAGGTGGTCATTTTAATATGGACACAAATGAGTCGTATTGGGTTGGCTTGGCTTGGCTTGCCGACACTTTTTTTTTAATTGCTTATTATCACACGTGCTTGAAATTTTAATAAAAAATTTAAAAACTTAACAAATTAAAATACTAATTTGCTTCTTTTTATTAAAACCATTTATGAGGTTTCTAGCATTCGAAAACATATTTGGTGGCTTTTATTTCGATCATTTTGACTAGTTTTCATTTTAGCCTTTCTTTAAATCTAGCTATGGATAAAAAAAAGAGTAAGGCCAGAGATTATACTCTAATTCTGATGTATCTGTGTTTGATCACACAGTTTTCTTTTGATGCTCATGTGGTCACTCATGTAAATTACCTATATGTCCCTGCCTCTAAGCATTTGAACATAATCTCATTAATTGTTTGAATTCATAGTATCTATCATTTAGAGACAGTGGTGATGCGTTAATGAAAGTTATGGATGAATGTCTTCAGGTGATGTGCCACAGTCAATTCCATTGGCAACTAAACTAGTTGAATATTACTGATTTAAAGACCGTTGAATCATCAATCTTTTGTCCAAATATTCTCAAAATCTAGTGATTGCAGATTAGCAGTAATGGGCTTCATAGGGTGGGTTTGATATGCCTCATATGCTTAATATTAAAAAAATTTAAGGTTATTCATCTTTTTTGTAATTTAAGATTATTCATCTTTTTTGTCTTCTTTAATGATACTTGTCTCATATGAGATTAAGCTTTCTTTCATAATTTTTTTTTCAATTCAAGGGAACTATAATAAAAATCATTATTTGAATGAAAAGCGAATCTTCTCATGCTTTCTCATGTTATCTTGACTCTAATAGCACACCACAAACACACTTTCACAAATAGCAACCTTTAATCTTAATGTTATGGTAATTCATTTCCGCAGTAGTTACCTGAAAACAGCAGTAGACATTTGAAAACATCTAGAGAAGACTGCACATATTTTTGGCCATGCAGTTTGCTTGGATCTTTTAAACTCATTTTTAATAGACATTTGATTTGCTACTCTTGTTTATATCATAAAAGGCGTATCCAAAGTTTGTGTGTGGATTTATGAGTTATTTTTTATTGAATAGGTAGGTGATCTCCAGGTTTAAGAAGCAAATATCACCTTGGATTAGTTGTTAAACAAAATTTTGAATTTGAAATTCATTAAGAGAGCAAAGAGGTGAATGTAGCTGTTCTTGAAAAGTTAGTTAAGATAAATGTTGATGTGTGGATGAAATTTAATGGATGCATGCCTTTTGGTAATGTCAATGTTAATATCTTTTGCCACAGAACAAGCTGAAATGTTGAACATCTTTTTGTAATGGCTTGTGATTTTGTACAAAATCGATGCAAAAGCTAGAGATGGCATAAATGAGCTTCACATTGGGGGGGGGGGGGGGGGGGGTGTAATGGGTCCTTTCAGTTTGGACACGTGCCTTCTCATAATGTGTCACGGTTCATTCCTTTTGCAATCTGTGAAGTCGATCTTAGTCTTGATATGGCTTGTGATTGTTTGCAGGTATTAATTTTAACATGTTCATGTATTCAATCATTGGTGATATCATCCAACTTTTGGAAACCAATATAAAGATCATTCACTGTGGATGTCATTTAGAGACAAACTTCATGCATGAGTAAAATGCATAAAGTGTAAAGTGAAGATTGACTAGAGATTGCTGATTATGAATGAAATCTTGGCTTGCCCTGAGGTGCTCTTTTTTATTCTCTTTTAAATTTGACTTTGTTGATGGGCATTATTTGAACCATTAATAATTGATTTGTCCCTTATTAAATTGTTTTTCAGATGCTATGCTTAGGAGAATTTTGTCCGCTTGGAGGGCCTGGGTGACACAATATGTCATTTTAATACAATTATGTATGTGCTAAGTTTGGTTGTGCCTGCTTTCCAACACTTGTTTCCTCATTGTTTAATTGTTATAAACACGTAAATTGCAATAAGCAGTGGAACTCTCTTGTCTCATTTTAATATGGTTAGTGAACTTTAAAGACATCTATATACCATCTAACTTGTGAAAACTGATAGATTGACCATTAACCTCTAATCTTCTGCCATAGTTGTTATAAATACATGAGGGGTAAAAATGGGCTTTACGAGATGAGCTGTATAATAGGCCACTTTCTTATGAATCCAAATGGATTTCCTATGCGTGGAGACCATCCTCTGGTTATCAGCACATGATGTTTTGAGAGGAACTGTTTCTTATGTCCTACAAGTTTTAATGTTATCTTATGAATGCCATGTCTTTATTTGTTAATATTTACATGCTTTTATTATGTGCAATACACAATTACTAACGTTTATGTTTATTGTTTTGTTTTGTAGTGAATGTTCATTCTAGTAGAAGTCATTTAAAAGCAACTAGATGGCGAGACCCCATGTTTGAAGTTACTAGACACTTATGAAATCCATCTATAAGAGAAAACTGCACATATTTATTTACTGCTGCAGTTTGCCTTGTTCCCAAAATATTATGTATATTAGACATTTTTACATTGACGCCTCATTACGGGGCGCACATATAATGAATATATGTGCGGGCCCTCAAGATGCCAAAGTAAAATTGCACTAATTTTAATGTTATTTTACGTATTTTGTGAAAATAACGTTATTTTACGTATTTTGTGAAAATAACCTTACGGTTTGTGTCTATCCTTCCCCCCCAGACCCTACTAAAAAGTGGGAATATACTGGGTAAGTTTGTTTGTTTGTTAGATATTTTTACATTGATTTTTTTCTGTCTTAAGAGTATTTACTCAGGTTGTGTGTGAATTTATGATTTATTTTTTCATGAAAAGGTGATCTGCGGGTGAAAGAAGCAAATGTTACTTGCACGAGTCTTGAAACAACCGCTTGGATCATAATCTGTTAAAAGACAACAAGGTGAATCAGTAAGTGACGTCATCTTTGAAAAAACTTTTAAGAAAAGTGGTGATCACGGAAAATGTTCGTGGATACATGCCTTCCTATAATATGTCATGGTTCATTCATTTTGCAGTTTCTTGAGGTATTTAAACCTTATTGATGTTATCCAAGTCTTGAAAACCAGTTTTTTATTGAAATTATTTGCTAAATCTAGAGGTGGCAGAAATGAGCATAGGAGGTCATTTTTATATGAACACAAATGAGTCCTACTGGGTTGGCTTGCCTTGCCAGCCCTTCTTCATTTTTTTTTTTTTTAAAGTTTCTTAATATCACCCGTGTTTAAAATTTTAAAGGGAAAATTCCCAAAATAACCAAATTGACCAACTTTTATCCCATTTTGTCCATATGACTTTTCCCTTCCAATTTTGTCCATGGTCTTAACGGGCGCCGACGCCTGTGTATTAACGGGCGTGCACCTATATAGAAACCAATTAAAATTTGCCATCTGGCTTATATGATATACTTTGACACACGCCCGTAATTTCAAAATTTTTGTCACGGGCGTCGGGCCCATACTGACACTTGTCCGTTGTCACGGGCGGCCGGCCGTACTTTACAGGCGTCCGTAAAGTCCCACTCAAAAAAATAATTCAAAAAATAAGAATTTTTTAGCTGGCGGACGGCTGTTAAAATTTTTTTTAGTCATGATAACTACGGGCGGACGCCTGTTAAAATTTTTTTGAGTCATGTTTATTATGGGCTGACGCCCGTGACAAGCGTGTCAGTGTGGGCCTGACGCCCGTGACAAGAATTTTGAAATTATGGGCGTGCGTTAAAGTACACGGGCACCCACGCCCATATAAGCCAGATAGCAAGTTTTAACTGGACCTTATATAGGCGTCTGTTAAATAATAGGCGCCGGCGTCCGTTAACAGTGTGGACAAAACTGGAATGGAGAAGTAAAATAGATATAATGGGGCAAAAGTTGGTCAAAATGGACATTTTGGGAATTATACCAATTTTAAAAACTTAACAAATTAAGTACTAATATGTTTCTTTTTATTAAAGTGATTTTGGAGGTTTCAAGCATTCGAAAACATATTTGGTAGCTTTTATTCGATCATTTTGACTAGTTTTCATTTTAGCCTTTCTTTAAATTTATCTATGGGTAAAAGAAAAGAAGGCTAGAGATTATACTCTAATTCCGATGTATATGTGTTTGATCACACTGTTTTCTTTTGATGCTCATGTGGTCACTCATGTAAAATTACCTATATGCCCCTGCCTCTAACCATTTGAGCATAATCTCATTAGTTGTTTGAATTCATATTATTTATCAATTAGAGACAGACTATTGCTGCAAGTATAATGCAGATGATGCAATAAAGGAGCGCAGAATACCAAAAAGAGAATTAGAAGTCTTAGCAAATATTAATTGGACCAGTCCTGAAACAAAGTTTTGGAGCAGAAATCCATCAAAAAAGCAAAGTGGTGATTGATTTTATTGAAAAATCATTTATAAAAAGCGGTGATGCGTTAATGAAACTTATGGATGCATGTCTTCAGGTGATGTGCCACAGTCAACTCCTTAGGCAACTAAACTGGTTGAACATAAAAGGCCATTGAACTATTAATCTTTGGGAAAATTACCAAAAACA
The DNA here is from genome assembly GCA_009363875.1 of Mikania micrantha. NCBI lineage: Eukaryota > Viridiplantae > Streptophyta > Magnoliopsida > Asterales > Asteraceae > Mikania > Mikania micrantha. The sequence continues at coordinate 88,882,186 of CM018696.1, forward strand.
TCATTGTTTATCACCTTTTTACCAAAATAATCAATCAAATTCCGGCGTCTAAGACGCCTCTTTAGACGCCCCTTTAGACTCCCTTTTTGTGTATTTATTTTAAACATACTGGCCCACATGTCGGTGGCTTTGTAGGGGTGTCTAAGACCCCTTTCCTAACGGCGTCTTAGGCACCCTTTTTGTAAACATATGGGTCCACATGTCGGCGGCTTTGTCGGAGTCTAAAAAGGGCGTCTAAGACGCCAATAGAAAATGGGTCTTAGACACCCGACAAAGTCGCCGACATGTGGGCCCATATGTTTACAAAAAGTACAGAAAAAAGGAGTCTAAAGGGGCGTCTAAAGGGGTGTTTTAGACGTTGGAATTTGATCGATTATTTTGGTAAAAAGGTGGTCAACAATGATTAGTTTGGTAATTTTCCCTTAATCTCTTTTGTCCAAATAGTCTCAAAATCTAGTGATAGCAGATTAGCAGTAATGGGCTTCATAGGGTGGGTTTGATATGCCTCATATGCTTAGTATTAAAAATTTAAGGTTATTCATTTTTTCTGTCTTCTTTAATGATTATTCTCTCATATGAGATTAGCTTTCTTTCATGATTTTTTTTTGTCAATTCAAGGGAACTAAAATAAAATTCATTATTTAAATGAAAAGCGAATCTTCTCATGCTTTCTCATGTTATCTTGACTCTAACAGCACCCCAACAAACACACTTTCACAAATAATAACCTTTAACCTTTATGTTATGGTAATTTATTATTTGTTAAACAAATACAAGAAAGGTAGCTAGCTACTCATATTGAAACATGCCTTCATAATTTTAGTGTCATTGTCTTCTGCCTGTTCTAGCTGTGCAGTCTAAGAGTGTGTGCATGTTAAAAGAGCTCTTACCTTTTGTCATGAGGTATTATTTCATCCCTATCAAGCTCCCTCCCTCCCTCCCTCCCTCCCTTTGATTCTGTCTAATTTGTAATTTGTTTGTTAAATGCTATGCTTGGAGAGCATTTTTTTAGATAATTTCATGACTAGACACTTTAAGTGGTCTTTGTTATTTTGTCTTATGTATATATGTGTGGGACCTCAAGAGGCCAAAGTAAATTTGCACTAATTTTAACGTTATTTTACTTATTTTGTAAAAGTAACGTTAAAAATGTTGGGATGATCAACCTTAAACGATAACTTTGAGCCGGTGACTCATTCGGAGCAGCCTCTCTATCTCAACTGGGATAGGGGTAAGGTTTGTGTCTATCATTCCCCCCAAACCTACTGAAAAGTGGGAATATACTGGGTTAGTTTGTTTGTTTTGTTATTTTGTATTGGAGCATGTGGTGATTTTCATTTGGGTGATTCAATTTACTAGGAGGAAAATTGACATGTGCTAGAGCCTTCACATCACTCTCTTTGTTTGGTGTCTTAGTGTTTACCACTATTCATTTTCTAATAAGATTACCCAGGTTTTGTGTGATGTATATACTCTAATTCTGATGTATATATGTTTGATCACACTGTAATCTTTTGATGTTCATGTGGTCACTCATGTAAATAACCTTTATGCCCCTGCCTCTAAGCATGTGAACATAATCTCATGTCTGAAGTCTTAGCAAATATTACTTGGACCAGTCCTGAAACAATGTTTTGGAACAGAAATCCATCAGAAAAGCAAAGCGGTGAATGATTTTATTGAAAAATCATTTATATATGAATTCTTGTTTATTAAGGTGGTGGGTGGGAAGTGTGATCCGGTGGTTGTCAACACAAATGCTGAGGAAGGAGGAACCGGTTATAAACTGGTTTTTTGTTTTAATCAACAAAGTTAAGAATTGGTACCGGTTATTATTTCTCTGATAAACTAGAACTGTTTGTACTTGTAGCCTTGTAGGTTTGGTTTGTCGATCCAGTCTTAGATTAGTTTTTTTGCCCACTTCAACTTAATTGTGTGATTTTGTTCTTTGTGATAAAAATGTGAGATTACTAAACGCTTGTATTTTTTTATTGATTCCTTGGACTTAAATTGCTATTACAGTTTTTCAAAAATAAAATTAATAAATGATAAAGCTTCAGCCGCTAAGGGGATTAGATTCAACCTCTTTTTATCAGGAAGAGTAGCAATCGCAGTCAACTTTCAGTGTTGTTAAAAACTGTCAGGAAAGTTGTTCAAAGACCAAGAAGCCGTTGCTGATTCGTACGAGGTAGGTGCGATCATTATTGCGCGTTACAAGGACTAGATATCTTTTTGAACGGCCAACTAATCAACTGCTGGGTGTTTCGTATGCGGCCCTCAATGGCTAAAGGATGCTCAAGCCGGCCACTAGTCTAGAAGGATGGAACCCCTGGCCCCCCGACATCAATTTCCGGGAAAAACCCGACCCAAGCACCCGTCCAAAGGCATGATGGTGGAAGGCAAGTAAAACCGGGTGGAAATAATGTTTGATGCATTTTGTTAAACAGAATGAGGGGTATATTTAGCCTGATTCTAAACACAATCATATTAATATATTAAACAATTTTATTATAAAAACATGTTTGTAGCATGATTCTTGACTACTACACTTTACCGTTCGATCTAATTTCTGGTTTACTTACCTATTGTTTATATTTATACAAAGGGTCAGGCTAAATATACCTTTCATTCTGACTTGTCATACCCCCTCCCTCAAATATTAAATACAAATTTGTAAAAATCAACCCTTCAATGTTATAACACAACCAAAATGCATCAAATATTATTTCCACCTTAAATTTTACTAAATATATCACCTTCTTACTTGTCATACTCCTCCCCTCTACAATATATAAAATATAAATTCATCAAAAATCTGATTTAATCATATGAACCCTAATTCATCTTTGTTCAAATTCGATTGAACTGAGGCCTGATCGTTGTTACAAACATAGGGCTTTAATTCCTCGAACAAAAACGAGTGTAATGGTGTATGAAACACCTATCTTAGCTAACTAATTTGTGTTTGTTGCTTGATGAACCGAAGTTGAACCACTGAGCTCTTACATGCCTTTTTCTTGATTTGTTTGAGATTGTGAATAGCTTTGGTTTACGCAGAGAGTTTCGCAGAGGTTAAAGGAATGTTTGAGTTCAATTATTTTTTAGTTTTATACTCGTTTTAATAGAGTTTGAGTTTTCGTTTGACTATGGTTATTTAGGCTTATATTTCGTATTGATTTGATTTTTATACGATGAATTGATGATGATGATGATAATGATTCGTTGATGTTTGTAGTTGTTTTAATTTTAAATGCTTATGAATATTTTTAGTTAACTACTAAAACATAAGGTTTACATGTATATATTTAAAAAACTTAAGAAGGGGGTATGACAAGTAAAAAAGTTACAAAAGGAGGTATATTTAGCACAACCGTTTTGTTTATTATAGTGAGTGATTTAAATGGTTTTAAGAGTTTGAAAAAACATATTTGGTGACTTTTCTTTTATTTCGACGTCTTTTTCTTTTTTGCCAAGTTTAAGAACTTAGCAGTGTAATATAGATGTCATGTATTTTTAAGCAAGGGGGGGCGAAAAAATTACCGGAGCCAGAATACATGTTAAATTTTTTAAGCAAGGGGAGCGAAACCTATATTTTTAACTAAAATTTAACCTTTCGGCCAAAAAATTAACACTACGGACGAAAAAAGAGGGGAGCGGTCGCCCCCCGGCCCTAAGTATGCTTCGTCCCTGTTGATGTCTTTTGTTCCGGTTATTATTCTCGTTTTACGTGTTTAGATCATGTAAGTTAGGGGTATGCATGAAACCCACCCAAAAAACGAAAATTTCAAGCTGAAATAACCGAACTCAATGATAAACCGATGGATTTGGCACAAGTTTTCTAAAAATATGAAATCTTGGGTTTTGTTTTACCAAAAAAAACCGAAAAAACGGAATACTCGCGTATGTATGTTATATATATCATCTATTATAATAAATTAAAATTTCTAAGGACACATGACGTGATTTTAAAACACCTCAACTTTGATTTCTCGTCTCTATCTCTTCTATTAAATACATCTCAAATTAAATATAATATTAAATATAAAATACTTTGTTTTACATTTTTAAACTAAGAAGCATATTTTATAAGACACTAAAAATATATTAATATTAAAAAACACATTTTAAATATCCAACTTATTATAAAATATGCAATTTTTAAAAATAGTATTTTAAAAAAATTAAAAAAACAAACTTGGTAAAATATTATTGTTTTAAGAAATTTTATAATAATTTTACTACTTAAATTATTAAATTATACAAAATTTTAGCCATATTTTATATTTAAAAAAATTATATTATCTAAATTTTCATTAATGAATTATATTTTTATTATTCAGCGCGTGTGATACACGTGATGCTAACATAGTATATATACACACATAGTACCTTTCAAAAATTTCAATAATTTATAAAACGTCTATTTTCATTTTCTTGGTTTCTGATACCAAAAAGTATAATTTATTATTTTTTTAAGCTTATGATATCAAAAGCACTCATGATTTTTATTAGATTTAAAGATTTTTATATATAATTTTAAATGTTAAGTAATATTGTATTTCAAATATTTTTAGCACAAATACAATACTTTGGTTCATTTTCTATAAGAATAATTATATGCATAAGTAGAAAAACCAAAAAAACCGAATCCTAAACCGAACTCAAATGGGTTTAAAAAACATAAAAACCAAAAAAGCCGAACCCAAAGGAGTTCAAAAAACCCAAAAACCGAAATTTCGTTTGAGTTTTGACTAAACAAAAAGCCGAACCATGCATACCCCTATTGTAATGTATGTATGCTTTATATAGTTATGGTTTATATCCGGTTGCTAGTCTGTTTATTCATCACCTATTTGCCTAAGAAAATATTTAAATCTTATCTAGATCATCTATTTGAAATCTTAAAGATAAATTTGTTGTCAATATTAAGTTGATTTAACAAATTTTGTTTTGAATAATAAATAAGTAAAAAAGTTACATCGAACTTTTAAACGGTGATGAATTTACAAAAACACAAAAAAGAAGAAAGTGTTTTGCATGTCTTACAATGATTTTTAAAAAGATCCAAAATTTAGCTTGATCTTGCGGAGTTATTTGGGTTAATACAATATGAGGGATTAACAACTTGTTTTTACTTACTAAATGATAACCATTTCTACTTACAAGTTTAAAGGGTAAAATAGTAGATTCTCATACCATAAAGAAAAATTACTATTATATCCCTTAAATCATGTACTTATAAATATTGTTCTTGTATTTTTTTTACAACTTGTTCGTTCATATTAAAATGAATCCCTATATATATGTGTGTGTGTGTGTGTTTTAAAAAATTCCAAATGGACAGCCCAGATAGAGTTTAATGTTTTCTCTTTAAGATCGAGTTGTCAAATGATACAATCTCACTTTCTCTCTCTCTCTCTATATATATACACACACACACACACACACATACATATATAAGAGGGTTTCACTTATTTTGAAGAAAAACTTAGAAAACTATCAAAAATCATCAATCAATTTTGTTTATAATTTTTTTATGTAAGTTACACACAAAACTTCATGTGTAACATATATGTAAGTAGGTAACTTCATGATATACATATTTATATTTAAAATTTTGTTTTTACTTGCTACATTTATAACTGTATAATTAAAAGAAATAAAAAAAATTAAAAATCGATTTATCAGAATGAGTTTTGTTAGTTTTTTTTTTTTCAAAATACGTATCCTTAAAGGATATAAAAGTAATTTTCTTAAATCATGAGACTATAAATGTTTTTTTTTAATTTTACAACTTATTGGTTCTTATTAAAATGCATAGATATGTATGTGCGTGTGTGTGTTCAGGCATAAAAAGAGCCATGGGCGAAGCTTCGTTATGATCGTCGAAAGGTTAAAATTTTTATGTGTTGATTCGATATTGGTTTCGCCCCGCTTTAAGATTAGCATTCCTCCCGTCTCTACTCTAAAACTATTCAAGTTTTTCCACTAAAAACAATAACGTAAACACCAAATATTAATAAATTTGGTCGGAAGTATACGTATTGCAATGACCTAATTTGAGCACAGTTTTGAAAACATCATTGGATAATACAGTGTGGAATTGCTTTCTTCCATTGATACTATAATTATTATTATTTTTCTTTAAAAATTAATGAGTATTTGAATGGTGACCTAACTTAGGATATTGGCCACCCTTAAATCAAACAAACAACATAAATAAATAATTATCTAAAATATAAAGTGTGTGGCACTTGCTAGTTGCTACTAACAATGCCCATCTTTTTTAGTTTAATACACATACTCTTATGTTAAAGGAAGCCTAATTTACGGTATGCACATATAATGTATTTATGTGTCGACGGGCAAAAGTAAAACTGTGTTGATTTTAAAGTGAATTTTACTTAATTTTTGTAAAAATAGCGTTAAAAGCATTGAGTTGGTCGGTTAATCAGGCATAATGAGACGAGTGTCGCAATGGAAGTAGCCTCTTTGGCTCTCTATTCCTATAAGATAGAGGTAAGGTTGTCTACATCTTACCCTCCTCAAACACTACCTTAGCTTTTGCTAATTGTGGGATATATTAAGTATGATGAGTAATTATATTTACCTGATGAAGAGATCATTTGATACATACAATACCAACAACAGAAAAGTTTGATTATAAAATCTAAAGTTTAATTAATAGAACAACAATTAATGAAAAAAATGTATTCTTTACCTTAAAACAAGTGAAAAATTGATGCATCATTTGTTTGTTAATATGAGCCTACTTGAGTTGATAGAAGCTCTTATCTTTTTATTTAGGAAGAATTACATATTTCCTCTTCCTAACTTGAAAAATTACATATTTTCACAAAGTAGAAATTTTCAATGCATAATGCACAGTGCTCTTAAAGCATGTTTTGTGAAAATATGTAATTTTATAAGTTAGTACGAAAAAATATGTAAAAGCCCCTTTAATTGAATAGACAATGGCGTAATTTAGTATGAAAAATAGTTTAGAAATTAGAAGCATGCATTAATCTATTCATTTCATTATTGCAGAAAGCTTTTAGAAACATACCCAAATAGATAAATAAATAAATGAATAAAGTATTATTTTTTGTCCATTTTAAGATGTTCAAGATTGAGGCGTGTATATATGTACCCCTACCTGCACATGGTATCATCCATCTTTCATGGTTTCAACCTTCTTCTACATCTCTCAAGTACAAGAAGTCGTCGTTAATCCAGAAGAACTACTAACCAGAAGCGTTTGCATCCGAACCATCATCTTAGTTTCTCTAGTCGACAGACAAACGGGTCACAAAATGGTGTCAAATGGGTTAGAATGGAAGGTCAATCTGCCCACAGACACTTTAGCCATAGAGCATGGAACCACCAAAAGAGTGTACATAAAACTACGAGAGCGATTATTGAATATCTTGATGTGTATTGGAAGGTTTTTGGAGAATGCTTGGAACATTGCAACAAGTGATCCAAGGAAAGTAATTCATGGTGTGAAAGCAGGCATAGCTCTTACTTTGGTATCAGTTTTCTATTACATGAAACCACTCTATGACGGTGTCGGTGGAAATTCCACGTGGGCAGTCATGACTGTTGTCATGGTTTTCGAGTATTCTGTTGGTATGAAAGCATACATGTTACATTTGGGTTTATTCATCAAAGTTCATTCTTGATAAGTGCTATGGGTTTAAATGATTAATGCAGGTGCAATTGTTTCCAAATCCTTTAACCGAATGATCGCCACTTTTTTAGGGGGCTCTGCAGGGGTCGGTGTGCACTGGATTGCTAACCAATGTGGAGAAGAACTTGAACCTGTTATTCTACAAGCTTCTGTAACCATTCTAGGTGAGTTTAGACTTATTTTACACACTAGACCAGATGCCAAAAGTGGACACCTCATGATATTTACTAACGAGTAAAATATATGGAGTTTATGCAGCTGCAGCAGCTGCTTTCTCAAGATTTATACCATCTGTGAAATCACGATTCGATTATGGTGTCATGATATTCATCCTCACCTTTAGCTTTGTGTCAGTGTCGGGTTACCGAGTGGATAAATTGTTAGAACTAGCTAAAGACAGAGCATCCACTATTGTAATTGGAACCTCCATTTGCATTTTCACAAGCATGTTTATCTATCCTGTCTGGGCTGGCAGAGAGCTTCATAACCTCACATATAAAAACCTAGAAAGACTTGCAGATTCATTGGATGGTATGAATGAAATTAACCTCATATTCTAGCATCTTTGCTTGTGTATTAGTGTGTTGTGCATTTGTAAAGAGTGTAAAACTCATAGATGCACCTGGGGTTGTGGTATGTGAAGTGAGTTTTTTCGTTTTCATTACTTGCAGGTTGTGTAACAGAGTATTTCAAAGAAAATGAGGAAAACAATGGTAGAAAACATGAGGGCTACAAATTTGTGCTTAATTCAAAGGCCACTGAAGAATTTATGGTATGCTTATATCCATAAGATCATATAATTAAAATTAAACTGCAGTGATTAACATGTTTATATAGAAAATTCTGAAAGTTTTAAGCATCTACTCAATTTTTTTTATACAACTTGACAGGCAAGTATGGCTCGATGGGAGCCTGCTCATGGGAGTTTCAAGTTTAGACATCCATGGAAACAATACCTTAAAGTTGGTGCCTCTATGCGCAGTTGTGCTTACTGTGTTGAAACCCTAGGAGGTTTCATCAATTCTGAAGTTCAAGTAAACAAAAATCTTAATATTTTCGTTCCCAATTTGATTATAGAATATAGATGTGTGACATCTTGCATTTTACAGGCACCTGAGTTGCTAAAGAAGCATATGAGAGAAGCATGCATGATGCTAAGCACAAGCTCATCAAATGTCCTAAGAGAATTAGCAATGACAACTAAAACTATGACAAGATCAACGAAAACACAGTTTTTTGTGCAAGATATGCAATTTGCAGTTCAAAGTTTCCAGGATGTGTTCAAACATCTATCAAAACAAGCACTTTTATTGACTGAACATGAGGCGGTCAAAGAAAACACTGCGCAAAAAACAAAAACAGTCCCAATAATGGCGATTTTTCCAATAACTACCATGGCTACGTTGTTGATTGAAATTACAGAGCGCGTAAAAAGCATTGTTGTTGAAGTAGAAAACATGGCAACACAAGCAGATTTTAAAGAAAATAAAGCTTAAAAGTGTGATCAAGATCAAGTAATCATGACAAGCCGTCAAAGGGTCTAAGAAGAGACATTCATTAAGCTTTTATGGGTAAAAACATTGGAATATGTACGATATTTTAATAGAAATAATACTTATCTAATGATTAATATTTCATGTTTCACTAGAGATATCATAACACACAAGTTCTCAATATCAACAAAGAAATAAAAACAAGTAACGTTCTTAGAAATATGTTCTGGTCAATCAAGATTAGTTACCTGATTATTGTTTGAGCTTGAAGCTTCATTTTCTTCAAATGCTTCTTGTAGACCATCCATCCAGGCAAGATTCACAGCCAAATCCTCCACAGCTACTTTGACAACATCAGTTCTAACTCCAATATCAGTAGCATATCTGCTCATGCAATACATGCCAGCTGTCACCGTAGCAATACCCACAGGGCTCGGAATCAGCATTTTTAAAGGTGATGAAAGAAGAGCTGCCAGCGGTGCACCAATCAGAGAAGAAGCCTGCCCACTTCTTCCAATCCCCAACTTATCAACAGTCAGTATCCCAGTTTTGCAATACAAAGCAAAATCCTCACAGTTGTTCTGAAAAACGTCATAGTTCCCAAATCCGGATTGAAGCAGATACATGGCTCGGTGGATGACTGTGTCAGGACCATCTGACTTGGCAGTGGTGCACGTGCCACCTCTTACTTTGGCAAGGAAAACTGTTGGGTTTACACCGTATTCAAAGCAGTAGAGGGCCCCATTTCGTAGAAAACAATCCAAGCAGGATAATACAACTCCACTTTTGGGTTGTCTGAAACCACAGTCTGGATACGAACACGTTGAGGGTATTTTAGGCATTTCATCATAAGATTTGGATGTGGTGTTGATACTCCCACTTGCCTCACCATCAGGGCTAAAATGGGTAAAATGAACCACTTTATTTCCTCCAACAAAGATCCCTGCATTTAGGATCATAGAGTTACTATTCACAAGGTTTATTGGGTTATAACTTATGTGCATGTATAATCAATATATTTCTTGAAAACTTGGAATTAAAAAAGCACAAGGCCATCCAGAGAGTCCGAGGCGTTGAGGTCCCGAATCCGAGGCGTGGGAACAAGAGGTTCACTTACATGAGACGTTGCTCTATGTCCAATTAAACAAGCTTTAAATATAACTGAAAGTTCTCTCATCGTTTTTTACAAATAAGACATTTTCATCAAGTAATCATTTTATAATATCTTCATGATTATGACCAGTTTTACATATTCATGAAGCACCACCTGAAAGCCACAAGAAATTTTATGATCGCTTCTTGGCAATTTAAAAAACAAGCGTGAGAAAAGGGAACTAAGGGTCTTTTGGATCTCACATAGGGTCTCAATAGTTCCAAGAAATCAAAAATTAAAAAAAAATGCAAAAATTAAGTGTTTTAGGGATTTGATTGTTAGGGTTCTTACTCCTGATTAGGGCTAACACAACTTATTGAAAATTTAGTACCATTTAGAAAATTGATCGAGTCAATAAACGTAAAAGAAAAACCTACATTCCCAATCAATGAGAATCTATAAAATTCTTCAGTTAAATACATGGATCAACAGCATATATTTCACCTACAAACACACACATTGTGTGGGTATGTGAGGGAGATTTGGTACCATGATGAGAGTAAGTAAATACAGCTCTGTAAGTGTAGATATGATCGCCTGCTTTTATCTCACTTCTTTCAACTTTGTTCGAAAGAAACCCCATCTCACTTCTTCTTCTTCTTCTTGAAACGTGTCAGCAAAATTTTGCACAAATTAAACAATTACAGTCAACCGCATAACGATGAAGCTAAATCTAAAACCCACAAAAATTACAGAAACGAGCAAAAGATTCCACCTTTTTCCGTGCGTCACAGATGGAGAAATCTGATTGGTAGGCAAGAACACTGATCAACAACCATTTACCAAATATGAGTTTTATAATTAGGTTTTGAAGATCATGATGGGTTTTATGAGTTTAAAAAACAAGGATGACGATCCCGATTAATATAGAAGTCCGTACTTTAAATCAACTTCCAAAGATTATTTACATGTAAACGGTTTTGGAATAATCTTGAAGAGCATTCAGTATTTACACCTCTTTAAACTTCAACTTGATTAAGGATAATAAAAATTTGATTCTTTTTTGTGGTATCCAAGAAAGATATATGCTTTGCCTCCAAGTCTCCAAAACCCCAAAATCAATTATTTGAGAAATAAGTTTGGATTTTGTTAAAAGAATTAGCCCACTTGATAAATAATTACTTTATTTGTTACTAGAAAAACCTCGTTGACTAAATTCAGGTGAATGTGAAAGTAACTAATTTGGTAGAGATTATGTAGAAGATTTTGGTTTAAATTCATACTGTAAGTTTATCATTTGAAGATAATTTATGATTAGGATAGATTCAGGGAACAAATAGAAATATTATCTTTTAAATAGAAGATTCTATATTTAAATTCATTCAATAAGTTTATCGTTTGATGATAATGTATGATTAGGATCGATTTACTTTATAATTAAAACTAAATTTATATTAAATTGTAGCAGGTCACTAGCTTCAATTGTCTTGGTCAAATGCGTTTTAGAAAAATATAAGGAAAGATGGGTTTTGTAACCAAGTAGTCACATTCGGTTAGACCAAAACCATATGCTTATCAAAAAATTTTTCTCTTAACATAAATGAAGTTGGATTTACATGAGTCTTCAAAGATATTCGCTAAGATCCTTTAGAAAATTTTGTTTTCTTATCAAAATTTTGTTTTCTTATTAAAAGATGTTTTGATGTTGTATATATCAATTAAAGTGCTCAAAAATCATTAAATAACAAGCATCTAAAGTTGTCAATATGTTTTTTAATAACTATTGGCTGATATATCTGTAAAACAAGTAAAAGTGTTAAAAGTTCATTGTCACATTAAGGCTGCTTAAGGTTTCTAATAGACCTGAGATTTTTTTTTTAATCTTGTATAATGTTTTAGTTGCATAAATGGTCTTTCTAACTTGCAAGAAACAAATACTATTATGCATGGGTTTCAATAGTAAAGCTTTTTACGACTATTTTAAACATACATATAATATATCACGCATGTATTATTAAAAATATTAAAAAATTTTTATTGTAACACAAAAATTATAAAGAAGATCAAATTTGATAGCTTCCACAAGTTAAATTTTGTCTCTTGTTACTTCTTGTTAACAATGACTACTTGTATATTTAAACAAAATCTTCATGAACATCTTCAAAGTATGAGTTTAAAAACGAAGTTAAGCTAGAAAAATCACAGTTTTTTTAATAGATACATCTCGCTGTCTTTTTAATCTACGTGAAAATACTCCATTTTTTTCCATTAGCAGTCTCTGCAACGTCGGTCATGGACAACCCACGTATACCCATTTGTGAGACTCCTGAATGAATGGTTGAGTTATTCAAATTACAATTTCTCAATTTCAATATAATTATTATGACTCATAGTTTCAAATTCTTACATTTTATTTCAACTCAATACTATTACATTTTCCCAAACTATTTATATCATCGCATTCGGAACTTTCAAAATCATTTGATTAAACTACTTTATATGAATGTGTGTGTATCCTTTAAAATTATATGTAAAAGTTCATTAAATATTTAAAACAATTGCAGCCCTTCATTTTTTGCGACATATATAGTTATACATGTGTATATATCATTTAATTAATTAATGAAAGAAAAATAGAAATCTATTATTTTAAACAAAGGTAGAGGCCGAACAGAAGAAATAAACAGCCATTTATTCAGCCCAAATATACAACACATCAGAAGATTACAAAACCAAAGACTTCACTGCTACCATGAAATTCTTATTTAAGTTACCACATTATACTCAAGGTTACAACTTACAAGATTACAAATTACACACTCGAAACATCTTACATCTTTTCTATACTTGTCTCAACAAATATTCCAATTATAAACCTTAACATTGAACTCGCAGTTTTCTTCAAGTGCACGTTTCAATTGGAAGGCGTTTTCGACATTTTTAGCAAGTAGTAGTGCAAAGCCTCCACCCCCAGCACCAACAAGTTTGTATCCACAACAATAACAGTCAGCAAAAGCAAAAAGGCTATCAACTAGCTGGTTGCTGCAATGGGGATCAAGTTCTTGGTGCAGCCTCCAAGTCTCCATCATTATGTCTCCAAGTTCGTCTATGTGGCAGTTCATTAAAGCTTCCCTTCCATTTTTTGCCAGCTCAGCAAGGCGTTTGATGCTTGATATAAGGAGATTGTCCCTTTGGAGATATCGAGTTACTACTTTTTGGAGTACTTGGTGTGCAAGACGAACCTGCATGGTGGTTTTGTGGAATATACAAAATGTGAATCACATCAACGTCGAGATTCAGGGCTCAAAAAACTCATCAGTGTGTCTTATGTGGTGCATTCGTGTGCCAGTGTGTGTGTTAACATACGTCCATGATCAACAAACAATAACAATAACAATAATAATAAAATTAGCTTTTGCAATGTATACACTTTTTTTTATGAAAGCAGGAATCCACTCGGGTCCCCCCAATACCCAACTAACCATGAAGAACATGTAAAGTGCAACCGTAAGCAACAGGGTCGGTAGCCTCCAAGGAAAATCCCCTAAAATAGGAATTGAATTTCAGAACTGTAGGTTGTCTCTCCTCCAATTTAGCCATTATACACCACTTATTTGGAGGTGTTACAGGTCACTTATTGAACACAGCATGGACGGTAGTGTTACAGATCACTACGGCCTTGGATTGAAATACAATATTTTTGTTTAGTATGGGCATTAAATATTAAATGGGTCAGACCGACATGAACACCAACACAATGCGATCCTGAAATTCTTGTTAGTCGCATGAACCCAAACATGACACAAGTTATCACCGGTTGATATGAACATGAACATTTTAGCCAAAATTAAAATACTACTTTATTTGCATGTTAATACTCGGAAATCATCAATTTACAACCAAAAATATGTGTACAAAGATAATTGCGTTTGAACTATAGAACTTGATGCTCATTTCTCTTTTATATATTCAAGTTTGGCATTAAGTCATGAATAGGTCAAAGTCAAACAGGCTGTGTTGGAGGGGTCGCTTTTGTATAGGTAGGTTTGGGTTGGAGTGTTGGACCATAAACATTATTTGTCAATTGTTATTAGGTTTACAAAAACAATACTATTGAAAAAAATTAGGTATGAAAACAATTCATCATTTATATATAAAAGATGATCCAAATTACCGATTCATAAGCAAAGGGTTCTTAAAACATTTATCCCTATGTCACTTTTTTATTATTTTAACAGGATTCTGCTTATATTTATTGTTAGCAAGCATAACTTAGGCATACTTTCTACTTTACGTTATCAACTTCATGTCACAAATTTATGACGTGCACTTTTCATTTCTCCATTTTTTTAATAAAATAGCAATATGTGGATGGAAAATAAAAGGAACTACTTTACCTGACCAGTAAAAACGACAAGTAGCCGTTCCTGCAACTCTGTAATTAATCTAGGAGAAGCCAAAAGTGGAATAACTTGAAGACGCAAAGGTATTCCTGGAAAACTGGTGGTAAATTTTATACCAGGATATAAACCGCCAATTTGATCCTGCCAGCCACCGCCAGTACCCATAATCTGTTCAAGTACCAACACAAGTCTCGCAACATTTTCATTACTTTCATCTCCGTCAAAAAGACGAAGAAGCCCTTTTACAACAGCTGCAGATAAAATGCTAGAAGTCCCCAACCCACTTCCACGAGGTATATGAGCCCATGTTTTGACCCGTAAACCCATGGATATCAGAATCTTATTATGAACAACGCCCGTAACAAGTAAAGCAGACTTGACTAGGCGAAAGGGATCAATATTGTCAAATGGGGCTACAATTGAGGAAATATTTTTTATATATAACTCATTTGAAGCATCATCAGTTATTAATAATCCAGGTGTTTGTGTGGTTTCTATAACAGTTCCAATAGGGAGAGAATTGTCCAAACTTATTGCCATATTTAGAACACATCCAGCACGTTCTAAGCTCCACGGGGGAGTATCACTCCAACCACCAACAAAGTCAACTCGAACTGGTAGCTCAACTTTTACTATTTTATGAAAGAAAGTTGGACTTTGACCTACATGACCATCCACATTATTGCTCTCGTTTCCTTTAAAATCTGTCTGATTGGAGGATTGAAAGAGATGTTCTGAGAAACAAAGGAAGGAAAACATTCAAAACAATTAAAACTAATCAATAATCATGTTACTGAGATTAGATTTGACCTCAAAAGGTCAAATATAGATTACAGGATTGAGCTGACCTTTAAAGCCATATTTCACTGCTGAAGCAGTTTCATCAGCAACAGCAGCCCATACTTGGTGTTCAACTTCAATTGCTTTTTCATGATTGTTGCATGCATGCAGAAGATCAACCTGCACCTGGTAAGCTCGGCTTTTAGGGACAATTTTGGAATTTTTTGCCTGTAAATCTGGACATAATTGCAGAAAATCTGCACATATTTCCACTCCTGAGTCTTCCATTTGCAAAATTTCTTGACACAACTGAGATAAATTCCTCCCAAGCAAACCAAAAATAAGACAGGCTTTAGCAATTTTAGCTGCAATATCTGCTTGATGATTACTTGAAAGTAAACACATTTGTGGGAAGTCAATTGATCTATGCAGTTCCTCTAAACTGACCCGTTTAGACATTTTCCATGAATTATAAAATCCTTCATTTTTCTCATCATTTTCTAACCCCATGAGCCAGTTTGCAAGACTAAGCATATCAAAATATGGAAGAACAGGAAAAAGTTTTGCATTCCATAAACACTTTTCTTGAGAACTCCATAAATCGTTTTCATGAATTTCCAAATCTTCTAGAACCTTCTCCCATGGTTTCCCACAAAAAGTACCATTTTCTGAAACAGAAATTTTGGGATTATCATGGAGACCACAATACACAATCACCCTTACAGTGCAGCCTATTAAAGGTACCTCCCAAAGACAATGCCGATCAGGAAGAAAAAAATTATCAGCTTTTTCTGGTAAATTAACACCAACTACTACAGATAGGGAACCGATTTGTATTCCACTTGAAATTGATGAATCATATACAAGAGTATCATCACCAATTGATACATCAGGTGAAATTTTGCTAGAAATTATTATTGCAGACGACGCAATATCAGACATTGTTGTTGCAGGAATGGAGCAAAGATGCCTTCGGCCCACTAGTTTTGAACCTGTGCCACTTAAGTGATCTAAAACTTCACTTGAAGTCCCAAAGTGCAAAAACAATAGATCATCTGCATTTTTATTTTTAGAGGAAAATCCTCATAAGATCACAAGATTATTAAAGTATATTCACTGTGATGACAATATTAAAAGCTTTATGGTATAAGATAATATTCACCGTACAAGCACAATAGCAATACATGGTTTGTTTCCCCAGTCTTCTCACAAGTTCTTCGCCTAAAGGTCTTGATTTTAACCATTCATGCTTTGCTGGCACCCAAGCTGCTACAAGATCTTCATACAAACTCATCTGGAAAAGTGGATGGAACATTTTAGGAGTAGTGTGGTCTTTTATTGCAAAATGCAAACATAACCAAGATGGAACATTTTCCATTGTTTGATGACTAATTTTGCCATAAAAAGTACAATGGCCAAAAATGAGAGGTTTGAGAGTAAGTAGCTATTTTATGGCACTAGCATGATAAATAAACAAATTAAATGATAACCAAGGAGTTAAAGCCTTGCCTCTTTTCTAGTACTCAGAAGTTGTGAGATCAACGGTTGGCTCAAATAAGAAAGTGTAACAAGATCTTCCCAAGCTTTACCTCTAACTGCTATGATACCAGTATCAAGCAATGTCCTACCATCATCAAGTATTGCATGGTGCTTATTCAACTCCATTACACTAGGTTTTTGAAGTAGATTTGCAACAGGATTAACCGGAAAAAAATCATCTGAATTCTTAGTTTCTGAAGCCACAATAACACCATGATTGGAGGCAATATCAAGAGTGATTGGAACAGTAATCATACAGGATGTATCTTCTGGAAGAACCATAGCAGATGCATCAAAACACGGAAGCACATCACCAGTCATGATGAACAGCCCACCTGGATTAAATTAATTACCAAGTTGAACAATCTTTTTTCATGATCAAAGAAAACATAATAAGAGCACAGATTAATCAGCGTATTTGAAATAATGATACAAACTTAATAACAATAATAACATGTTATAACATATAATCATCATGCAGGAAAAGCTGTGTATCTATTTGAAATCTTCCTGAATTATATAAAAAAAATATATGAGTGGCAAACTAGCTCGCTCAACTATGTCTCTGCAAGACTAAAACTCACAATCTATAGATCATAGAGCTGAACTGGTGATATCATTGCCTTCTAGAAGCATGTTAAACCTATAAAGAAACATATTCAATGGTGACATGGTGTTGAAGAATACAACAACAACATCCATACCCAGTAAAAATCCCACTTAGAGTGGGGTCTGGGGAGGGAAAGATAAAGGCATACCTTACCCCTATCTACAAAGTAGAATAGAGAGGCTGCTTCGCTAGAGTCCCCCGGCTCAAAAGTTTTTTTTTTTTTTTCACACACGCACACCTACACATATCAATTTTTTTTTTAATTATGAAACACCACCATATAACCACATATGACCACATCCAGTAGCATAAAATATAAACAGGGGCACCAAAGAACTAAACGGGAACAGGTAAGCAAGTACAGGTAATCAACACTCAAATAATTCAACAGACAAAGCACACCACCAACCATGCGGTATCCTGACCCACAAACAAAACATACAAGAAAGCATATACAGATACCGCTTATAAACCGCCCATCCCGCAATGAAGCATAAAACACATGTAATCTCCTATCATGAACCCAGGACCACCAAAAGAAATAACACAAACAGCCCAACCCCCATCCCGCAAACAAGCATAACATATATAACCTCATATCATAAAACCCAGAGACACCATAAGACATCACAACAACTCACGACCCCTATGTGGAGAAACCTAGGAAAGGCTCTATGTATCCTTAACCTTTATTCTACGTCTCCACGTACTCCTATCATAGATCATGTCCTCGGAGAGGTGTAGCTCTGTCAAATCGTGTCTGATCTGGTCGTCCCAAGTCAGCTTCGGTCTCCCCCTTCCCCTCTTCCCCTCCACCGTGAGAAACTCTACTTTACGGACAGGCGCCGTTTGGCTTCTTCGTCTCACATGTCCAAACCATCTCAATCTTCCTTCTCTTACTTTATCTGAGATGTTTGCCACCTGTAGTCTTTCCCGGAACACCTCGTTCCTTATCCGATCAAGCCTTGTATTTCCGCACATCCATCTCAGCATCCTCATCTCAGCTGTCTCCAGCCTCCTGGTTTGGTTTTTCTTAATCGGCCAACACTCAGTGCCGTACCACGGCTGGCCTGATCGCCACTCTGTAAAATTTACCTTTAAGTTTTTCTGGAAACTTTTTGTCGCATATGATGCTCGTAGCTGCTCTCCACTTTTTCCAACCTGCCTGGACCCGATGGACTACGTCACTGTCAATGTCACCATCCTCTTGTATAAACGATCCTAGGTATTTGAACCTTGTTGTCCTTGGCACCTCCTGGCCTCCAATAGTTAGTTGATCATCTTTTCCCTCCTCGTCTGTGCCGCTAAAATGGCAATGTAGGTACTCAGTTTTTGACCGACTTATACGCAAGCCTCTCTGCTCTAAAGCTGTTCGCCACTCTTCTAAACGGACGTTTAGCTCCTCTTTCGTTTCTGCCACTAAGGCAATATCATCCGTGAAAAGCATGCACCATGGGATATGAGCCTGTATAGACCTCGACAGCTCATCCAGAATAACTGCAAAAAGGAAGGGGCTTAATGCCGATCCTTGATGTAGTCCCACCTCCACTGGGAAGAAGTCTGTATCTCCCACCGGTGCTCTCACACTGGTTTTTGGCAGATTGGGAGTAGATGGTGTTGAAGAATGAAATATGTAATTTAAGTTGCATGATAGTGATATGCATTAATAGATAAGCCATTAGTCTTTCACATGTACTCAGCTTTCGACTTACTTGTGAAAATTATTTGTTTAGGGTGATCAGTTTCTTGAATAGCCTACAATCTACTCCCAATCTGCCAAATACCTTCAATTTTCATTCTAAACCTTGTTCTCGTCTTCTAGAAGAGTCAGTCTAATATATAGTTCTTCATGCTTGTATCCTTCCCTATTACTCTCAAAGTTGAAACAACTTTACTATGCAAAAGTTAATAAAAAAATCTTAACTGTATTTTCTTATTTGATTTCCTGTACACGAATTTGCTAGACTAATCTCACTTGATAAACTATGTCCTGACTCCTGAACGAACAATTTCTGTTCATTTGAACTGACACATAAGAGGAAAGTTGGGCAGGTGCAACACTTGTGTATTGTTTATTTACAAATATCACTAACATGCAACTTCAATAACACCTTTCGTCTTTTGAGTATGCCAATAATGCTTAAATATTATGGTTTGATATAAACAGGAAAGTAACCTTCATTTTTATAAGCTTGTCTGGCACAGGAAGATATGGCAAGAATATGATCAAAAAGCAAGGGTACTGGTCCATCAGGGTCATCAGCTGCCAGATATGGCAGTGGTAAGAACACTTTTCCCATGGGATTTGCCCATGGGACCCTCTTAGAGTCACCACCTGCATGGAGCATTAATATATGCTGTTTCCTTAAAAAGTTAATCATTGAGGTAGATACTTCATTTTCAGAGCTTTCATGGGACAAATCAGATCCATCATTGCAGTTTTTTGCTACCTGCTGAGCATAAATGTTATCCCGTTAAAGCCAGCTGCAATGCAGTAGCAAGAATCAAACTTCAGAGGTTTGAAAACACAGAAGGAAGATGATGAAATGTGTAAATGCCTTACAAAAAGGTACTTAAATGATAGAGAATTAATGGAATGATTGATCAACCATTCGGTCATATTAATCACACAACCATGGAATGAATGATCACATACCATATGCCAAAATCTGCTCACATAATATACTTTTAAATTCGGCTGAGACTGATAAACAGATCCTTTTTATGGTGATACATCGTTTGATGAGGATATATCATTCATTTGTGACCCCTTAATTCTCCTATAACGAAATTGCACTTTATATCTAAAACAGTAACAGGGTATGCTATATAAAAGATTACTAGTTCCTTTAGCAAGAATACGCACTATCACTGACAGGCAATCTGACTACAAAGGTCAAAACAGAACCATTGTCAGAGTTCTTTAGTTGAACAACATGCACGAGTTCAAGATGTATCACTGGCAACAGTGGAATCATAACCTTTTAGTCAGAGGATCATTATTAAGTTATCTTGCTCTTATTAGGGATTCAAGTGTCCAACTCGTATTTTTTATTCAAAAAGCTCACCTATGAATAAAAAAATTGACAAATTCTGGTGGCCGAGGATTAATGGACCCTCTTGATCCATCCCATGATTTCATCCCAAGGTCACATGAACTACAAGATTCACCCAACATACTTGGGCCAAATTTACTCATTCTTAGATGAACAATGATTCAGTAAAGCTGTCACATGTTAATGACTTATCATACATCAACCGCAATAGATTTACTGCTTTTTGTAACTAAAAATGAACTAAACAAGCTCCAATTAAAGCTTTAGTACCTGAGGATTCCTCTTGTAATAACTGGCTAGAGCGAGAATGGCATTGAGTGTTGCTGCACCTGAACCGATCCGCTGTCCATCCGGATCAGGTACTGCAAGAGTAACAGTTGAATTCGAAATCCGCCCCATGCGTTTAGCTCGTTTCAGTTGCCATTCATATAGTGCAGCTTGCTCAGGGCTAGCCGCCGTGAGTACGATAGCATCCCAGGTCGGAACCCTAGACGGGGAACGAACCGATAACCGTAAACGGTACCAGGATTTTCGCAACAGTCGTTCCAAGTCTGGATGTTTGTTCATACTTTCAGTGCTTGATCTACGGTTCAGATATCTGAAATCTGGATTGGGGAAACTGTCGCATGATGATATTGATGATTTCCACGTTTGTGTATGTGTGTGTGAGAGAGAGAGTAGCAAGTTCATTAATTGTAATGAGAAAGAGAGTGAAAAAAAAATTAATGGAAAAGGAGGTTAATAAAAACAAATGGCTTCGCCCGGGTTCGAACCGGAGACCTTCAGTGTGTTAGACTGACGTGATAACCAACTACACCACGAAACCTTTCGATAAATATTTGTATCTGTAGTATGATATCCACATAAACTCGTCATAAAATTCTTTTCTCACACAGACCTATTATTTAACATTAGGGAGGTCTAATTACATATATACCCATTTTTTTAAGGTTTAATTACATATATACCCAAAAAGAAAATTTACATACATATATACCCAACTTTACACATTGTAACATTTTGAATGTAAACATACGTAAATAGGGGTGTTCAAAATATCCGAAACTCGAAAAAATTCGAAATCAAAATGGCATCCGAAACCCGAAAAAACCTCATCCAAAATCTAGTTCAGGTTTTTCGGGTCGGATAATATGATTTTAGATTCGGGTCGGGTTTCGGATATACAAAAATACTTTTTCGGTTTTTCGGGTCGGGTAATATATTAAAATGGGTATATTTGAAATTTTTTAGAATTAGAGGAGGGAATATATGTAACTAAAATTTTGGATTGGGTATATATGTAATAGATGGAATTTATAAGGGGATATATGTAAATAAAATTTTGGATTGGGCATATATGTAATAAATGAAATTTATAGGGGGATATATGTAATTGAAATTTATTCAAATAACTTGTATGTATACTTAATAGTTGTTCATAGCATATCTGTTTGTAATTTTATGTGGCTTTCTTTCTTTTTTTTTTTTATATTTAGGAATGTTTTTAAGTTTTACGGCAAGTAGCGATTGTTTTTACATATCCATTTTGTATTGTTTAATATCAACCTTAAATTAGTCGTTGATTAAGTTCCTACTTCCAATAACCCAATCTGTTCTTCTCAATCAATTTATCACAAAACAATGATTTGTGTTTAATCGGTTCTGCGTGGCTAATAAACAATGATTATGTCAAATAAAATATATTTTTTTTTTCTCAAAAAAGCATGAAGTAATGAAAGTTTGACATGTAACTTGATAAATAAAAATCAAAAGGTAATTTGTATATAATAACTTTTGTAATTTAAAAAAAAATCTACTTTTTAAATGTTTAAAACATTTTTATATGACATCTTTTTTTAAAATATAACACCATAAAATCAAACATTTTTTGTGTTTAATATGAATATAACGTTAATATATAAAAAATTAACGATTTTAATATTTAAAATTGTACTAAATTTTTTGTACATTTACTTCGTTTTTAAAACAAGTATTGGATTTTCTAAAAAACTTACTTTATTTTTTAGTGTAATACTGTAGATAAAATATAATTAAAAATATCACAAACATATGATACAAAAAAATACATCACTTTTTTAATCATCTTCACGCTATTTTATGTCTCACTTGATAAATACACCTTAAATGAATGTAAACAATGAAAGTAAACAATAATAAACACACATTAAGGAACATTTACAATCACAAATAAAGAAAAATTTTTATTCATTTATTAAAAAAAATAACGAATTTTCCACCAATTTACAAAAAATACATTGAAATTTTAACCTGTTTACAACAATATCTATCAATGCTATTATCATGAATAACCTGAAAGTACAACCACGTTGAATTAGCAATGTCAACTTGTCAAATGTAACTAACATTGAACATGGATTATCGGTTTAAAAACTGATAAATAAATAAATAAATAAATAAAAAAGAAGCCAAATTTAGTTAATAGATATGGTTATTAAATTTAACATACAAGAAGTAAACGTAGAAATTCCATAGCTATTCAACCATACAAAGTCCAGACACAAGGCTAACCAAACCATGATATTAAATATTAAAACTACTGAAGAAATCGAAAAACGCAATACATCGCCAGTTGCACACGCCCATAGCTACAGTCTCTCAAGTTCTTCACCTTCGAACAGGTGACCTGCTGCAAAAAGGAGAACAAAAAACACGGTTTGCATCAAATTGTAACAAAAGATAGGTGGGCAAAATAAAAAACAGTTTAAAAACCAAAACCGACAAACCGACTTGACCTGATACCCAAAACATTTGGCAAAGCCATTTCCAACCCAAAAACCGATACGTCGGTTGAGGATCGGTTCCAAACTTGATATGTTGATGTGTTGAAACCAGTTTCAAACAAGTAAAACCCAAACCAAACCAATTTAAAACAGTTTCAAACACAAACCAACCCAATTACTCCTCAAAAACCAGTTTTTATTAACCAAAACGAATTCCAAAATAAACTTTGACTTTTGTTGACCCAAGCAGAAACAGTTTGGGCAAAAAAAAATCAATGTGTGCATCTCTATTGCAAAGTTCTCATCCAAACAGACGATTCTTTTTTCAATACATCACAAGAAGAAAACTGTTACCTGCGATATCTCCCATAAGCAGGACTCTTCGGCCTGTCATATGACGGCCCACTGTACCTGTCATACACTGGGCTACGGGCCCTTCCATAATCAGGACTTGGTCTACCTCTCCTATATGGACTTGGTGACCTATAAGGACTATCACCTCGCCTCCCATAATCTCTTCTAGGACTCATTGAGCGAGACCTTCTCTCACTGTCATCCCTTAGAGCATACTCCACTGATACCACCCTATCCAATATTTTACTGCAAACAAATAAAAACTATATAGTACTCTTTCAGAGCTTAAATCAAATAGTGACAAAACAATTGAAATGCAAACCTCATGTGTGTACACTCAAGGGCTTTTGTGGCCTCTTCTTGTGTTTCAAACTGCACAAATGCGAAGTTGCGCCGGATGCGAACATGGAGAACATTTCCATAAGGCTCAAAGTGCTTCTCAATATCACGAACCCTTGTGTGAACTGGGTCAAAGTTTATTATGAACAATGTTCTAGTTGGTCTCTGGTTCGCCATTGATTTTGACCCATCACGGTGTCGACCACGCTCACCCTGGAACATGTCATCATCAGATCAGAATTCTTTGTTCATACCAATACTACAAGCAACAGTATGTGGCAATTTATATACCAAATGTCATACCCGAGCCCATTCAACAGACAGCTTGCGCCTATCGTATCCAAAAGAGGAGTTATCAAGAGCATGGATTGCATCTTCAGCATCACGTTCATCTTCAAAGTAAACAAAAGCATATCCTGCAAGAAGGAAAAATTAAGACACCTAAATAAAACTTGAAACATGTTTATTTTTAAAATTGCACAAGTGGTATGCATCTCAACAAGATTTCTCTTCCATCACTAACTAAATAAGATTACAAAACCTGCAAATATGTAGCGAGGCCTTGCAAGATCAAGTAAATCATGATGATGGAACAATATAAGATTAAACCCATTTCTCAAGTGCTAAGTATGCTTCACCATTTAGACAGCATGAGTTCAGAAATAGGAGACATGGCAGGACAGAACATGAGCCCTTTAGGATAAATGATAGAAGGCATGACATGATACAGATCCCACCATGAAAATCCTTTTTGAAAATGGCATGCAATGATGTATTTGAATAGGAATGATTGATTGAATGAAATGTAGAAGGATTCCATCTGTGGGTAGAAAGAGAGCAGGTAGAGAGATAGGTTTCCATTCCATTGGAAAACAGAAGTTGAAGAGCCAAGATAAAAGCTATTTTTCCTTTAGTTGATTGTTCCTGCGTCAAAACAAACACTTAAACCAGGAAGCCTTCCCCAAAGTAATTCAAATTTGGCGGTTCACCCATATTGCCCCCAAGGGGTCATGCCTGAATATACACTCTACATAAGTAGATGTACATTAATTTATAAGTGTTTTGATGTCAGTTTTATTCTAATCTACCATTGTAACTAGGCAAATATACATCAAGAATGATCATCTGATCAAATAGAGATTGGGTAATCTAATTAAGAAAGAAAGCAGCAAAACAAAGTGGTTGCTTTTGAAACTTAAAAAACTTGATTATATGTTGCCACAACATATAAAAAACAAGCTAGCCTATAAGAAAAGAACGCAAGTTCATTAAACTCTAAAAATTTGAACAGCTACTCCAATCCACAAGTTCATTAAGAACAAACAAACAAAGAACCTTAGGGGTGCAAGTGTAACCACCATGACCTAAACACAAGAACCTAACAATTACAAAAAAAACATCTGATGTTAATTGAAGACAAAGATCACCTAATATGGATCATAAATCTATTCCATTGTTTTAAAAAGCCACATATGAAATTTAATTTCAAAAAACAAAGTTCTTACATCAAAACATTAGATTAAGATTGATGCTTCTAATTTATATTCTATCCAACAGCCCCTTTCTTTCATGGATAAAGATCCCCAGGACCCTACTCTATCATTGGATATTACTTGTTTGTGTGTTCTAACCTACATTCTAAATCCACAAATTCGTTCACAAATACTTTCATATACGAACTTTTAAACTTTCAAGGTCGTTTGAAACGGGACCGCTTAAGTAACAATGTATTGTTGTTCAAAGTAACCCTAAAAATAACGATCCTAATGAACGTGACCTAAAGACGCAATTAATTTAAGAAACATACCAGATTTCATATCTACACGCTCAACCCTTCCATATCTGCCGAACAGTTTCTCCAGATCTGATTGACGTGTCTCGTACTCGAAATTTCCACAAAAGACCGGCTTCATCGTCCCACAAACCGTACAAAAGCTTATCAATGAATCTGTACGAAGTATCAACAAAATAAATACATGTGACTAATGATTGGTTTTAGAACAAACATCAAGATAAGAATCATTAGCCGCACGAATCTAGGGTTTAAAAAAAGTAACAATTTACCTTCGAAGGTTAGATTGACGAGAGGAAAAAACCTAGAAGCGAAACTTGAAAAGGGGTTAACGGAAAAGAACAGGGGCTTGGAGTGTTATATACGCAAACCGATTTGATCAAACCGCGTGGCGTAAATCTTGTCCGTTGATCGGGTAGGTTAAATTGATGGATTTTAAATGGGCTGAAACTGAAATTCAATCAAACAGTGGACTCGCTTTAAAAATTTATGAACCAGATTGTGTGAGACCTTTGATAATTTCATGGACCGGTTAATAAACTGTTATGACTTATGTAATTATGTTTTATATCAAATTAGTTTGTTATTTATAAAATATTAATTCTATTTACTTAAGTTTTAAATTAATAACATAAGCTTAAATATATATATTAAGAAACTTCTTAATTTCAAAAAATAATAATAATAACAAACGAGGTAAACAAAAAAAATGTTTAGAGATTTATAAATTGTAGTTGTATTTTTATTTTATATTTTTTATGTAATAATATTATTTCAATTATATAATTTATGAAAACATTATAAATGGTATAATTTTTATTCGTTAACCGATTTAATACACAAGTCTATAACCCAATTTTGAATAATTACTCTAATATTATTTTTGTTAGGATTTTTGTTTACATGTTATGCATTGAAGTTGTCAAATATTCAATACTTTATGGGTAACACAAGCTAGTTGGGTAGGCGTGTTTCCTTTTATGAGTCATAGGTTCGACACTTCGGGTCTCATATAGTTTTTTTTATTTATTTTCTTGCACCTCCGTTGTTACATATATGTGTGTACACACATTGAGTGAATAATAATAATAATAATAATAATAATAATAATAATAATAATAATAATAATAATAATAATATTACTTGGTTAATATTACTTGGGGACAACACCGTCAATTACTTGGTTAATGAAGAGACATTAAAATGTTCTCCTAGAATTAAAGGTGGGCAAAAGAGAGAGAAGTCATTGAACTCACTTCAACACCAGTGCTTCTTCATTTATTTCCTCATCAAAGATCTCTTGAGAACCTTGTAAGTAGGATTAGTTCAATGATCCACGTGTTGTAAGATTCTTGTTTAAAATATAACCTTCTATTCTCATTCTATTACATTATTGGAAACTTTTTCACGTTTATTCTCATGTTTGTCAAGGCCTAATACTAATCAAATAATATGTTGTTTTTTTCTCTTTTATTTGTTGGCTAACGACTGAAAAATCATTTTTTATAGTAAAATACTAGGTGTATTTTTGTTTTTTTTTACAATGTTATAATTTGGTTAAAAATTTTTTTGGTAAGCGTAGTACTTTTTTAGTTTTTTTCTCTTTTATTTTTCTTTTCCTTTGTATTGCTACAATAACTTTTCTTTTATGAGCATGTGTTAGTAAAAAAAACAAAGATTATTACTTTTTTAGTTTCATTTTTCTTTTTGAACTTCTTTTATTGTTTTAGTTTTATGATTATTGTATTGTACAGTAGGTTCATGTTTCTCGACCTTTTTTTGTTGGCTTGGTTTATGATTTTTTACATTACGCACATAGTTGGGTTTGTGCACTTTACTCCATACGCCAAATTTTGGATTTAACCACGCCCTTTTTTGTTTTGGTTTTCATATATCTTAAGATTTAACTTATTTAAACAAAAAGATCATAGTATGAAATAAAAACAAACAATGACTAAAGTTAGAATACAACCACTTTGAGATCTTCCTAGTGAAAATCTATGAAGAATATCTAGAAAATAGTCCACAAGAGCAAAGCATCATTCTCAATAAGTTTATCAGGAACTATAACACTTAATTGAGTGTCAATCATTGCATATTGTAGAGCTAAAACTAATTTAATTACATAAAACTTAGCTGTTTCAACCAGAACCCATTTTCATATGCAATCAATTTAGACATGTACTATAAAATCAATAATGTCATACTTTGACACATAAGAACACATTACTGTGAGCATTAGTTTCACCACAAACAACAAATTATAAAATCATAGAATAAGCAATTACCTTAAAACTGTCCTTGCAAACACGTCTTTCAAGTATTGCATACTTAAGTTACGATAATAAGTAAACAAAAAGCATACGATACTTTCCGGCGATGATGTAACTTGAAATATGAAAAAATTGAAGAGGACAACATAGGTCCAAATTTTGAAGTATAAAATCCACAAGCTTAATAGTAATTCAGATTTAGAGTTGTTTGCATCTGAGATTAAACCTATTTTAGATCCAATTAATGAATTACATGTTCAATTTCATCAGCTTCATGATGATTGTGATCGAGATTCCGTTTTCCTCATCTTCATTGTTAGCCTCCTGGCCCTCCTCGGATCACAAAGGCAAGTGTGAGACGCTTTGATTCAATATGGAATCATCTTCAAATAGCAAAGATCTCATCGTCTTCTCTTTTCTTCGAACAACCTCATCTTCATCATCGGAAAACCATTGAGTAGATGAAATTGAAATGGAAATTTACATATTAGATTGTTCTATATGCTCGTGGAGGAGCGGATGGGAGAAAATGAAATGATACATAATAAACCAATTTATCAAACCTAAACACAAGCTGTGGAAAAGAGAGGGAAGTGGGGAGTTATAAAACCGAGTAAAACTTGTAAACTACAAGGAGTGTAGAAGCTTCTATGGTAACCGATGTAAACCGCCAGACGGCCAGACAGCTAGACATAGTATGCAAAAACCATTAGTCATTTCCACTCAACTGCTGCCGTTTTCAAGTTTAAATGGCTAGGATTCAATCTGAGAGACTTTACACGCCTCAAAGTAAATCTTATAGCAGTTAGAATCACTAGCGCCAATATATACATAATTTTTATGAAGTAGCTTGGCCAAACACTCCAAGAAATGGATGGATTGAACATGAAAATCCAAGTTCATAATTTCCCTAAAAATGAAAACAAAGATCTCGGCAACAAAATTGCATTAACATAAACATACATCCCAGACAAACAGATCGAAGAGAAAAACCATCAGAACAATAGAAAAAAGACAACAAAGAGTAGAAGATAATTTAAGGAACCCTAACCTGATTGAAAAAGATGATTTGAGCAAGATGGCAAGTTGATACACAATTGCTGCAGAAATCAAGTAATAATAAACTGCTGAAAATCATTCACAAAATGGACAACAAAAGTCCACATAAATTTGTACTTTAATACCCATTTGCTATGTCATATTTTAGTTGGAGTTTGTAAAGAGTTGAAAGACATCCGTATGCAACAATTATAAGACAATGAATGTAAATACTTTCATAATCTTAACCTTTATGATTTTAAACCCATCGTCATCCTTCTTATCAGTGCAACTCCATCCCACCACCCTGTATTTGTATATATTTGATAAAATTACATAATTACAGGCTCTGTGTTTCAAGCTTTTAGAGATGTTTACGATCTCGCTAGCTCACATTGTCATGAAAATTACATGCGCCCAATAAAGTTTCCTCAAAGTAACGAGTAATTGGAATGGTTTGAATCAAGATTGTAGGCCTCCTGCTACAGTTCTCCAACATGCCTAATGAGATCAATAATGCATCCATAGCGTTCAATTTTGGAAGTTATATATGTCACTCTTTGTTCCTCCACAAGCGCATGCAAAAATTGCTCTCACAAATGTTACATCCTCTGGTGTCATGCTTCCTCCCTGTGGCATCAAAAAATAAAACCTGCCATCATCAAATATAGGCGCTTGATAGGGTTATTAAGAGAGAAGTTCTACCAACATTTGGTGGAAAGTAGAGGACTTGAAGAGCTTAATTAGAATTTTTATGGACAGCCAAACCCATGATCATAGCATTCCTAGGGCATAAGTTCCTCTTCAACTTCCTCAAATATGGTAATAGCCATATCCATTCTACCATATCTGGCATACATTTCCACCAATGCATTGCAGACAACTAAAACTTTGAAGTATCAATGTATCCTTGCATAGCTTTCAATCCTTTTGCCCACCTCAATGCTCCAATACATCATGACAGGCATTTCATCAAAATGCTTCTTTAGTAAATTAATTTGCAATCAATGACCTCAATACATTGATCTACATTATCATACGAGATCATCCTACAAAATGAATATATATAAACACATGCATACACACCCACAAGTGAGTCTAACTTTAAATACTATTATGCTAAAAATGGCAGCAATCTTGTTACCATCAAAGAAAACATGATAGATAGACATCTAAGAGGCAGAATTGACCAATATTGAATCACTAACAGTTTCTCTTTTCTTACTAACATTACTACCAAACTTGGCTGCAAGAAGTTGCCAAACATCGGTATCAATCATGTCTACTTATATTCATACCAAGTACTTTATTCGCTTCCAATACATCTCCTGATTCACAGAGCCCTTTAAGTAATATAGAATAAGTGTTTTTATTTGGCACACACTTTTTATCCAACATCTCCTCTAAAATCTTAACTCCTTCCTTTGCATTACCAACTTTACAAAACCCTTTAATTAGCATGTTATAAGTAAATGCATTAGGAACACACCCCTTTCCCACCATATCATCCCACAACCTACCAGCCTCACACAACTCTCCCATTTCACACATACCATCAATCAGTGTATTATATGTTAAAACACTTGGAATTGAACTTTTTTCAAATTCATCAAAAAGCTTCCTAGCTTCCCAAATCTTCCCTTTCTTACACAGCCAATGTATAAGTGTACTTGATATAGCATTATCAGGAGTACAATTCTTCCTCAAAAGCTTTTTCCATAGATCACATGCATCCTCAACTTTCCCTTCTTCACATAGAACATCAATCAATCTACAACAAAGAGCAGCAGTCGGCACATATTTTTTTTCAAGCATATCATCTAACATATTCAAAGCTTCACCAGTTTTCTTCACTTTACAAAAAGCTTCAATCATAACCCCATAAGTAACATCATTAGGGTCCACTCTATTATCCTCCATATCATCCATCACTCTCACAGCATCAACCAATCTCCCTTGCTTACAAAACCCGTCCATTAAAATTGTGTATGTTGTGGCATCAGGAGTCCACCCTCTATCAAGAATCTGATCAAAAATCTTCTTTGCATGCAACATATCTCCTTTGGAAACATAAGCTCCTAATATAGTAGTGTAAGTCACGATGTTTGGCACCATTCCCATTGCTGGCATCTCATCTAACACCTTAAGTGCACCTTCTATATCACCTTTTTTACAAAGTGCTTTTAAAAGGATGTTACAAGTGAATATATTTGGTATAATATTGAATTTTCTTAGACTGTTTTTGAACAAAGCATGCACCAACTCATATTTTCTGTTCTGAATCAAAACATTTAGAAGTGTGTTTAAAGATCGTACGGATTTTGTGACACCAAAGTCTTCAATCCGCAAGAATATGCGTAACGAATCTTTAGGACGGCTGGCAAGCCCGTAATTACGTAAGACATCAATGAAAAGATTTTCCCCACACTTGATGCCTGATTTTTGTAACTTGGAAAGAAGGGTTTCAACCGGTTCAAAGGCTCGAGCACGAGAGAGCTTGTGGATGATGGAGTGGTAGGTTTCGTAGTTATGTTCAAATCCAGGGTGGTAGTTACCGGCATGATAAAAGATTTGCAGGGCAAGGTCAAGGTTTTGTTGGCGGGTGATGATAGATGCAAGGCGTTTAGGGTAGAGCTTTTGGGGCCATGGTTTGATTGGGGGAGTTACGGTGTAGGATTTGAGAAGTTGGGATTTGGATTCAATGATGGAAAGATGGTGGTGGGAAGGGTGAGCAACAAAGGGATTCACAGAAGAGTTGGTGGAGTAGTGACGTAGATGATAGATTTTTCTAGCTGCCTTTGAAATTTGGTAGGCCATAACGATCTTCAATGGTTCCACAACTTTAGGGCCTGATCACAGAAAGGAAAATGAACTATCTGTTGTATGTCAGAATAACAATAGACTGTATATCAATTTATCATGCCATATAGACATTACCGAAAAAGATTAAATTCTGTCCAATACTTGCAGTTATATCAATTTTATTTTGTCAAGTCAGAGGTTTAAAATTGTTGCTTGCTCGTTACTGAAAGATAATGATTTCAGACCCTGTACTGAAGTTGATTTGTGTGTGTTAAAGGAATCACTGATTCCGAATCAGATAGTTAAAGCATCTTCTCGGACAAGCAAGTGATGTTACTGCCTTTAAAGATTTAATTTTCCATTTTATTTTCCATTTTATGTTGTATCTTTCATTGGTTTGATACTTTGATTTCTATGTTGTAGTTTGTTAGAAACCTTGTTTCTGAATTGGTAATTTGAAGTAATATTAATTCCAGTTATTCTAGAAATTAGTGCACAACATTAGTTATATATATAATTGCTTATTGCTAAAAACAGTTAAGCATATAAATATTCATGCAGCAGAACAACATAATGCAGTACATTCAGATTTAAACTTTTACATATGCAAAACCGTTATCACAGAAATATGCAGAACACAAAGCGGCACATTTGGATTAGGAACTTTATATATATAACAAAAATCTAACTTTGAGAAATAGGATTTGCATATCTCCAAGCAACCACGCAGATAGAAAAAAAATACTTGCATTGAGTTCAAAAAAAAGCATCTTCACAAAAGCTTACTGAAACAATAAGTGAAATTTAACATCGAAAGTTAAAACAGTGCAACAACTTCATAAAAAATAAACCATTAGAAAGAAAACAACCTGTTGTTTGAATGGCAGATGATATGCAAATACATCCCCTCACCATCTTTGACTTCATATTCATGAAGAACCTACACATGACAAAAGTTGTCAAAAAGTATTATCATACAAAAATGCAGAACACAAGATGCAGCACGTTCTTGTTAGAAACTTTTACAATAAGTGAAAAAATAGCATCCAAAGCTAAAACAGCACAGCAACTTTATAAAAGACTTTGTGCAAATATATAAATGAAATGTCACTTAACATGTAAATTAGTGCATGCAAATAACTGAATCCCAAACAATTAGCTGCACAAAAAATAGATTATGGAATGATGTAATTTGCTTTAAACCTACAAATTGTATCCCAAACAAGATGAAGCACTAAACAAATATTTTCTTGATAAATCAAGTCTCGACTATCCTACTTTCTTTAATTAACACACATGTGCTAACATGTACATTCTCAGTTCCCCGTTTACAACTTCTGTTATGAAACTATATTTGATTTCTTTTATAAAAGGAATCAAAACATTTTCACAAGTAAAACATTTTTAGTGAAAAAAGGGTTTCCAAAATCCCATCTTGAATAATACATAATCCATCATGATCTATTTGAAACAAAAATCCATAAAAAACCTAACACATAACATATTATGATGAAAATCACTACAAAACATCCATTAAAACAAACATTCTAAATCAAACAATATACCTAAGCAAACAAATTCAGAAATTCTAACTTTTAAACTCACTGAATATTCCTGGTCGGCTGGATTTGGAGTGAGGTAGGAGGCTGGACGGCGACGGGAGCATCCGACGGCAACGGTAGTGGAGACGGCGACGGTAGGAACGACGGGAGTAATGACGAGCGACGGGTCACGGGAGGTTTTGGGAAATTAGGGTTGG
Organism: Mikania micrantha; assembly: GCA_009363875.1. Taxonomy (NCBI): domain Eukaryota; kingdom Viridiplantae; phylum Streptophyta; class Magnoliopsida; order Asterales; family Asteraceae; genus Mikania; species Mikania micrantha. The sequence goes on from CM018696.1 coordinate 88,915,969, forward strand.
AGGCAGACGTGAGTGAGGGAGTCGTGTAGAAGAGAAGCCAGAAAGCCAGAAAGGAGGAATCGAGGAAACAAAAAAAAAAAAGAAAAAAAAGATTTGAGATTTGAGCGTCCGATTTAGAAGATCGCGTCTATCCGGAGAATTGTCTCAACTGGTAAAGACTCACCCTCCCAATGTGGAGGTCATGGGTTCAAACCTTGTTGGGAGCAATTTAATGGATATCCAGGTGAAGGAACGAATCAGGGCTTTAATCCCAGGTTCGAACCTAATGGGGGGCGAGGGTTTACGGATTCCATCCGGTTCCCGCGCATCTGGGGGCACACGTGTCTCAGGTCGGAGATCGAGGAATCGATCTTAGCTATCAATCGCCAGGATAACTGAAGGTAGCACGACGAGACAGTTTAACTGCCGTTCAAAAAAAAAGAAGATCGCGTCTACTGTCATGTTAGACCATCCTTATTCACAATTCAACCCAACCCAATCTTCTAATAAAAAATAATTTCTCTTTCTTTCACCTACATAACCCAACCAAACCCAACTTTTTACTCTCATTAACAACCCAATATTTGAATATATGGGATCGTTCAACCAGAGATAGAGGCATTAATAACAACGAAGCTCATCTTGTACAGAGTGAATGAAAGGGAGTTGTCTCCTATCCACATTTCCAATCCTCTTCAATGACCTCCTCTCCTCTCTACCGACCTCCGACAAAAATCTCTCCTCTCTTACGACATCTCTCATCTGCATAGTTATTCAGATGTTCAACAAAATAGTCCCAATTGTTCAACGCTTATTGGTTCAATTCAAAGCCTATTAACCATTCAAACATCTTGCTGATTCAACAATTAATGATTTAGAGGTTACCAACCAATCACTATTTATTTAGATTATTGCAGGAGATGAGATTGAGACTACATATAACACATGAAATAGTTAAATTGATACAAACACTATTTTCATTTGTTAATATGAATGCATACTTTATTCATATTACCTCCGTTTTTTATTTATTTAATAGTTTTTGTTCGTCGGATGTCCCGATCCTACTCAAGAATATCGATAGTCACCTTGAATCTTTCCATAAAATTTTAAAAATCATTAGTTCGTTGTATCGAATGTTCGAACCATACAAGAGCTTGGATTGGCATTATCATGTTGCATATATCAACAAAGGTTCCAGCAAGATATCTAGGTCGTGCAATTCAAACAATAGTTTTTGATGACGTCGTTGATATGCAACGCCGTGATCACCGACTCCAACGCTTGGCCCGTTAAACCACTACTAAAGATCATGAGCTCCGTCATCTCTGCCAGGATCATCGTCGATCTAGTCTGTAAGATCTCTTCAATTTGTTAAAAAAAATGTGTGATCCTTTAAACCTAAACAACCGTTCGTTAATGTCTTGAACGAATTGAAGTTGCATAAAGGAAAACGGATATGAACATCGATTATGCTGAGACGCACGATAGATGGATCGGTATTTTCTGTGTTTCTCATCGTGACACTGCAACAGGAATTTAATATGTCGTCCATGAAGTTCAATATGTCGATTACTGTTAAACTCACCGGCGTTGAATTGGATGTGATGAATCGATCGAGATTTTCAACAACAATTTGTGACTTCGGTGTGGTTTGTAATAGAGGTGTTTGCATATCAGAATCGTGTTCGACCTTTGAGAGGTCAATTTCGTAAACAACATATGACAGGAATTTCGCCATCGCTACAAGGAAACTGGATTTTCACGAACGGGAAGGTCCGTAAAGAAGAAAACTCCGCTTCCTAACGTGGCCTAAACGGTGATAATACTGTTTGGATTTCAGAAACGAATCCAGATCGATCGGATTTCACTTTCTTTTGTTCAGATCCGAATCCATCGCAATCGTCTTGAAGGTTGCCCGATTCGATAACCGAATGGAACTCCACCGGCGACTACTCTGAAGGTCATCCACTAGCGTCGCCGTGTTCATGTGAAGCTTCCACTCCTTGCATCTCGACTCGTCATCTTCTGCAGCTCTATAGATTCGTTGAACGTAAGATTACAAAATCCTTCGTTTATCTTTCTTCTAAACATTTTCCTGCAAACGTTTTTTTGTTCAATCCTCTCGACTCTATTTGTTCAGGAAACCCTAGCACTGAGAAACGTGCCTTGAATACTGTAATCGTCATCGAGGTCGTTTGGTGTCTTCCTTGATATAAGAATTGTGTTATTGGAATCTTCAATCATTGACTGAGAATTCAGGTACGCATATACCTTCCGATATAATAGATTATCGTGCTTGGTTTCGTCGAGTTTAGGAACTTTAAGCGATTGATGGTTATGAATTCGCCATTTTTTCAACCAATAAATCAAAGTTGTACTTATAAGAACAATAGAACAGATACGAATAAACAAAGAATAATGAACAATAATTAAAGAACCCCCATAGGATGTGATTAGGAATTTGGGATTGAGGAACTGATTAGAGAATATTTTATAAATTTCTTACCATTTGTAGAGAGACAGTGGGGGACGTTGAACATTAATGAACGGGGGTGGGAATGGAGGCAAGGTCTGTTCTACTGGTTTGACACTTTTAGGCTGGGAGAATGGCGGGGTTAATTACAAGATGAGTGGTGGTTATGGGGTTCGGTGTTAATGATAGTGGAAGATGACCCATGACCTCCTTGGGAGTTTTTGATTGTTGTGTAGGAGTGGGAGTGCATGAGGATTGCTGCGGCTTACGTGATGAAGAAGTGCTGTCTTAGAGGATGCTAGTGGTGAAGTTGGAGGTGATGGTAGCTCCACCACATTAGTAGTTGAAACTGGATGGGGGGTAGATTGTAGTGAAGCTGGTGGCTCCGCAACTTTAGAAGCTGGAATTGAGGAAACGGTAGGCTTTGGAGGAGTGGGGAGAGGGGGCTGGGTATGCTTGTTTAGGTGGTAGGATTGGTAGTTTGTTGAGGAGAGGTTGCCGGGGTAAATGGAGGTTGAATGATGGAAGGCCTTGGTAGCAACGGGCCTTGGTTGGAGACCATAGGAGCTGGTGGTTGGCAGATCATGGTGGCTAAGCGCCTAAGCGAAACCATGGGCGAGGTGGAGGGCCTTGTTGGCTAGGCATTGTGAGGATGAGAAATCAAGTTGGTAAAAGAACATTAATATTAATGTTTTCATAACCGGACTGGACATTGAACCCGACGTTTACTGGTCGAACCGGTTGGATCGGTTGGACCGGATTAAAGAACCGGAATAATTTTTGAAAATTTTTGAATCTTTTTATAATCAAATAAGTTTTGTTTAATTATATGTTAGTTTAAATAATAGTGTTTTTTTTCTTGAAATCTTGTCCTACATAGGTGAGATAACAAAGAAAGAGATTCATCACTTCTCTATATAAAGAATGAAGAAAATCACAAATTTGTATGAAAAAAGTTGTCCCACATTGGTGAGATAACAAAGGAAGGGGTTTCTTATATCTTTATATAAAGGAGAAAGACGAGTACAAGTTTTGTGTCCCACATTGGTGAGATAACAAAGGAAGAGGTTCCTCATCTTTCTATAAAAAAGAAAGATGAGTAGTAGTTTTTTTAAAAAAATTCCGGTTCGACCTATAAACCGGTTAACCGGTTTGACCAAAAACCGCCCGGTTCATATCTCGACGTTTTAAGTGTTCATTTTGAATCGTAATCCTTAAATGTTTCTGGTCTGACCGGTTGAACCGGCCGGTCTGGTCCGGTCATGAAACCATTGGTTAATATAGAATAGCTAGCATTAGATGCTATCTAAGAATCAATGATGAACATGTTTATTTAATTTATTTATTTAACGACAAAACTATCATATATATTGCTTTCAAACTACTTCAAACTAAATTACTTTTTATTTGGTTTAAACCCGTGGCTTTCTATTTTAAGAGACAATTATCTAGTGATTGATAATTGGAAGAAAATTTTTAATGGACATGTAAAAGAGAGTATGTTTTATGGAAGCTTTGTAATGACACTTGAAAGATTTATGCTTTAAGATGACTTCAAAATAAAGAACATGTTCCATTGATTTATTTTTTTCTTTTCTTTTTGGTGCACCTATATTGCAAGGAATACATACTTCATAGGGTTGGATTCACTAAGAAGAGATTTTTCCCTAAAAAATGTAAGAACCAATAAGAGTTTGATATATGACATGCTAAAAGATAATAAAAACAAAAATATGGTACAAAAAAAGACCTAATACAAAAAAAAAATTAGTACAAAAAAATTCAGTACAAAAATAAAAAATCTCAATACAAAAAAAACAAAATGTAGTAAAAAAACAAAAATACAGTATAAATACTCAAAAATTCAGTACAAAAAAGAATCTAGTACAAAAAAAAAAATAAAAACATACTACAAAAAATAAGATATTATATCTAAATTATCATGTCACATGCCAAAATTCTATTAATTATTACTCCTATTAGGAAAAAAAAATTTATTTGATATTTTCATCATAATTCATAAAGCCCAATTAAATATAGTATAGTCAGGAATCAGGATCGTAATGCCCACTAAATTGAACATCGACAGGCTTCGTTTAACGAATCTGATGGGCTACTGCACTGACCCCATTTACAGAGATAATGTACTTGGCCCAATGGATATATCACTTGAAAGTTGTGACCCAAATATAACTCAAAAGGCAAAATAAGACCACGATTTCAACAAGGGGTGGTTTCGGACTGATGTGACATGATCCAACCGTCCAAGCAAGGTTGGTAAAGCAATTCAACATTTCAACTATCAACCGAAACGGATTAACGATAAAACCGATCCATTAAGGTTATCCATCAACCACAATATCTGGCTGAGCCCGAACAAAAGCTACTCATGCAAATCTGAACCTAAACCGAAATTAGCAACACCTTAAATGATGCATGAACAAAACCAATGATTTGGTTTTAAGGTTAGGTTGTTTTGTGTCACCATTGAGTAACTCATTAAGTAATAAAATTCTTTTATCTAGTTTACTATTGAAATCTAAACGAGTTCAATAGTTTCCTTACCAACATGATGCATAAGTGCTAGTAAGAGATTCTACACAGGGACGGATCTTAAGAAGGGCCCGGGGGGCCCGGCCCCCTATTTTTCCGGTCATAAGTGTCGATTTAGTAGTATTTTGTCGGAAAATCCTTCGGTTCCCTTCATTTTCTTCCTAAAAATCCTTCGCCCCCATCCGTTTTTCTTCTTAAAAATCCTTCGGCTCCTTCGAGCTTTTTTTCAAGCTCCGTCACTGATTCTACATACATTAAATTACTTGTCGATATATTGGAAAAGATTCCATACGAGAACCTATCCACATCGTTTGATTAAAAAGTGTTGAGTAAAGTTGTAGAAGTCACGTACGAGTTTCGTTACGGACTCTTGATTTATATTCACAAATGAACTACTATTTTAAATTCATTATAAATAACGTTGACAAAATAATAATAATAATAATTATTATTATTATTATTATTATTTATATTCAGGCTGAAAACAAACAAACACTTGGGACTCTGTTAAATTGTTGGTACGGATCCCCTCGTCTAAAACCAAAGAGAAAAAAACGAGTCTTTGCAAAGCAGACAACCCACATTTATTTTCAGCTAATCCTTTTGCATGCATTATTGGATAAATGTTCACCTTTTGACCTACGCCTTTTCAATCAAATCAAACAATTTTCTTTCACCTCATAATAATAAATTAGTTTTATACCTATATATATGACGACTGGATACGTAACTTAATGTCATAATGTTAGTACTATCTTTCTTTGCATCCCTAAGAGAGATGAAACATGAGTCGTTTAATTGAAACAACCTTCTTATTGTGTTGAAATTTGAGTTGAGTCATACTCTTGTTTGTTGATTCTCCATTTACAATACCATTGAGAGTCAATGGGTCTCTTTCTTTCACCATGCCTCACACGTAGACGATTAATCATGTAACCATATGGAATTTAATTATAGAAGATAAAAGAGTTAATGTATTTAACATATAAAAACATACATGCACAACTTTCGGTCATCTATTTTCTTTTTAAGAGCAAGTTGTTCCATGATGCAAGCAGTGGCGTACACACATTAAGGTCAAGGGGGGCAGCCGCCCACCTTGAAAAAATTTTTTTTAGTAGTATATATATGTTAAAATCATGATCGTCCCCCGTAAAATTTTGCAATCGCCCCCATTAAACTTTTGATTTTTAAGTGTTAATTAATAAACTAAGTTGAAAAATGCCTAACTAATAATTTAAACCCAATGTAAAATCAAGTTTAGTATTAATTATAGTACGTGAATAATTTACGGTTACGAATACGGTTCAGTTTTTTGTATTAAGAATTTTCAGCTTTTTTGAACACTCCTATTTTAATATTCGAATTAACTAAGGAGCCTTTTTTTACTTGTCCTAGGCACCCCTAATTCTTAGGACCGTCCCTGACTAGCCCATTATAAAAACTTATATTATTAATTTAAATAAAATATTAACATAATACTTGAAGTTATATTTGTGTAATCAAATTGCTTATGAGAATTTAAGCAATAATTGTATTTGTTTTATACAGAAATGGTTATTTAGGAACGTCTCATATACGTTGTTTTGAATATATATATATATATAAATAAATTCATGTAGTGAACAACTTTAGATATATATATTGTATTTTCATTATGTATTTATATATGAAAGTTAGTTTGATGCAAGTCCTATATTATACACCACTGTATGCAAGTCCTATATTATACACACACACACATGTACGAGAATATGTTGTTTTATGTGTTTATGTAAATTCATCACCGTTTGGGCTCTTACGCCAGTGTAAGTGGTCGCTACAGCAAATAAATATTTACAGCGTAACGCAAACTTACACATGCTTTAAATCCCAAACGGTAATGAATTTGCTAAAAACATAAAATAACATAGTCTTGTACATGTATAATAAAGATAGTGAAAACGAAAAATCAAAGATTTGGCTTGATCTTGTCAGAGTTAATCGGGTTTCCTCAATTAAGGTGGGTTAACAACTGATCCTTACCCTATATATATATATATATATATATATATATATAAGGGATGAAGCATACATAACTCTATTTATTGTGCTAACCCGAAATAACTTGTGAAGATCAAACCAAATCTTGGATTTTTTTTGAAAATCATTGCAACACATTAAGAAAACTTTCTTCTTTTATAAGTTCGCGTAAATTCTTCACCGTTTGAGAGTTAACATCATTGGAAGTTTTGGGTCTAAAACAATCACAGTTCTGTAAGTGAAAAACTTACAACGATGTTAACCTTTAAACGGTGATGAATTTAGGAAAACTCATAAAATAAGAAAGTGTTCTAAATGTGTTATAGATGTTAAAAAAAATCCAAGATTTGACTTGATCTTGACGAGTTATTTCGGGTTATCGCAATAAGAGTGTGTTATTTTTACTTTGCATCCCTATGTGTGTGTGTGTATAATATAGATTAACATGTTTTATTGTCATTTGAGCAATCTTGCAAAAGTCGCTAGACGCTCTCAAGTCGGAACAGCTCCTTGGAGCGAGTAATCGGAGAGTATTCGGCCTAGGCGGGGAGTACTCGGGTAATTAATACGCGAGAAGTACTCGGTCTCGGAACAACTCCTTGAAACGAGTACTCAGCCTTGGAGGCCGACTTTTGCAACCATGCATTTGAGTACTTTGTAGTTAAATAAAAAATTAGAACTTCAAATTTGATAATTTGGTTTGAGTCTTTGTGCAAGTAATCATGTTCGTCCTAATTCATGTGTAAAGCCTATTTGGTCGATAAATCTCATATTTAATGTTTTGTACAACTAATGTTTGATAAGTTTCATACATATCAATATATGGTTTGAGTCCGTAACACTATCATTAGTCATAGTTGGTATGATTCAGGACCAAATATATTAAGCATGAGTTAGTGACATCCCTTGATATAAATCCCAAACTTAATTAATTAAGCATGAGTTAGTTGAAATGAGAACATGCCGGCCACTAAGGTTTTTATATATGGATGATATTAAATTAAGAGGTGGGTCGGTATGAATCAAATTAATGAAATTTTAATTAAACTAATTAATTAATGTATAATTACACACACACACCCTAGCCTCAAATTTAAATAGATATGATGATTAAGTGAGGGAGGACCCATAAGAGGATATAAAATTTAACCTGATTAACTGATGTAACCTGATTTGATTAAAATAAAAAGTGACCATTAAAAGGGAAGGTACAATTATCTCCCACATAATCATGTTCTAATTAGTTGTCATCTTATATTGCCTTATGGAATCTCACCAAAGACTTCTTTTGAAACCATGCATTCTCCATGGCCAATGCTATTATTTCTTTTAACCTCTTTAGGCAAGATTCAAGTGGCTACAAACCTACATTTTATATGGTAAAAGACATGAAACTAGCAGTCAAATTTACAGCACAATTGAGATATTTTCAAGGTCCACAAAGGTCAAAAATCAAGAAGCATGGGCTTAAATAACATATCAAAACAATAATAAATCTCCAACATGCATGGACATTAAGTTCCTTTAGCAGGTAACATGTTTCATTTATAATCCAATTTGATCGACTCTTGCTTACTTTTCATTGATTTGCATTGGATCCAGATATTTTCGATGCGAAATTAGTGGATTGAAGGCGACTTGCATGATCACGATCGATGCATTTAATTTGTGTAGGATGTTGCAGCTAAGATCCAAACAGTACCAAATAAAGTTTTGTATAATGCATGCATGGTGAAAACATTAAAGGCAAACATAACATACCTTATGCTGACAGGGCCATTAATTCGATTGAGAGACGTGTTGTCATATGAACCTCTTACTGTTTTAGCCCCACCTACACCTTCATACTTTTGCATTCTTCTATATTTTCCTTTTCTGTAAACGATAGTCTCATTGACTACAATCTTTTGTCGTTCACCCGGCCACATATACATAAACCAATTGTGCATCGATCTACCTGCAGGCTTGTGTATTGATCAGCAGCTTACATCAGTTTATTAAGAAATATAAAGATCATGAAGGTATGATGATGCAATATTGATCGATGGTTGAATTCTTGGATATTCATATTGTTAATTAACTAACTAACCTGCTTCAAAACTTTTCACAGATCTTCAACTGGGTTCATCGTAGATTTCATCAGAAATGTGACATTAATTCTCCCTCTTTAATCAACTATATGTTATCTATCTTTCTATCACTTTATTTTTAAACATGCATGGTTTGTAATTGTCGTTTGACAGATGAAGTTAGCGAAGATGTCAAGAAAGCCGAGAATACTGCGAATGGGAAGGATAATCTATCACTGCTTGCAGGAAATGAAGCGATGGATAACGTCTTAACGTTTGATGGCTGGAAAGAAGGCATATTTGCTATTGGGACGTTCGGGTTTGATCCTTCATTACTGAAAGAATTTGAGAATGAAGAGGAAGCGTATTTATGCGAATACACTCGTCAAGAGTTATCTGTTGATGATGAGGATAATAATATTGGTGTAGACCAAGAAGAAGAAATTGAATTCCCATTGGTGTTCAAAGCTTGCAATCATGGGTTCTTTCATGATCATCAAAAAGATGATGATGACATGACACAATTTGATGAGATTTCTAAAGCTGATGTTCATGAAGATGGTGTGGATGATACTGATCAGATGAAAAAGGGGAAGAAGGCTGCTGATCAAAGAACCACTCTTGCTGATCTGTTTTGGGCAGATTCTGATAAGAACAACTTGTTGAACAAACTGAAGTTGGCTGATGAGGATCAAGCTGTTAAAGTTCACTTCAGTCCTGAATCCAACACAAAACATGCTTCATATGATCATGAAAGGGCTGCATTGATCTCTAAGAAGAAGATAATGAAAGAAGATGCTGCTCGCCCTATCAAGAAAATTAACCGAGTGAGCATTTCTTTCTATATATTTCTATACGCTGCACTAAATATATATATACATATTGATCAGATAAAATATATATATAATTAAATAGGATTTGTTAGGTACGTAGATAATATTTTGTTCTGGTTATCTTTAATTATTTTAAGTGCAATAAGGGCTAATGATTCTAAACAAGTTAACAACTTCTAATTAATTATTAATTAATTAAAAACATAATTACAATAAACATTATCTATCTACCTCAAGATAGATACATAAACACACACATTGATTGTATTATATATGGGAAAATTAACCTGATCTTAAAAAAAAACTCTTGAACGTACACTATCTAAACCATTCATTTGGAATTGATACACACACATATTGTGACTCGTACTTCCACTACAACATGTCGGGGTCTCTTCTGAACCAGCCTCTCTACCCACTCTGGGTAGGGGCAAGGTTTGTGTTCATCTCCCCCCAAACCCTACTGAAAAGTTCTCCCCCCAAACCCTACTGAAAAGTGGGATTTTACTGGGTGTTGTTTTTTTAGTTAAATATTATATATGCCAGGTTCATGATGCATAATTAATATATTTGTGGATCTGTTTATTTTTTTTTTGAAATGAAAGATGATGAGAAAAATGTTGAAGAAGAAGATCCATCCTGACATCGAGAATCAAAAGGAAAAGTGCGTGTTTGAAGCCATTCATGCGTGTACATGAATCCATTAAGACCGCGTAGTAATTAATCAAGCAAGCATGTAAGTATATATTATTCTAGATGTGTCAATTTTTACCCATGTTAAAGGAAATTGGTTGGTTTGGGTAAAGAATTGTAGTATAATGGGTTGAAATGGGTAACAACATAATATTAAATGGATTGAGATGGATAGCACTTAAACACAATGCGGGTCAAGACGGGTAACAAAAAAAGTATGCAAATGCAATGGATTCAAATATTTAAGAATGATTAATAACATATTTGATGAGAAAGTCACTAAAAATTACCCAAATGGACTATTTGTTTACTTATAACACATCAAAAGATAAATTGAATTGATGTTTTTTAAAAACAATCCATTTAGACCCGAACTGATTTTGCTTAAAATCCGTTCTGACCCGCACCCATCCTGACCCGAACTCGTTCTAACACGTTACCCAACCCGCCGAATTTGTCATGCATAGTTAAAAGTATTGTATGATCTCGATCGATCTTTTTAATTTGGTACAAATTAAATAAATTACTCACTCACATGCAAGCAAGCATAAACGACTAATATATTCAATCTACCTATTATAATAAATGGGTATTTTTTTAGAACACATGTGTTCCCGTCTCTTTCTTCTAATAAATAGTAAATACTATTAATTTTTGTTAATATTAAAAAATATAATTTTCTCATTCCAATAATTTACTATTTTATTAAAATTCAATAAACAATAAGAATAATTTAATTATATCTTATCATATATATAATTATTAAATATATATTGTTATTTAATGTTAAAAAATTATACTTTTTATTATTCAACCCTGTAATACACAGGTTTTAAGGCCAGTTATATATATATATAATATATATATATATAGGGAAGAGATATTCTAAAAAGGTTAAAAACTCTAAAATCTTAAAAAAGGATTCTTAAATTGTTCATAACCGGCTCATACGAACTCTAATTTAACTCGTTCAAGTTGCGTTAGAACCGTCTTATCGAACCCAATCTAACCCCCCACTCTCACCCCCACCCCCACCCCCAAAAGCCTAAACCCTCACCCACCACCACCCCTCCCCCAAAAGCCTAAACCCCCACCCACCACCACCCATCCCCGCCCCCAAAAGCCTAAACCCCCCACTCACCCCAAAAACCTAAACCCACAGCCCCACTCCCAAAAACCTAACCCCAACCCTCCCACACCCACCCCCCAAAAACCTAAACCCCCCCACCTCACCCCCTACCCCCAAAAGCCTAAATTCTAAAACTATACCCTAAAATTAAACCCTAAGGATAAAAACTAAACCCAAAAATCTAAATCCTAAAAGCTAAACCCGAAAAGCTAAGAACATAGAGTTTGACGAGATGGTTCAAAAACCGGTGGAATGGGTCAAATCGGAGTTCGTATGAGCTGGTTATGAGCGTTTTAAAATCCTTTTTACAGTTTTTGTCCTTTTTAGCCAAACCCAACACTATATATATATATATATATATATATATATATATATATAGGAGATGGTTCCTTTGTTAACCATTCCTTATTGCGATAACCGCATAACCTGGCATTTTTTGCGTTTTTTGTCCGAATCTTTGTTTTTTTTTTCATGGTCTTTTATTATACATAAATAGGAGGGGTTTCTTTTTTGTGTTTTTGCTAATTCATCACCGTTTAGAAATTATTTACAAGTGTAAGTAAGTGTAAGTACTTACACTTACTTACATCACACTTACATCAGATATGTGATGTAAGTAAGCGTAAGTACTTACACTTACTTACACTTGTAAATAATTTCTAAACGGTGATGAATTAGCAAAAACACAAAAAAGAAACCCCCTCCTATTTATGTATAATAAAGACCATGAAAAAAAAAACAAAGATTCAGGCAAAAAACGCAAAAAAGTGCTAGGGTTATGCGGTTATCGCAATAAGGAAGTGTTAACATTTGATTCTTCCCCTATATATATATATATGTATATATATAACTGAGAATAACTAATTAGTTAATTGATTAAGTTGTAATTAATTAGTCATCAGCATCATTGCTTTACTTTGTTTTTTCAACGATAAATTTAATATATTCCTACACTACCCTCAGTCATTGCTTTATTTATCTTTCTTTAATTAACGAGCAAATATATAATTGAAAAACTTATCAGCACATGCTTGATGAGGACGTATATATGTACACTTGATTGATTAGATAGCTTGAACATACGTGCAATTAACAGGCCAATACGTGCTTTAATTGTTTGTTGGAAGTGAATATGTCGTCAATTAAGTAATTTGTGTTTTGTCTTTGTTTGCAGTTCATATTTACCAGGCCATGCATGGAGGAAAGTGTTTCCCGTTATGTTTATATATATTTATATATGTTGCTGAAAGTACTTATGGATCGTTTTTAATTTCCCATTAATTAAGAATATTTATGTGTACGTACGTTGAATGCTGGTTCAATTCAATTCCTCATGTTTATCTGTACGTGTTTTTCATGTTTATTTAATATATTGAGTGAATGCTTGGATACAAACAACTTCCACTTTTTCTAGTTCACATGCTCACAAAATATTTCCTCCCATTTGTGTGCACAAATATAACATTATTTTACTTTTATTTTATGAAAATAACATTAAAAGCGTTGGAGTGATTAACTTAAAACGATAACTTTGAGTGCTTATAATAATGAACATGAGAAATGCTAATTAATTAATTAATAAGCTACATATTACATTATATACTTATATATAATCTAATGCAAAACACAAACAAAAAGAGTGATGATTAATTGCATGATTGTCCCCAATTAATCCTCATGACATGTTTTGCTTTGTTTTTTTTAAGCATCGCTTTAATAACATTAATTTTGTTACATAATTAAAAACATTATGAAACACTTCCATGTGACATGTTTCCTTTTTACGTCTTTCTTTTGTTATTGTATTTTTATTTTTAAAGTTTTTTCTTATTTTATTTTACTTTAATTACTATCTTTTATAATCGTCATATAATTTATGGTTTCGTTTGCATTTATGTCTTATTAAGCTTTTCGTTATTTTTTAGTTTTTTATTCATATTTATTTTCTCATGACCAATCTCATGTTGTAAATTGATTATGTGAGGTTTTGTCAAGCTTTTGTTGTAAATTGATTATCTTGGTTTTCTGACATTTTTTTAATTTTTACTTTTTTTTTTCTCGTTTTTGCATGACTCGTCTCATGTCACGGATCTATGGTGTGAAGTTTTTTAAAGTTATATTTCTAACAACGATAATTTTTTTGTTGTGTTTAAGTTTTTGCCCAATGTCTATAGAAATTGATTCGCTTTCAAGGCGAGGTGTTATATACATTGATATATTTTACGTTGATTTAACTAGGGGTGGCAATTCCTGACACGACCTGAAACACGACCCGAACACGGCACGAAAATAATCAAGTTTTGGGTTGCAAAGTATAACCCATTTAAATAAACGGGTCGTGTTCGGGTTGACCCGTTTATAAAACAGGTCGGGTTCGGGTTGACCCGTTAACCTGTTTAAGGTTTCAAAATTTTTAATTTTTTCTTTCCTATAACATATATTTAGTTGTTTTTCTTTTGATTATTTACCATACTTTAATTGATTAAGTAGCAAAATTTATATTTTTTCATCTAAAAAATGATTTTATTTTTTTTTTCCCGTTAACTATACAAATTAGTTTATTTTAAATTTCATACATTTTATTTTTTTGTTAAAATACTATATTAACTATTTGTTACTAATACACAACTACTAATCACGTTATTATTGATATGTTTTGAAGCAACAACTAACTTACAATATGTAAATAAGTTTGATTATTTATATAAACGGGTTAAACGGGTCAGGTTCGGGTTGACCCGAATTTATACCAATCCGGGTTAGGGTTGAAAACTTTGACACGAATAAATATATGGGTCAGGTTAGGGTTGCAAAATTCAACCCACCAACACGCCAACCCGTAACCTGTTAACCCGCTAACCCGCCAACCCGACACGATTGACACCCCTAGATTTAACCAGGATTGAAATCCAACATAGGTTGATTTTCATGTATTTTTTTTATCATTTTTTTGACAAATGATTATCCCAACGTTGTGTTTTCTTGGGTTTTTTAAGGTGTTTTCCTACCCTTTTTCTCTCTTTTTTTTCTTTATATTTTTCATCATCTTTTTTCGTATTTTTATTCTGTTATTATTTTTTTACTCAAACGGATTAAGTTTCATGGCTTTGCATATGTTTTTTTAGGTGACTTTTTTGAATGTGTATATTATTATAAAACTAGGTTATAAACCCGTGTATTACACGGATTTAAGAATAAAAAAAAATTATTTTATTTCTATGTCTTCATATATTTATATAATAAAATAATTTAATTACATTCTTTTAAATTTGCATAATTATTTAAAGTAAAAATATTTTTTATACCTTTTTATATTAAAAAACTTATAAAATAAAAATTTATATAAAAATGTTCTTAGTGTGTGTGTGTATAGCATTAGACAATTTATAAATTACTAGCCTATCGACCCGTGTACTACACGGGGTTTGTACAAAAAAATTACAATTCAAATATTAGAAAATTAACACTGGAAAGAGAACAAAATAAAACTATTTTTCAAGAGAATGGAATGAAATTTCCAAAGACAAATTTATCAACACTGGAAAGAGAACAAAATAAAGCTAAGGACGTCATGTAATGTGAAAAATATTCATCCAACTTTTTGATCACATTAACTACGTTGTCATTAACTTCGTATTCACAATAGTGTTGAGCCTTGAAAATAACTATTTATGGGTATGCCTTTAAAAATTTCAATAATTTTACAATAGAACAAATTAAATGAAAATGTTAAAAGTAACTAAAGAACAAAATAGTCTTGTGAAGGGTTGTATGGATGTGTGATCCGAAAGTGATTTGGTGACTTCAAAAATCAGAATCAAAGTCATGTTAATTTATAATAAATTAATTAAAGATGCTTATACTGGAACTTTACATTTATTAGTTTTACCAAACGCTTGATAACCGAGTAATCTCATTTGCATCATATCCAAACCATCTCCATAACAAAGATTAATATACACAACTTTTTGGGGGTGTTTTTAAGTGATTGTAGACATATGTATATAATTAGATTCCGATGTCCATTACCATAAAAATGATGTGAAAATAGCATATTAAGATCGTTGTAACATCAAACAAAGAAATGTCCTTGCAAAGAAATACAAAAACAATTAGGACTGCTTATCATAATGTCAATCAACAAATAAACATAACTAAGATATGTTGACTATAGTGATTACCGGTTCATGAAAAGATGGTCGAAGAATAACCAAATGGATAAAAATCATAGTGTATTCAGATCCATTTCCCACTATATGATCTTCTAATGAGATGGCCCTACAAAAACATAATTTTACACATATAGGTAGAGGAGATAACATTGATTCTGAGAATTTATCTTTCAAATTCTAAACAAATAATCACACTGAATATTGGAAGAAAGGAGCAGACACAGAGAGATACAAGTAATAAAATTGACCAACTTTTAAATATTTCATCATCAAAGTCATGCATCATGACACACAACAAAGATCCTTTTTACACAAATTCATTATAAATTTCCTATGTTCTCACTTTTTTGGGCAAAGAAAAAAAATTAAAGCCAAGAAAACCACTTAAAAATGCATATTTAAATTAAAGGATAAGTGTAACACATACACTACAAGATTTTTCGTATGTGTAAACACATAAGGTTTACCTAGAGATCTTATCATCTCTACAATTCCCACATAAACCACAAATAAAATCCATCATTCTCCTAGATATTTTAGCAATAAACAACAAAATTAACACAAGTTACATCTAATAGAGCATGATTCAATACTTAAACAATACCAACATACCAAAACCATAAATCAGAACAAAACAACAAAATCACGTTCTAAACAATGGATGCGTATAAAATGCATGTGTTGCAAGAGATAGGAGGCTCCTTCTTGAGATCCTTGAGTTTTTTCAAGATCTGCTTCAAAGCCTTTTCTTAAATAATACCACAATGAAATCTAAAATCAGGAAAACACACACTTTAACTCAAACAGAGATTTAACAAAAAAATCATTACAAATAGATATGAATAGATGATACGAATGCATTTGTAAATTTGAGAGATGGGAACTATTACTTAGCAAATTTTATCACCTATATTTTTCTTTTTATGAAATACCATAACAAAATAAAAAAAAAATCTTTCTATCGAGAAGCAAGAAACGAAGAAAATACATGTTCTTAGAATAAGAGAAACGACGAGGCGATCCATGGAGTGAGGCTCGAAATACTTATTAAGATTTTAGGAGAGAGATGAATTTTTTGAACTTGGTAACAGCGACATCAGCAAGGGTTGAGTTATCAATGGATGAGGAGGACACCGTATTGGTTTGATTATACGGTGACCATTGAGAGAGGAATCTGATGAGATTTTGAAGGCTTTGTATACCGGTGACGGCAACATCTTGGAATTTTGAGTAATCGATGGAATTTTTGTTCGGTTTTAATAATAAAGGTGTTGCTTTTATGAAGATTCACCAGATCTACCGTCTTAACAAATAAATACAAGATTCAAAGAAAGAAGTTGGATTTATGAGGCAGAATGAGGCATAAACAAACTTTAGGGTTATTTGATGAGGTAAATGAAGATGATAAAATCAAACCATTGTTTAAAGTTAGTCGAACCTGATAGTTGCAAATGGAAGCCGACAAGCAGAAGAGAAAACAACAGATGATGAAGGCTACGAAGAACCAGAGAAGATGAGAGTTTACGTGAGAGTAATTTTAGAGTTTTGAGAAAGGGGAAAGAAAATATGGATGTGTTGGATCCATTCGGGTATAACCCAAGCTCCGCGTGTGTTTTCTTATTTTTTCGCTTCCAGAATTCACCATGAGATGCCATGTGGCATTTTTAAATTTTAAACCAATTATTAGCTGCCATGTGTCATGTAGTTGAATTAGAAAATGACATGTGGCTGATTGTTATTGTTTTATTAGGTAGTATAGATATAGATTAGTATTAATTTAGTGTATTTATGTAAACAATTTATATTATTAATAACATTAATAATGGCCTTTTATATTTAAAAATAAACATTTATTTTTGAAATAATAGGAGAATGCCATGTGACATTTTCTTGGAATCAATTATTAGATAAGTAGATATTAGAGAAACACCGTTTCTAACATCTCATCCTTTGGTTATTTGTGTTTTAACATACTTGTATCGCTAACACAAAGTGCGAGTGATTAAATACCAGTTGTAAACAATTAACATTCTAATAATATTTAATCTATATTTCTGATACATTCAAGCTAATGAGAGTGTAAAATAATTTTATTATAGACAATGTATTCTTAGATAACATGTTATATTGATTGTCACAACTGATACAAAAAATATAGCATTAATAGTCCTCACATATGTCGAATAAAACTTTTTTTTCTTATAGTGTGTGAAATATATATTTAACTCCTTGTTAAAACAGGTGGTGGTGGTGGTTCAATAAAAGACCTGATACATTATTTATAGTGGTTTGCCAAGGGAACGAACTCAACCGTGTCCTTGGTAAGGTTGCAAAAGTCGCTAGACGCTCTCAGGTCGGAATAGCTCCTTGGAGCGAGTAATCGAGCAGTACTCACGGGTAATACTTAGAAACTACTCGGCCTTGGAACAACTCCTTGAAGCGAGTACTAGGTGAGTACTCGGCCTTGGAGACCGACTTTTGCAACACTGGTCCTTGGAGAGTTTGGTGGTTTGGAAGCTAGAATTTTTGTCGATTTAGACACTAATGTACAAGACGACGAGGATTTAATACCATGTTTGACAAGAAAAAAAAAAAGCAAAAGAGAGAGTTTTTGGCTCATTGTTCATGAATTGGAAACATTAAACTTTTACATGAAAAAACTTTTAGGTTTAAATAAAATTTAAGAAATGACAGTTGACTTCAAACTATCCAGCCATCACAACTTCAAGAATAGGAACAATATTTTTATAGGCAACACAGAGAAAACATATGAGAAAAATATGAGATATAGTAGTTTTAATTATTTAATGTTTTAAGATATTGTTTTTTAGGTTATGTAATTTACTATTTTAGTTTAATATCAATATTATGTTTTGTTTATTTTGTATTAATTTAATTGTAAATCAATAAAAGCATTCAATTCCCATACTCACATAAGCATACCTTTAGCAAGTGAAATTTCTATGCAAAACATTTGTTAGTGACATTAACTGGATTTTCACATTCCGGTTATTCAAATGGTATGGTAGAATGTAGATTACATTCCTAATTAGTTAATTCTTTAAAAGTTTGGAATCAGACCACCAGCGGTCCAGCACCTATAACAAATGGGCTCACGACATTCAACGAGGGTTGAACAAAGTGGTGCTTGATTTTCGAAATTCCTAAAAAAAGAGCCCTATAAGTTGGGCCAAACCACAACTAATTGGTTGGCCCATTCTATGAGTATATGATATTAACCCTATTTGTTTGATTATGGTAATTAAAGAAGATTTTAATAAATCCACATCATGCACTTAACAACATTTCTTCGAGAAACCCAGACACGATACAGAAGTTGAATAATGATGAAAAATCAAGTGTCGAAGTTATTCATCTCAATTTATATAAAATTTAAATTTTAGAATAAGATTTATAAGATAATTGAAATTTTAGTTTATTTGATTTATCCATTATGCTCTTTTAACCAATATTATTGAAACCAGAACAAACATCAAACCGGTTGGTCGTTTTAATGGTTCACTGGTCAGACCTATCGAACTGTTGAGATCAGATTTAAAAAAAATTGTTAAAAAAAAATTAAAATTCAGTTCTACCAGTTTAGTTCATTGGTCCAACTGCTTAGTTTATTTGTTCACTTGAGTTACGTTTCAACTAGGATAACTGGACCAATTTTGTAACTAGTTCACGATCCAACCGGTTCGATTTGATTTGATTATGAAAGCATTATCTTGAACTAAAATATTTTAATGGTTTGGGTGTTACGCTTTAACCAAACTGGTTTTTGAGATGCCCTATTTTTGCATACGTCTGTCTGGTATTGGCTTCAGACCGACACATTACAACCCATCTTATGTCTTCTATGACTAAAAACACAAAAAACCAATCTCCAGTATGAACCACCAAGAATGACTACACATCCAATCAAAACACTAATTTAAAAACAAAAAATAAAATTGTTTCAGCATGAAAATTATGCGCAAGTACAGATGACAAGTTACATACTCTTAGGTGCCGTTTGTTTTCCCCAAAAGGTCTGTGCAGGCTCTTCTGTCTGCGCCGCGCTAACATTGTCATCTGCAGACTGTTTGTTTTTTCGAAGATGTTTCGAAGATGTTTTTTTTCCTTTTTAAATATCCATGAGCATTTTGATAATGTATGTAATCAAAATAACTATGCACGCGTGATTTTCTGATATAATTTGGGTTTGTGATGTAACCTAGCTCGTTTCTGGATGACGAGGTGCTCATTAATATTAGCAACCCGACGGCAAGACTTCAGCCTCATAATTTACATCAACTATATTTTGGCATTCACACACATATACATGCATAAAATAAAGGAGGATAGTTCATTAAAAAACTCTTGATTTTTAAAAGAATAAAAAAGTTAGAAAACTCTCTTAACTAATTATATAATTTATAAATTTAATTTATTTTCTAAAGATATTTATGTAATATTACATATTTTTCTAAAAATGTAATTCTATGTATGGCATTACATATGCGTAACAATTTCTTTCAATTTTTGTTGGTATGGTGTTACATATATGGGATTTTTTGGCATGTATGGGTTTATTTTTTTAATCTGTGGGCTCTGAAAGAAATAAAAATACAAGAAATACTCAAATAAAATCACATTCTTTTATAATGTTTATGGAGAGTTTGAGTGAAGAGAATATGATTACACGAAAAGCCCGAAGGACGAAACCAAGAGAGTGGGTCTAGCGGGAAAACCATAAATTAGCAAGCGATGGAGCGGGAGATGGGGCATCAGGAAGAGGCGGATGAGATGATGAGGAGTCAAGGACTCCTTGTCGTGTTTGCACCGACCACCGCAGTACTGGCTGTATCGTATGTTCGCACCAGGTTAATTATTATTTGTTAACTTAACTTCATAACTTGTAGCTTGTACTTTGATTTAGTTTATTATTGTCGGTTTCAAGACATGATAAAAGAATGAGGGCTTTTAACGTAACCGTTGGCAAATACCACATTTATTATTCTGCTCAAGGCACCCAAAATGATTGAGCCAGCTGTGAGCATATGCTTTCAATTACTATGCTAACTGAAAAGCGAATGTCGTTCAATTCATGTTGGTTAATGATAACACAATTATGATCAAGTTTAGTTTAAGTGTAATGGGTCATAAACTTATATTTTATTTAAGCCTCTGTCGTGGGTCGCGTAAATGTATGGGCTAAAGGCCCAATGCTTATGGTATCGTGTATTCGTGTCTATCAAAGACTCACATAGGCAAAATGATCAATGCCTTGTTCACTGAATAACTGTTTTTGATGGGGTGTGTATATAGTAATTTATTCGGGTTATTCGGATTAGTGTATTTAGATAGGAAAATTTTTAGACCCTATTTGAACCCGACTCGTATAAGAAATATGTTTATCCGATCTGTATCCATCCGAATAACCTGAATAAATATGTTTTATTTGGGTTCAATTCGGATATCTGATCCGAATAAACAAAATTTGTATATATGATATATGATCCAATCCGAATAAGAAAAATAGATATACAACCCATCTGTCTGAATAACCCGAATAAGAATTCGAATCGTTTCTTTATGATTTTGGGTTTTGATTTTTTAAACACCCTAGTTTTTGACGGTTAAAAATTGTCAATACAATCTTTCTATAACTGACATAATGGTTCTATATATATTTATGTCAAGGAAATAAAAAATAGTCCAGTCGGTTTGTACATGATGTTTACAAATCAGTAATTATCATTTTTTTTCTCTTTTTTGTTTTGTTTTTTTTTTCTTTTTTGCTATTTTTCATATTCTAATATATATGAGAAATTTGAGTTTTAATCGAATGAATGCAAGTTCTGTATGTAAAATCCCTGAGACATTGCTTATTCATGAAATTTTAAATACTAGTGTGAGTTGTTAAAATTTGGGATATACATATATATACATAATACAAAACGTAAATCTTTGTGATCGATGAATAGTAAATTGATTTATCAAAGTTTTGACAAGGGTTTTATTTCTCACCTTTTCTATATAGTTTTAATTTTCTATTGTGAAGTTAATCAATACTATTGTTAAGTACTCAAAATTTATTTATTTTAAAGACTTAGTGTATATAACATTTTATAAATTCTGAATATATTGTTGGAACATACTTATTTTTCTACATCCTCTACAAGACCTTACTTAAAAGTGGTAATATACTGGGTGTTTGTTTGTATACTTAATTTGCTACATGTTTCATTTTCAAAAAATTGACCTGTACGTCACGCTGTCCATGCATAACTTGCTAGTTGTCGATCTAAAATTCCATCCTTTTGATTGTTTTCACTAAATAACCACATTTGGTATATACATGTGTTATATTGTTACTAAATACGAAAATGCTATTAAAATGAATACACTGGCTAACATTTATTGTAATAATCTATATCATAAGAATGCCACAACATTATATTCAGAGCAGTCTCTATACAGGTAATGTTTGTTTTCATCATCTCCCATACCCTACTGAAAAGTGAGAATATACTTGGTAATTTTGCAGTTTGTATAATCAGGAGATCTGATTTGATTAGGTAGGTTTCACTTGTAACTTACAACATTGAAACTGTTGATCAGTAATACACAATGGGGGTTTCACTATTGTGACTAAGAGGTCATGGGTTCAAGCCCTGCAGTGGACGATTTATACCACATGAATCTTGAGCTTAATCTCGGGTTCTGGGTTTACCCATTCTAGGGGGTTCCCGTGCATTGAGAGATGTATATATGAAAAGTGTAACGGCAGGGTTGTGAATAATGTGAGTGGTTAGAGTGATGTGCATAGGTCGACATGATCTCGGGGATATGTTGGTCAGACTTTGACCTGGTTTGGGTGTTTGTTAGTTAGAAGTGGGACATGTTTGATACTTATGTTTCTTCATTCTTATCTTTTGATTTGTTGTTTGTCTTGATGCTTGGGCATTATTGGGTGGATGAACCCACACACCAGGAACTGAAGTTGTAAGTTAATGATGAATCCGTGCATCTTAACTTTTTTCAATAGTGGCAAATATTCATCTGTCGGGAAGAACACGTGCCCTTCGATTGCACTTTTCGTATGTGACATTTTACCAACTAATTTATAGCCATTGCCGGGGTGTCGAAACCAAAAAAAAAAAAAAAAAAAAAAAAAAAAAAAAAAAAAACACTAAAACTAAATCGTACAGTAAATGGAAAAAAGCTTAATCAACAGTGAATTTGAAATTTGGTTTGGTTAATTGATATGTATTTATTGAAAAATAAGTGATAACCATATATGCTCAATTCAAATGGTATTCAATTTGTAAGGTTTAGGCTTTCTAGAATTATGTTTATTTGGATGAGTTAAGTTCGGGTACACTACAAGAAAAGACGTTTGTAGCGACGATAACTATAACGACGGCAAAAATCATTGTTGAAAATAAGATACCAGTGACGACGTGTCGCCGCTACAAACTTCAATATTTACCGTCCATTTATTAAGTCAAAAATATTTCAGAATCTAAAAAATAAGAAATCTTATAGCAAAGACATGTCTTCGTCACTATAACTTAAAATATCAAAATATACTGAAACGAAATGGCACGAGAACTGAAAATATTAAAAACAAACATAGACATGGTACCTATCAAAGTCGGCCCAAGCATTTTGGGACTCAAAACGAGTAATGATTTAAACTTTTTTGGTAAAAAAAATTTTGCTTTCAATTATAATTAATTAATGTTAACAAAACACTTAGCATATTAATTTTTTCATAAGACTACCCGCAATGCATAAGCATACATTTACTATATGCATCCTAGTCATTATTGCCACGTCAGCTTTTTACTCATAATTCTTACATGCATTTTCTCTCCTCTTTTTAGCTCCAACACATACTTCACGCATGCATTCTCTCTCTTCCGCATCACAATTTTTTTTATATATATTTATGATGATTTTGGAAAATGGGGCTCACATTAACTCCAAGTGCATTGCACTTGGCCAAGTGCACTATTTGAAGTGCAATTGCCTCGTCAGCACACTCCAATGCATCCTTCTGAAGTGCAATGTCCATGTGGGCCAAATGAACCCTCCCCAAATGCGCATTGGAGGGAGCCTAAGGCCACACAGAGTGGGCACTGGGAGCCGATCGGGGAAGGCAAGGTCGAACCGGGGCCGACCAGGAACACTGTGCCCCCGATTTCGGCTTGGGACTATGTGGGGAATCCTCACCGAATCCCACCGAGGATAGGAGATAGCCGTTGGGGTCATGACCATTGGAATTTTTTTAAAAAAAAAAAACTTTTTCCAATTTTAATCATATTTAAACAACTTTAAACAACCAAAAATCTCACACTTTTCTCTCATCTTCTACATTCTATACACAAAATTTATAAAATTTTGAAGCAAAATGGAAGGAGGTTTATCATGTGGTGGGTCGTCAAGAAAAAAATTTAGAAAACCACGTCCAAAAAATATACAAACGCCTCAAATGAACCTGTTCAACACACCCGGGTATCGTCCACAAATGTCATCTCCGAATCAACCAAACTTCTACTACGAGCCAATGAACCCGTCTCAATATTTGCAATATTCACCGGGCATTCAACAACAATTTAATCGGCGGGAGCAATCTTATCAACAAGATCAACAAAGTGATCAACAATTCAATCAACAAGCTTTTCAACAACAATCTCCATTTCATGGTAATTTTTATACGTTTATTTTTAACGTTTATTTTTATATGTTTATTTTTATATGTTTATTTTTAACGTTTAATTTTATGTTTAGACTATCGTGACCATAATCAAGATGACTCGGATTCAAGTGATCATAATAAAAGTGTTCAAGTCAAATCGGAAGAAGAAGAAGAACCGGTTAGGCCAACGGGAAAGAAAGCAATAGGAAAGAAAGCACCGGCCAAGAGTTGGGCCGATAAAGAAGAGGTTGCGTTGGCTAAATCTTGGCTAACTATTTCTGAAAATCTTGATGTTGGTAATGCGCAAAAAAGGGATGGTTTTTGTAGAAAGGTATTTTTTTAACATTTTTTCAGTTAACAAAAAAATCACGGTTGATGCTTCAATTTATATTGTTTATATGTAGGTAACCGACCATTTTCATCAACTCATGAACGATAACTCGAGGACTCTTGATCAAATTTATTCCAAATGGAACGATTTGAACTCCGCAATGAAGAAATGGAATGGTTTTTACCAACAAGCTTCAATGAATCGCAAAAGCGGCGAAGGGGATGAGCATGTTTTGAAAAAGGCCATGAAAGACTACAAAAGCGTGATCAAGTCAATGGGATTCACTCACATCCAAGCGTGGGAGCTGGTTCGCTATAACTCTTTATGATGCGACATTCCACCAGTAGGTTGTCAGTCGCAATCCACAACAAAAAGGCCGAAGCCAAATGAGTCAGTGGGTAGTGCAAACGCCCAAATCAACCTTGATGATGATGAAGACGTTGAAGGCCAACATGATCGTGATGGCCCACGCATTTACTATGAACCGGCCAACAAGAAAGGGAAAAAGATCGGCCGCATCCTCCTCGTCGCATGTAGCAACCGGTTTTTAATAAATGAATGCATTTGAAATAATCGTTAATTGAACGATTTTGGTTGTTGTAATTGAAAAATATGTAAGAAATTATGAACGTGGGCGAAAACCATGCGCCAAACGGAGTTACGGATTGTCCGGAATCGCGAAACGAAGAAAATTACGAAGATATTATGCTTTTGGACTCTTCGCGGTACGCGAAGGTGGTTTTGAGGTTCCTTCGCGGTACGCGAAGAACCCAAAATATCGGAATATCCCGAATTGCTTCGCGGTACGCGAAGCCTTTCTTTAATCTTCTTCGTGGTACGCGACGGGTGAGGCGGTTTTGAAACACCTCAAATTTATCAGATTGAAGCAGAAAGATTTTTATTTTCTTTCTCTTGAACTTGCAACACCCACATACGAAAATTTGAGATCCAAACTCATATTTGGAGTGTTTTAAACATCCAGATCGTACCAAGGATTGTTTCTACAACATCTGATCGTTGTTTGGTGATTGATCATCCGTTTGATTGGGTAACGATTCATTTTATCCTACTAGTTTAATATTTTGTGAATTAAATCTAGTTTTGATTATAATACTATGATTATGGGTATTGATTATCGCCTAGTTGTTAACTAGGGGTTGTTAGAAACGAAGAACTTGATGTTTTGACGGTGAAATCTTCGTTTTGAAGCCGGGATAATGTCCGGTTGTTATGAAACCCATATCATGATGTGATAACTAGTAGGATGGGTAAATGGTGGTTTTGAAATAAATATGGATTATAATCCATGGGTTAAATGATGATTGTGATGAATTGATGTGAACATTATTAACAGTTATGATCATAAATGAATTTTTGAATAATAGAAATAATTAAAGATCGTAACTAATATAATGAACATCAATTAATTGATGAAATGCCTAAGAGAGGCATGAAATGTGATTAATTGTGATAATTGACTTTGAAGAAGTCAAATCAGTCAAGTGTGTTGAACTTGATTGTATGTGCTATACGTGTTGAAAGTAGTTGTATATGTATTTTTCAACTAGGTGGTGGTGGTGGAAGTCAAACCACTAGTCATAGAGCAAGAAAAGAGCCTGCAGTTGCTAATCTTTTATCTGATCAAGGTAAGTAATCCCACCACTATGACATCACATAATAAATATTGAATTTGTTGTTAATTTATTTATGACTCCACAATGGTGGATAGCCAAAGGTGCTGGCAATTGTCTTAGATGGAAGTACCGGTGGGTGAACATCTTAAGACTTGAATTATTTATGACTCCACAATGGTGGATAGCCAGAGGTGCTGGCAATTGTCTTAGATGAAAGTACCGGTGGGTGAACATCTTAAGACTTGAATTATTTATGACTCCACAATGGTGGATAGCCAGAGGTGATGGCAATTGTCTTATATGGAAGTACCGGTGGGTGAACATCTTAAGACTTGAATTATTTATGACTCAACAATGGTGGATAGCCAGAGGTGCTGGCAATTGTCTTAGATGGAAGTACCGGTGGGTGAACATCTTAAGACTTGAATTATTTATGACTCCACAATGGTGGATAGCCAGAGGTGATGGCAATTGTCTTAGATGGAAGTACCGGTGGGTGAACATCTTAAGACTTGAATTATTTATGACTCCACAATGGTGGATAGCCAGAGGTGCTGGCAATTGTCTTAGATGGAAGTACCGGTGGGTGAACATCTTAAGACTTGAATTATTTATGACTCCACAATGGTGGATAGCTAGAGGTGCTAGCAAGTTGTCTTAGATGGAAGCACCGGTGGGTGAATATCTCAAGACTTGAACTAATTATGATGTCACAAATGTGTGAATAGTCAGAGGTGCTGACAAATAGCTATGGTGGAAGTACAGGAATGTGAACACCATAGTGTAATCTTGATAAAACTATTGTGAACAATAGTTGATGATTGGTAATGTGATATTTTTACATTGTGAGAGTCAATTCAAATAGAAATGACTCAGTTTGAATATTGATTGTGAAAAAAATGTATTTATACATTTTGTTGTTGAGAAGCCATTGGGTTTACTTACTTAGTTCTTATGAACTAATATGAAATATTGTGTGATGTTTGTAGGTCAAACATGATGGACCTGGCTGTAAGGATCGAGGCAGAACGTGAATCGAACGAACAAACCTTGTTGCAAACGTTTGAAATTTTGGGTTTAAACTTACTTATGTAAATTAGTACTGTAAAATGTGTGACACGTTTACGTTTGCGTTAAACCTTGTTTAATATTATTAAATAAAGAAGGTCAAACAAGGTTTTGAAAATGAAAAATTTGCTGGGCCAACTCTGATATTATGGGGAAAATGTTGAATAGTAACCGGGGGTTACATCGCAGGAGGACTTAATTCAACAAATTGCGGAATTCAACTCGTTCAACAAAGAGGAATCCCACAAAGAATTCGCCTTCGAGAAGAAAAATTGTGTGTTTTGCAAGAGGAGAAAGACGCACGCATCCAGTTAATGCGACGACAACAACATGCCTTAGATGAACAGCAAAAGGCTGTGGATTTAGAGTTCATGATGAAGGACCACACAATTTATCAAGAACCAATGCTACAACTAATTCTCGATCGTAAACGAGAAATTGCTGCACGTTGGGGATGACATTGCCCCTTTTAGTTTTTTTAATTTATTTTTTTAGGTTGTATTCTCCTTTTTTTGTTGTACTCTTTTTTTATTTTAAATTTAATGAATCTTTTTTATTTTATTATTATTATTATTTATTGTTAAAATAATTAATTAAAAATAAGATTTGAAAATAGGAAAAAGTGGGACGGCATTACGCAAAATAGGGAAAAGTGGGGAAAGTTGATGTGTCACTGATGTGTCAATGGGAAAAACTGGGACGACTCATAGTGGCCTAATAGCCTAACACATATCTAATAATTTAATTGCAAATAGAAACAATAAAATTATATTAACATGAATAAAAACATGCAACTAAAAAGTATCATGTATTATATTATATCAACTAGCAATTGAAATTTTTAACAAACATACATTCATAAACAATTTTAGAAACCTATATACAATAAATGTTCCAAAAATAAAAGAATCTTCAATAAAAGTGAGGTTTTTTACAAAACTACTGTCCCATAAAGTCTAGAATCATTGTATTGTTCACTTTAATTTTTTTATTTTGTATTAATTCAACAAAAGTCTAACGTATATACGAAATTTCCTAGAAATCAAGACCATAAAATTTTAAAGGCCTCAAGCCTATATTACCCTTTAAATTTGTCAGGCCACCCATGGTGCCGATGGTGTTCTTATTGGTTTGGTATTGGTACTCTATATATACAAGATGCATTTCTCTATATTATAAGGATGGTTGATACTGTGACCACGCTCAAATCTAAGCTCAATTACGGTGGTGTTTTAGGTTAACTAGAACAATATTTCTAGCACGACACTATTTTTAGACACAAAATATTTTTTATTATGTATATATGTATGGATGTGTCATTAATTTATTACTAAATTTGGTGTCCGTATATGTGCATAAACTTGTGAATTTGATCCAAGATACACAAGCTAGTACAAAAACGAAAAGACAAGAACGAACTTGGTCTTCTGTCACCCACTTATATATGTTGTAAGGTGTAACTGAATTTGGGTGGCCCAAATTAATTAATTAATTAATTAATTAAGAGGTTCATATATCCTTTATGGTCTTAACTATATATGTTTGACTACTTCAAACAAAAGAAAATAAACGCCTAGCAAGGCGATTGGTATATGTACGATCGAGAGAATTTATAATTAATTAAAATGGATATATAGTTTCTTTTTTATTGTTTTCTTAAAATGCTTTTTTTGTTTTCGTTTTTTGAACGATTAAACTTACTTTCATTTTAAATTAATTACGTAATTGCATATATTGAACCCATGATCTCTTATTCTAAAACAATTAACTTGTATTAAGTAATCAAAGTTATAAGACGTACATAACATCAAGAAAATTGCATGCATGCGTTCAAGACTAAACATACAAGAGTGTGAGAATATATAAGGATGTATGAAACATGTACATACCATCATAATCGTCAAATCATGTTGCTTGCTCGTATCAAAGTCTATTTTTGTAATTTCTTTTGATTATAAAAGTTTAATTATACTAAAATAATCAATTTTTATAACACTACAATTCTCAGTATTAATAGGATTGATGAAATACTAGACGATCGACTGTAAAGAATACGGACCTCTAATTATTTTTGTCTATATATCTTTGTTGATAGTTACTAATGCTCAAACATCTCAATCTTGATTTTAATTTGTTGGTCTAGGTCTTTTGAAAGTATATTTTACAATTTCATTGTCATGGGATGTTTTGTTTTTAAGGTGGTAGAAGGAAGCAATTGGATGCTCTTTTGCTAATAATTAAATAATGTTAAAATTTTAATATAATTTATTTTCATAGACTTATTTATTTACAAAAATAATTAGTGGTGGCCGATGGATAACCGAAGGAACAGGGAAGTTCCTGAAAGAGGCCAAAGCAAGGGACAAAGACCAGCATCTATACATGACGTCTAAATGGTTAAAACTTGCTTTTTTATTTATTTATTTAAATTCAATAATATTTAAGTTTTTAATTCTTAATTAAATCCATTCTTCTCCATCATTTCCAGTGATTTTGACTAATAATTAATTTAAAATTTAGAGGAAATTGACGAGATAGTATATGTGTTTTACTATTATTTCACTATTAATTCCTATGTTACATTAATTACTAACATATATATTCTTTAGGTCAGCAAGTTAGTCTCGCATAATAAATCAAATTATCTCATATAAGGATTGTATTTGTTATAAATATTTATAAAACATAAAAACCAAGAGTTAAATAATAGCAAAACACATGTATCATCTTAGCAATTTACTCTAAAATTTATATAAAAATTTTGCGTTTGCATCTAATTTTTTTTAATTATATATAACAATATAACATGTACTATTTTACATGGTATCAAACCCTTTTAATCACAGCCTCTTTAGACACAGCACTTCAGCCTCTAACACTCACAGCACACATATGGCTGTGTGTTGCGTGCCTGCCTTACGATTCTCGGGGCAAACCCATTTATGCATAATTAAACTAATTTTACAAATATAAACCAATTTTAAACTAATTTAGACATGTTTAAAAATATCTTATAAACCCAATAACTATTTAAACATTTTATCCAATTACGTACTTTTTACTTTTTATAAACCAATTACCCAAATATCCACCCAATTAAATACTCGTGACTATTTTGGAAGAACATGTCGCTTACTCCTTGGCCTAGCCATTAAACGATTAAATTTATTACCATTCGTTAAACTATAAAAATCAAGCCCCTTGTTTTTTTGAAAAAAATAAAAAATAATAACTTTTTGACTAAATTTGACTGTAGAGTAAATTACTAGGTTTGACTTTTATTTTATACTAACTGTAATGTTTTATTCTTATGCTTTAAAAATTACAGATCACATCCATTAGTTTAAAATTATTAAAAGATTTGTCGTTTTGACAAACTGTCATATAATGATTTTTTTTTAACCAAAATATAATAAAAAATATCTATTAAATAGTGTTTTTGAAAACTATTTAATAAAATGATATTTTTTAATTTGTTTTTTATTTATTACTTAAATAAATAGTTTTTAAAAACACTATTTTGGTAAATAGTTTTTTCCTAAACAATATTTTGCTAAAAATTGTTTTTATTATATTTTCAATTTAAGATCGTATTTTTCTATTAATGAATCTATTTTATAATTTATATATATATTTTTCTGAACGGCGGGGAAATTTTATTATTCATAAAGATAAAACCACCAAGCAAGATACTTAGAGAACAAACCCCGGTTTTACAAATTGCACATAAAACTAAAATTACTCCAAGATTTTCAATCAAATCTATTCAACTTTCCCCGATTAGTGATCCATAAAAAACTGAGAATTTTCGTTTCTACAATTGTTTTATGAACATTTGAGCTGACTCCATTGAACACCCAATTGTTTCTTGCTCTTCAAATACACCATGTGGTAGTCACAATTATTCCTCCCAATATTTTGACCTACCCTTCCTGTAATAAGTTGATGGAAGAGCCAATATTTCCTCAATACCTAAGTGATTTATGTTTGGTAGTTTGCACCATAGAGCTATATTGCACCATAGAGCTATGTTGCACCATACATCCTTTTCCAAGTAGCAGCTTGAGAATAGATGCTCCACATTCTCATCTCCTCTCTTACAAAAAGCACACTGCCATGAAGCAAATGTAACCCTCCTTTTTGATAGAGCTTCCAAGTTGATAGTTTGTTTAATAGTAACCTCCATAAGAAAAAAAAAAAGTAACCTTCATAGTAACTAACTAATTCCCCACATTTTTTTAATGTTCATAACTTTTACACACGGTATTTTTTTAAAAAATATATCATAAAAACGAGCATTTTATATCTTTTAATAAGTATAGTGTTGCTATAAAAAATGAAATTTTTTCAGTTCATTGTGTCTAATTATCGTTATCGTGTCTTTCTTAAACGTTGTGTATAGTCATCTTTTTTATGTTTTTCTTACATGTAATTGTGTTTTTCTTACGTGTCATTGTGCTTTTTTTTAAAGGACATTATGTCATTGATACTCACCATTGTGACATCCTTGCTTGACATTATGAATTTTGCAACATCATTGTGTCTTGAATTGTTCATGAAAATACAACATTGAACATTAAACTCAAAAGATATAACGACCTGTATAAAAGACACAATGAACGGAAAAACAAATGATTATTAGCTAGATTATTGATTATTTGAATTTTAAATTGAAACATTTTGGTATGCTGTTAATATTATATTAATTAATTATTAGCACGTTAGCTTTGTTTCTTTTATAATATTTTGTTTATATTAGCTTTTTTTTGAACGGCTCCGACGACTGATTTAAACCCAAACGGACACACATTCAAGGACAGGCCTAGTCGTCACCCTTCAACTCACCAGATAAGTAAAAACCGGATAATTCCGTAAACCATCTTCCCTGTTTAGGTTTGAATCCATGGCCTTAATGAGGTGAAGCTTCTCCCATTAATATTAATGCCACTAGACTAGAAGCTCTTTTGTGTTTATATTAGCTGTTGATTAATTACTAGATATGTATTTGAATTTGGTTATTACTTGATTTTTGTATAAATTTGTAAATTTAAGAAATGTGAATAATAAATGTTAGTCCAATTAACCTGACCGATCAAGAACCAAGCAAAAAAATATTTAATATTTAACATTAAATAAAATTCATGAAAAAATATAAAGAAAAAGAAGTTAACATGGCTCCATCTTTCATTCTTTCTATGATATTAGCTTTTTTTTGAACGGCTCCGAGGACTGATTTAAACCCAAACGGACACACATCCAAGGACATGCCTAGTCGTCACCCTTCAACTCACCAGATAAGTAAAAACCGGATAATTCCGTAAACCCTCTTCCCTGTTTAGGTTTGAATCCATGGCCTTAATGAGGTGAAGCTTCTCCCATTAATATTAATACCACTAGACTAGAAGCTCTTTTGTGTTTATATTAGCTGTTGATTAATTACTAGATATGTATTTGAATTTGGTTATTACTTGATTTTTGTATAAATTTGTAAATTTAAGAAATGTGAATAATAAATGTTAGTCCAATTAACCTGACCGATCAAGAACCAAGCAAAAAAACATTTAATATTTAACATTAAATAAAATTCATGAAAAAATATAAAGAAAAAGAAGTTAACATGGCTCCATCTTTCATTCTTTCTATGATATTTTTTTTTTAACGGCAGTTAAACTAACCCAACGTGCTATCTTCAGTTTCTTGGCGAGTGATAGCCAAGATCGGATTACTCCAATCTCTGGTGTGGGTCAGTGTGCCCCCAGATGCGCAGGAACCGGATTGAATCCGTAAACCTTCGCCCTCCATTAGGTTCGAACCAGGGATTAAGCCCAGATTCGTTCCATCACCTGGATATTCATTAAATGTGCCCAGAGAGGATCGAACCCCTGACCTTTCATTTGAAAGACATGATCCTTACCACTTAAGCTACATTTGCTGGATCATTCTTTCTATGATATGGTGTCGACGTGATCTCCGTGCCGGTGGGATCTTCCTTCTTTGGATTTGTAGTTACCATAATTTTGCCGACATGACTAGACAATATTTCTTTTTATTTGCTGTCAGTAGCCTGAAATAAATTAATTTCCTGTACTTGTTGCTTTTCAATATGATTTTTGTTTTCCTATTTTTTACTTTGCAACAACAAAATAGTCACTTATTCTTTCTTATTTTGTTGAATGGAAGCAAATTCTCGTTATAATTGGTTTCAAACATATTAACAAAAGGGGCGGCTGGAAAACTTTTTTGAAACGGTTACTTCAAGAAAGTGTTTCTGTTCTGTTTTTTTAATAGCTTTAATGCAGACACCTAAGTCCCCTCAGATTTAATGCTTCAGGACATATACGTAAGCTCACCTAGATGAAACACTACTGTAACATTTCGGTAATTTATAATAAATAAATACATAATTTATGACGTCATTTGAAAACTTTCATCTATAAGTTTATGTACATACATATGTATAGTTATATATATATATATATACATATGAGAAAAACAAATTTAAATATTTCTTTTTAATACACATGTATATGATTTAAACATGTATACAATTATTTAAAATTTCACAATAAAGATATAATATATATATATATATATATATAATTATAAATCTATAATAATAAGTCTTATAAGAATTAGAAATTATTTACAATTTTATAAACAAATAAAATTTTAATTATAAATTTTTATAAACTTTATTTCATAATGGAACAAATAATACAAATTTTTATAATATGACATTTAAAATAATGTTTTTATAGAAATATAATAAATTTATATTTTTAAAACAATTCATAACAATTAAATATAAGAGATTATAAAAGTTTAGGGTAAAATCTGTCAAAAATGAAACTGATGTTAAAGAGGAAAAAGAGGAGGACTAAAATTGACAAAGCCCCAAAATTCCCTTCTCCCCCTCACCCGTTTCCTGCCCAAACCGACCCATTCCTGTGCGGCTGACCCGGTTTCAAATCTCGGCCAATACAGGTCATTTACAGCTAATCAACACTAACTTTGGCAAGTATTAAGATGCGTGAAGTGATTGAAATCACGAATTAATGCCATTACATCCCAGTTATGCGTGAAATCGTTAACAAATAAAGAACATACGACTTAAAATTCAAATCCTCACCAAACGTGTATAAAAACCCAATTAACTCTACCAAAACATTTCATCCATCGTTTCTAAACTTTCTGTGATCATAAAACTAAATCAAGAACTGCAAATCGCATCGAATTGAGCCTTAAAGGTCTCGGTTTCGTCGTCCTTTGTTTCTTCAGTGGAACTCCACTCAAACACCAACAAAGGTAGGTGATTCGTGCACCATTCTCTTCGTTTTTCACTCCCAAACAATAGCCCTATGATTTTTGAGGCTATCGGGTTCTAATTACATCGAATTTGGTCGAGAATTGAACTAGGGTTTCGGTTTATAAAAAAAAGCGTTGGGGAAACATACGAGTCATATGATATAAGAAATTAAGCCGGCTGACTTCTATTATCAGGGTGCTAGCCCAACCAGTTTGCACTTGTGACTTTCACTTCTTGGTCGCGGGTTCGAGCCCCCCCTTTTGGGCGGTTTTTGGAGCCATTTTATTATTTTAAAGTTTAAAAAAAAAATTATTATTACTAGATTTTTTTTAACAGCAAAATTATATATTTTTTTAAACTTACTAAATTAAAACAAAACAGAAAGTTTTATGTTAATTTCAAAATATTAAACTAAGTTTGTTTACACAAAAGTTAAAGTTTTTATTTTCTTTGATTAGAATTATGTAAAAACTTTGTAAATAAAATGCATTATTTTATTAACTAGAATATATAAATATATAAAAATAACTTATATTTAATGTAAACTTTATACTTTTTTAATTTTTATACATGTTTACACATGCAATTATTTTATACAAATGTTTTATAAATTACTTTTAATAAATACATTATACACACATACGCTATGTTTCACATAAACTATATTTTAAGAGATCTTGATAAACAAAAATCCTAGATTATATAAAAACATTTTTATACATTATATATAATATATTTTTGCATCTTATAACACCCAAACAAGTTTTAAGTGTCATATTATAAGTTTTTACAAATTATGATCTCGTGCTTTGATTTAAGATATTTTATGGTAAATTTATGAACTACGGTTTGATAAATACTTACATAAAATTTAATTATGAAAATATTTTCATATTGTGTTTAGATACAAAATCGTTAATCAACATATTATGTTAAACATGAAAACAATCATAAACTTTGTAAATATCATTTCATATGAGATTTCAACAACTAAACCAAGATGAATTTTAAAGCATTAAGTAATCAAAACAAAAACCGAACCCGTTGACCTATTTAAGCTTTTAGAAAATATATAGAAACCATAGTTATATAACGTTATGCCAAATGAAATATTTAGGTGAATTTTGAACTTCTTGGACATACTTGTGAACTATATTACGAAGGTTATCTCACACATCGAGATGAGTCTTCATAGCCCCTCTTTTACTTGTTTTGAACTTTTGGGGGGAAACATGTTATGTTGAACTTAACTTATCTTTAAACCATGTGATCTTAGCTTAAATGACCTTAGTTTTTGAACTTATCTATTGAACTTATCTTTTGAACATATCTATTGAACTTAACTATTGAACATTGCATTGATCACAACTTATTTATTGGTAGCAATAATGGATCCATTGGATTGACCAACCACCCAGGATGGGTTTTCCCTGTGGGGGAAAGCTCGCGGTGATTGTCCCTATTGGTCAAACATAACTATTTGATCAATTGTTTGTTCATTGACAATCTTTGTGCATTTGTGCTTGGTATTCACATGTGTTAACTTATTTATTATTAAACTATTTTATTATATTATTAAACCTATGAAACTCACCAACTATTCGTAGTTGACACTTGATTTTAAACATGTTTCATGTAAGGATGCCATTTAGCAATATTTATGAGCTTGAATTGAATTTGAAATTGATTATGTTTAGGGTTTTGAATTCCATTAATGTAATAGTTAGGGTTTGTACATTTAAGCAATGTAATGAATGTTTGAAGTAAATGAGGAATTGAATGCGAAGTTTGAATTATTTACAACTATATACCTTGTGCTATGAACAATCTACACTTCATGCCGCCCGATGTTTCCGCCATCGGTCGGGGTGTTACAACTACAACTGTGTGAACCCTCTGACTTTGTCTCAACAAATATTTTTCGGCTTCGAACCCAAAACTTCACATAAAAAGTCAATGAGGCAACCAATAGACTAGAAACCCTATCATTACTTGAAGAAATTGCTAAGGTGTTAATTGTACAATTAATTTTAATATTGGTTAATATGGATCATATATTTATTTTCAAAAATTTCAAATCAATGACACGTATAGAGCTTAAGGATTTTTCTATCTAAGATTGGGTTTTCACATGGTACAACCCTTCTATATACACATACACTCATTCAAAATTTATTAAAGAGATATATTTCAAATTTTCAATTTGGGATTGTCTATAAATATTCTATTTTATTTAGGTTGAGTATAGTTTTAAATAAACAAGATGTCCCAGGTGTAATATATATATATATACATATATTATAATTTGAGAACCTCTTATTAGTGTGAAAAACTATGAAAATCATGTAAACAAACGTTTTTTTTTTTGAATTTTTTTTACAGGTTGTAACATTATTTACCACATTTTTATAAAAAAAAATTAAAAATTCTCATTTTTATTATATATATATATATATATTTAAAAAATAATATAGTACGTAAAAGTTATGAATGTTTAAAAAAGGTGGGAGAATGATCATGACTAAATTATCATACAACAACTTTTTCCATTAAAATTTTGAATTTTCTCTCTGAAATTTTATATCATGATTTAATGGTTAATAATCAACTTTTAGGATAAAACTACATTTAGTTGAACATAACTCATATTTTAGAATGGTGTTTGATGAAACCTGAATCACGTGTTAATAAATTGGTTTTTGTGGAGAGACTAACTCGGGTGACCGATTCTTACACCTCGGTGAGATTTACATAACCATTAAGATCTTTCAGAGTGTTAAAGAGTCTGATTAAGATATCTAGCATTCCTTAGGTTTTCTGAGCAATGTATCATTAGGTTCGGTATCATTCAGCTGGATATTATGAATTTTATATACAATACCGAATTTATGAAATTATATGATAGTACATTTTTTTAATCTTTAATTTTTTAAGCAATTCTGAAACTACTCCTAAAACTTTTTTTTTTGATGGTGATGAGACGATGATCAATTGATGAACATGTGATTTTTTTAGGTCAAAGAAGTTATAATATACAAGACATTTGTTAGTAACCCCTAGCCTGGCTTCTAGTATGTATGTGCCTCCAAACAATAAACTGCAAAAATAACCACCAATCAAATTAAATGCCTAATAGCAAGAATAACAACAAATAAATAAAATAACGAAACACAAATAAATGAACTTCTTTCAATGCATAACAAAGATGTCAATATCATCACTGAAGAAGAAGATGATCAAACCAAATTGATATTTTGGCTTGTTTGAATGTTTTTGGAAAAATGTTGGTGAGCAGTTGCACGTATTTGATTTCGTTTTCTTTTATTTATTTGTTTGATGTATTTTATAACTTGAATGACCTGAAAAAACAAAAAACAAAATAAAATTTAAGCCTACAACAACAACCTTAATATTTTAAATAAAAAGTAAAATTTTAAAATAAATTATTTAGCCTGTAATGATTACTTATGTTCGCTATATCTTAAATAATTTAAATTTTTTTATAATACAGATCTGCATAGTTATTAAAAAGTTTCTTCAGTAGATCTATAGAGATAATGTATCGCTATTATAACTCATGTTTTTAGAGGATGTTTCGGTTTTTTCTTTGGCAATTTCCCTAACTAGTTAGTGCATGTGTAATCCAATCTTTTGACATAGCCGTCTTGGCGTCTTCTACTTAAGAACAACTTAATTATTTACTGCATATTGTTGCTAATCATTCATTTGAATTATATCTTGTTGTTATATGTAGGTTTTAATAAAAGAATCAAATTAAATATATAGTATTTGCAAGTAAACATTGGTAGTCTGATATCAATCGTTGAATCGTTGAATATTTATAGTTGTCTCTCGATGACGTTGACATTTTCTAATTATTAATTATGGTAATATGTCATTTCGAAAGGGAAATAAGACATATTATAGTACTACGGATTGGTGAAATTAATTTAAATTCAGAAAAAAATACGAGTTGTTGTCTGCTAATTGTAATTTAGTCCCAAAGAGGCTGGAACTCCAACGGATTATGTTACTAGTCAGTAGTCATGCTTCAAATACCCACGTCACAATGTCTTCACTGCCTTGTACATCACTCATACAAATAATTTTGTTAACCAAGTGCTGTTTCTACTTACTTTATATATATATATTACATAAATTGTTATGACACAAATCCCTAAATTTACAAGCCCACAACTTTAAATAAATTAATAATGAAACAATGGGTTACACTTACCACAAAACAAAAACCACTTGCTCAATGTCCCTTAAATTTGTTGGTTTGGCAATTTAATTCATATTTATATAAATATCTATCATTATTTTAAACTGGACAACTTTATACCTAAATGGCATATAGATTCTTTCTAACATTTCATATTAATGAATGAATAAATAAATATTCAAGCGATCGTCAAAAGTCGTGGTCAATATATTTTCTTGCTGTTTTTAGATAAAAGTGTGCATATATAGCTTGACTAAAATGCATGGTAATATATTGTGGTCTTCCATAAATAACAATGTTTTCAAAACCGTACGAGAGATTGAAATAGACGTCTTACTAGTTCACTAGTTGAATCGACCAAATGATTTTTAAAATATAATCGAATTTAATGAATCGGATGACATCACAAATACATAAAAAATATCAAAAAATTATAGAATTATAAATGTATTATAACACACATAATCAATATTCAAATAAATATAATCATGCTTAAAAAAATATAGAGTTTGGTTTTATGTTTTATCATATGGATGTTAGAAAAAAATGGTCCAACCATCGTGTCAGTTCACAGGTTCATATGATCCGAAGATAATCGGGTGGTTCAAATGAAAACGGTTTAAGGCCTAATCAAACGAGTTTTAGTGTCCTTTCTCAATCTGAGAAATTGATTCGATCCGATCATGAAAACATTAAGTATCCTATCAAGTTAATTAACTATGCCTGCAATTATTTTTTAGAAAAAAATCAATAAATAAGTCATTTGACTCATCAATAAAATCGAGACACCTTTTATATGTTACTTTTTTTTATATGTTACTATGTAACTATGTAAGCAATGCATTTTCATAATAAATCTTTACTTTTTAAATCCGTTCATGTATAACAGGTGATTAGTTTCTTAATTTTAAAGGCATTAACAACCTGAGCCGTTAGTGATACGCTCGAGTTTAGCTCGGTAAACTTTTGTCGAGAAATACTTTCATGCAGTTCGTCTAATTAATAAACGGATGGAAGAATGAGTTTTGTCCATTAACATTCATCAAATTGTGTTTATTTATAAAATTAATGTACGAATCCAAATGAAGAAGTACGATCAATAGAAATATTATTATAAAATTAAATTATTAAAAAACTAAAAATTGTATAAATAAGTGTAAAAACTTAAATTATCAGAAAGATGATGTTTTTATTTTTTTTTAAGTTTGAGTTATCAACGCTTAATTTTTTTATAATATTTTATTTTAAAGTATTTAAACTTAAATTTTTGTACAATAGCTCAAGAATCACCTAAAAATAACACAAAAAAAATTAAAATATATACAAATGCATTTTTCTTTCACAAACATTTACACACTTATTTATTTATTTATTTAGCTATTATACAAGGAGTTCATACACCCACAATATAATCAAACTACAGAAACATAAAAAGAAACCCTTTTAAAATTAAACATAATAAAAAAAACCCCAAATTAAGTTAATAACTTAGTACGCTGTCTACTTGACACGCATCTTTAGAAACCTATATTATGCATTTTTAGACATCACGATAAAGTGGGTTGGGACGTTGGGTCTACATCTTGATCGCAAGGCAACACAAAGTGGGTTCGCCATTTCGCACGATAACTTCAAAACCTCCGACAAGTCAACATCGTACCCATCACACCTCTCCAACTTAAACGCATGCAACAACGACGCAACCCAAAAGCTCACTGTTGTCATCCCGAGGCTCTTCCCCGGGCAACTTCGGCGACCTGACCCAAACGGAGCCAGCCTCAGGTCTGAACCCATCACCGACATGTCAGTTAACCCTTCGTTTTCGTTCAAGAACCTTTCTGGTCGAAACTCTAGAGGGTCAGTCCAGATTTGTGGGTCCCGAGCAATGGCCCACATGTTCACCATTGCAGTCGTCCCAGCCGGTACCCGATGCCCCTCAACTATGGTGTCTGTTATTGCTAGACGAGCCCAAGAGAGCAAAGGGCCCGGTGGGTGTAGCCTCAGAACTTCTTTCACAACCGCCGGTAGGTACACCAAATCAGTCATTGCATCTTCCGACACCTCACGTGACCTCCCCAGGACCCGGTCCAGCTCATCTTGAACCTTTAGCTGAACATCGACATGAAGCACCAACCGTGCTAAGATCCACTCTATCAGCACCGCTACCGTGTCGGTTCCTCTAAATATCATTTCCTGTACATAAAATTATTTAAAACATTAAAGTTAATATACACACACATATATACTAAGGGATAACTAACAAAATAACAAGTCAAAACTGTCACCATTAATTGACGGTCAAGTTTTGTAGCTTTATCATTACTCAAATATTAATCAAAAAGGTTTTCCTTGTATTTTGTCTTAGGATTATTTATTTATTATAATATTAGATAATTAAGCGCCTTATATGTATATACTCAAAATAAAATATTTTATTAAAAACTCTGGAAGATGCTTACCCATAGAACCGCGATCATGTCGGGTTCGGATAATTTATCCGAACCTTCAAGTGATAGCAAGACGTCGGTGAAGTCACCAATGAGTTGCGACGGTTGAGCCCGGTGTTCTTGGATGATCCGTTTCAGAAACCGGTTTACTTGAGGAACTAGTTTTGAGCACCTGGATCGAACTCCTTGGGGATCAAAATCCGCCAACCATGGAAGATGGTCGGACCAGTTTTGTACACCCAAAAGCTCATACCC
Organism: Mikania micrantha; assembly: GCA_009363875.1. NCBI lineage: Eukaryota > Viridiplantae > Streptophyta > Magnoliopsida > Asterales > Asteraceae > Mikania > Mikania micrantha. The sequence continues at coordinate 88,957,853 of CM018696.1, forward strand.
TTCATCCACAAGCTTCCTCAGCTCGACCGAATCAACATCATTCGAGTCAACCCTGTACTTCCTCCCAAACACGGACCACATCATGTTACTTAACGAAGCTCGCTTTAAAACATCACGAACACGTACGGACGACGTTGTTCTCATCTGTTCACGAAACATCTCCACCATCTGAGAACAAATCACCGTCCTCTGCGGTTCGGAAACCTTAATTTGCTTCGGACAGAAAAGATGGGTCGCTGAGATCCGTCTTAACGTCCGCCAGTAAACCCCGTATGGTGCGAACCCGATGGCTCGGTTAAACATCAAACTGTAAGCCGACTCTTTCACGGGCCGGTCCGCGAAAGTAGAACTGTTGAGAACATCCTTAGCCACCTCAGGACTGCAGGTGAGAATCATTCGGGTCTCGCCGAGGCTAAACGCCATGAGTCGGCGGGCCCCGTAGGAGTTTGCAGCTGCAGCGAGTTTCCGGTGAGCGAGACCGGACATGAGGTGCATGCTGCCGATGATAGGGTAGCCTCTAGGGCCTGGGATGGTGGATTTGAGCTTGGACCATGCAGGGCCACCGGGTCGAGCCCATTGAAACAGGCACTTGGCTAGAGCAAATATGGCTAGAAGGATGAAAATATTGATTGAAGTGCATTTAGACTTAGAAGCGAGTGCAAAGAGCCATAGAGTGTCGATGTGTGTCGTCATAAGCGTGTATGTGTGTTTTTTTTTTTGTTTTGATTATTTTTGTTGTTGTTTGATGAGGGAAAGTTGGTGCGGAATGAGAGGTATTTATAGGAAAACAAACACTGATAAGGAGCCGCCGACAAGCATCTGGTGAATCATTTTTAGATCGAGGGTCAAAAGACCAAGACACAATCTTACTTATTACTAGTCTACGTTCCTCCTACTCGTAAAATTATTATTTTTTGAGATGCAGCAACCAAACGTTACGTCGTGTCATATACATCACGCCAGCAAGTCTCAAAAGACCCTTCCTTAAGGGAGCGATAACCCATTTTACCGGGCGCCACCTTCGGAAGAGTTGCGCCTGTGCGCAGAAACCATCTTATTTTTCTGTAAAAACTGTGCCCCATCGTTTCGAAACCCGATATTAAACTAAAGATTCATTCCCTCACCTAATAAACATCAAAGTGCCTCAAGTGGGAGTCGAACCCTTAACCTTTACATGGAAGATATGTCTTATATTATTAAGACAAGTTATCTGGATTCATAAAATTATTTAACAGAACACAGATAGTCACACATACACTTTTAATATATTTTTTGTCTTTTATAATAAAATTTTGTTTCTCGCGGGTGTGATCTAAAACGTTTTCATTTAACAAAAAGAAACGTAGTGTTTCTAACCAAATAATTACTCCCCTTTTAACTTTTTTATGGATTTGAATTCAAAAAAGCTGATACAATCTTAGGGTTTTCTCAGCCGTCGGTTGCTTCTGAGGTGGGTCCAGTTGTATGTCCAGAACATCAAATTGAGAGGACGGTTAAAATCTAATTTATCCAGCAAATCTAGCTCAAGTGGTAAGGATCCTGCTTTTCAAATGGAAGGTCAGGGGTTCGATCCTCTCTGGGCACATTTAATGGATATCCAGGTGATTGAACGAATCTAGGCTTTATCCTGGGTTCGAACCTAATGGGGGGCGAGGGTTTACGGATTCAATCCGGTTCCCGCGCATCTGGGGGCACACTAACCCACACCGAAGATTGGAGTAATCCGATCTTGGCTATCACTCGCCAGAAAACTGAAGATAGCACGTTGGGTTAGTTTAACTGTCGTTCAAAAAAAAAAGTTAAAATCTAATTTAAAATGCTTGCTTTTCAAGCCATTCAATAATAAAAAAAATTAACTAAAAAAATCTTATTGTTTTAAAACATTTATGTAAATTTTAAAATCTCTTATTGTGAATTTAAACTAGTAAACATTTACTTTAACCAAGCAAAATATAGAAAAAATAAACATCCAAAACATGAACAGAAAATAAGAAATTTTTTATTCAGCTTTATCTGGATATTCTGTTTGATTAATTAAAACTTATCTGAATCCAAACCAAATATACCCTAATTCGGATAGACTCGGTCGGATGTTATTCAATCAAATTTGGGTCGGTAAGGATTGACAAAAAAAATTTATATATGTTCAACCATATATTTTGAAACATGTGATAATATATAAATCAAAAACTTTATTTAAATTATTGTATTTCACTACTAGAAAAGTGAAATAATTCATAGAAAATTTTCCTGCAAATTAGCAACAAACAAAAAGTATCACAATTTAGCGACGAATTTTCTACAAATAATTGTACATAAAATAACCCTAAATTTTCCTACACTTTTCCCACATAATAGACAAAAAAAAATGTTGCTATTTTGTAGCAAAGTATAAGCATCTTCTCATAATGTTTAGACCAATTTCCCTCAAAACAATACAAATATTTTGTATTTATGTTTTGTCGGAAAATTGTAGGAAAATATCTGTATTTCCGACAAATATCTCATCACTGTAATTTTTATTTTTTAATTAATTTACATAATTTATTAATTTAGGTAAATTATATAACTACAAAACAAAAAAAAAAGAAAATTTTTCGTCTTGTCATGTCGGAAAATTGTAGAAAAATATCTAAACTTCCTACGAATTTCCCACAAAACAAATTTTAATTTTTTTAATTCAACAAATTTTAGGAAGCTATCTAGATTTCATATAAATTTCCTACAAAAACACATAAAAAACTTTTAGTTAGTTTATTTTGTTTATTAATCTAAATACTACTTTGAAAATTTTTATCATTTGTAGAAAAATTGTAGGAAAATATCTATATTTCCAACAAATTTCCAACAATAACTTGTTATTAAGAGATTAAATTTTAGTAGTAAATATGTTTATTTCATAATTGTTTTTGAAGGTGAATTTTTTTGGATATTAAATTTTAGTTTTAAATAAGTTCTTTGTGTACTTAAAAGTTACACAAATGTACTTTGTACTTGTACTAAAAAGTTAAACAAATGTACTTTGTACTAACTTTATATCTCAATTTTCAAATAGAGGGCAACATATTTGAGACTAAGAATGAGTGAAGCTCGTATGACGTTGAAATTATTGTAAATGACTGAACAAAAAGTAAAATAACATGAACACCAACTTATCTTTGAATATATTTAGGCTCTCCTTCTATATTAGTTAGTGATAATATTAGGGTGTGATTTCTATGTGGCAAATTAGAGGTTAAATTACTAATATATGTGGACCACATTATGTACAGAATATTAATTTTTAATATTTTCAAGATAGACATAATTAGAGGTTAAATTACTACACATTGATGTGTAGTATTTTAATATTAGTCTCAAATTTAGGGTTGAGCGACCTTTGATGTGTTGCAAAACACATCTGTTTTTCTATTTGTTTTTAATTGTTTTTGTACAGTTTTATTCAGTTTTAAAGTCGATTTAAGCTGGTGCTTCACAATTCTGTATTGTGATGCTTGCAGGTCATAAACATATCATTTCAGTGCAAAAGATCAAGAAAACGAGCTCCCGGTTAGACGAAGACGGATCTGAGAATGAAGAAAGCAAAATCTGGATTTTTGAACCCTTCGCGTATCGCGAAGCCTATCTGAAACCCTGTCGCGATACGCGACAGGGGAAAATGACCAAATTGCCCTTCATTAATCATTGCGGTTTGACCCGACTAATTTGTCGGGTAGCGAGACCCATCGCGTAGCGTGAAGGGTTTGGGTGTAGCCGTCGCGGTACGCGACGCGGGGTAAAATTCAGAAAATCGAGTTTGATCAATTAAAAACGGATGGGAAGGTATTTTTAGGGCATCTTCGAAGAGGAGAGACGGCAGGGGCGACCAGGGAGGCGATTTGGAGATTTAGGAGGCTAAGGATTGAAGAATCAAGGCTTCGGATTGAAGATATCGGGTGTTCATCATTCGGTTTATTTGGTTCCTTTGTTTTTATTCGAATCCTATGATACTCATTTACTTTAAACAGATTATGGATTGTTTTCATATGATGTTTCTTGGCTAAACTTCTAGAACTACCTAGGTTAGATGATTGTACATGATTGATTTTGGTTTATCTTGGGATTGGAATATTATGATGTGATGGATTTATGATTTAAAGACTTGGTTTGGAATATTGGATGTGTATGTGTATCTTTGATTGTTAAATGATTGATATTATGTTCCTCATGTGTCTTGGCGATTGTCTGTACCGAAATAGGTGCATGCTAGAATCAATTACTGTGTGTCTTTGATTATTGGATGAATTATTGTGATCAGGTAATTCATAGGAGTGTTTTATTATGATTTAGATGATTAAGATGTGTAACCAACTTTAATATCTGTGAGGTGAGAAGTTGTCGATAAGTCTTGGTTGTTAGCCTGTTAGACTAGAGGCTTCGTGAGAAGATCAGTCTAATTTGTCTATAAAACTTTGTTTATTGAGTTCAATAGGAAAATCCAAGTTATCCCTAGCATTTAAGTGAACTGTGACTTTCGCGCTGTGAGGCAGATTGTTTAACAGTTATTTCTCAGGTGTTTTGAGATTATCGTATTGTGAGGTAGATAATCTAGCGGATACTTCATAAGTAGTTGGATGACTTGTGAAAGGAATCCATTTAACCGGTGGTTTAACGGCTTTTAGGACCCTTAGTTGACTATCCTTGAGAAGGGTCGAGGGTGGTCTAGGTTTCCTTTGAGTTTAGTATTTAAAGATCCCGGTATCACATTAGTTCCATCCCCGAGAGAACCTTGTCAAGCATGTATATGATTCAAGCCTAGGTAGTGCTTCTTTCCTTCTCTGATTTAGTCTTTGTTCGCTCATTTATTTTTATTACTAAGTGCTTTTTAAGTATTTTAGTTGTTAGTAAAACCCCCTTTTTCCTCATTAATATTTTGTTTAACTAAATTTTGTATAGATAAGTCTTTGAGTCTAGTTAGTACAGTCTATAGAAGTCTGTGGGTTCGATATCCGGACTTACTTTTGTCTTGCTACATACGATAGGTACACTTGCCTGTCGGTAGCTTAGGTTTTAGAGAGTCTAGATTTATTACTTTGTGTCTAGTTTTAGAGTCGGTTTTTAGTTAGTTTATTAGCTAAGTTCCGTCGACATCAACCTTCATTTTTATTTGTCATATGTTTTACTTTTATAAGGGTGTATGTAACCGTTATTTTAAATTCGGGTTGTAGTTCAATTTCTTGATGTTTTGGTTAATAGCAAAGATTATTATTGACTTCCTTTTAGGGGTGTTCACTTTCGGATATCCGATCGGATATTCAAAAATTTCGGATAGTGATTTTCAATATCCGAATCCGAAATTCGAATATCCGAAAACAAAAAAATATAAAATTTAAAAAAATATATTTTGGATATCCAAATATTATCAGGATATCCGAAAAATATTCGAAAAATATCTGGATATACAAAAAAAGCATCTGAATATCCGAAAAACACATCCGAACTATCCGAAAATTTTAAAAATAGGTATCCGAATCCGAAGTTTCGGATTCGGATACTGATTTTTTTGAACACCCATGCTTTCTATACGACGCCGTGGGGTGTTATGATAAAGTGAAGACCGTTATGTAATGTTTTTTATATCCACATTTTAATTTTGATATTTTGACGAAATTGTAAATGTAACACGTAGTGAAAACTAAGGTGGTGCATAAAGTGGGCTAATCAGGTTAAACCGAAAATATAATCGAGCCGAACCTTTACAACATGGATAATCATTATATGGGTCAGTTAACAGTCCTAATGTTTGCAAGAAAGACATAACTAGGGATTAAATTATCACACAATGATATGTAGTATTTTAATATTAGTCACAAGTTTGCGATTGAGCGGCCTTCATTTTTATGCGTTTGAAATCTTTTGTAATTGTTGAAACATTGTTATGTATTAAAGTTTGTTTGTGGATTTTTTTAAAATGTTTCTTAAATTTTTTTGTAAAAAATATTAGCTTTTAAATTTAAATTATATTTTTTTAAATTTAAAGTTATCAGAATTTTATCAGAAAATATAAAAGTAGTTGTAGGAAGTTTGTTGGCAGATTTTGTGACAATCCGACTTTTCGGGTTAACTACGTTAACTGAAAATCCACAGAAATTACACGAAATCAAATAATATCAAATCTAAGGGATCGGAATTAAACAAAATAAATCCTAAAACATTTAAGTTATAAAGTTTTAACTTGTAAAGGATTAAATTATCAATTTTGACTTTTATAAGTCAAATTTCGGCCAAAGGGATCAATTGAAACCGAAATTCGAGTTAATCATCTGTAATTAAACGTATTAAACATTCACTTAACTCACACTAATGATATTAGTCGGTTATCAGAAGTTAATTAACCATAATTGTCGAATTTAATCGATTAAGTTGTCCATAATGTCAAAACCGTAGCTATTCAATAGCAAAATCACACAATTTGATTTCACATATCACAATTGAGCTCTCAGAACAGCAAATCGGCATCATTAGGCTCTGCTGGATTCAAGAATTCGATCACAGGAGTCGTGGATAGAGGAATTGAATCGTGGGTCAGCCGAACTTGAGTTGAAAGTGGAAATACTCAAATTCGAAGTCAAATCGGGTAAGAATCGATCCCTACACTACCTAAACATGCCGATTAAGAGTTATCCTAAATCAATTTCGACTGGTAACATCGAATTATATGATTTCGGATTCTAGGGCTCCTAAAGAAAACCGTTTTGGGGGTTTTTAATTAATCGAATTCAAAACTCAAATCCAACATCACAGAGAGTTTCGAAACTCCCTGTTGACTGAAAACAATATATCAATTTCGGAATATAACAACAAATCTAATGATTTCGATTTCTAGGGTTTGTTATAAAAAACGAATTGGGGGTTTTCATGAAAAGGAGTTTGAGAATCAAATTAAATGGTTCCTTAACTTTCAGAAGGTTCCGACTAAGGTTAAAGTTGTATCAATTTTATATAACAACATCGAATTGCTTGATATTGGGTTTAGGGTTCTTGAGTTAAAAACGCTTTGGGGATTCCTATTCAAATGTTTATAAAAACCAAATTAACCTCTATAGATAGTTTCGAAAATCCCTACTAAATGAAAACCCTATGATTTCGTGGACTCACATTAACGAATTGAACGAATTTGAGTTGGGGCTTGAGAACTCGAGTTCGAACATGTTGAGACCCGATTAGTTGGGTTATAGTGTTTAATTTTTGAATTAAAACCACACCTAGAATCGGTTGGATTCTAGGAACAAAACCCCTAAGGTTGAGGGTTCGATCAGGTTTGAATTGAGGCCCAATTTGGTTGTAGTTTGAGTCGGCTGAGGTTAACAAAGGGAATCCAGCTTGTTGATGCTTAAAACCAATTCAAAATCAAACTGTTAACAAAAGTTGAGACAGTTGAGTTGGTAGGGTGTGTGTGATATGGGTGAGGGGTCGCGGGTTCGAATCCGGCTTCAACTGGTTTTGTGTTTTAAAATGATTTTTAGTGTTTTATCATATCTCACTCATTTTAACTCCGTTTTGATTCGTTCAAGTTGCGTTGGAACCATAACGAGATCCCGAATCAAATAAGATAATAAAATTCACATTTTAACCCGAAAACGAAATCGCGTACAATTACGCTTATTTAAATAAAATCGTATACGGACTATATGATTTTATTAAACGACTTTAAAGTCACGCGTATTTACTTGTGCACGTTTCTAACAATCTAACATACGTGTGTTGACACGTATGTGATTTCAAGCACAAAACGACATCCCGAATAACACTAAGTTATTGTTAAAACACGGGTTCTTCGTAGAGGATTTTCTACGCGAATTCACGTGTGTTGATCATTCTGTTTATTATCAAAGGTGCGTACACAGCCCCTTTTCTACTTTTACTGTTTTGGGGGAGAAAACATGCACAAACAAACACTTTTAGACACATATCACTTGCATGAGTTAGTTGTTTACTATAAGTGCAAACATAGCATTACAAAGCCTAACATTATCGAACCGTTTAGTTTGCCGTAGTGCAAAGCGTGGTAGTTGAAGATAGATCTATTGGGTTTGACAAACCTCACTTGGTAGATGGGATCTACGCAAGTGTTTAACTGACCAAACGCACATTACTATTGTTTATGCTAGACAATAGGGAAAAGGCTATCAAACATTACAACAGTCAGCTTCGGTGTCGACCACTTATATAAATAATACAATGACTAGCTATCATGACTATGCAATGTGTGATTGTGTTATCTGCAAACATTATATTCAAACTGTTGTTTCAAACATTTGTGAACACTTAAACCTGTGTAATGCACCAACCTTTGTGTTGACTATACTTGCATGTTTTCTTAGGACGCTAAGGTACACAAGCAAGCGAGCATGGACTAGGAGATCGAGTCGCATGCATACCTTAAATTTCTGTTGATTTGGATTTAAACATTTGAGACATTGATTTGTAATTTACAGTTTTCAAACCTTTATGTTTGATTGGTTTTAAAAACGCTTCCGCAACGTTAGAACTTTGATATTACAGTTTTAGACCAAAGTATGTTTTGAAAATCATATAGAGGTCTTCGTTATGTCTAATGATCTGAGATCCTGGTTTGTCACGTCCCAAACGGTATGATTCCGTTAGTTGAAAATTGGGGGTGTGACAGATTTAACATTTAAAATTACATGAAAATTAAACTTCATAAGAAATTTGTTGGTATATTTAACATTTAAAACAATATGAAAATTTAAGTTTGTAGGAAATTTGTCAGTATATTCAACATCAAAAATAAAATAAATGTACTTTTGTAAGAAAGTTGTAGTTATATATTAAAATGAAAATTAAATCTCATAGGAAAATTGTCGATATATTAAATATTTGAAATTAAATAAAATTAACTTTTGAAGGAAAGTTGTTGAAATATATTTAGGGGTGTTCATCGAATCGAATTTCGAATAACTCGAATATTTCGAATCGAATGATTTCGAATTTTGAATTTTTTATGAGCATTCGAATTCGATTCGAAATTATTCGAAAAATCCAATTCGAATTCGAAATTCGAAATTGTTTTCAAATTCGAAATTCGATTCTATTCGAATTCGATCCGAATTCGATTAGTTTGATTTGTATTTAATTTAAAAATTGTTTATACTTGCTATCTTTATGTATTCAAAATATCAAATAATTAAAACCTTAAATATTCAAATATCAAATACCAACATCTAAGTTGTAATATTAGAAATATCATTTAAACTAATAAAATGATAAAAATTAAATATATAATGCTAATGATAACATATAAAAAACATAAAGTAACAAATAATCAAAATATTAGAAATTAACAACCAAAATGATCAATTTTTCGAGTTTTACAATTGATGTTTTTGTTGTGAATGTTTAGGTTTACTGTATTTAAAAGTGTTAAAATTATGAGTATTTTATAATTAAATTGACATTTATGTAAAATATGCTTTCAGTTTTTATAAGCTAAACCACTCAACTAAAAAGCATAATTTTTAAATATAGTAACTACTTGTATATATAAAATAAAAATATATAAATAATTTAAATTCGAATTTCGAATTTCGAATCGAATCGAATTAAAAATATGAAATTCGAAATTCGATATTATACTACGAATCGAATCGAATTCGAATGTGAAAATTCGAATCGAATTTCGAATTGCTGTTTTTCGAATTGAAATCGAATCGAATTTCGATTATTTCGAGTCATATTCGAAAACTGAACACCCCTAAATATATTAAAATTAAAATAAAACTGAACATAAATTTTTGATGGTAATGTTGGTAAATTGAAAACAATAAAACCAGTAAATCATGTTTATAGAAATAATGTAATGAGAAGTTTGTCTTTATTTTGTAGGAAATTTATAGGAGTAATTGTAGGTATAACGTCGGAAAATATTTTCCTACATGGTTTTTTTCCTACAAATTGCTTTTGTATGAAATTTGTCTCTAATGTAAATAAAATTCCTACGAATATCTTCGTTGGAAAGTTAATATTTTTTTGGCAGTGATTTTTTTATAATTCATGATCGATTAGCATCCTATTTTACTTCGAATTATGTCTTCACGTACGCTAATTGCTCTTAAGCACTCAAGTTAATTTTTAAAAATCATAATTGTACCCCTTATTTTAAGGATCAAAAAATTTTATGAAAAATTTAACATAAGTTATTATAAATGCGGTAATCTGCAACAATATTAACATCAAAGATGCTCTTGTGTTTCTAAATATAAAAAAATAAAATATATCAATTTAAATAATTACAAAGGTTGCTTTTTTTTAGTTATGCAAAATTTCAATCATATATTGTTTAAGACAATTGCTCATAATTTATTATATTCGATGAGTCAAGTTGACTTCAATAACCTGGATGCCTAATTTTATTTATTATATAGGTTACCTAACAACTGTTAAGAAATTTATATGTAACTATTACAAATTTAAATTACGTATTAGCATATTTGTTGAATCATAAATAAGCATCCACGTATGAAATTTTTACCTTATACTTCCAGTCATGCAGTTGGTTGAAAATTGAATTTAAAAAGCCAAAACAAATTGCGTCTATTCTGGTTGTTTATGGCATATATGCGTTTTGATTAACTATATAAGTTTTAGGGGCTGATTATTAGATCTGAATCATTAAGTGCTGAATGGTTAAAATGTCTGAATGGTTAAGAGGGTATGAACCATTAAGTGCTAAACTGAATGGTTAAGTGCTGAACTAAATCATTAAGTACCGAATGATATGTATTTTTCATTCAGCATGGTATTGGTGCTGAATGGTTAAGTTCTGAACTGAATCATTAAGAGTTAATTTAATTTAAACCAAACGTGTTGAATGGTTAAGTGCTGAATGGTTTCATTAAGAGGTAAACAAACAACCTCTTACTATTTCAAGAAGAAATATGTAAATTTTAGGGGCAATTTGGTAGGATTTAATGAGTTTGAATGTGGTAATATCTGAATCGAATTAATTCAAACAATTTATTTTAAACATCTGAACGAAAAGAAATGTTTAAATGAGCATCTGAATAGTTCAGATCTGGGTATATGTTTGAATAGATCTGAATGAAAAGAGATGGCTACTCTCACCGCTCCAATCCTCTTTGACGACCTCCTCTCCTCTCTGACAACATCTCTTCTCTGCACAGTCGTTTAGATGTTTAATCAAACAGTCTTAACAGATTTAACACTTACTAGTTTAGAGTCTCTTAATCATTATCACTTAATGGTTCAAATGTTACCGTCGGTCCTTAGTTTTCTCAAAGGGAAACGTACGTCGTTTGACCATCTTAAGTTGCACGTACAATACTCATCAAATATATCAATTAATTAAGTGCTTCATAAGTCTTATTTTCACCCCTCGAATCAATCATTTTATGAGATGTTCCAACGTAATAAAATATTCCTATAAGTGTTTTTATAATGAAGTGACATCAATGAAATATTTACAAATCTTACTATTTAGTTAAATAATAGTTTCTATTTATGAAATAATAGACCAAAGATCTTCTAGCCTAATAACACCCTTTTGATTTTTCTATGTGAGGTCTTGAGTTCGAATCCGAGCCACAGTGGCGTACCCACTCAGAAGTCCAGGGGGCAGCCGCCCACCTTAAAAATTTTATTTTAGAAGTATATATATGTTAAAATCTTAATCGTCCCCGTAAAATTTTGCAATCGTCCCCATTAAACTTTTAATTTCTAAGTGTTAATTAATAAAATTAAGTTGAAAAGAGCCCAACTAATAATTTAAACACAATTTAAAATCAAGCTCAGTATTGATTATAATAAGTCAAACCACCATTAGTCCATTTTAAACAATTCTATAATTAATTTTAATAACTTATTAACATAATACTTGAAATAATATTTGCCTAATCGGATTGCTAATGAGAATTTAAGCGATAGTTGTATTTGTTTTGTATATAAAGAGTTAATTTTTTTTCTGAACTATTTTTTCTCATGCCTAACCCTCATTTTCGTGACTTGTAAACAAGGTATACTACTCGACCACCGTGAGAATACACGACGACGCCCAATGCGCAGGAACCCTGTAAAATGGGTAAACATTCGCCTCCCATCAGAATTGAACCTACGATAAACCCAAGCTGACCCTTCAGTTGGTGTCCTTCAATTTGGTCCCAGATGGATTTGAATCCTCGGCCTCTACTATAGAAGGTGAGAGTCCTAACCATTGGGCTGAGTTTTCAGAACACAGAAAGAGTTACTTAGAAAAGTCTTCCTATATGTTGTTTTGAATATATATAAAAAAATAAACCTCGTACCAGATACATTGTATTTTCATTATGTCTTTATATATGAAATTTAGTTTAATTGTATTTTTAACATGAGCTGACCTGTGACACCCCTTGTCACTTCCATGTCCTCTCTGGACATTTTACACCAAAATTAATAATTTACGTTTAGCTTCCAGTTAAAAACAACTTTTGTGTTTTACACACCATCAAACATACTATTTACCAACACTTGTGAAAACAAGTTTAAGTATGTTTACAAACTTCACAAAACATTTATTACACAAAAGCTTTACACAAGTTCGATTATTTAAGGATTGAATCACCATACGAGCCTTCATGTTCGATTCCCGATCACCATCACCGATCACCCTACTCCTTTGTGCCTGTAAGCACCATATTTAAATTCACCATTAGTTCGTTAGAACTAAGTAAGATTACCTCACTAATTCACCCAGTGTATTCCATAATACCATATGGATACACTAATGAGGTTTCAAATAAAATTTGACAACAACGGCCAACCACATACAAAACGATTTACTAACGGTTCGTTTTCAACCAAGACCTCATTATATACCACATTCATGCACAATCATTATAATTTAATATAACACATATATAAACACACGAAACTTCACTTGTGCATCATATTTCACAAAAATCACAATTTACAATTTGACACTTGAATTTCAAATGTCTATCCTATTATAGGACATTCATTGTTCACACACCCTGTGAATCAATTACATTGGAATTGCAAGTCTTATGTTCACACACCTTGTGAATCAAAACATGCACATTACCAATCCACCACTTGTTCACACACCTTGTGAATCAATTACATTGGAATAGCAAGTCTTATGTTAACACACCTTGTGAATCATAACATGCATATTACCAATCCACTGTTTGTTCACACACCTTGTGAATCAATTACATTGGAATAACAAGTCTTATGTTCACACACCTTGTGAATCATAACATGCATATTACCAATCCACCGTTTGTTCACACACCTTGTGAATCAATTACATTGGAATTGCAAGTATTATCTTCACACACCTTGTGAATCAAAACATGCACATTACCAATTTAACATCTACACCTTCGTAGATCACCACATGTTCACACACCTTGTGAATCATGCAACAACAATGACCACAATCATTTATATTCATATCAACCAAGTCAACGAATCATATATATATGCTAAATGCACAATTACTTGTAGTATGAACTCACCCAGTCCTTTAACTACAAGTTCAATCAATTAGGTAACTTACCTTAATTTGAAGAGTTATCAAAAACCTCCAACTCTTTTCCAGGCCTTTTGGAACTAGATTCACCTCCTCTTCCAATTATATTCACACATAACAGGATTCAACAACATGAACACACCACTTGTGGTAATTCATTTGACCTGTTTCATTCTTTATTTTCATTCAAAACCTCATTGAGGCTTTTATCAATAACCCATGTGTAGAAATTAATCTACACTTATTAATCATATTTAAATTATCACAGACTCATATTTCAACGTTTAATCAACCTTGGAATTGGGGTTACCCTTCCAAAGGATGATCTAAAACCACCATAAACATGATTTAATCATATCACTAGTTATCATACTCAATAATATGAGTTTCTTGACAACCGGGCATTATAACGGATTAAAATCAAAATTTCACCATTAAAACATCTAGTTTCTCGTTTCTACTTATCCCCAATCAATATATAATGCTCAAGACTCAATTTAATCCGTATATTATCAAAATAAATAGGATAAAGCGAATCGTTACCCTTCAAACGGATTTCTAATTGAAATACAACGATCTGGACGTGTAGAAACGATCCACGGCTCAACCCGAACGTCTGGATAGCTTCAAAATTGATGTTGGGAGCCTAAAATTCGTACATGTGTGTGTTTATGGTGAAAATGATCGAGAAATAGAGATAGATATGTGTTTGTGAGTGAAATCCTTTGAAGATAAGCTTTCTGCCGCCGCCACAGACGCCAGGCGCATCGCCCCGCGTGGAGGTGTGGTCTCAGGCGTATCGCGCGGGACGAGTGACTCCCAGATATTTTCCCCTTTCCGCGCGCATCGCCTAGGGTCGGCGTGTGGCTCGGGGCGTACCGCCCCAGGCCATTTTCATCCATTTTTCGATTCTATCTTCGTTTCGCGATTCCGGAAATCCAGAACTCCGTTTCGCGCACGGTTTTCACCCACGTTCACCATTTCTCACATATTTTCAATTTGTAATAATCACAATCATTTTATTAATGATTATTTCAAACGTATGTATTTTACTTAAAAAAAATGGGTCGTTACATGACCCGACCGGATCTGACCCAACCTAACTTGAACACAAACGACCTTGAAAAAAATTCCGCCCCCCATGAAAAAAATTCTTGGATCCGCCACTGCCGGGCCGAAACATATTTGCCAAGACAATGTTAGGGGGTTAACCTAGTTTTGAGTTCCTCCTGGGTGGGCTCGGGCGTACGCCCCAGAGCGTCGAATCCGAGGGAACGGTTGCAATCTCGTCTTGGGTGTTGATCACGTGGTGATAGTTGGTGTTCTTTAAGTGTTAATTGCATGATTTTATAGGTTCTTGATCTGAAACACGTTTACTTTGAGTGTGATTATGATTTTCAGGTGTTAAGAGACTAAGGATGCGTGCAAGAGCCGACTGGGTGAGCAGAAGAGAAGTCGGGGGGCTGAAATTGCAATTAAATGAAGCTCGGCAAGTCAAAACTTCGAGGAGGCATATTTCTGGTTAGGAGATGAGTTACGGGGCCCATAATATTAAAATTGAGTTTCTCGACGACAAGAAGCTGCTGGTGAAGTTAGACTGGACGTATCATACGCCCAAGTCAGCGCCAGATTCCAGCATTGGCAGAAAGTTCTGGGCTTAAGGTATTGTTTTGGGCGTATGATACGCCCAGGCCCGGCGTATCATACGCCGACGGCCGGAAAAATGAGATTTTTGCCTTATCTTGATCCTATTTAAGCCCCAATCTTAGGGTTTCGTTGGAGGCCGTTTTGGGACGATTTCTTGGCGAAAAAGTGAGGATTTTGAGCCTTACAACTCCTCCAAATCAATCTATGGTCATTTAGAGTGTGTATAGTGTTAAAAATATAATAATTTGGAGCTAAGATATTTTAAACATTATTTTAGGGCAATTTCTATTAGTATTATTATTATTTTAATTTGTGCTTTGTTTTAAGATAATTAAAAATTTTAATTTTATATCAATTAAATATAAAATGATTAATTATGTGTAATGTATGAGATTGAAAATACTGTATTTTATTTTTTAAATAATATATGTTTATTTACGTTTGTAAACAAATTCAATTTCTTAACCAATTAAAACATACAAGAATTTTTGATCAGTTGATGTTCATTAACATTAACCATTCGCAAAGTAGCTCAATGTTGAACGAACAAATACGAACAAGAGTTCGATTGTATTTGTTCAGTACTTCATTTACATACATGAACCGTTTACTCAGTTAATTTTTCATGTAATCATCTATATCAAGAGTGCGCCAACAATGAGTTAATGTCTAGGGGTGTTCATCGAATCGAATTTCGAATAACTCGAATATTTCGAATCGAATGATTTCGAATTTTGAATTTTTTAAGAGGATTCGAATTCGATTCGTATTCGTATTCAAAATTCGAATTCGAATCGAATTCGATTTGAATTCGAATTGGTTTGATTTAAATTTAATTAAAAAAATGTTTTATACTTGTTACACATGTTTATGCATTCAAAATATCAAATACACTATAGGTATGTAAATATTAAATAACTAACATTTAAGTTGTAATATTAGTGATAACATTCAAACTAATAAAATCATAGGTATATGATAATTTTATAGTAACTACTTGTATATATATAATAAAAATATATATATAAATAATTAAATTTGAATTTCGATTCGAATACGAATATTCGAATCGAATTCGACTTGGTGATTTTCGAATAAAAATCGAATCGAATTTCGATTTTTTCGAATCTGATTCGAAAACTGAACACCCTTAGTTAATGATGTATAAGTACCGGAAGTGCTTGCATTAATTCATGGGTCTCATTGGTGGAAGTGAAAGTCATTTTCCTACAAGTCATGCAATGATGGGACGAAAATAATGATCTAGTAACGAACCTCAAACACCCGTAACCCGCATGAGGCTAGCTTAATAGACTACTTGTGACACACGATATGTAAGTTACGTGGAACGAACATAGACGTAGTAATCTACCTTGTTTGGTTCAAGTTGTGGTGCACCCACCAACAGGGACGGAGGATAGAAGGGGCCCGGGGTCCCCCCTCCCCCCGTTTTTCGCTCAAAAGGGTCAATATAATAGTATTTCGTTGGAAAATCCTTTAGTTCCCCTCCTTTTCTTCCTAAAAATCCTTCGCCCCCTCCGTTTTCATCCTAAAAATGCTCCGGCCCCCTCCGTTTTCTTCTTAAAAATCCTTCAACCTCCTCCAAGCTTTTTTTAAGCTCCGTCATTGCCCACCAAGACCATAAAAGGGAAACGTGAGTGTAGTGGACACACCATAAATCTTGATTGCGTTTTGATACGTGTTTAGATTCTAATTAGTGAAAAAATTCCAAAGCTGTTGGGGTTGTTCATTTGTCTTTAGTTCCCATCAAAATCCAATGATGTGTCACTATTTATATTCTATAATGACATAAAATGATGCTGATTTTTTAATTTATTTATTTTTATTTTTTAGACAATTTACGCTTGTAAGTATAAGGTGTGGTTATCGTATGATTTATATTATTCTTAAATCTTAATATAATCAATTTAATCGTAGGTAATCGTTATATATTGACTGATTACTTGATTAATTATCAAAATACGAAGTAGTTATGATTAAATAATATTTTTGTTTGAGTAATATAATACGTCAAACGGATTTGTTACATATTTTTTTCTTAATGAAGTCAGAAAAAGAAATAATTAAGTATTTGTGCTTAATAATGGAATAATGACTTCTCTCGTTAAGGTGTATATATTGTTGTCAAGGCGTGATAAAAAAAAATATGTTAAATTCAAGGATGTTAAATAAACATGAATGATTATATCGTGACGAATGCAAAAAGTCAAACAATAAATTATAGATATATAAAACATTAGCGGATATACCTCTATGGCTGAAAATCTAATATTGAAATTATCGTATCAAAATTTAACGACTTAAAAACTGTTTCTATTAAACCTTATTTATATGTTAAATCTATGACAGTTGTTTTTATTTACTAATAACCAAGAACAGCGCCGGTCTAATGTAACAAGTAGAGGTGAACAAAAAAACCGATTTAGGTTTTCAAACCGGTTTCCAAACCGGTCCAGTCATAATCTCAAACCGGTCCAAACCACCGGTTTGTAATAGGTTTGACATCCTCATCACCCAAACCGGTTTCAACCCTTTCAAACTGGTTTCAAACCCTCCAAACCGGTTTCAAACTGGTTATATAGGTTTGACATCCCTCATCTCCTAAACCGGTTTCCAAACCGAACCAGTTTTCACCCAAACCGGTTTTGACCATCCGTTGACCAAACTGATTTGAGCACCTCTAGTGACAAGCAATCAAATCATAGGCTTAAGACCCTTAAATATAGGGCCTTTCAATTTTTTAAATAAAGTTTCTATGTAGTGTGTTTTTTTGACCCGTGACTTTTTTTAGCATAAAGAGATTTAACAAAACTCACATAATAGTATTTTAATATTCAATTGAAAAAGACTCCTTCAAAAAATTAATTATGAATATTTTACTAAAGAATTTGCATTTATAAAAATTATAAAAATAATTTAATCTAAATTTTTTATACATGTAAACATATACAAAATTTCTTTTTCTTTTTTAACTTCATTAGATATAAACTTTTAGTTTACTATTGTCGGTCTCAAGCCCGGATAAAAGGATAATGGTTTTTAACACGACTATTAGTGAATGCTCCGACTTTTATTACGCTTAGGGACTCCAAAGCTGGCCCTAACCAAGAACGTAACGCCACACGCTTGCATGTGTTTTTATTGTTAATGTTTTTAACTCAATTTGAATCTGTAAAATACTTGAGCCGGCCCTAACCAAGAAGGTAACACCACACGCTTGCATGTATGCTAAACATCTGATAAACTGAGTAAGATCTAGTTTGATTGCAGATCATATGTCTTAACCTTGCAAAAACATTTCAGATTCATCATTTGTTATTTCAATAATTTATAACATTTACTCATCACCCAATTTATTTTACTTTATCCTTAAACTTAAATTAAACTTTGTTGTAATCTTTAGCTTTGAACATGTAGGTGCTTATGATACACACATCAACAATTCACAATTTATCTTGGTTCATATGCATGTGAACCAAGGGCGGCCCGGGAGGAGCAAACCCGACCCCGGTCCCGGGCCCATTTTTTAGGAGGGCACAAAATTTTTTATATATACGTATATATACAGATTCATTCAAATGAGAATTAATAAGTCGAATCGAACAAAAAAGAAACATTTATAAACACATTATTTAATGGTCTTAAAGTATATTAAGTTACTTTCATGCCCTTTAAACTAAATATGTCAATTGGTTCGGTTAACAGTTTATTCAGTCTGCTTTAATCGGTTTTCAATTTTTTCCCCTATCAAAAAACCGAACCGAATTCGAGAAGTGATTTGGTTATAATTTCGGTTAAAACCAAATAAACAGATTGAAAGCCAAATAAACCGCTTAAAAGTCAAATAAACCGATCCAAATAAACCGAATTCAATTGAATAAACCGATTAAAACCAAATAAACCAATTAAAAATCGAATAAACCGATCTGAATAAACCGAATTCAATCTTATATATTATTAATAAGATAATAAATTTAAATTTGAATTCGATAAAATCGGTTAACCAAACGAATCAAATTTATAAAAAAATTGGAATCAAAAACCGAAATTCGGATATGGTTAGGTAACAAACCGAAAACCGAATTCGGAATTTTGATATAACTAGAACCAAAATGAAAACCAAATTCAGAATTCGGTTCGATTTTTTCAGTTACGAATACGTTTCGGTTTTCGGTATTAAACGGTTTTTTTGGTTTTTTGAGCACCTCTACTTTAATATTTGAATTCTTTAGGAGGGCTTTTTATTCCGGTTCGTCCTGGGCACGCCAAATCTCAGTGCCGCCCTTGATGTGAACCAATCATAAACATTCTTAAACATCCTCTTAGTTATGCTTGCTAATGGCTCATATTTAATATTAAGTTATAATCAAATCATAAGACTCTTTCATGTTTCGTGTCATAACACTATACGCATGACTTGTGTTAGTACTTTTTCATGTTGATTGTCACAATCATTGAAAGATTGACATGTGTAAAGACTGTTTCGTATTACATGTTCCTTCTACTATGTTAGAGACATAGGTAATCACTATTCTATTTTACATATCACCTTACAAGGTTGGTATATGTGTATGGACTCTTTAGTTAGCATACTTGACCATTGCAAGACCTATTATGCTCATTTAAGCCAAAGACAACCACTTACTTGTACTAGTCTTCTTTCATTCATTGTTCGTCTTTTTGAAACATATTTTCTTTAATCAACTGTAAAACATTACTTATTTTCATTAAGCTTATTTTTTAAATTCATTCATTGTTTGTTTTTTTGAAACATATCTTCGTTAAGCAACTGTAAACTTAACATTACTTATTTTCATTAAACTTATTCTTGAAATTCATTCATTGTTAATGGAAGATTATTTAACTTTGTTCCTGTAAATCTTTTTTGCTTTACATAAATATAATCAATGATTGTAACAAACAGTAATTAGGCATACAAAATATCAATTTCATCATGACTTTATCACACGTGACCCTTTTAAACAATTCAATGATCAAGTCTTAGCCTTATTCAATAGTTGCATTATTATATTATGGAAACATGCACAACATCATAATACTCAGCAAAATCACATTAGTCAAACATAAACAGATACATCATAAATCGCCTATGCCTTTTTTAAGTCAATTAGTAAATAGTACACAAAACAACTATCATTTAGATACACAAGCTTATCAAATATTGCAAGACTTCATGCAAGTATACTTTGAAAAGTATTGTCATGTAAAAATATAAAAACATGCACATCGATCAACTCAAAATTTTAAAAAATTAATGAGCGTCTAAAACTGACATTGATGTGGAGCTTGCACAGACTCAATTAATGCTTTGGAAACTCAATGCTTAAGGACTTCGCCCTTAAACACAATAAAATTTTTGAATATTAAAATCATAATGAATTTAAACAAGCATGCACTTCGTAGTTACGTACTGACTTGTTTGAAGTTGAATATGATTACTGTTTATAAGTTAATTCAAGTATATGAAAATACTAACACACTTCTCATTAGCTCCTTTAATTTCTTGTTCCTCGTGTAGAGTTTTGAAGTTATTAAAACTGAAATGAATAACTTCAAAGTATGGTCGATGTTGTTAGGAGTAATAATGAATTTTTAGAGTTGAATGTAACATGCGGGATGTTATTTATACTTTGATTCATATCACCTATTAACATGTCATATTTTTAAACCTTGTTTGTCTATTAATAATTAATACTTGTTTTGATGTTACATGTATGAATTAACTTTTGATAAATGGATTATATCATTAATAGAATGATTGATTAGATTTCTCTTGAACGTGCGAGTATAGTGATGTACAATTGATGTACAAGTTACCGTAGATTTACAACTCCAGTGTTACAAAATAGAATATAAATATATAAATATCAAGTCATATAACTAATTTACCCTTAAAATCGTAACAATTAAACTCTGAATGATTTAAACCTATAACGATTTGATCTAAGTGTACATCATCATTCATCATACTATCTAAATGTCCTGTTGAAGATTGATGTTTATCCTTTGATCCGATATATTGAACGCATCTCTAGGAAAGAATCGGGTAAAGTCTATTATTGGGAATGGTCACGCAATACACTTTGTATCAATAGATAGTCGGTCTGTATGGCATGTCTTATCCGACGAACAAATTCTATCGACGCACGTCATGCCCTAAATATGGTATAGTTATGGCTCCCTTCATATGATCAAAATGTAACGGTTTGAGTGAGAATCATGAGTGACATTATCTTTATGATTTATCTTGATTTGTATAAATACTATTTATGAGGTGTACGCATGATATAGTAAGCACTAGATTATTACCCGTGTATTACACTGATTCGATATAAAATATTAAATAATTCATAATAAAAATTTAAAAATTGTAAAAGGATATTTTAAGAGAAAATGATTAATTTACATATTAATGAATACTTTAACTAATTAAACAATAATTAAAAACTTTAATAACTATAAAAACGATATTTAATCTTTTGATTTTTAACAGTTATATATTTAAACTAACTGATAATAAACTTAATCATGTGTTCTATCAAAATCTAACTTTTATAAATAAATAAAGTATAATATAATCTATGTAATTATTAAAATTTAAACGAATGAATTAAAAAATAGCGTTAAACATAAGGATAAAAAACGTAACTTTGTCTGTCACTTTTTACTTTCTTTTATTAAATAAATTAAAAATGACATTGTATTATAAATATCTTATTGTTTAAAACTATGGATTATAGTTTATTTTATTTTTTATACAAAAAAATCATTTTTATTATATAACTTTGATATTCTAAAAATAAATTTTTTCTTATTTCAAAAAAAATAATATTAAAAAATTTCATATATAACATTTTTTTTGATGTTTTTGAAATAAAAAGATAAATAATATTATTAGTTAGTACTATTATAATTATTTAATTTGAAAGAGAATATAATTATTTAATAGTAGAGAATTAAATGAATTTAATAAGAAATTGACATTTGGCATTAGTGTTCTAATATTATGACAAGTGACAAAATTTATTTTCTTTTATTAGTATAGTAAGATTAATGTTTTTACTTACGTAAACTTAATTAAAAGATGTTTTTAGAATTTATGAATATTTATTACCAACACTTTAATATTTTTTTCATTTAATCTGTGAAGTATACATACTAATGTCTAACCTAGTTATATAATTATAAAAGATTAAATTAGGTTTGGTACTTTGGTTGTATTTTTTTATGAAAATTAAGTGGAGTTAAGTTAAAAGGAAGAAGTTATTATTTTTAATTTTTAATTTTTAATAAAACGTGGGGTTTGTTTTGATGACAGGTCTTAGGTAATTTTTTTTTATTTGATCCCTTCAGTATTTATATAAAACCAGATTATATGTTTTCTTGATATTTTTGTTGTCACATATGAAGTCCTAAAAAAAGGTTGTGATTTTAGAAAGACTGAACCGGTTGTTTCTACAAACCGGGTTCACGGATTGATTATCAATGAAAATAATTATATTATTTTTTTAAACACTAATTTTTTTAATATTTGTTTCTTAAACATCTACTTATCTACTTATACTAATAAATAAAGGTTTCTAAGGACACATTTAATGTTCCTAGAGCATCTCATCTTTAATTTTTCGCTTCTCTCTCATATTAAATGCATCGAATTAAATAATAATATTAACTATTACATATATTTTGTATATATTTTTAAATTAAAAAGATATTTTAATACATTAAAAATATATTAATATTAGAATACACTTTTTACAAATACCAAGTTATTATAAAATATAAAATTTATAAAACAATTTTTTAAAAATAAAATGTTTAAACAAACAAAACTTTGAAGAAATTAGTATGTAAATAAATAATAATATTATTTTATTAATTAAATTATTAGATTATATCAAATTTTAATCATATTTTATATTAAAAAATCGTTTTATATTATCTAAATTTTTTTCAGTAATGACTATTTATTATATTTTTTTATTCAACTTGTGTAATACACGGGGTACTAACCTAGTTTTGTTATAAAAGAATGTTTTTAAAATTTGTATATTTTATAATAAACTGATTATTAAAAATGTGTTTATTAATATCAATATATTTTTAATGTATTAACAAATATTTTTCTTAATTTTAAAAAATGTATAAAAAGCATATGTAATATTATTATTTAATATGAGGTGTATTTAATAAGAGAGAGACGCGTGAAATCAAAGTTGAGGTACTCTAAGAATGCGTCATGTGTTCAAAGAAACTTTGATTTATTATAATAAATAGATAAATTGCTTTTTAAAAATATGTTTTTTAAGTTAATATATTTTTAATGTATTAATTTATTTTAATTTAATAAAATGTATAAAAAACATATTTAATATTATTATTTAATATAAGATATATTTAATAAGAGAGAGACGGAAAAATAAAGGAGGAGTGCTCTAAGAATGTGACATGTGTCCAAAAAAACTTTGATTTATTATAATAGATAGATTATGTGGCTAACTACGTTTACTCCCGAAGTAGGACGCCAAACTTAAGGTGTTAAAGATCTCTGTGCTAGATTAGGACATAATCGTAGTCCCCGTGAGTATAATGGCCTTATCTTAATCAATGTTTTGAACATATATGTGTCAAACTTTAAACATAATAGATGTGTTAGCTAGGGCACTTATTATTGTATATTTTAGTGTAATTTGTTGTAAATAAATATTAAAAAGTTGGAGGTACGAAATGCACACTCGTTTAATATTTCTGAGCTCCAGACCAATTGGAGGGGTCAAGGGGTTTGCGCCCTCTAGTGGGGTCCAAGGGGCAGAGCCCCTGGTGGCGGTTGGTAGCAAGATTTGACCTGTTAAGTTTACCTGCTAAAACCAACCGCCAATAACTACCTTGCGGTTGGTTGGTGATGAACAACATAAATGAATTCGCAGACTTATCCAGATGTATTGAAATTCATAATTCTGATTTTTCTCTCTATTGAATTATCCCAAAATCAAGTTTCTTGAACTCGAAAGGGAAGAAATATTGATTTCGGATAGTGATTCGTACACGATCCGATAGAATTCGAAGTGATTTAGACGAATTTCTCCAACACTTATGTCATATGTTATGTCTTCACTTTGTATGCTTGAGATAACTTTAAAATGCTGTTCTTAAGGAAAATAAAGTTAAATTCAAAGCTTTGAAGAGCTTCATATGTGCTACCTAATTATGGTATTGTAATGAACATTTAAAGAACTACATCTAATGAAATGATTTTGGGGTTTTCATACAAGTTCTTAGAGAGTTTCATGTATGTTTTCTTATTATTTCAGTTTAGGTTTACTTGAAACAATCTATTGGCTGATCATATATAAACATTTTTATGGTTAGTCAGTTTAGTATATTTACAATTTTTCAATGGATGCTATCTTTTGTTGTTTGATTACTATAATTATTGTAAGCATCTTTCAAGAGATTTTCATTTGAGTTGCTTATAAACAAAATAAAAGTTATCATTTATAAAAATTTAACAAATGAATAATAGTACAAACAAAGCTGTCAGATTTAAATTCACTGAATTTATATGGGCATTCTATGAAATTTTGAGTATTTGTATGAAATGATTTTTTTCTTAAAAACAATATATTTATAAATTCAATGAATAATTGAAGTAAATTAATTAAATATAAAAATGTGGGAAAAAGATCCGGAGGTTGTAGTAATCGAACTCATTAGTCATTACTTTTTAATTCTAAGCCTGAAAGTTTTACTACCAACACAAACACACTTTCTTATTATAAAGATAAAAATAAATAACAATGCATGAAACACGTGAAATTTTTACGTAAAAATATGAGAGTTCAAAAAATTCAAAACCCAAAAAAAAGTTTTTTTTTTTTATCAAAAACCCGAAAAAAGCCCAATCCGAGTTAGATATTCGGATCCGATATCCGAATTCAAGCCAAATAAGCATGTATTCGAGTTATTCAGGTGTAAAAATCAAGCTTATTCAGATTACTCGGAAATATTCAGATGTTAGCATATTTTTATTTTTATCTTTTAATAAATGACTTACATTTGTTTCACGTGTCAGCTCCACCTGCATTCTCCAAAACATTTTCCCGCCCAACTTTCTCTTCTTTTACCTCTTTCCCAAAAAAAACCCTAGATTCATTCTTCAAACATCTTCCTTTCTGGTTTATTTGTTCTCGTACCTTTCCCATTAGAATAAGTACACATCCAGAAAACTCAATCCTTTTTTTCTTCTGCATTCATGACATGCCTTTCGATTACCAATTCGAAAGAGTGGGAAAAAGATCATCACGACTGAAAGGGGGACCGTGTTTCACCGACAGTTTTTCAGCAGTGATGGTGGAATCCTCTATCCCCTGTCTCAATTAATATATTCACTGTGATTTAGGGCAAATATATCGATCAATTTGGTGAGTCTGGTTTTTGATTGTCTGGTTGCAGGCATTTGAATTTGATTGTTCTTTGCGACATGAATTTGCGTTGGTGATCTTATGTGGTAGATTTGGTGAGTTTAATTTTTGTAATTCTTATTTTTTGTTGTGTTTAAATCTAAAATCCTCGAAATTTTACTACATGCGCTTTTGTCTGTCTTAGTTGCATAGCCTTTTGATATGCATCTTCATATGCTCATTTTAATCCGATGAGCATGATGTTTATATTTGTTTGTTTTAGGGATGATAGTCTAATATTTTCTTTATTAGTAGATATTTTTTGAACTGATTCTCATTTTTAGGTATAGTTATAAAAGGTTGTTC
Source organism: Mikania micrantha (assembly GCA_009363875.1). Taxonomy (NCBI): domain Eukaryota; kingdom Viridiplantae; phylum Streptophyta; class Magnoliopsida; order Asterales; family Asteraceae; genus Mikania; species Mikania micrantha. The sequence continues at coordinate 88,983,857 of CM018696.1, forward strand.
TATTTGTATGAACAACATGGCTCATTATTGTCTACGGGATATTTGTATTGTCTGCAACCGGTTAATAAACAATAGGGCTCATTATTGTAAAATGTTTTGTATATGGGAGTGTTTGTATGTGCTATTAAGTATTAAATAGAAGTCATAGTGAGTTTGGAGTGATGTCTCCTTAAATGTTACAACAAAGTAATTTGAAACCTTAATTTGCTTGCTATGTTTAAGGTTTGTATCTTTATGCTTAAAATCTTTCATTTTGAGTTTAAAATCCTAAGTGGTGTTTTATAAGATTTATGTTTCATGATTTGCTTTGATTTAATGCTGCCAAAATGATAAGCTAATTCATGGCCTATGCAATTTTGTAGCATATTTCTTCCATTCAATGAAACTATGAAATTTGATTTGAGTACATAGTTTAGTGAAATTGTTTGGCTAAGGTTTGGATTTGTTAAGTCTACACAGAAATACATTGTCAAACAAATTTAGGCTATTACATACTGTTATATATTAACCAATAAGGTGACAAAATTTCAATTCGTCTTTAAGATTTCTTATTATTTGATTCATGATGTGAATCAAACTGTATTATACTTTGATCACAATGGTCAGTCGTTTTTTAATTTGTTTTATTTTATGAGGTGTAGTTTCTTGATTTTTTAACAATTAATATTTTGTATTGTAGCCATCACTAGGATTCTTGATAATAAATGAATTGTTGTGGTGTTAATGTTAAGGATTTTTTAGTCTATTATTGATATTGTGAAACAAGTAGATTGTGAACAACGGGCTTTTGAAAGAGCCAACAATGCTTATGGTCACTGATGAATATTTTACGTATAATCAATGTAAACTTTTCTAACATTTAGTTTTGTTGTCAAACTTATCTATTTAACTTTCTAATAGTAACAACTATTGGACGGTATGTGAAATAGTATGTACAAATTTGTGATTTAAATCATTTTTGTTATACATATTTGATTTTAATATCATTTTTATTAGACAATCCGTGTAGTACACAGGTAGCTAATCTAGTATATATATATATATAATTCGGGTTAGTTTTAAATAAACTGAGTAAATCGTTACCTAACCAAATAAAAACATGTGAAAAACAAACAAAAAAAAAGTAGGAAAAAAAACAAAAAAGTAAAAAGAAATAGAAAGAGTTGGTGCTCAATGCGGCAATGCCTCAAGTCGTGACCTTCCAACTAGAAACATGTGTCCTTAATCATAGGGACCAGTGTACCATTTTATTATAACAACCGAACAACGGACATAAGAATTGATTTTTGGCTAAAAAGAAAAAATTAAAGGAGAAAGAAAAATCCGACGGCAAATCATAGTTTGAGACATGATGTTACCGACACTTGGAGTTTAAGGATAGTTTTCAATTTTTATAAAAAATTAATAAATCTAATTAAAAAATGGAGATTAACCAAGGACAATTTAAAAATTATGGGTATATCATAAAAAAAATATTATTATGTTATCTTTTAGATAAAAAAATTTAAAAAAATCAATGCTATACACCAAATAATAACGATTTTAAGTATAACTGTGACGTTTTTAAATTACTGATGGTTGGTTATCTAGCTATGTTGAATGGCTAGCTGATGAACGCATATAATCAATATTTAATAAATAAAAATAATAAGTGATTCATGTTAGTTTTGTAAGTCATTTAAAATGTATTGTTTCTGTCTCTTTTTTATTAAATATTAGATGTAACAAGTTGATTTTTAATAAAGTATAGATTTTAATTTTCGGAACTCTCTCGTACTAAATAATAAAGATTTTCTTTAGTTTGGTTATTCATATAATTACATTCATAAGTTTTTTTATTTAATTTTTTATAAAAAAAGTTTTCAAAATATATTATATTTTAACTAAAGTAAATATTAAAAAAATATTTATTAAACTTATGTGATAATCATATATATGTCGTAAACTTGTCATGATAAGTTTGGAGGCAGGGAAAAGAAATCGAAGGGAGAAAGATAAGAATTTGATTTTTCATGGGAAAAGTGAATGTAAAGTTGTTAATTAGTACCTAATTTAAGTGCAAAATCTATCAAAACGACTAATTTTGATTACATCTCATTAATTATGTTATGTGTAAAATTAATGGAGTGAAAATAGTAAAAAATAATAGCCATAATTAATGAGATTTATCAAAACTACGTCGTTCATATGTGCTAAAAGGGATTAATGAACTTTTGTCAGTTCATATGTGCAAAACACCGAATTATCCGAACAAAATTCAAAATAACCAAACCGAAAAAATCAAACTTAATGATCGCGCTACAGGGTCTATGTAATTGAGCTGGTTCTGTTTAAGCAGGGATGGGGATGACGCTCGGATCCCGTAACTTGTCAGCAAAGTCATTCATCCCTATCTTGGTTGCATTCTTAGGAAAGCTCTCCGTCCCTGTCTCTAGGCAGCCTTTGATCATGTCGGTGACGGTTTGGTTTTTCATTTTTTCAAAAACTAATTTTCTCGGTTCGACTTTGGGTGTTATATTTTGGCATCAGAGCATGGTTTGAAAAAATTAAGTATGAGGTAGAAAACACTTAAACTCGAACATTGTGTGCTCATAATTAAAAGAAAGAGACTTGAACCCAAGACATTACAAACATATCACATGAGCTAAAAGGTATGGCGACTTTAATCTTTGCGTAATGCTTGGTACATTAGGATGATGGGATTAACATCACATGGATGAAATATACTAATCATTACACCTAACCATTGTCATGATTTGTATAGGAGGTTAGGGGCTCCAAAATTACAAGGCAGAGCGTTTCAAATGCTAGTTTAAGAAGCTAAGATTACCCATGATATATTAGTGATAAATATATTTTTAAATATATATGTGTTATGAATGTATGGTTTACATGACTTGTGTTACCAACCAGAAAGTAAAAAAGTAAAATTGAAAGAGGTGTTTAGTGATGAACGATTTTATTGATGTATAATGTATTCCTAACATATATATTGTGTTTAGGTTTTTTTTCTTGATGTCTTAATATAAATTTTGTTGAAAACGGAGTTGTTTTCGAAATAGGATAATTTATTGGTATTGTAAACTGCATCGACTGACGATAACATGCAAGTATTGTAAAAATTATACAACACTGCATCATAATATAACTTTATTATATTTGTGTTTCGATTTGCAGAATCGAGCTGCGGTAATTTTGTACGTTCTTTTATATACTTAGTCATATGGATGCCATTGACACAACACACATGACAAATTTCGAAAATGTGCCAATTCTCGCAGCTTAATTTAATACAACCACCACAATGCACATATGTTTCTTTTAAGTACTTAACGACGTTAATGTTATCGACACAGTATGTGTAAAACAAAGTTCATAAACTCGTAGCATTTCACTTTTTAATTTATTTCGAATAGTTTATGCGTGCATGTCGTCATAACGATAGGGTGATAGGGTAAAGTTGTTACTATTAAAATGCATAGATTCAATTTTATCGTTTAGGGAAAATTACCAAAATAATAAACTTTGACACTTTTTACCGAAATAATCAAGGAAATTTAACCCCCGTTTCAGTTTTAGACTTCGGTTTTGGCCTTACTTTTGACGCCAGTTTTATGTACTTTTGTGCCATAGGAAGAAACATATGGGCTCACATGTTGGCGGCTTTGTTGATGTTTAAAAGGGTGTCTTAAGACCCCATTTCTTCCTTCGTCTTAAGACGCCAAATTTATACGCCCATTATGACGTCTTTTTGGATTCTTTAGACTCCAAAACGACGTCTTTATATGTTGGTTCTAGATGGATGTGACCTTACCTGACTTGACAGATTTGACGGCTTGAAGACGTCAGAATGAGCATCTAAATTGGGTGTATAAAGACGTCTTAAGACGCAAGTAAAAAAAGGGTTTTAAGACAGTCATTTAGACCCTGAAAAGCCGCCAATAGGTGGGTCTTTGTGTTTCTTCTAAGTACATAAAAGTGACGTCTAAAGCAAGGTTTAAAGCGAAGTCTAAAACTGAAACGATGGGCTAGATATAAATGATTATTTTGTAAGAAATGTGTCAAAGTTGATTATTTTGGTAATTACCCAAAATATAATAAGATAGGTCAGCCGATCCTATGACGAGTCAAACTCTTGGTTAAAATTAGGGTATTAAAATTGAAATTCACAACTTTTAATTGAATTGCTTCCCACAAAAGTGTGATGATTTTAATTTTAAAAGAGAGGAGATTAAATAGAAGAAACAGGATCAACTTACTTGAAATGTGATGATTACGTCACTAAGTTTTATTAGTATTTTTCATTCCCTCGATTTATTAAAATAGAAATTCGAAGGCATTTTCTTAGTTACAACTTACAACCGTAAGGTAAAACAACAGGAAGTGAGGATTGACGGATCATATTAAAAGAATATAATCCTTTTTCATTTGTAAATCCTTTTTTTTTTTTTTTTTTTTTGAAATAGTTGGTTTACTACATGTGCAATAACCTCAACTCAACCACGATTATAATCCATAAGGCGATGCATGAAACCTTTACCAACGAACGACGTACTGCTTATATAGTTATATATGACTGGTTTAAACACTATTTTCCTAGCTCGACCGGAAGCCGCCACTTAAACCAGTTCAATTTTATGTCTATGTACCTCTCTCATTTGAATTTTGAACTAGTTGATGGTCGGACCGTTTTTTCCTTAAAAATCCAATTGATATTATTAAAACCAAATCCTATTTTTTTTAATAAAGCATGATTAAGTTTGTTTAAAAAATATTAGGTTTGCTTAAATATTTTTATAATTTCATGTATATACAGGGATTATATCATGTAAAAACCCGATCTTAAAGAGAAAACTCTTAAATCATATATAAGTTATGCATTGATTTGGATTCTTAAAAATAAATATGTGGTTCACATTAAACCTGAATAAAAAATAAGGTTTGAATACACAAAATATATATATATATATATATATATATATATATATAATAGCCAAGAAAACCCGTGTATTACACGGGTTGAATAATAAAAAATATATTTTATTTATATTAAATAATAATAAGTATTTAATAATTATAAAATTATATTTAGGACAAGATATAATCGAATAATTCTTATTGTTTATTAAATTTTAATAAATTAGTAATTATTTGAAAAAGAAAAATTATATTTTTAAATATTTAATTATATAATCTAATTACTAAAAATTAATATTATTTAGTAGGAGAAAAAGACGGGAAAAACATTTTCAGATTCAACCAAGATGCGCCACGTGTCTCCTAGAAATACTCCTTTATTAGATTAGGTAGATATAAAAGCATATGATTCAATGTCTAGTAAGGTTTTGAAATCATTGAGAGAAAAAAAATAAACTATACAACTTTATTCTAAACAAGCTAGGTATCACAATTGTTTGAGTTTTACTAAGTAAACAAATTATAAAACGGCCACATGCATTTAAATAAGATGAATAATTCATGACAACTTAAATTAAACTAGTAAAAGAAAGACTCATTCCATATCCATTATCTAGAAATATAAAAATCTTTTTTTTATTTTAACATGAAAACTTTTTATCAACACCCAAGCTAGTTTAGCAAGAATGTAAACCATATACCATACCAATTGTTTACAATTAAAAAAAATAATGTTTCCGCTATCAAACTTGCACCAATTAAACCACTTAGAATCTTTGTTTTTGATATACTCTCACCCAAAGTCAACTAAACTAACTACTTTCACGTCTTCAAACAATTTGTACGAAAAGATTTCAGTATCATTGAATGTCTTGTTATTTCACGTTTTTCATAAACACCAACATATTATAAGAAGAATAAGTCCCAATCCTCTAGCCCGAACAATGGTAGAATCCTCTACTAAATACTTCTAGCTTGCTAAATGAAATTCGACAAGCTACAACTAATAATAAATGGTATGTTGTCTTTTTTCCTTGACCACAAAGTCTACAGAAGGCCACCGACCCGGGTGCTTGCGCCCGCGGTTTACCCGTTCCCCCCGGTTAGTCGGGTATTGGGGGGCCAGGGTTTACCATGCAAGTAGGTTTCCCGGTCATTAAAAAAAAAGTCTACATAATCAAATGTTAATCATTGCATTCCTCTTCGCAAGGGCTTCGAATATGATCCAATCCGACTCTCTATGCGAAAATATCAAGTTTCTTTTGCGACCCATTTATTATACCAGAGGACCAACTTGCTCACTTATGCAAGAAGTTTATTAATCTCCTTGCAGGCGCACTTGTTTTGGGTGGCCAAGGCCACGTCACCTTATTGAGATGAAAAATAAAAAGTTGATTCACGAACCAAAATCAGAACCGATTACCCAAATCAGAAGCATATCAGTCCTACCTGAACTGTCGGATATAGGTGGTTCCAATTCCGGAACCATTAACAAAAACTAGTCGAACCCGACCCTAAGTGAAATCAGTTATTGATTTTGTTGACCGGAACCGGAACCAATTAAAAAAACTGATTTGCACACCTCTATCCTAGCCAGGATCTAAGTCACCTTCCTTAGCAAAACACCAAATTCATTTTGCCTATAAATTAAGCGCCATAATCTCCCAAACGACACACATCTTCTACACTTTCATGACAAAATACATTAATTCTCCGGAACTGAGTCTCTTGAATTGCTATATATATAATTAATTAACCACGTGAGCTCTTCTGGGCTTCTTGATCCAATTAACAGTCAAGGCTTACCCACCACTTGAGGTGTGCAACCTTTTTTCTTTTTTATTTGGAACCGGTTGCGGTTTCAAATCGGCTTCGGTTATGATCAACAAAGTCAAAGCTGATTTCAGTTTGTTGAATTGTTTATACCGGGATTTGGCCAGTTCTTGTTCAGATTTTGGCCGAGTAAAAATAAATCATGTTTTGATAATTCTGGTTTTGTTTTCTTTAAAAAACCAAAACTGCCTATACATGTAGCTTTGAGTACCACCAATTCTGGTTCTAGAACTATTTTTTTCCCATCTCTACCGACCACTAGAGTTGCACAAACCGGTTTTTTATTTTGACCGGAACCGGTTCCAATTTTAGTCAACAAAGTCAAGAACCAGATATATATATATGGAACCTGTTCTAGTTAGCTTCGGGTTCTGACAGGTTTGGTTCCGGTTATCGACCGGGTAAAGATGTAATTAGTTCCGGAAATTCCAGTTTTGGTTTTGATTTCTCTAAGGAATTGAAACAAGTTATATTGTTAGATCAGATAGGACCGGTTTTTTGCCCACCTCTCCCCGCCACCCTCATATTTTTAAAAAATTCAAGACGAAATCTGATTCACACCTTCTCCATAGAATGCATCTGTCATAATTTTCCAAATCTATACCGAGGCATTTCCCTGCTTTTATTGTTTCTAGGACTTCATCATTATTCTAATCAAATATCGATATTCGGTTATTAAATTTTATTTTTCAAAGATTCAGTCTTTGAATACGGTCACTCATGTTGTAGATATAATATGTTAGATTATTATAATAAAAAAACCACATGGGAAAGCTTGGGTTGTTTATGACGTTTTAATTCTTTAAATATATAAACTAGAAGACAAGTCAACAAATGTCCCATTAATTTTTTTACGGCTTGGAACGACGACATTGAAGACGGGACTTCAACTGTTCATTCGCTTTTTGACGATATGAGACTTACGTTCAAGCCCACCTCATTAAAAACCTATATCTAGGTAAAATCATCTGACCCTGCCTCAGCTAATTAAAGTCTCGGCCTTTATTCGAACCCAAAACCTTCCATAGGAAAGTCAAAGGAAGTAACTTTTAGGCTAGAAGATCTTAGAGGTAACCTCAACGGCTTAAAAATTTGAGGGAAAGTCACTCGGATTCAATTTCCGTTTGTGCTTGAAATATTAGTATCTATACACTCATCAAAAATAGTGAAATACAAAACAGTAAATTACGGTTTTGGCTCATGTGATTTGTGTTTTAACTATTTTGACCTAAAAAAAATCTTCTATCAATTCAGTCTCTGTGGTTTAGACAACTAACGTTTTTGTCCCCTAACCATAGTTAGATTTTGGGCCAAAACCAATATAATAGTTAAGTTTGAGGGGCCAAAACCGATAGTTGTCTAAACCACAGGGGCTGAATTGATAGAAAATTCTATTTTGGGCCAAAATAGTTAAAACACTCAAACCACACGGGCTAAAACCGTAATTTACTCAATACAAAAATACGTACACATTTTAAAGCTTTTTATGCAAATCATCAAAGAATGGTTTTCTTTGTGTTACCATGCATGAAATACAACTCTTATTGAGAATATTTCTTCTCTGACAATAACGTAACGCATTCTAAAGACCAATGACAGCGAGTCAATAACGTTGTCATTTCGCTTTCCTCTATGTTTTAACCCATGTCAAAAATGAAATGAAGACGATGATAGTGTTGATCGCATTAACATGTGTAGGGATCGAGAGTATGGGTAGACCATTATCATAATTCCAACAGCTAAAAGAGGTGGTAGAGCTTGACACGACGGTGTTACCGAAGTAGAGCAGGCTTGAGGTTATGTCAATAGGGTTGGTAACTTGGTGGTTGGTGGTGATGTTATGTGTTGATATGCCAATGAAGAATAAAACAATAGGGTTGGTTTGAGCTCATGGTAAAATAATTAATTTTACTTTAAGATCCTATATATTAGGTTTTGTAAATCAGATTTTCATGACTAAATAATTTATTTCATTTCATCATTGTTTCAGAGTTAAATGAATATCTTTTGCCATTAAAAAAATGTTTTCTTCTATAGAAAGTTACATGAGAAAAATAGAAGTCAACAATTATTCTGAACTTTTGGCCTTTAATTAAGTGCACAATATTCAAGGAGTGATTTTTGAAAACCATCATCATTTTTTTGCACCAAAGAGGCATTGCCTCAATGGTACCCCAAGATTCTTCCAAATGGAAGGTCTTGGGTTCAAATCTCACCCGCAGCGAAATAGGGGTCTGTGGGGGGTCAGGGGGTTTTCCTAGTGGGGTTTCCTCCTGGGGTGGTTGTGGTGGCTCATGGGAGGTCCAGGTAACTAGACCTTGGTGACATGGCCTGGAAACAGTGGGTTCACACGATTGAGACCTTCGCCGTTCAAAAAAAAATCATCATTTTTTTGCTCCTTGACCACATTTATACATAGGGCTGTTCAAAAAACTCGCGGCTCGAGGCTCGCTCGAAGTTCGCTCGAAAAAAGCTCGAAAAAAGCTCGGCTCGAAAAAAGCTCGATAAAAACGAGCCGAGCCCGAGCCAGGGTTGGCTCGGCTCGTGGCTCGACTCGTTGGCTCGGCTCGTGGCTCGGTTTTTAACATATACATATATATATAATTATATACACACACATATGTTATATTACACACAAATATATAAATATATGTATATAAATATATATACATACATAATATATATATATATATACATATATAGATATATATTTATATATATTTAATATCTTATACATAAATTTATATATGTGTGTATATATATATTATGTATAATATATATGTATGTATATATAAACACACACACATATAATATATATATATATATATATACATAGAGATATATTAAATTTTATATATAATTATGTATATATATAATAGATATTAAATTTTATATATAATTATGTATATATATAATAGATATTAAATTTTATATATAATTATGTATATATATATAATAGATTTAATATATATTTAATTTTATATATTAGAGTTTATATATATTATATATGTATGTATGTAAAGTGGAGGAGAAGGTAAAAAAAAAAAAACCGAGCTGGCTCGTGGCTCGGCTCGAGGCTCGAGTTTCTTTACGAGCTCGAGCTCGATTTTTTGGCTCGAAAAAATTTTCGAGCTGGCTCGGCTCGGCTCGAAATGTCTCGAACTCGAGCTCGAGCTCGGCCTGGCTCGGCTCGACTCGGCTCGATTACAGCCCTATTTATACATTATATATATCTTAAAATGCGTTCACTTTCCGTCCATCTCCATTCCCCTTTCGTTTTCTTTTAAATGCTTTTTCTTTTAACTGTTCGTTTTCTTTTTTCCACCGTCATATAATAACTGCTTCCATTGTTTTCTTTTAACTGCCCTTCTTCTTCTTTCCACCGACATCTAATAACCGCTAAAACCCATCGATTTTCATGTTATGGCTTTCTAGCGTACCTTTCTTTCCCATGATTGTTGATTAACTTTTGTGACATCCAGTACCAGATCGTCCGGCAAGTCCGTACGGTATGTGTACTTTCACTATTTACTATGTGTAAATACATGTTTGTGAACAGTACTTGTATTGACAGAATTCGAAATACAAGAAACAGTTGTACGTATTTATGTGTAAACTTAAATGCCGTAAGTACAACACTCATTATAAACAATAGTTGTTAGTATTTAGGTGAAAACCTAAGTATAAATAATACAACGAAACAAGAGAAACAACAGTGTACAAGCAAATAACAAGAACAAGTCGGTTACGATCTGATATCCATAGATGACAAGAATCATATGGCCGACAAATCAGTGTGAAAACAATGTGATAACAGGATGTTTAGTTGAGTCCGACAGTGAGGAAATACAATTTAAAACAATATTGCAGTGTTGTTTCAGAATAGCAAACTGACAGTGTGTTTGCGTGGGTGACGATTCACACAAACATATTTGTAAGTTTAATGTTCTGAAATGATGACTGGAAAGTAGAAAACAAGAATCAGAAAGAAAAACCATTATCGTGTTCGCTCGGGTGACGATTCAAACGAATACGCGCGATAGTGACGCGTTCTGACGAAACGAAAACGAAATACGACACGAACGCCAAATAATTTAGGAAAATAAAATATTTTTATATTTTTACAATTTTGAAACTCATCAAAATAATTAAAAAGAACTCTTTTATTTTAAAACGCGTAAATTACGCGTTACGTTTCGGAAACGCAACGAAAACACGAACCGAGCAACCGAAACGAACCCGAACACCCCGGAGTATAAAAAGGTTAAATGAGAGGTTTTTTCTTCATTTTCTCATCAGTCCTCTCTCTAGAACTCATTTCCCGAACCTTCCCTTCTCTCTCAAGAGTTCAACTTCAAAGCTCCATATCTCACTCGTTTCTCAACGAAATCGGGTGTTCTTGGTGTCCATGCGAAGCTCTCAACCTCCTCTACAAGGAAGTACAACTGATCTGAGGTTTTATCTGGCGAAAAACAAGGTACGAAGCCATGAAGGATCTGAAAATAAGGGTTTTTAGGTTCTTGTTTGACTCACAACCCTTAACCGGTTCTAAACTTGCTCTGTCGAACCATATACCCTCGGAAACTTTCTCTGGTACACCCATGACGTGCGAACAACCCTAGAAACCTGGTATTCGGTGGAGATGATGATGATGATTGCAGGTACAGGTTCGTGGGGTTATGTGAGGCGAACCTTAGCTTGGGACGAAAGGGAACGACCCGGGGGTCTTGGCCGAACCTTACTAAGGGTTCGTCAAGCTTAGCCGCCGAACCTGCATTCCCCACCGAACCTGGACCAGCTGGGGATCAGCCGAACCATGCACTTCGGCGAACCATGCACTCCGGCGAACCTATGCATGGGCCGAACCTCTTCATGCACTAACCCTAACCGAACCATGTTGCGAACCTATGCTCGACAACCTACCAGCCGAACCCTTCTCGTGTGAACCATGCAGAGCCGAACCTCTACACTACCGAACCCATGAGGGACAGTAAGGAACCTATGCTGGATAAGCCACCATATGACCGAACCTTTTCAGTCAACTCATCAGTTTCATGCTAGCCGAACCTAGGGGTTTCGAGACTGATAACCACGAACCTATTCGGGACCGCCGAGCCATAATCACCGAACCCAGTGGGTAAGACGAATCTTTGACCAGTTGAGTTAAATTTGCATGGCCCCGTCGGATAACTCAGCCTAACAGCTTATACGACCAAGAATCTTTTCGGCCCATATACTCACGTTCGGGCCCAGCAGCACCTTATTTAGCCTAACCCAATAGTGGGCCCAAAGCATTAGCCCAGGAAACCCTTTCGGCCCAATAAGTTCGGTTGGCCCACTCCTCAAATGGACTAGTCTAATAACCGGCCCATGTAAAGCAATCGGCCCAAGGCCACCTACATTCGGCCCACTTGGTTAGGGGTACAACCTAATACATTCATAACACCTAAAACATTATGTTTTACAAGGATAATATTATGGTTACTTATTAACTGTGAAACAATCTACTCAAGATCTTATAAGGTGTTAAAGATTTATAACCTTAAGCTAAAACCTAAGTTGGGTATTTATACACAACAGTAAATTTCAAGGTTTACTACATGAAATAGATTCATGTTGAGTTAAACATAAAACCATAATAACATGACAAGTTAAGTAACCAAATTGTTTAAATATTAGTATGATTCCTAACAGAGAATCGGGGCCGAATGAAGACCAAGACTGAGAATCACAAGTGTTAGCCAACTTTAAGCTAACACATACGCGCACACAGAACAATTACACTCAATACACCTAGAAATTATACTTATAAGATTACAACATGAAATCAATACAGGATCGTGAAAACAAACTCAAGTCCAATCAAGAGCGCGTGCATTTCTTGTTTAAGCTAAGTCAACCACTTCAATAACAAGGTGAGTTCATATGTCCCTTTTCTAATCATTAATTGATTTTAAACTCTCGGGGCTGAGAAACATGCTTACTTTTATTTACTTAAAAGTTTTAGCTTAACATCTTGCTTATGCTTTGATTTAGATAATTTTGTTTAACTTATTATCACTTATCATTGTATGCATGCTTGTATGATCATGATGTGACAGGGATAACTCAGATGAATATGATAATATAACTTCATAACTCATCAACACAATAGAATAACATAGTTGTAAGATTATCTCTTATAACACTTAGTTATTCTTACATGAACAAACATTGGGATAATCACAGGATAACATAAAGGCAACAACCACAAAACACAAGAATGTTAGGAAGATAATATATCTTCATAATAACATTCAACACAAGAGTTAAGCAAGTGTCATAAGATAGATTCTTATAATACTTAGTTTTACAACTCAATACATATTACAAAGTAACATAGAGAACTATTATCCACCACCTGAGTCGATTAAGGGTAGTAAGACTAGTTCTTACCTCGGCTTAATGGCAACATGGTGACTACATGGAACAACTGGCATCCACCACCTGAGTCGATTAAGGGTAGTAAGACTAATTCTTACCTCGGTTTAATGGCAACATGGTGACTACATGGAACAACTGCATCCACCACCTGAGTCGACTAAGGGTATTAAGACTAGTTCTTACCACGGCTTAGTGACAACATGGTGAACATATGGAACAACTAGAGTGATAATCATGATAATGTAACTTCATGATAACAACATCATTCACATATCAGTTAACATAAAGTAATAAGACAAGTTCTTATTTAACTTTGTTAACAACAATGAGAACACATAACGTGGTAGAGGTAAATCGGATGCATTGTAATCTGATTACGTGAGGATTACAATGGATTCCTTTTAGGCTCTATGCGTTACAAGTTGAGAACAAATAACAAGTTGTTAACTAACACTTTTAATATTTAAAAGTGATCAACAGTTAACCCATAAGTAATAGAATAATACAAGGAGCATATTAAGTAAATCTAATATCCTTAATACATATAAGGGTTATCTACACTTCGGTTTGATAACTAAACCCTATCATTATATTATTCTATACATGATATAACAGGTGATCAACCAATGAGATGAACATGTGATATGGAGATGGATATCGATAGTTGTATTGCAAGTAGTGTGGAGTTCTAGTAGTTATGTGGTGGGATGGCGGCTAGGGCTTGGTTCCCTTACATATGCCCTATATATAAGCATAACTACTAGGATGATATATTACTTGTGAATATAACTATTGAGAAGCCATTGGGTGAACGGGTGAAACAAACAACATACAAGTAACAGAAATTACATTGTGATTGTGCATGTGAACAAATCAAGGTTTTCAATTACTATATTTATGAACTCACCAACCTAGTATTGACTTTGTTTAAATGCATGTTTTCTCAGGTGACGAACATGTGTAGTACCCATATGCAAGAACTAAGCTAGTGGACTCTTAGAAGACCTAGCTTCATTTTGTGTTGCATACATTTGATATGACAAAACCGTGAATCATATTTTGTATATCTTGTACAGTTACAAGATACAAGCCACAGTGATTCTTTTGGGAGAATTACTTAGTTAAATTATGAACATGACTATGTAATTTAACTTTGTAATTCTGTATTGATGTCATGTTAGCATTTCTTATTTATATCTCATGTGCTATGTAAACAATCTGATTATTTCGATTATCAAACGATATCGCGCCCCGAGAACCTTCCGCCCGACGGGGAATTCGATCCGTTCCCGCCGGCTCGGGGTGTGACAACTTTCATGATTATCCATGTTCACAGACCAACCCTTGGCAACAAGACTATATCATTTGTAGAAAATACCAAGGCTACAACATTGGCTGAAATTTGTCTACCTTAAACCGGATTGACGTTCTAATGGTACTCACCACCCTCTGGATACTTCCCATGTGATGCAGTCAAACACCGCTAAGAGTTTCCGATGACCAAGGACACTCTAATTTCCTCATTCGAACAACCTACATTTATGAGAGATTCGAGGTACAAACCGAACCGGGACGGAATAACTGTCTGAATTAAAATAATAAAACAAACTATACTGTTTTAATGGGTTCTCATCTAACAATGATATTCTTTTTTGTTAACTTAAGTGAGTATTTACAATCCCATATTTCTTCATAGTGAACTTATTTTGGATTTTTTGATGTTTAAGAAGGATAATATTTGTGAGTTGTGAATCAAATTAGATAAAGAAATTGGGTTTTTTTGCTGGATTTTGTGATAAGTGACGTTGGTCTCATTGTTCTTTGCTTTTAAATTCAAATCATAAAACTAATTAAAAAAAGATCGAATTTTTTTAAGTTTGCTCTTTGAAATGGGTATAAAATGATTTGATTGCAGTGTGATCAAATTAATCGAATGTTTTCTTTTTGTTGGATATTGTGATATATGAAATGGATAACTATTTTTAAATTTGAATTAAAAAGATTGGATTTTTGTTGTGATGGATTGTTGTATGAAGAGGATCTTTATTTTAATATTACATTAGAATATATGGGACAATAAAAATGCAACATTGCCTATATGAATCTCAATTGAGACAATAGAATTAACTTGGATTTTATGCATGTTCAGATACATTAGATGAGCAAGATATGAATATTTTTGTGAAAAAATCATTTACTAAAATTCAACTTGATGAGTGTCACACCCCGAGCCGGCGGGCCGAATCGTGTGTCCCGTCGGGCGGAAAGGTCTCGGGGCGCGATATCGGAAATGATAATCGTGATGATCAGATTGTTCACAATGCACATGATATATAGTGAGAAACTGCTAAATGAAAATAGAATTACAAAGTTAAATTACATCAGTTTTGTTCATAATTTAACAATGTAAATTTACTATCAACATCTTAATTCTTCTATCTTGTATCTGCACAAGATATACAAAATAATCAGTAAAATGATGTTCAAAAATATGCAGGTCCAAAATACTAGGTCCTCTCTCTGGTATCCTAGTCCAAAAGCAATAACTTTTACTTAGACTTGTTCGTCACCTGAGAAGTCATGCAAAAAGATTAAGTCAACATATGGTTGGTGAGTTCATGTAGTTTTATTTAAAAATGAGTTTGAATAAACCGTTCGAATGACAACCTTAACCTCACCATTAACCACCTATACCATCCAGTTCAATATGCTTATATATAGGGCATATGTAGGGTCGAACTTACCGCCCGCCCAGCCACCATCCCACCACATACCAAACCACATGATATATTGTTCTTAGTGATAATTAAGCATTTCATCCCATACCATTGATCCTCAACGTTTGATTACCCTGAAAACTGTTTACCTTGATCCCCCGAAATGACAACCTTAACCTCATCAACAACCACCTATGTTATCCAATCAAATATGCTTATATATAGGGCATATGCAGGGTCGAACTTACCGCCTAGCCACCGTCCCACCACATACCGGACTGCTTAACATATTGTTGTTAATGATAATTAAGCGTTTCATTCCATCCATCGTCATATTAGATTTTGATTTCCACAAATTGAAATACTACTGATTTCCTGAGTTCATCACGTATTCATGATCACCCACAGCACTTATAGAAACATAATATTAAATGCTTAATTAAATGAATAATTAATCATTTAAAAACAACTAAGACATGATGATTGGGCCTTATTTGACTCAATCAATTAGACCTAGTTGTTGGTGGTGTCCAAGTTGTACCGTCTCACACGTGGCCCGTATCAGGCATGACTCAAATGAGTCTACCTGTATGTATCGGGACTTTCATGATGTGCCCATATCAGCTTGACCTTCCGGTCTACTGTACATGTCGGGACTTTAGGATATCCTTTGATTTTGATCGTCTTTGTTATTTAGAATTCGTTTGATCATTTGATTTATGCCCATATAGCTTGACTATGAAAGTATACTTTTTATGACGGGATTTTTCGTGTGTTAACACGTGGTCTCGATCTGCATACAACTGACATCCACCTTAAATTGATCGTTAATGATTTCATTAGTTCTTTGATTCACACACGGTTATGATTTCTTGATTATGATCCTTAGAATTCCATGGCTACAACACTGAATTTAGATTATTGAATTTGATCCTTAGTTTCATTGAACACACACTGAATTTAGATTCCTTGGATTTGATCTTTAGTTTTAGTTCTCTTGATCACACACTGAGTTTAGATTCTTTGAATTTAAATTTGATAGAATAAGTGTTTGATTTAGAATTATTGTTTTACTCATAAGAGTAATCTATTAATTCGTTGATTAAACCTGCATCTCATTTACCTAGACAGGAGTCTAGAAATACATACATGCATATAAAACATATAATAAGTAAAAGCATTTACGTAAAACATATTTAAAGAAAAGGTTTACGCATGCTTCTCAGCCCCGCGTTTGTAAAACAAAATTGTTTAGAAAAGGGGCAATGAACTCACCTGTGTTGCTCTGTATTGATTTACAGCAAAATGCTCGCTCGTTACTTGTAGATTGTTTCTTCAATACATGAGTTGTTTTAAGAGGATTCGAATACTATAAGTATTTATAATAGACGTATCTAGGGTTTTGATCTCTGTGTGGAACTAAATGTCCTATGTCACTAATGTGTTTCTATGATTCTCTCTAACTAGTCTAAACGTATTACCCCTTTATAAACCCTTATCCCGTGTATAGTCCCTATTAAACCTTAGTGATGTAAGGTTTACGTTGTTTACATTTATACACTACAAGAAATTAGAGTCTTTACCAACACATAATTTACCTACACTTGTAAATGTGTAGGTAAATTACCTACACATGTGTGTATATGTGTGGGTAATGGTTGATCATATATTTTTATAACAACCAACACTTAATATGTGTTGGCAATACATTTTAGCTACACTTAATATTAGTAGAAAAATCTCCCTCCCCTAAATTTACCGTCAATCAAATGTTGAATTACCCACACATGTAAAAAAGTAAATATGTGTAGATAATTGATTATGCTTTACCTACACATAATATGTGTAAATAAATGCATAGATAAATTAAGTATAAAATTTTTTATTTTATTTTCTAAAATGATATGATAAAACAAATACCTACAAATATTTCAAAGTGTATAATATGTGCAACTATAAGATACTTAAAAAAAATCCCAAATTTTTGTCCATAATCTAGGATAAAAAAATGTAGGGACATAACCATTGAACATTACATTACCCTTATATTACTTATGCTTATATATATATATATATATATATATATATATATATATATATATATATATATATATATATATATATAGGGAAGTGTTCAAATAATAACCCACTCTTAGAGCGATAATCTATTAACATTGCCAAAACGAAGCCGAATCTTGAATTTTTTTTTTGAACATCATTGTAACACAATTAGAACACTATGTTCTTTTATGAGTTTGTGAAAATTCATAACCGTTTAAGAGATATCATCGTTGTAAGTTTTTGACTTACAGCACTGTAACTGTTTTTGTCAAAAACTTACAATGATGATATCTCTTAAACGGTTATGAATTTTCACAAACTCGTAAAAGAACATAGTGTTGTAATTGTGTTACAATGATGTTCAAAAAAAAATCAAGATTCGGCTTCGTTTTGGCAAAGTTAATGAGTTATCGCTCTAAGAGTGGGTTATTATTTGATCCCAATCCTATATATATATTAAAAACACAATAGCTAATGAACAGTTAAGTTTTATCTATTTCAACATTTATCACTAGTTTTATGGACCTGGTTGTGCCACGTTGCCTTCTTTATCTCATCCACAAAACCTACCTACCGATGCTTTCACGTCTTCCTTCTCCCTGCTTGGTACCTGCTACTCAAATCTTCATGACTTTCTTCTTCCTCTTCTTGGTCGCCTCCGGTTGCTTATGACATGAGTCTATTAATTTAACATTTTAAATAATTCAATTTAAGTTAGAAATCATTTAATTTAATTTAAATAAGTTTATAAATCAATTCCTTTTATTAAAACATTAATTAATTTAAGAAAATTATAAGTTACATGATTAGACTTAGGTTAATCTCATTCGATTAACCTTAAGCCCGTTACTAGATGTTGATTTCCCATGGTCCTTGATCATTCAATGTGTACAACTTAGCTTAGAAGTTCAATGGAACTATCTAACTTAGTTGTATCTTGCATAGTATTTAATAAGTATTAGGTGTTAGTAATGAAGCCAACTCTCACACTTAGTTAATTTCTTGATTTCTTGATTACCACTCAACTTCTAGATCTTTAAACCTTATGAATGAAAGTAGTTTTACTCTTTGTAACACATGCCTTGATTTAACAAGTTTTAAACTCTTTGTTTTGTTGTAACTCATCCTGGTATGTCAAGGTGGTTTAGAGATATTCTTGTTCTTGAAAACCCTAATCCTGGTTTCCTTAAATAAGTTCATGCATCTTAGACCAAACCTACATTCAATAACCCATGATTTAATCTCATTATTACTTGGAAACTTTAGTGTTAAACCCTATTAGATCTTTCCCATATTCAAATCCATATACCCACCCCATGCATGAACTCACGTGGCCTATCCCATGCATGAGACTCATCCATGCAATCCATGACTAAATCCCCATGCATGGTTGATCTCCACGTTCCTTAGATTGTAACCATGCTCACAAGAACCTAGTATTGGCCGAATAGCATGGCTCCCCCGAATGGCTTGGCCGTATAAGGGAGTTGGTGCTAATGAGCCTTTGGCCGAGAGGGTTAGCCCATCCTAATAAGGGGGTTGGCCGACCGAAATAACTATCTACCGAATAGGGTTCAGGCGAAGGAGGACCTGGCCGAATAAGGGTGACCTGCTTATGTGTTGGCCGAATGAAGACATGGCCGAATGAATGAAAGTCTGGACCAACAGAATGGGGAGGTTCCCTCGGCCTTGAGCCATTCAGCCGAAGAGGTGGCTCATACGGCCTTGTGGCCTTTCGGCCCATCTGGTGTGCCGCCATTCGGCTAGCCGAACCCCAACAATTGCAGCCCTCTATAATCGGGCTTTAAGACTAGACCATGGTTTCTCACATGTTCCTACATCACCCTTGTATGGTTTCGTGCAAACCCTATGGGTTAAAGTGGGTTGGAACCGGCTTCAAAAGGGTTCGAACTTGAGGGTAAGAAAACCCTAAAAATCGTGAGATCTAACTCATTTTTACCTCAAATCGACTGGTTCAAAGCTCAGATCGGTTGTTCTTTCGTGATCTACAAGTTGTAGGTCGTTTTGACACCAAGAAGGCTCGATCTCGTTGAGAAATGAAGGATTTAGGGTTGTGGCTTCTAGAGAGAGAAAGTAGAGAGAGTGATGGGAAAGAGGAGAGAGGGTTAGCCCATCCTAATAAGGGGGTTGGCCGACCGAAATAACTATCTACCGAATAGGGTTCAGGCGAAGGAGGACCTGGCCGAATAAGGGTGACCTGCTTATGTGTTGGCCGAATGAAGACATGGCCGAATGAACGAAAGTCTGGACCAACAGAATGGGGAGGTTCCCTCGGCCTTGAGCCATTCAGCCGAAGAGGTGGCTCATACGGCCTTGTGGCATTTCGGCCCATCTGGTGTGCCGCCATTCGGCTAGCCGAACTCCAACATTTGCAGCCCTCTATAATCGGGCTTTAAGACTAGACCATGGTTTCTCACATGTTCCTACATCACCCTTGTATGGTTTCGTGCAAACCCTATGGGTTAAAGTGGGTTGGAACCGGCTTCAAGAGGGTTCGAACTTGAGGGTAAGAAAACCCTAAAAATCGTGAGATCTAACTCATTTTTAC
The DNA here is from genome assembly GCA_009363875.1 of Mikania micrantha. Lineage (NCBI taxonomy): Eukaryota > Viridiplantae > Streptophyta > Magnoliopsida > Asterales > Asteraceae > Mikania > Mikania micrantha. The sequence continues at coordinate 89,004,377 of CM018696.1, forward strand.
CTCAAATCGACTGGTTCAAAGCTCAGATCGGTTGTACTTTCGTGATCTACAAGTTGTAGGTCGTTTTGACACCAAGAAGGCTCGATCTCGTTGAAAAATGAAGGATTTAGGGTTGTGGCTTCTAGAGAGAGAAAGTAGAGAGAGTGACGGGAAAGAGGAGAGAGGAGAGAGATGAGGTAGTTGGGCAAGAAATGAGGGATTAAATGCCTCATTAAAGGCTTTCAACATACCCGGGGTGTTCGGTCTCGCTCGGTCTCACGTAGGAACATCGGTTTCGTTTCGTTTTCATACGGAACATCACGGTTTTAAAAGTAAAGTTTGTAAATTTTAATTTAGGTGGTAATTCCTAGTAAATTAACTAAATATCTTCCGTTTATTTTAATTTTCTGAAAATATGAAATTTACAGTTTAAATCGAATCGTACAGTCGTCGCGCGTATTCGTTCGAATCGTCACCCGTACGAATACGACGACAACTACACTTTTTAATATGGTTTTCTAATTATTGGACATCATTCAGAACGTTAAACTTTCAGATATATTCGTACAGATCGTCACCTATATGAATAATCCGTCCATTTAGCATTCACGTAACGACATCCGTTGTTGTTTTGTTTTGTACATCCTCACATACGTTTATACATAATAGAATCCTAACTAATAATCTCATGATGGTTATGTGTCGTCAGATAAATATCGGACTGATGAACCATAGTTCTGAGTTACGTTTGTGTAATGAATTTGAAATTGTTCTATGATAAACATGAAATGATAATATTATATGAATAACAACTGAAATTTGTACCTGAGTTACTATGCATGTTACCGTGTAGATCACAGTCCCGGTTACGTTTCCGGCACTGATGTTACAATAAGGTTTGTATCACATGATGAATTATGTCATGCTTGTAAATTCCCTGGTTGTTTTTTAAATTTTAAAGTTGTAGGTAAGTGACATAGAAATATACAACATAAACTTCTTTAGCAGGTTACTACATCATCAGCCATCATGTCAATTTGTATTGCATGAATTATTCTTATATTTGGTATGCTTTAACATGATGTTTACCCATTCTAGAATAAATGGTTGAGACAAACACACAATATGACCAAACAAATCAAAAAAATTGTCATCAAGTTTTATTAACAAAGGTTGGTAGAAGCTGCTGGCATCAAAAACTGTTGTATGCATAACTTCAACAACTTACTAAATCATCAGTAAATTTAATTGATTCTTATTTGAACAAAATTTGGTCCACGTACATATTAAGGTTAAAGATTTTTATAGGATTCAGAACATCAATTACTTTTTACATGAACATATAGCTACAAGCCTACAACCGAAAAATGTTAGGAAGCTAAATGACGTTTGGTAAATATTCAATCAAATAAAGCACATGGTAAAAAGTTTTGTTGATTTTTTGTTAAAAAAAAATTTAGTAGTTACTTTATATATTTTTATTCACATATATAACTAAAAAGTGCACTTTATTGTGGTTCCAGTAAGTCCTTGATGTAGTTCATGCGATGAGTTGCTCATTTGCTATATAGCTTGTTTCGGCTGCAACGCGCCGAGGCACATATAATAGTTTATATCTATTATTTGAAAAAAGTAATCATTTTTAAAAATACAACAAACTTAGTCTGACAATTATAAATTATAAAAATATGGACATATTATTATTATTATTATTATTATTATTATTATTATTATTATTATTATTATTATTATTATTATTATTATTATAAAAAACACATCGTAGGGTCTCATAGATAACACCAAAAGTAACAACATACGTTGGTTTCCACATTTGTATGCCAACTCTATCTAGAAATTATCAAGTTTGTAGATATACTTTTGTAAGATTTTAAAACCAATTTATGAGTACAAAATTATCAACTTGCATAACAAGCTGAACGCAAATTAGTTTTTATTAATTGGTGACTATATATGGGGAGGGTCCAACTTTTTAATTAATGTTATTTAGTTATAGCATAGACATTAAAAAATTAATAAAATAAAAAATATCATACTTTAATTTAAATTTTAAAGGAACATGTCAATAAGGTTGCTTAGGTTTAAGGTTATAATTGGGGAAGGTTCATCTAAAAAGTTTTTTTTGTCTAAAAACGCTAAAAAAGATTTTTAAAAACTCGAAAACCGAACCAAACAAACTCTGATTGAATTTATTTTTACATCAATGGAACCGGCTTGTAATTCATTAAAACCTAAACCTTAAATCATAAACAATAAACCCTAATAATAACACTAAAATTATAAAAACAGCCCTAAACATAATGATAAAACCTAAAAGCTAAAAAAACATGCCCTAAAATTCAAACTCTAAAACTAGTTGTTAAAGCTAAAACCAAAAAGTAAATATTGTAGGGTTTGATGAGACGGTTCCAATGCCAAATAAATGAGTTCAATCGGAGTTCGTTTGGGTCGTTTTATAGATTTTTAAAATCATTTTTAGCCTTTTTAGGAAAAATAGACTTTTTATTTGATTCTTACCCTATAATTGGGTATGTCATGAAATCAAACAAACTCTATTTAAGTTTTTAATTTGAAATTTTTAAAATAAATATATGGTATATGTTAAACCACGTTAAAAATTGATTTGTTTATTTAAAACTTAATTTTTTATTCAATTTTTGATGTAAACAACATATTTATTTTCAAGATTTCAAATGAAAGACCAGAGACGGCCCAAGAATGAAAAAAATTCCGGAGCATGGGACAAGAAAAAAAATTTTGGACCCTATTGAAAAAACTAATTTAATAATTTATGTATAAAAAATTAATAATATAATATATTTTTTAAAAAAAAACCTTGGGCCCTTAAAATGAAGGACCACCACAGAGTCTCATATTTAAGATCTAGTTTCACATAATACTATATATATATACACACACACATATACACGTTTTTACAAACTCAAGAGAGCTCGTTTATATGTCAAAAGAACAAACTTAATAGTTAATAGTATCATCACTTGATCAACTTTTGGTATTTTAACACGTATAGCTTGGGTGTGACTTCAATACACATGAATATATTCGGATAACTAGGCTAGTATCTCGTGTATTACACTGATTAAATAAAGAAATATAACGAATAATGATCTATTAAAATTTAGAAAATATAAAATGATTTTTAAAATAAAATACGATTACAATTTCGTATAATTTAATATTTTAAGTATTAAAATAATAATATTATTTCTTTAAACACTAACTTTTTTAAAATTTGTTTTTCTTTAAACATTGTGTTTCAAATAATTATTTTTGAAAATTTTATAATTAAGAATATATTTTTTTAAAAAAGTGTGTTTTTATTATTAATTTATTTTAATGTATTGAAAAATATTTTTTATTTTAAAAATGTATAAAAGTATCTTTAATATTTAATACAATTATTTAATATTGGATGTATTTAATAAGAGAGAGAGGAAGGAAATGAAAGTTGAAATACTATAGAAACATGTCATGTGCTACTAAAAACATTTATTAATTAATATAGGTAGATTTCATATATCGTGTCCACACGCTTCCATTAAATCATGCGCACATAACTAACCTTAATAATATCAACTATGCATATATTAATAGTTTTTTTTGTTTTTATTTTTTGTCACGTACGTCTTTGAAATTATAGTAATAATCGTGAAGACTTGGTACGAATATTCCCCACTCTCAAGTTGTTTAATGTTTCTGACTAATGTAGTACTCTTGTGTTCTACGAATTCAGCCTACTGGTTGTGGTTTCATCTTGTGACCGAGAGATCATGGGTTCAAGCTCTGTCAGAGACGATTTAAAGGGCATCCAGATAAGGGAAAGAATCTTGAGTTTAATCTTGGGTTCTGGACCAATGAGGAGCGATGGTTTACCCATTCCAGGGGGTTCCTGGACATCTGGTGTGGCTGCGTCTTACCTCTGCCCGGTAGACTCTATTAAGACAACATACGTGGTATGTAGGATCGTCGCCGTCCAAAAAAAGGATAAAACTCTTGTAAATTAAAATTAAAAAACACACCTTAATGATTATGTTATTAATAATTATCGTATATTCTGAATTGGTTCTCTCAAAAACTTTATATAATACCGAAAGGGCTGTTTTATTTGGACACCCCACTTTTATATTTTTACACCCCTGCGGGCCAATACGGGCCGTAATGGCCATTACGGCCCGGTATTTAGTACACACAAACATTCCAGAGAATTCCTAGGAATCAGTGCAACATTCTGTGGGACGGGCCGTACTGGCCATTACGGCCCGTCTTGGCCTAACCTTATTTTTCAAGCCATTTTGAGTGTCAACCAGTTTTGATAAACGTTTATACGGCCCGTACTGGCCAGTACGGGCCGTCTTGAGTTAATTTATTTTATTTAATCATAATTTACTTATTTAAATATTTTTTAACGATATACGATTAATACGTGAATTATTTGAACGATGTGTGTTATTTATTTTATTTAAACTTAATTTACGTATTTAAATTTAATATTTAACGATATACGTTTATTATGTAAGTTATTTGAACGATACACGGCTAATACGTTAATTAAACGTCATAATGTCGTTTTAACTAAATATTTCATTTTGTAATCAGCTTGTTTACGTTAGTTAAAATAATTTAAACAATATAAAGTTTTTTGCGCAAATATTAAACAACACAAACAGAAACAATACAAACAACACAAACAGAAACAATACAAATGTAGAAAGAAACATACGTATATACACTGTACGGTTTTATATACAAGGAATCAAAATACATAAATACAAAATGAACTACGATCCGGATGGTCCAGCGTCATCGTCTGTGTAGACGCGTGGCTCCGGGAACGGTGGAAGCTGTGTCCCGTCCCGTCGCGCATGCTCTGACGCGACTGTCCACTGGACCAAATCCTCGTATCGATCGAGCCGTCGGTCGATGCGTGCCATCCGCTGGGCCGTCTCGTCGCACCGGGCGGCTATCTGGTGTAGCAACGCCTCGAGTGGCTCGGTCAGGCGCACCGCACGGTAAACGTGCGGTGGATGCTGCGGAGGCTCCTCATCTCGCGGCGGTGACAAAACCGGCTCCTCCCGAATCGGCTCGGGCTCCTGTATCGGGCCACCGTCCTCCTGCTGCTGCTGCTGCTGCTGGTCTGGCAATACAATAACCTGGGCCGGCTGAAACGGGCGGCCGTCCAGCCCAATGAACCGCAATCCCAGACCCGGGATGTCGGCGGCAACCTTCATGCTGATGACCGTACGACGATCGAGCTTACGAGGCTCGATCGCCGCCAGATCCTCAAGCATGTCGATCATGCCTCTGATGCGGGCGATGTGGGTGACAAAGGCGCCACCCCACAATGTACCGCGCTCCTGTCGGTGGTAGAAGGAGGCGTAGTACAACGCAAAACACCGTGCCAGGTTGCACGGCCTGCCAGTAATGAGTGAGTGCAGATAAAACAGATCTGTCGACGTCACCCACTCCTGGCTCTGACCGCGACCTGAGATGGTCGTCACGATGCAGCGGTGGATGTAACGGATCAGTGGATCTCTGATCGTCGAGGCCCGTACTCGGGGGCCGGTGAAGGGCGTATCGGATACCTGGGACCACCAGGCCCTCATAACCCCCTCCTCCCCCTGCGTCAAACCCTGTGTGAAGTCGTCACGAACGGTCTCCGGCTCGTAATATATGCCTAAGTGCACGCATGACTCTTATTTTTTCTTTTTCCTCTACCAACAAATCAAGGGCTTTATGGGACACCTTTCCTCGAAGGTTATCAAATATTGGTAGTTTATGATGACCCATAGTTTTAATCAAGCTTGTTTCAAAATCATGTTTCATTTTTACCTCCTGTGCTTGCACGATTTCATTTACGAAACCGACAAGCGAGGCAAGCGTGCTGTTTGGTGATCTGAGAAATCGTTTTAGGTTCGAGTGCTGACTTTCCACCCGGTTTGTTGTACGTTGACCAAAGTTGCGCGTTCTGTTGGTCCATGCTACAGAGATATTTTCGTCTATGTGCCACCTACAGAGATATTTTGCGGATTCTGGAAACACTTTACGGCACGCATTCATAACAGCAAGGTCTCGATCTGTTATGATCACACGTGGCTCCATACACTTATTCAACAGACTCTTAGCCATCTCCAAGACCCAGACGTAGTTCTCCTCACGCTCTTTGATTACGAACGCGTGAGCAATACTAAACGTCTGGTGTGTGGATGTCACGCCAACAATTTGAATAAATGGAAGCCTGTACTGGTTCGTTTTGTACGTCGCGTCCATCATCAGTACGTGCGGAAATGCACGCCACCAGCAATACGATTTTGGATGACAGAAGAAAATGTCTTCCACGACGTTTGTTTCAGGATCCTCCCGGGTATAGTAAACGTACTGCTGACTGTGAAGCACGTTTTCCAGGACCTGCATCGGAGTATCACCGAATTTCTTCTTGTTTTTTAGCTTCTGCTGTAAATTGTATACATCCCTAGGGACGGATACATTTGCAGGGTTATGTTTCTTTATGCTCGAAAGTATGTTACGAGGATCCATGTGTCGCTCGGTCAAATTCTCCACCAGATCTTCTTCCTCCTGAGTGAATCTTCTAACATATGGATGACCCTCTAGATTCTGAGCAGGCTCGTGATTGTGATTGTCGTTAATCACCAGCAATTTTCAGGATTCACGAACTTCGTTGTATAACCCTATCAGTTGAAACGGACAACCGATTTTCTTGCTGCCTGACCGTCTAAGGATTGCGATGCTATTGTGCTCGCCACCACGGTCACACATGAGCCAGACTTTGATTACACTGCCTGTTGTCTTTGATTTCTTCGTTCTTCTTTTGACTACAATGTAACCATTGTCTACTGCTCTACTTTTCACCCACCCTACCAGCGCTTCCTCAGACATAAACTCCTGACATATAAAAACAATAATAAATAGCTTAAATGGATAGCGATAATATACAATTATTAACATTTAGTTTCATTTAATTTACCTCTTTTGTTTCCCAGTCAACGTTTGAAGCCACCGGCTTTTTTTCATAACCCTCCTCCGTGTAACTTTGTTTACTGTCGTCATACACGAACCCATACGATGCTTGACTATCAAACCCGACATCAGCGTTAGGTTCAGCATTCAGATCTATCGTGCCGTATGAATACTCAACAGGAGGCTCTTCGTTCAAATCAGGCACGGAATAGTTGAAAAAACTCCCGTCCCAAAACGACATCGTTACAGATATGAATTATCTTGAAATATATTTGAATTCGAAAGTTACGCGTTCGTTTGAAACGATTCATGCTTATATACAAATTTGAAAATCTTCAAGACGGCCCGTAATGGCCTTTACGGCCCGTACTGGGTCAAATCAATGCCCTTCTGTCAGAATTGAAAAAGCAAGACGGGCCGTAATGGCCAGTACGGCCCGTCTTGATGTCAAATCATTGTACTAGGTTTCAGGGAATGTCTGTACGATGAATGAGACGGGCCGTCCTGGCCATTACGGCCCGTCTTGCTTCCAATCATTGGAACATGTTGTCAGGAGTGAATGTTTGACCGAAGCCTGAGACGGGCCGTAAAGGCCATTACGGGCCGTCTCAGGGGTGTATTTTTAAAAAAAGTGGGTGTGAGAATAACACCACCCTACCGAAATCATCCTTCTTGTGAAAATTTAGCACATGTCTAGCCATTTTGTTAACTAGTGTTAATTAATTTATTTTGTTTTTTTCTTTTTCTTATACTATTGTCGCTTTTATTTATATATTTATTTAAAATTTTAACTTGTTATTTAATCAGCTTATTTTATTTATAAATATATAATTGCTTGTAATACTTTTATATACTTTATTTGTTTTTTATTTGATTATTTATTTAATTTTCTCATTTTATAATTATTATAATTTTTATAATAGGTTTTTATATAATTTGTTGGTTTACGAGAATGTTTCAATTTTAGTTACTAATTTTCCTTATGTTATTTACTTTATGAAAGAATTTAAGTCTTTATACAATCAAAAAATATACTTCGATTTTCTTTTGATCTCTATTTTAGAAAGATAATTTCTTTTGATCTTACGTGCTATGTGCAACACTCAAACTTTTCACACGATTACACGTGTTCAATTTTAGGTCCCAGTTCAAACTTTAACATAAAATCATATTCGGAAGCGTGAAATTATCATTTCATGAGTTAAACACACTTAATTTCATAACATTTACATTTATGATTAATAAAACTAGTGTGTTTAAGTTTAATACCACCAAAGATTTTACATAACGCTTGATTCCACTTTAAAACATGTCCGATCTGATCACCCGATGCATATCTATCTTTGACCTGTAACATCACATATAAGGTCACAATTAGTTCATATGAACTAAGTAAGTAACCCCTCCCAAAGTTCCCAAAAACTTATTTAAACCCATCCCCATACATATCATATGGATATTAATCATGTTTAGATAATAATATATCATATTCAAACATCAACTTGCACCCAGTACACATGGTGCATTTATTTCCCTTAATGGGACATTTTCACAAATATGAGTATATTATCTAATTCAACTCTATCACCAGCACCTCTGGCTAAATTAAAACACCATATATATATATATATATATATATATATATATATATATATTTCATTGGCTTAACCAATTACCCACACACCTGTGGTTTCAACAATTTAGTTTCCGGATTAACCGGTTATCCACACATTTGTGGTATCATCCATATATTAAGTCTTAAGATGTTCACCCACCGGTCCTTCCATCTAAGACAATTGCTAGCACCTCTAGCTATCCACACATTTGTGGAATCATAAATCAATCAAGTCTTAAGATGTTCACCCACCGGTACTTCCATCTAGACAACTGCCAGCACCTCTGGCTATCCACCATTGTGGAGTCATAAATATTAAGTCTAAGATGTTCACCCACCGGTACTTCCATCTAGACAATTGCCAGCACCTCTGGCTATCCACCAATGTGGAGTCATAAATATATCAAGTCTAAGATGTTCACTCACCGGTACTTCCATCTAGACAATTGCCAGCACCTCTGGCTATCCACCAATGTGGAGTTATAAATATATCAAGTCTAAGATGTTCACCCACCGGTACTTCCATCTAGACAATTGCCAGCACCTCTGGCTATCAACCAATGTGGAGTCATAACAACAAGATGTAAAAATACATTTTTCACAATCAAAATTCAAGCTGAGTCATTTCTATTCGAATTGACTCTCACAATGTAATAATATCATATTACCCATCATTAACTATTAATCACAATAGTTTAATCAAAATTACACTATGGTGTTCACATTCCTGTACTTCCACCATAGCTATTTGTCAGCACCTCTGACTATTCACACATTTGTGATATCATACTCAAACACCGGCTCATCCGGCTATTATTATGCAATCTATGTTGCATACTTAATTCAACCGTAACATAAACACATTGGAACTTAACATATGTGTTTTAGAGTCTATTAACTCAATTAGTTTCAATCTAGTTATGAGCATTCAATCAAGTGAATCAATATATATATATATATATATATATATATATATATATCACAATCAAGTAGACTCTGTCTACTCCTTATATGTAATGTTACAGTAAGTTGGGTAACTTACCTGGTTCAAGCGGTTGTTCACTTCCTACAACCTCTTTTCCACTTCTGTGGCTTATCCCTTGACTTTCACCATCAATACCTAGTTGTATTCACATATATACAACTAATTTCAATACATATAGCACATACAATCAAGTTCAATGCAATTGACTGGTTTGACTTGATCAAAGTCAATTTATCACATAATTAACTTTATCTTGCTATATTTAGCAAGTTCTAGTCAATTATCACAATTAATCATATTTCATGCCTCCCAGGCATTTCATCAAATAATTGATGTTCATTACATTAGTTACGATCTCTAATCACTTTTATTATTAAAATTTTATTTAAGATCATAACTTGTTAATGATTTTTAACGTCAATTCATCATTTAACCCATGGATCATAATCCATAATTCATTTCAAAACCACAATCTATCCATCCTACTAGTTATCATACCATGATATGGGTTTCATAACAACCGGACATTATCCCGGCTTCAAACGAATATTTCACCATCAAAACAGCAAGTTCTTTGTTTCTAACAATCCCTAGTTATCAACTAGGCAATAATCAATACCCATAATCATAGTATTACAATCAAAACTAAATTTAATCCACACAATATTAAACTAGTAGGATAAAACGAATCGTTACCCAATCGAGCGGATATTCAGTCGCAAAATAACGATCAGATGTTGTAACAACGTTCCTAGGCGCGATCCATGCGATTAGAAAGCTTTGATATGAAGGTTTTAGGCTTACAAATGATGAATTCTTCGTCTGGAGCAAGAACAGGTCGAAAAAGAAGGAAAAATGCCTTCAAAAATGCGATTTGATCCCTTTAACAAATTTTTGCCGACTTAACACGCCAGGCGCATCGACCCGGCCCGAAGTTTGGCCCGGGGCGTACCGCCCCACGCCTGTTTCGTCTAATTTTGATCTTATCTTGTTTTCGTGATTCCGGACAATCCGTAACTCCGTTTCGCGCACGGTTTTCGCCCACGTTCACCATTTTTCGCATATTATCAACCTATAATAATTACAATCATCAAATCAACATGGATTTCTAGAACGATCACATGTGCTCTTGCCATTGATGACGTAATTCTCACATATTTTCAAATTACAACAATCACAATCGTTCAATTAACGATTATTTACAATACATTCATTATTAAAAACCAGTTGTTACACTATGGCTTGTTTGGAATTCAATATAAGAATGACTTATTTATTTATCGGTTTTTTCAAAAGTCAATAAGTTGTTTAACAAATCTAAAATGACTTTTAAGATGACTTTTTGTAAAATAGTAATAAGTTGTTTTTCAAAAACTAAAAATTCTAGTTTTTCAAAGTAACTTATGACTTATTGGTATAAAATTAAAATTTACTCTAACTCTTTATCTTTTACCCAATTTACCACTCATCACCGACACCGCCACCCGCTACCACCACGTTGCCACTCATCGCGTACGCCACCACCCGGTCACGAGCGCTGCCACCCACAACTATCACCCACCACTACCCACCGCCATCTCGCCACCCACCATCGTACCGCTCTCCTCCACGGCCTCCACAGCCATCCACCACCATTTTCGCAACCTACCACTGCTATCTATATCCTTAAAATGATTTTTAATATAATAATGTCTTTTTTGGTCATTTTAAAAAAGTTTCTTTTGGAAAATCTAATACAAACACATTTATAAAAAAATTATTTAAAAAGTAATAAGTTAATAAACACTTTTGACCAAAAGTCATTTCAGAGTTAAATAAGCAATCGCAAACAAAACCTATATATTATTTATCAATCAGTTTGTTTTAATATATAGTATAATGATCTATATTTGAGGTGCATGTTTCGCTTATTATTATTCTTTAATTCTTTTTACACGTCTTATAGAAATTTTCGCTAATGAGTATCGTCCTCACTCGGTAGTAGAATTGATTCTTGATAATTTTCAAACACTAAGACAACATAATTACATAATGATATGTACTTATTAATTGGTGCATTGTTTTTTTAATGCATGATTTTGTGCATGATATTAATTATTAGAGCCTGAGGTTCAATCTGTCAAATTTACCTTTATTTTAAACGGCAATTTGGATCACTGACGGGTCATATACCCACCCGATCATATTCACACCTAATAGGAGGAAACCTACCATAGGTAAGAGAAAACCCCTAGCCCAGCGTAAAATCCCTATTTTGTTCATGCTGGGACTTGAACCCGTGACCTCCCCAATATTGAAGTCACAGAGTACCTCTCTTCAACCACTTGAGCTAAGGATCATTGGTTCTGTCATATTTATCTATGAAACCAAACATATGCTTTCAAGTATGGATTAGATGAAAGGAGTTCATTCTAAATTTTATTTTGTTATTTTTTAAGAAAAATGAAAACAAATCAGTAAAATAATTAATACATCACCACAAATCTTGTCTTAGTATGGTCTTGATTTGTCTACTTTGTGGTAAGTAACTTTCGTGTTACTAGTTTTATTTCAATTACCACACATATGTTAATCTTATTAAAACGAGTTAACAGATGGTAAGTATGTGAGAATCCTCATCTCATATTTGAAAGTTGAAGGAATCAACGAGGAAATTGTGGTGAATGTGTAAGTATACCAAGTTACAAAAGATAATGAATAAGGTTTTTAGTGTTAGAATAGGGTATCAGGCATTTTGGATTTGACAAAAGATAGTAGCTAGATTGAGATAATATATTCATATATACTAGAAGACGGATGATGACGCATGAAAGGAGCGTTATGACAAATCAAAAGAGAAGTACTGGCAAACTGAAGCTAACATGGGAAGTAGAACATGCAAGATTAGCTACACTTTCATCTCTTCAAAAGCATGATCGATGAAAGGTCTTGGAAGAAGCTATGGATTTTTGGGAGGGAGTATAGATTTGTCATGGTCGGGGCTTCGTATCTTAGCTTATATTTCACTTAGGTTGTCTTTAGTTATAAGTGGTGATGTTAGTTACTTTATATATGTGCCTTGAGTTTTATAAGTAGTGTCTTTAGTTATGGGTGCCTTTGAATATCACTACACCAATCAGCGGCTAAGGGGACAAAAACGCGGAGGTTTTTAGCGACGACATGTTGTCACTAAAAGTTTATTTTCGGTAATTTTTTTTATATAAAAAGGGTGGTTTTCTTAAGTTAGATGTCTCTTTGTGAGAAGTATTTATATCTCATACTATGGAGATTATATTTACATTTATCTTGCCATCCTCAGCCCCCAGGGTACCTATAAAATTTTTGTTAGACTTAAAATAATCAAATTACATAATATTACCAAGTTCCAGCTATATGTGTCTTAAATGATTTAAAAATATTTTAAATATGATATTGTTCGAATTAATAATAAAAATATTCGATATTTATGTATCTGATGTGGCCAATGTATATTATTATTGCTTATCACTTTTCAATTAATCCTGGGTTAAAGTGCAATAGAATATTTTTTAACTTTCAACTTCAAATTGGTTGCTCGATTTAATGATAAGTATTTGCATGGGCAAAAGTTTTTCAATAAGATTATCCGTCATAATCTACAAGTTAGTCTAGTTAAGTAATTAAGATTATCCATCACAGGGAAGGTACCATGTGAATTCAATATTGGGGAGATCACGTGTTCAAGTCCTAGCATGGACAAAATAGGGGTTTCATGCTAAGTCAGTGTTTTCTCTCACCTATGGTGAGTTTCCTCTTATTGGGTGTGGATATGATCGGGTGAGTCTATGACCCGTCAGTGACCAAAATTGCCGTTCAAAAAAAAAGTAACGAAGTTCATTAAACACAAATTATTACATATGTAATTTAACAATTTATTTACTTGCTTTATCTTTTAAACTTGTGGGTATAAATGATTAGTTTAGTTCTCAACTAACATTTGATTTTAATTGAACATTCTTATATGTGTGTGTTTGTGTGCGGATTTGAGAACAAAAGGAGTTGTTTATAAATAAAAGAAAATTATTTTTATATCTTTTAAATTTTGTGGCTATAATATTTATTTCAGTACTCAACTAATATTACCAACTACCATTTGTTCTCAATTAAACATTTGTTTGTGTATATTATATATATTTATATATTTATATATTTATATTTCAGACATTTACAGGCTACAGGGTTATATATAAAAAAATTTTCTTAATTTTAAGACGCTAAGGCGCTAAGCTAGTATTTATATGGGCTGGGCCATTTTAATCTAAGAACCAACCCGATAAGCCATAGGCCCATAAGTTGTGTGATGCGTTGATAAATTAATGATATTGGTGCAGCCCAATTCACTTTAAACTCAACTTGCAAACCCTAGGTTTTATAGTCGCACGCTACGTTAGTTCTGCCAACACCAGCGGCAGAAAGATGCAGATCTTCGTGAAGACACTGACCGGGAAGACAATCACGCTCGAAGTCGAATCGAGCGACACGATCGACAACGTCAAGGCTAAGATCCAGGACAAGGAAGGTAAGCCTTTGATTTCTTTATTTAGGGTTTCTAATAATTCAATCGATTTGAAACGAAATGAACAATAAATGTCTGTTTCTGATTTAAATATGTTAATCAGGAATCCCACCGGACCAACAGCGTTTGATCTTTGCTGGAAAACAACTCGAGGATGGAAGGACTCTCGCCGATTACAACATCCAGAAAGGTAGCTAAACTAGTGTGATTTGTGAGTAAATTTCTATGTATCAATCCTGTTTTGTGATGAATCGTGTTTGAATATGATTCGATGTGCAGAATCTACGCTTCATTTGGTGTTGAGGCTTCGTGGAGGGATTATCGAACCATCTTTGATGGCTTTAGCAAGGAAATATAACCAGGATAAAACCATTTGCCGCAAGTAAGCTATTTGTCTTCATTAGTTTTTATGATATTTTGTATTCATCATCTGTTACTCTCTCTGTATGTATATATCATTGCATTGTATGTTTCAGATGTTATGCTCGCCTCCATCCTCGTGCTGTTAACTGCAGGAAGAAGAAATGTGGGCACAGCAACCAGGTACTTTTAATTCTGATTACCTGTACGTAGTGAATAGGGCAGTTAGCAGTTCTTGATTTGTGCTTTTGGGTTATGAATTTTAGTTGAGGCCAAAGAAGAAGATCAAGTAGAGAATGATGATGTTATGGTATTACTTCCAAAGGTTATTTATTATTGCAAGAGGTTTTGTCATTTATGTTTTAGACCCCTAAAGATTTATGTTTTGAGATTTTGATAAACTATTGCAATGTGTTTATGATGTTTTAATAGTGATTTGTTTGGTGAGTCGAAATGAATTACAATTGGCACATGGCAAGGGTGATTTGTTAGGGTTTTGAACTTTTGATCATCTTATACAACAAGCATACCCAGTAAAAATCTCACTTAGAGTAGGGTCGGGGGAAGGATAGACACAAACCTTACTCCTATCTCAGTTGGGATAGAGAGGCTGCTCCGAAGGAGTCCCCGGCTCAAAGTTATCGTTTGAGGTTAATCACCTCAACGCTTTTAACGATTATTTTCACAAAATAAGTAATAAGTAAAATAACGTTAAAATTAGTGCAGTGTTACTTTTGCCCCTTAAAGGCTAACACATATATACATTATATGCCGGCACCACAAATGGGGCGTGTTTTGATCATCTTATATGAAAACCAGTTGTTGAATATTAAAATAGAACTAGACCAAACTGAAGCAAGTTGGGTAGTTCAACTGTTTCTGGATGTATGAGATGCCTACCATAATATTTAATGATTTTGCGAAATGGGTTTTGATTTTAATATCTGAATGAAAAGCTAATTGATGGCTCTTTGTTGATCTGTATTAGTGACAGTTTAGATTCGTCCCTTGTTTAAGCTTACAATTAACAAACTTTTGCCAAAAAGTGTTGGCTGAAAGCTTAATTTTGGTTTTTGAAACATGCCAATTAGCCTGTTACAACATTTTCTGATCCCACAATTATCAACTTATTGATGTCAAACATATGAACTCAAATGCTCCACCCACATTTGCAAAGAAAATGAAGGCTTTTATCATGAAGAGAATTGCTTTTTATATTGTTCCTGTAAAATTTTGCTTGTTGGACCCTTTTCTATCATAAATTACAGTTCTATTTCTTATCTTGTCCAAAGCAAGGACACAGTTACCCAAATAGAACCAATTAACTAGAACCAACAAAACAAGTCTAAATATATTAAGTTAGTCAAAAACTAAATACATGACACGTTTATAACAAAATCATGTTTTAATTAACACAATTTGTTTATAAACAAGATGCCACTTTTATAACATAGGCTGCGTTATAAACTTGACTTATTTAAAAACAAAACATATTTAAATAAAGCTCATGCCAATATATTCTTCTACAGTATCCAATTTTTCTCAAATTTTTTTGATAAGATTGTTCTTCATTCACACATCCTTCATTTTTTCTCCAAAATGTTCTGTCATAAAGGAAAACTATTTATTAGCTTCAAAGGAGATGTATAACTATCAAGGAAAA
This sequence comes from Mikania micrantha, assembly GCA_009363875.1. Classification (NCBI taxonomy): domain Eukaryota; kingdom Viridiplantae; phylum Streptophyta; class Magnoliopsida; order Asterales; family Asteraceae; genus Mikania; species Mikania micrantha. Next base: position 89,020,527 of record CM018696.1, read on the forward strand.
GACCTTCATTCACACATCCTTCACTTTTTCTCCAAAATGTTCTTTGTCATCAAGGAAAACTATTTATTAGCTTCAAAGGATAAGTTGGATAACTATCACGGAAAAGAAATATTTATTAAAAGTTCCTTCGCGCTATTTAAATCTTTAACTATGACATTATGTTTCATCACCTTGTCTTTACTCTAATGTAACAGAAATACTTTTTAAAAGACTGGCCATGCCAGGTTTGTTATGGAGAGAGAGACGTGACACACCTATCACCAAAGTACTCAGGCCTCATTACACACTGTTTGAATTGAATTGCAATACCTGATAATAACATTTAGATCAAATTTTAATTTTTGTTTCGGCATAATTTTAACCCAAAACCCTTTTCGTTTTAGGACTTTGCTATTACCATTATACACCAACAAATCGTTTATTTGCATAATGTTTAATGCTTTTGTTATCAAATATATTATTAATAATTATTACCCATTAAATTTATTCTATTCATATATTTTTTAGGTTACTCATCTTTGGATGTATTGTGTTAAGATATTACTTATATAGTTATATCAACTCTATGATGCTACCTATTTTAACCAAAATACTATCATCCTATACTAAAACAACATTCACTTGCATTAGCTCAAAATTGTCAAGTCTGTCACTACCCTGTAACACCCAAACACTTCACACGTTTACACGTGTCAAAATATGGCCTCAGTTATGTTTAAACGCAAAATTATACCCACATAAGTTAAACACACTTAATCTACATGTTAATAACAACCACATTTCAACAAAACATAGCATGTTTAAGTTACAACCACCAAAAACCAACATAATATTTGAATCTGCTCCAAAACGTGCCCAATCATGTCGTCTGATGCATACCTATTTGTAATATCCCACATCGGTTGGGAGGGGGAACAAAGCCTTCTTTATAAGAAGGTGGATACATTCACTATCGAGACGTGTTTTGCCTGGGCGAGCAACTCGTTGGGTGAAAACAAAACGAGTTCCTGGATGGGCAACCTATCGGGACAAAGCGGATAATATCTTGGTACAGTTGGCTTGAGCTGTTACAGATGGTATCAGAGCCAGGGGCCGGACTAATGTGCCATAGAGGACGTTGGGCTCCGTAAGGGGGTGGATTGTAATATCCCACATCGGTTGCGATGGAGAACTAAACCTTCTTTATAAGTTGGATACATTCCCTATCAAGACGCGTTTTGCCTAGGCGAGCAACTCGTCGGGTGAAAACAAAACCATGAGTTCCCGAATGGGCAATCCAACGAACAATATCTTGGTACGGTTGGCTTGGGCTGTTACACTATTTATTACCTGTAAACATTACATATAAGCTTACAATTAGTTCATATGAACTAAGTAAGTCAACCCTTAAAGTCCCCAAGTCAAAATGTCAAAAAAACTTAATTTTTGGTCTAGGCCGTAAGACAAAGAGTTTTGGCCGTAAGTGATTTTCGTGGAATGCCCAGGCCGTAAGTTACACCCCTCTAGCCGTAACTTACTCCCACCTGCACATCAGCTTTCCTATTTTGTCATTTTAACTCATTCGAAGACCATTTTCGTCCATTATTTCGTCTTGTTTTCACACAAATCAATTCCAAAAACATATATTTGATGTTTTACATATTCATAATATTAAAACACCAACATAATATAACATATATGAACACCTGTAACACACTTTGTTGCTAATTTGCCCTTAACGGGTCAATATCATCAATTGTCATTTTATTAACAATTTGCACACTCCTTGTGTTTAGTCACACTACTATGGCTTGTATACACACACTTGTGTTAACAACTTTGTTTCATGTTTCATGTTTGCACTTTACACACAAGTAAACTATGGATTGACACTTGCAATCTTACATACACACTGATGTGTTGTTAATTACACATCGTTTTTGTATTTATTTTTTATTATTTTATCTTATTTTATTGGTTTTTTATTTAGTTTTTGTTAGGTTTTAAGTATTTTTACTAATTTTTATTTTTAATGTTACTTTTGTAGGCTTCGTGGAATAAACGTTCGCATTTACGAAGAAACCGAAGCCCGGAATAATTTTTATGAAGTGTGGAAGCGAGAAATATAATTTTTAGAAGTTCCGGTGTTAAAAAGTTGTATTTCAGGAAGTTTCGGAGCTTAAAAAATTGGATTTCTGAAGTTCAGGGGGGTAATTTGCAAATCTGCCAAAGTTTAAGACGTCTGGGACACGTGGCAGCCTCTGGAGCATGCCACGTCAGCCCTAAATCTTCTGGACCCGCGAGAGCAGCTGGTTGGAGCCCCATGACCCGCGGCCAACCCATTCCCTCTCACACCAAGATCCGCCCCTTGACCCGCGCGCCTCGCCTGCGACCCGATCCGTGACCCGCGCCCCATCTCCTTTGTTGACCAGTTTCTGCCGCGTTGACCATCTTTGACCCGCCCTTTGGGCCTGTTGACCAGCCATTTGGATTCCAATTTAAGCCCACTAAACCGGTTTTTAGGCCCAGATCGTGATAAATTGCGAAAATTAACCTATTTAAAAGAAAATACCTTGATTTAAGCGGATAAATTGGTATTTTAAGCGGTGGCTTCAGAAAGAAAGAAAGAAATATTTATGATTCAGAAGCAGAAATGCCATACCCTATTATGAAAAATGATGAAAAAGAAGCTGAAAAAGTGCTAACACTCCAAGATGATTTACTAGATATGGAGTACCCACTCCTTACTAGAATCATGCAACAAGAACATGGTGCTTCCTCAGTAACATCGGCTTACAGACCACCACAAGATCAAACAATGCAACCACCAGGATACCCACCAGCTACAGGAAGGGGAATACCAGATGTAAGTTCATCTAGTTTCAATCTAAATAAAAAGGTTGAAAACTATGGAAGGCGAATGGAGAACTATTGGTCACTTCCACCAGCACAAGCAACAACTGGTGCAATGCTGGTTTTACCAGCAGATATTGGAAAATATGCAGATGTGATTGATAGATGGGAATCAATTACGCTAAATTACATTGACGATCCAAATAAATCTTGGCCAACACCAAGATCAAAGGTTGATTGTATTGAAAACCTTTTGGGTGAAGACGAAAAGAAAATTTGGATACAATGGAGAATGGCGTATGACGAAGAATATCAGCAACTACTGAAAATTACTGATGACACCCATAATATTACTTCACAAATAAGAAGAGTACTTCTTCTTAGTGATGCTGCCCAAGGAAGTACTGAGGAACAAGAAATGGCATATAATGATCTTGAAAGACTGGTGTGCCATGAAGTTAAAGATCTGTTCCAATATATGAATGAGTACAAGACGTTAGCAGCAAAGTCTGGAAGAATGTTTATTGGGCCTGAATTATCAGATAAATTTTTCAGAAAAATGCCACCTGCCGTTGGTAAAGAAATTGAAGAAGCCTTTAATAAAGAAAAACCAGGTGTAACTATTGGGGTAATACCAAGAATATACTTCGCACACAGATATTTATCAGAGCTATGCAAGAAGGCTCAGTTGCAGAGAGAATTGAAAGATTTACAGTTTTGCAGAGAAGTATACATACCCGGAAGTTACAAAAACAAGACAAAAAGGCTAGGATTAAGAAAGGCAAAAACATACAAAGGGAAACCACACAACTCACATGTACGTGTATTCAAATCAAAACATGGTGATCGTATGAAAAAGTGTAAATGCTATATTTGTGGAAGAGAAGGCCATTTTGCTAGAGAATGTAAAAGCAAAGTTAGCAATGTGGAAAGAGCTAATGCTTTTCAAAATCTAGATCTTCCTGACAACTATGACGTTCTATCAGTAGATCAAGATGAACCAGATGAGCTACAAAGACAAGATGACAATAATAATTGTCATATTCAATGGGATGAGTCAGGGTCAGAAGAAGAAGCTGATGATGAAAGAAAACAAATAGAAGATGCAATTCCAGAAGAAGAGCAAAAGGTCACTGAAGAAACAGTTGCAGTATCACAATACCCATTAAAGGAACGAAGAAATAAACTTTATAATATTATAGTTTATTTCAAAATTCCAGGAGTAGAGGAAGAATTCAAAATCTCAGCAATAATTGACACTGGTGCAACTTCATGTTGTATTGATGAAGATTCTGTTCCAAAAGAAGCAATGGAACCAAGTCCCTGGATTGTAAAATACTCAGGGATTAATTCTGTTCAAACTACAAAGAAGAAGTTAAAGGAAGGAGTCATGAAGATTGAAAATAACTCATTCAGAATACCTTTCACTTTTTGTTTCCCCATGAAATTAGGGGGAGGTGTTCAAATGTTAGTTGGATGCAACTTCATTCGGTCAATGGGAGGAGGCTTAAGATTTGAAGGGTCTCAGGTCACCTTTTACAAAACGGTGACAACAATCAATACAAGTTATGAAGCAGCTGCAATGGGAGAACTTGAGCTTGAAGAAGAAGAATACATTAAGTTACAAGAAGAATATGCTGCTTACAACCTGGGCAATTTGTCAGAAATGTCAAAAGAATTACAAGATATTCTCCAAGAATTGGAAAGACAAGGTTTTATCGGAGAAGAACCATTAAAGCATTGGAAAAAGAATCAAGTCACTTGTAAACTTGACATAATAAACCCAGACATGACAATTCAAGATAAGCCATTAAAGCAAGTTACTCCAGCACAAAAAGAACAGTTCAAAAGACACACTGATGCACTGATGAAACTTGGAGTAATCAGAAAAAGTAACAGCAGGCACAGAACAAGAGCTATGATGGTAAGCTCAGGGACGTCTGTAGATCCAGTTACAGGAAAAGAAATTCGAGGAAAAGAAAGAATGGTTTTTGATTACCGAACACTCAATGAGAATACAAATAAAGATCAGTATTCTCTTCCAGGTATCAACACCATAATCCAGAAGATTGGGAATGCAAAAATTTACTCAAAGTTCGATTTGAAAAGCGGTTTTCACCAAGTTGCTATGGAAGAAGCAAGCATCCCATGGACGGCATTCATTACACCAGAAGGATTATATGAATGGTTAGTAATGCCTTTTGGTCTGAAAAATGCCCCCGCAATTTTCCAAAGAAAAATGGATAATTGTTTTGGCATGTATTCAGAATTTATTGCAGTATACATTGACGACATCCTTGTTTTTTCTAAAAATAAGGAAGATCATGCAAAGCATTTAAAAATAATGTTGTCAATATGCAAAAAGGAAGGATTGGTGCTATCAAAAACAAAAATGAAGATAGCAGTACAAGAAATAGATTTCTTGGGAGCAACCATTGGGAATAGAAAAATAAAGCTCCAACCACACATAATCAAGAAGATAGCGGACTTCAAAGATGAAGATTTACAAACCCTGAAAGGTTTAAGGTCCTGGTTAGGAATTCTTAATTATGCAAGGTCTTACATTCCTAATCTAGGAAGGATGTTAGGACCCTTGTATTCAAAAACAGGTGCTAACAGAGATAAAAGAATGAAAAAGGAGCATTGGGAACTGATTAAAAAGGTTAAATTAGAAGTAGAAAAGTTGCCAGACATGGAAATTCCACCAACAGAAGCTCACATAGTAATTGAAACGGATGGATCAATGGAAGGATGGGGAGCGGTCTGTAAATGGAAGAAAAAGAAGGAAGATTCAAAGTCCACTGAGAAGATTTGTGCATATGCCAGCGGAAAATTCAGTAGCTTAAAATCAACAATAGATGCAGAAATCTACGCAGTTATGAACGGACTGGAGAATTTCAAAATCTATTATTTGGATAAAGGAGAAGTTACTATTAGAACAGATTGTCAAGCCATAATAAGTTTTTATAACAAGTCCAATAATAATAAACCATCTAGGGTTCGTTGGGCAAGTTTTAAAGATTTTGTTACAGGTTCAGGAGTCCAAGTAAAAATAGAACACATTGACGGAAAGCATAATCAGCTAGCAGATGCTTTATCAAGATTAACAACAGCGGTTTGTTATGCAGAATGTCAGGAAGAAGAGAAACCGCTTGGGACAGGATTCGAGATGAGTTCATGTCAAGAAAATGGAGAAATTTTCCAGGAGTGGTCACAAGGTTACAACAAATTGATGCAGATGAACGAAGAGGATTGCAATTACTCTGTTACGAAGACGAAGGTTTTGGAACAACTCCTCACAGAAACACTGTCATCAGTTATCAACCATTCAGTTTATACCGCATTCAGTACTTGGTTGCCCAAAGATTACCACCAGTATCAAATGAACCAATGGAAATCGGAAGAGCAACAGAAATACATGATGAAGTGCGAAGACTCTTGCTCAATCAGTATGAAGAAATCCTCGGACACTTGCATATCTTTAGAGCAATGCTTAGTGTTAGAAGAATCTACTATGAAACTGGAACAGGAGGAGATAGTGCAAGAGGTGAATGGCGAAGTAATGGGCTCAGGTCTACCAATCACATGGACGAAACAATACGAGAATGGGAAGCCCAAAGAATTAATCTCACCCATTTCTAAGGGCTGGAGACCTAAGCAAAGATGGGCTTTCAGAGCCACTGGATATGGAGGCCCATTGTTAAAAGTCCAGTATTATGCATCAGTACTAGAAAATAAAGATGGCGAATACGTCACTCATGAAATGTTTCCCACGATCATAATAGATCAAGAAGCAAAAAGCAAGGGGGTCCACCAATATCGAGATTTCAACAATCATACCCCACCACTATCTCGATTATAATAAGTGGACACCACTGTTGTTTGTCGTGTGTAGTGTGTTTTCAATAATGCACAAATAGACAAAATGTAAAAGAGGAAATTATTGATAGGCTATGGGGCCCAATGCGCACCCGCATCAATAATCGTCCTTTTAACGATCGTCTGTTTGTTAGGTTGCCGTTTACGCGGTAACGTTTATCTACTTTTATTGGCTATATAAGCCAATTGTGTGTAGGAGGTTTCTCAGATCGAGCAATACTCAAATCTGAAATTCCTTTAGAGTCTTAAGTTTGAAAGTTTGTAAAAATTCTAAAGCTTTGTTTGAGAGTTCATCTATTGTAACATAAATCAAGGTATTTTCTTTTAATATTGTGTCAATTTATTTTTCCGCTTAAAATACCAAATCTGGAGACGGTATGATGAAGCCTTTGCCAGATCTAGAAAGATTAATTTAGAGCTTCATCAAAGTAACAAAGCTCTGATACCAGATTTGGTATTTTAAGCGGAAAAATAAATTGACACAATATTAAAAGAAAATACCTTGATTTATGTTACAATAGATGAACTCTCAAACAAAGCTTTAGAATTTTTACAAACTTTCAAACTTAAGACTCTAAAGGAATTTCAGATTTGAGTATTGCTCGATCTGAGAAACCTCCTACACACAATTGGCTTATATAGCCAATAAAAGTAGATAAACGTTACCGCGTAAACGGCAACCTAACAAACAGACGATCGTTAAAAGGACGATTATTGATGCGGGTGCGCATTGGGCCCCATAGCCTATCAATAATTTCCTCTTTTACATTTTGTCTATTTGTGCATTATTGAAAACACACTACACACGACAAACAACAGTGGTGTCCACTTATTATAATCGAGATAGTGGTGGGGTATGATTGTTGAAATCTCGATATTGGTGGACCCCCTTGCTTTTTGCTTCTTGATCTATTATGATCGTGGGAAACATTTCATGAGTGACGTATTCGCCATCTTTATTTTCTAGTACTGATGCATAATACTGGACTTTTAACAATGGGCCTCCATATCCAGTGGCTCTGAAAGCCCATCTTTGCTTAGGTCTCCAGCCCTTAGAAATGGGTGAGATTAATTCTTTGGGCTTCCCATTCTCGTATTGTTTCGTCCATGTGATTGGTAGACCTGAGCCCATTACTTCGCCATTCACCTCTTGCACTATCTCCTCCTGTTCCAGTTTCATAGTAGATTCTTCTAACACTAAGCATTGCTCTAAAGATATGCAAGTGTCCGAGGATTTCTTCATACTGATTGAGCAAGAGTCTTCGCACTTCATCATGTATTTCTGTTGCTCTTCCGATTTCCATTGGTTCATTTGATACTGGTGGTAATCTTTGGGCAACCAAGTACTGAATGCGGTATAAACTGAATGGTTGATAACTGATGACAGTGTTTCTGTGAGGAGTTGTTCCAAAACCTTCGTCTTCGTAACAGAGTAATTGCAATCCTCTTCGTTCATCTGCATCAATTTGTTGTAACCTTGTGACCACTCCTGGAAAATTTCTCCATTTTCTTGACATGAACTCATCTCGAATCCTGTCCCAAGCGGTTTCTCTTCTTCCTGACATTCTGCATAACAAACCGCTGTTGTTAATCTTGATAAAGCATCTGCTAGCTGATTATGCTTTCCGTCAATGTGTTCTATTTTTACTTGGACTCCTGAACCTGTAACAAAATCTTTAAAACTTGCCCAACGAACCCTAGATGGTTTATTATTATTGGACTTGTTATAAAAACTTATTATGGCTTGACAATCTGTTCTAATAGTAACTTCTCCTTTATCCAAATAATAGATTTTGAAATTCTCCAGTCCGTTCATAACTGCGTAGATTTCTGCATCTATTGTTGATTTTAAGCTACTGAATTTTCCGCTGGCATATGCACAAATCTTCTCAGTGGACTTTGAATCTTCCTTCTTTTTCTTCCATTTACAGACCGCTCCCCATCCTTCCATTGATCCATCCGTTTCAATTACTATGTGAGCTTCTGTTGGTGGAATTTCCATGTCTGGCAACTTTTCTACTTCTAATTTAACCTTTTTAATCAGTTCCCAATGCTCCTTTTTCATTCTTTTATCTCTGTTAGCACCTGTTTTTGAATACAAGGGTCCTAACATCCTTCCTAGATTAGGAATGTAAGACCTTGCATAATTAAGAATTCCTAACCAGGACCTTAAACCTTTCAGGGTTTGTAAATCTTCATCTTTGAAGTCCGCTATCTTCTTGATTATGTGTGGTTGGAGCTTTATTTTTCTATTCCCAATGGTTGCTCCCAAGAAATCTATTTCTTGTACTGCTATCTTCATTTTTGTTTTTGATAGCACCAATCCTTCCTTTTTGCATATTGACAACATTATTTTTAAATGCTTTGCATGATCTTCCTTATTTTTAGAAAAAACAAGGATGTCGTCAATGTATACTGCAATAAATTCTGAATACATGCCAAAACAATTATCCATTTTTCTTTGGAAAATTGCGGGGGCATTTTTCAGACCAAAAGGCATTACTAACCATTCATATAATCCTTCTGGTGTAATGAATGCCGTCCATGGGATGCTTGCTTCTTCCATAGCAACTTGGTGAAAACCGCTTTTCAAATCGAACTTTGAGTAAATTTTTGCATTCCCAATCTTCTGGATTATGGTGTTGATACCTGGAAGAGAATACTGATCTTTATTTGTATTCTCATTGAGTGTTCGGTAATCAAAAACCATTCTTTCTTTTCCTCGAATTTCTTTTCCTGTAACTGGATCTACAGACGTCCCTGAGCTTACCATCATAGCTCTTGTTCTGTGCCTGCTGTTACTTTTTCTGATTACTCCAAGTTTCATCAGTGCATCAGTGTGTCTTTTGAACTGTTCTTTTTGTGCTGGAGTAACTTGCTTTAATGGCTTATCTTGAATTGTCATGTCTGGGTTTATTATGTCAAGTTTACAAGTGACTTGATTCTTTTTCCAATGCTTTAATGGTTCTTCTCCGATAAAACCTTGTCTTTCCAATTCTTGGAGAATATCTTGTAATTCTTTTGACATTTCTGACAAATTGCCCAGGTTGTAAGCAGCATATTCTTCTTGTAACTTAATGTATTCTTCTTCTTCAAGCTCAAGTTCTCCCATTGCAGCTGCTTCATAACTTGTATTGATTGTTGTCACCGTTTTGTAAAAGGTGACCTGAGACCCTTCAAATCTTAAGCCTCCTCCCATTGACCGAATGAAGTTGCATCCAACTAACATTTGAACACCTCCCCCTAATTTCATGGGGAAACAAAAAGTGAAAGGTATTCTGAATGAGTTATTTTCAATCTTCATGACTCCTTCCTTTAACTTCTTCTTTGTAGTTTGAACAGAATTAATCCCTGAGTATTTTACACTCCAGGGACTTGGTTCCATTGCTTCTTTTGGAACAGAATCTTCATCAATACAACATGAAGTTGCACCAGTGTCAATTATTGCTGAGATTTTGAATTCTTCCTCTACTCCTGGAATTTTGAAATAAACTATAATATTATAAAGTTTATTTCTTCGTTCCTTTAATGGGTATTGTGATACTGCAACTGTTTCTTCAGTGACCTTTTGCTCTTCTTCTGGAATTGCATCTTCTATTTGTTTTCTTTCCCTTTCAAGGAGAATCAACATGTCATCCTTTATAATTTCTTCAAGTCGAGAAACTTCTTGTTGTAACGCCAAGCATTGTTTCATCAATTCATGGACCAACTCACTTTGATTGACCGTTTGTGGTTTTGATATTGGTTGTATATCTTTATTATAGTATGCTTTTGAACATAGCACACATATAATGAGATTACAAATTTTGCAGCTTCCCCGAATATTCTGCCTGATATCACTTTTACAAATTTTGCAATTCTCCTTTTGTTCAGGTTGTTTATGTTCCCAATCATGAAAACATAATTCCTGTTCTTCTGGCAGTTTTACTTCTGGTCTCCATGACGATTCACTGATTGTAGTTACATATAATTCTTCAATAACTTCGTCTTCTATTATGACTGCAAAAGCCCATTCTTCCGTTATTGATGCGAAACTAGTTTGCTCTCCTTCTGACATACTACAAATTGCATCGCTATCTGGTTCATCTTGATCTACTGATAGAACGTCATAGTTGTCAGGAAGATCTAGATTTTGAAAAGCATTAGCTCTTTCCACATTGCTAACTTTGCTTTTACATTCTCTAGCAAAATGGCCTTCTCTTCCACAAATATAGCATTTACACTTTTTCATACGATCACCATGTTTTGATTTGAATACACGTACATGTGAGTTGTGTGGTTTCCCTTTGTATGTTTTTGCCTTTCTTAATCCTAGCCTTTTTGTCTTGTTTTTGTAACTTCCGGGTATGTATACTTCTCTGCAAAACTGTAAATCTTTCAATTCTCTCTGCAACTGAGCCTTCTTGCATAGCTCTGATAAATATCTGTGTGCGAAGTATATTCTTGGTATTACCCCAATAGTTACACCTGGTTTTTCTTTATTAAAGGCTTCTTCAATTTCTTTACCAACGGCAGGTGGCATTTTTCTGAAAAATTTATCTGATAATTCAGGCCCAATAAACATTCTTCCAGACTTTGCTGCTAACGTCTTATACTCATTCATATATTGGAACAGATCTTTAACTTCATGGCACACCAGTCTTTCAAGATCATTATATGCCATTTCTTGTTCCTCAGTACTTCCTTGGGCAGCATCACTAAGAAGAAGTACTCTTCTTATTTGTGAAGTAATATTATGGGTGTCATCAGTAATTTTCAGTAGTTGCTGATATTCTTCGTCATACGCCATTCTCCATTGTATCCAAATTTTCTTTTCGTCTTCACCCAAAAGGTTTTCAATACAATCAACCTTTGATCTTGGTGTTGGCCAAGATTTATTTGGATCGTCAATGTAATTTAGCGTAATTGATTCCCATCTATCAATCACATCTGCATATTTTCCAATATCTGCTGGTAAAACCAGCATTGCACCAGTTGTTGCTTGTGCTGGTGGAAGTGACCAATAGTTCTCCATTCGCCTTCCATAGTTTTCAACCTTTTTATTTAGATTGAAACTAGATGAACTTACATCTGGTATTCCCCTTCCTGTAGCTGGTGGGTATCCTGGTGGTTGCATTGTTTGATCTTGTGGTGGTCTGTAAGCCGATGTTACTGAGGAAGCACCATGTTCTTGTTGCATGATTCTAGTAAGGAGTGGGTACTCCATATCTAGTAAATCATCTTGGAGTGTTAGCACTTTTTCAGCTTCTTTTTCATCATTTTTCATAATAGGGTATGGCATTTCTGCTTCTGAATCATAAATATTTCTTTCTTTCTGAAGCCACCATAATTCATCATCACTATTATCTTCTCTTTCATCATCAGCTTCTTCTTCTGACCCTGACTCATCCCATTGAATATGACAATTATTATTGTCATCTTGTCTTTGTAGCTCATCTGGTTCTTCGTCTTCCCAACCAGTTGCTATAATTTCTTCTATGGGATTCGTAGCTTTGTAGCTATAATCCACATAATAATCATATTTTCCCGAAGGTTGGCCAAGTGTACCCCAGTTTCTTTTCTTCTTATGACTCTTCTTTTTATTGTTCCATCTCTCCTTTAATTCCTCATCATCCCAGTCATTTAATGCGGCATTTATTAAGGGATCTCTTGTTTCAACGCCAACCCGGTTATAAATTTCTGCCCGGATTTCAACTGGCAATGAAGGTTTCATGAAATGCAAGCTTCTTAAAAGATCAAAATCAATAAATCTTTCAAGAATTGCAACTGCTGCCATTTCTTTTAGCATTGTTTCCTCATCTTCATTATCTTGATCAGCTTGTCTGCTTGATTCTCCAGTTTCTCTGCTTGTCTTGTATTCTGAGAATTTTAGGGACAGAGTTCCATCTAATCTTGATCCAGTACTTACTCTGGATGGAATTTTTGTTGTCTTCTTCTTTGACGGTTTGAGTAACCATCTCTGCCCTTGGAGTTCAGTTATTGATCTAGCTTCTCCTGACACAGCCTGAATTCCATTTGTTGCCAAATGTTCAGCAACCCTTTGGATATTGTATCGGAATCCTGCAAAACTTGTACTTGTCAGTCTTCCCACCAAGGCTCTTGTTATCAACAAATTTGATTCTCCCGTGAATTCTTCATAGCCTCTAGTCTGGATGGATATTTGTACATGATTATAGAAATCATGTATGGACATCATGAGATCTGGAGCTAGATACACCAGTTGTGTTCCTCTTGTCATATCTACTTCCATAGTTCCAATGATAGCCCTATCATCTGCCCATCTTGTATCCCTTAGGACTATGAGGACTTGTGTTCCCGCATCTCTTCTATGTAGTGCATGGACTCTGATCATTATGAGCCCTAGATGCACATGTTGCAAGCCGCTTCTGATTAATTCATTGTAGGATTGTTCATTAACAAATCCCAAGTCTTCTTGTTGGCCTTCAGCAGTTACCAGTATTCTTTCTTCACTGTAGTGTTGATAGACACGGTGTCTGGTGGATCTTGATCCTTCATCGTACAGTGTTTCTGCTGGTACAAGGCTTGCTCTTCTCGCCTGTGATATCCTGAGTTCAGCCTCAGGATCTAGCTGGCTTTCAATAGTTCTTCTGAAACTTCCTGTTGGTACCCATCGTTGTATGTTATTTCTTAATCGTTGGAGACGCCTATAATCTCTGATTTGGTCCTCCTGGTTAGCCAATGTTTCAGTTCTTTGGCTATCACCAAAGGCCACTCTTTCGCCTCTACTACTCATTTCTTTTGCTTTTCTTGTTCTTCCTTTAAAATTTTATATGGATCTCTGAATACGTAATACGGACCTTTTGGTTTATGAAGCTTTTCTCCACCAATAGTTAACGTTTCCAACTTCTTATTAAGTTCTTCAAGAAGTTGTTCATTTTCAACTGCCGGTGCCTTTCCCTTTTGGAATTCTTGTCTTAATTCTTTGACGTCTTCTTTTACAGATTTTACTTCTTCCAACAGGTTTATGATTGCTTGGATGATAAAGTTGTTTTGCTTTATTGTGATGCCTGTTTGATGCGTTGTGGTTCCAACTCCTGATGATTTTGAGAATCCGACTGCTGGTACTTCAATAGAATCAACTGCTTCAATGGTTTGTTTGTAGCTTTCTGTTTGTGCCGTTATTACCCAGTTCATGAAATCAAATAAGATTTCACTTCTTGTAACAGTTCTTCTACTTTTCGTACTTGAGCTTTTAATTCTTCAGTGAGTTTCAAGGCTTCAGCTTCTACTTTCTTTGGTTGTTGGGTAATTTCGCCGATCAATTCTTTAACTTGCCTTTTGGTTAATGGCTCGTGTGCCAATAACTGGTTTTCAATCTTTCTAAGTTCCTCACTAATCTCTTTTTGGAATTTTTCTGATTTTTCTTGTATTTCACTCAGGGTTTCTTTTAAATTATGGAAATGTTTTAGGCTTATTCTGGATAAAAGGCTTACCCTATCAAAAATTACGTCTATATTATTAGTATTTCTTAGACACAAATCTACTAGAAAATTTCCTTGACTATTACTAGACTCTGGGTCGTGATTTATTTTGGAATTTTTATGAAAACAGTCAAATTTGAAATGTAAATTTTCTTTTGATTTTTCAATAACAAAATGCTTTGGTTTGGGTACTTCAAGATTTAGATATTCTAGATCTTTGGCTCGGGTCTTCTCATACCAATCCGTAATTGATTTTTCAAATCTTTCAGAACTCATCAAATTAACTATCTCATAAGTAAACCTCAACAGGATCTCCGATCAACCGTCTTTTGGCTTTACTTACTTAATAAGTTTTCTTTGATTTATTCCTTAAGGTTTTGTTAAAAACCTGAGGCCCTCCAGTACTATGCGCTACAATCTTTTCAGACTGAGGATACTGGCGCTCTTCAAATAATTAACTACTATCTAAAGATTTTAGTATTATGAAAACTGGTCCGATTAGCTCTATTGATATTAAAAGAAAAATTATTTAAGAAAGTTTTTAATCATAGTGGTTGCATAGCAATACACGGAGTCTTACCATTTGCTCCTCAACATGCCCTTGGCCACTCCTTTTTCAAAAATTTTTCTTAAATTATTTAGTTTTAATACCTTAGTGCATTTTCTTTTAGATTTTCAAATGCTCGACAGATAACAAGGTATGATGAAGCCTTTGCCAGATCTAGAAAGATTAATTTAGAGCTTCATCAAAGTAACAAAGCTCTGATACCAGATTTGGTATTTTAAGCGGAAAAATAAATTGACACAATATTAAAAGAAAATACCTTGATTTATGTTACAATAGATGAACTCTCAAACAAAGCTTTAGAATTTTTACAAACTTTCAAACTTAAGACTCTAAAGGAATTTCAGATTTGAGTATTGCTCGATCTGAGAAACCTCCTACACACAATTGGCTTATATAGCCAATAAAAGTAGATAAACGTTACCGCGTAAACGGCAACCTAACAAACAGACGATCGTTAAAAGGACGATTATTGATGCGGGTGCGCATTGGGCCCCATAGCCTATCAATAATTTCCTCTTTTACATTTTGTCTATTTGTGCATTATTGAAAACACACTACACACGACAAACAACAGTGGTGTCCACTTATTATAATCGAGATAGTGGTGGGGTATGATTGTTGAAATCTCGATATTGGTGGACCCCCTTGCTTTTTGCTTCTTGATCTATTATGATCGTGGGAAACATTTCATGAGTGACGTATTCGCCATCTTTATTTTCTAGTACTGATGCATAATACTGGACTTTTAACAATGGGCCTCCATATCCAGTGGCTCTGAAAGCCCATCTTTGCTTAGGTCTCCAGCCCTTAGAAATGGGTGAGATTAATTCTTTGGGCTTCCCATTCTCGTATTGTTTCGTCCATGTGATTGGTAGACCTGAGCCCATTACTTCGCCATTCACCTCTTGCACTATCTCCTCCTGTTCCAGTTTCATAGTAGATTCTTCTAACACTAAGCATTGCTCTAAAGATATGCAAGTGTCCGAGGATTTCTTCATACTGATTGAGCAAGAGTCTTCGCACTTCATCATGTATTTCTGTTGCTCTTCCGATTTCCATTGGTTCATCTTGATCTACTGATAGAACGTCATAGTTGTCAGGAAGAAACATATTTTTGAAGATTTTGAAGGTTTGGGGCTGAATTGGATGCTCGGGGGAGGCTCAGAACGCATATAAAAGTGTCCGGAAACGCGTTTTCTGGTTCTTTTTCTTGTTTTCTTGATTATTTCTCGTTTGTTCTTGAACCCATGGATATGTTTATGAATGTTTTTCATATTATTACTGTTCTAAACATGTTTCTTGGCTAAATTCATTGTATTGCCTAGATTTGGATGAATAACGGTTAATTTAATTTGGTTTTCGGGTGTGTTTTTGTGGGATTTCGATTGTTTATGATTAAGATCAGATTATATATGGTTAATATTGATTATTTATTGCTGTTATGATGATCTATAAATGCATGATGATGTCCAATTGATAAGTCTTGGTTGTTTACTACGTGTTTTGACCGGTTTTATCAGTTTTAGGCTTAGATTTCGTATCTAATTCTATTTGGGTTTGCTTTAGCCAATTAAACCTTAGGATATTATCTGTAATTGGATTATAAACAGTACGATTATCATTCCTGAGACTAATCACGTAAGGGAATTTGGATTATTAGGGTTTTAGGGTTTTTCAGGCAAATTACGTGACCATCGGATTTTCCTGTTTATTCCTTAGAATTCCTTGAGATTCAAGGTATTAACTTATATATTTTGATGTATCGATATTGTTGAAACTGACCACGTGATACGATCTTCTGAATCCTTAAACGATCCGTGTTTGGAGAGACTGACTAGGTATTCCATTACACATCCCGGTGATCTTTCACCTGAATCTTTGGAACATTCTTTAGCATTAGTGAGACTGACCTTGTGATCTAATGGTTCTGAGTGTTTCCTTTGTTGTCATATCCTTGTTGACCGGATATCCCGTATCTCATTCCCGAAACTGTTAAAGTTACCGTTAGGATTCCAAGTCTAGGTAGTACCCTTCTTTATCTGATTTCTTCGTTTCTTAATTTGTTTCAGTTGTCTAGGTTATATTATTTCCTTATTTCTTCGTTATAAAATTCTTTTCTAAAAAACATTAATTTCTGTATTTAGTAATTTCCTTCTTTAGTGTTAGCTTTATCTTTATTTAGGGTTAATTCTTAGATTCCGTGTCCTTAGGTTCGATATCCGGACTTTCCTTAGCTATACTTCATACGTCAGGTACACTTGCCTGTAGTTTGTAGTTCGGTTTAGGTTAATTCGATTTATTACTCGATAGTGTTGAACCATCATTTTCTATATATATAAACCGACACGTCAAGTTTTTGGCGCCGTTGCCGGGGACACGGTAATTCTTAGATTCGCCTTAGGTTTTTACTTAGCTTTCTTTTTGTTTTCTTTCTTTCTTCGTATTTTTTTAGTAAGTTTCCATTCATATCAACTTTCCATTTTTAGAAACTTTCTATTTTTAGTAAGTTCTAGTTTTAGGAGTTTTGAGTCTTTTCGGAACTTTCCATTTTTAGCAGCTGCTATTTTTGGCAGGTTTCCATTTTTAGTAAGATCTTAATTCTAGGTTTCTTTTTTATTTCCTTTTCTAGTTAGTCGCTTGCCTTTTTGTTTCGTTGAGTTTGTGTCATTCTTTCTCACCACTTCTGTGCATTGTATGCACCAAACCCGTCTTAGCGGTCCACCACAGTTTGCTTCATTTGACGAGCCGGAGAGAGAGTTTCACCGAAGGTTTAGACTTTGTCGATTACCTTTGCATTCTACTGACATGGCCGCTCCACCGAGGAGAACGGTCGCTGATTATGCCAAGCCGACTGCGGCCGGCACTAGATCTTCTATTGCTCGACCAGTTGTCACCGAGGACAACTGGCACATTCCTGATCAGATCATCAATCTTATCATTCATTCTCCTAAGTTTCATGGGTTGCCTGATGAAGATCCGAATGCCCATGTTGGGCAATTCCTTCGTATTTGTGACACCTTCAAAATCAAGGGTGTCTCTGATGATGCTGTCTTTCTACGTCTCTTCCCATTCTCACTTGAGGACAAAGCCATCACTTGGCTTGAGTCCCTTCCTACTGGATCAATCACTACATGGGACGAGATGCAGGAGATGTTCTTGACTAAATACTTCCCTCCTGCAAAGACTGCTCGCTTGAGGAGTCTTATTCATTCTTTTCAGCAGGAGGAGGGTGAGAGCTTCTTCACCACTTGGGAGAGGTTCAAAGAGCTCCTGAATAAGTGCCCGCATCATGGATTGGAAAATTGGGCTTTAGTCGAGAAATTCTACAATGGAGTCACCTTTGCCACCAGACACACACTCGATTCTACTGCTGGGGGTAACTTGCTTACCAATCTAACCCCTGACGAGTGTCTGCAATTATTTGAGAACATGGCCATGAGCAGCTATCAGTATCCCACCCGAGGGAAGGCCACTGTTCAGAAATCTGGAGTCTTGCCTGTAGACTCTAACACTGCATTGGTAGCACAGGTGGAGGCACTCACCAAGATGGTGAAGGATTTGCAGGCGAAGGGAAATGCTAAGTGTGAGATCTGTAGAGGAGGCCACGATACTCGACAATGCCCTATGTTGGCCAATGATTCTCACGAGCAGGTGAATTATGCTGGTAATTTTAACCAGGGTCCGGGAAATGCCTATGGCAATTCCTATAACTCGGGAGGAAGAAACCAGCCTGATTTTACATGGAAGAATGGGAACCCATCTGGGTTCAATCAGCATCCGCATGAGCAGAGTGGTGTTACTGATGAGAGGATGGCTAGATTGGAGGAGTTAATGGTCCAACAGACACAAATGCTGACACAGGTTATTGCTGCCAATCAGACTGTTACTGCTAGACATGACGAGCTAATTAAGACCCAAGGTGCAGCCATATTGAGTTTGGACAAGAAGATAGGAGAGTTGGCTGATCAACTTAAAGAGAGGAAGCCATGTGACTCGTCAAGCAACACAGAGAAAAACCCGAAAGGTTTTGTGAATGCAGTCACTACTAGATGTGGCAAGTTTATGGGTGAAGAGGAGTTGTTTGCTGAGCCGGTTCAGGAGGAGGAACTGGTGGATGAGGAGATTGAGGTAGAGGTTTCAGGCAAGGTGCACCCTACTAGGCTAAGCCCAGCAAGTACCGCACAGCTTGTGCAACCTCTAGTGGAGAAGGAGAAGCAGAAGGAAGCAGAAATTGATCTCTCCAGGGTGCCATACCCAGCTAGAATCCTTCAGCAAAAGTATGAGAAGGAGTATGGGAAGTTTCTTGAGTTGTTCAGGCAGCTTAAGGTGAACCTTCCATTTTCTGATGTGTTACAGCATATGCCCAAATATGCAAAGTTTCTAAAAGATCTCCTAATGAAGAAGAAGAATTGGGAGGAGATCTCAGCTGTAACACTGAGTGAGAGATGTTTTGCAGGATCGCCGAAAGAGCTACCGCAGAAGATGAGTGATCCGGGTAGTTTTACTATCCCGTGTGATTTGGGTGGCTCATCTGTCAGCTATGCATTGGCAGATCTAGGTGCTAGCATTAATCTGATGCCATATTCGATTTTTGCTAAGCTTAACCTAGGCGAGCCAGTGCCGACACGCATGACCACACAGCTGGCCGATAGATCAGTGAAGTATCCTCGGGGAATAGTGCAGAATGTGTTAGTGAAGATCGATAGATTCTTGTTTCCCGTGGACTTCGTGATCTTGGACATGGAGGAGGATGAAAGGGTACCACTAATCTTAGGTCGTCCGTTTTTAGCCACTGCGAGAGCATTGATAGACGTGGGCGATGGTAGGTTGACCTTACAAGTTGAGAACGAGTCGTTGACCTTTGAGAATGGTAAGAGGGAGACGACAGAGCAGAAAGGCACCTTGTGCCTTGTTGATACACATATGCCTCTTACCAGTACCTATGTTAGTGAGGAGGAGCACTTGGTTGCACGGAATGTTGATATTGAGTACCAGGTGCTAGTGAGAGATAAACCACCCGACATAGGGGTGGTTTACAGTGGATTTGCTTATAGAGCAAAGTCCAAGTGTGGGGATCCCGCAGCTTCACACGGATCCCCACAGCTGAGAGCTTTCATGTTGAGGGACTTTGGCTCTGATAGGAATCCTGAGTTTGAGGACTTAGGCGGTGGCTACGTATACGCGCACCGTCGCCCCCGGATGTTTACTGAGTACGGGGGCAGGACTGTTTGCTTTGACCCCCCATAGATATGGGTGTGGGTCCGAGTCTGGCTGAAGACTCGTTAATAAAACAAGCGCTATTGGGAGGCAACCCACATTTATGTACATTTTCATTTTTTTATTATTATTTTGCATTTTTAGTTGTTTTATTTTATGTTTTGTTTGTGTGCTAACCTGATTGTCGAGCCATGCAGTCACGCATGAGCATTTGTTACAGGATCCCAGGTACTTTCATAGTTGTTTCATTTTACTTGGATCTCAGCAGGTCACTATGGAGCTTACGCGTTTGCACGGATTGCTCATCAGGGAAGTATCTCTTTTTCTTTCTTGTTACTATCGTTTATTAGTTTGTTTTTATTTTAATTTTAGTTTCCCTGTTTCTAGACACATTAGGGACAATGTGTGTTTCAAGTGTGGGGATGGGGAAATTCCTTTCTTTTTATTTCTTTCTTTTGAGTCTAGTTTTGAAAAAAAAATTGAAAAATTTTGAAAATACAAAAATAAAATAAAGCTTGAACTTTTGTAAGTCCTGGTTACCCTTTTGCTATTGCTTAACAATTCTAGTTCATTGTAATTCGTTAACAAAAGGCAGGTCGGCATGGGTTATTGAGTTTGTTATACAGTTAGTCTTTAAGTTGCGTGATAAAGTTTTCCCAATTGGACTTGTCTTCAAAACTTATGGGTTGGGATTCTTAAGATAGTGAAACTTGTTTGATAGTTAAAAACTGTTTATGTTCATATCGTTAACCCTAGTACACACGTTTCCTGTGAGATTTTGAGCCTTAACAGTCTATATTTATTCACTGATTCGTTTGTGTGTGATTTGACCTACCTGTTGCATTGCTTTAGAACTTGTGCTTGTATACAAATTGAGACTTTGATTGAGATCTGACACAGAGATGATTAAGGCATTAGGTTCACCCATTTCTTAGCCTTTCTTATTTCTTTTGTTTGAAACCCTTAAATACACCAATTAGACACCCTGTTGAGCCTAAACCCTTTTCATTTGATCACCCAGTTTAATTTCAAGACATCCGATTAGTTAGACAGTTACGTGTTTATGTTGATGAATTCTAGAAAAAAAAAAAACAAAAGAAGCAAAAGAAAAAGAAAAAAAAGAAGAAAAATGTGTGAATAAAAGGTCAAAAAGACCTAGTGTTGGTAGCTTGCTGCGTTTAAATGCTTGTTTGTGAATAAAGTCAACTACCGGATTTTTCGTTTGTGTTTTAGCCACTTTAAAACCCTACATGACCTACCCTTAGCCTAAGCCCACCCTTTTAAAGTCCTTTTGATCTGTTTTAAATCTTGATATTATGTGGAGATTTGATTATAGCACAAGCTTATGTTAGCATTGTTGCAGTGTTAGGTTATGAGAGTTCACTTAATAAACATGCATATATTTAACCGAGTGTTGAGTGAAAATTGTGAGGGTGTGAACGTAATTGGTTGAAATCTCGAAAAACAGGTGAATCTTGATTAAGAAATCCCATGTTTTTTTTAAAAAAAAAAATTGCTTCATTAATGTCTGATTGGGTTGTAAATCTATTGACCGTTGTAAGTCTTGTGATTAATTGTGTAATTAATTCGTAAACTCATGCGTATTTTTGCTTTATGTGAAACGTTTGTGAATTAGGTGTTGTTTTGTGTTGTTTAAGGTTTGCTTAGGGACAAGCAAAGTTCAAGTGTGGGGATTTTTGATGTGTTGTTAATTACACATCGTTTTTGTATTTATTTTTTATTATTTTATCTTATTTTATTGGTTTTTTATTTAGTTTTTGTTAGGTTTTAAGTATTTTTACTAATTTTTATTTTTAATGTTACTTTTGTAGGCTTCGTGGAATAAACGTTCGCATTTACGAAGAAACCGAAGCCTGGAATAATTTTTATGAAGTGTGGAAGCGAGAAATATAATTTTTAGAAGTTCCGGTGTTAAAAAGTTGTATTTCAGGAAGTTTCGGAGCTTAGAAAATTGGATTTCTGAAGTTCAGGGGGGTAATTTGCAAATCTGCCAAAGTTTAAGACGTCTGGGACACGTGGCAGCCTCTGGAGCATGCCACGTCAGCCCTAAATCTTCTGGACCCGCGAGAGCAGCTGGTTGGAGCCCCATGACCCGCGGCCAACCCATTCCCTCTCACACCAAGATCCGCCCCTTGACCCGCGCGCCTCGCCTGCGACCCGATCCGTGACCCGCGCCCCATCTCCTTTGTTGACCAGTTTCTGCCGCGTTGACCATCTTTGACCCGCCCTTTGGGCCTGTTGACCAGCCATTTGGATTCCAATTTAAGCCCACTAAACCGGTTTTTAGGCCCAGATCGTGATAAATTGCGAAAATTAACCTATTTAAGCACTTTTTAAAACCTAATTCGCGTTTTAATCACCCAGGACGGCTGAAAACGAACAAGAAACATATTTTTGAAGATTTTGAAGGTTTGGGGCTGAATTGGATGCTCGGGGGAGGCTCAGAACGCATATAAAAGTGTCCGGAAACGCGTTTTCGGGTTCTTTTTCTTGTTTTCTTGATTATTTCTCGTTTGTTCTTGAACCCATGGATATGTTTATGAATGTTTTTCATATTATTACTGTTCTAAACATGTTTCTTGGCTAAATTCATTGTATTGCCTAGATTTGGATGAATAACGGTTAATTTAATTTGGTTTTCGGGTGTGTTTTTGTGGGATTTCGATTGTTTATGATTAAGATCAGATTATATATGGTTAATATTGATTATTTATTGCTGTTATGATGATCTATAAATGCATGATGATGTCCAATTGATAAGTCTTGGTTGTTTACTACGTGTTTTGACCGGTTTTATCAGTTTTAGGCTTAGATTTCGTATCTAATTCTATTTGGGTTTGCTTTAGCCAATTAAACCTTAGGATATTATCTGTAATTGGATTATAAACAGTACGATTATCATTCCTGAGACTAATCACGTAAGGGAATTTGGATTATTAGGGTTTTAGGGTTTTTCAGGCAAATTACGTGACCATCGGGTTTTCCTGTTTATTCCTTAGAATTCCTTGCGATTCAAGGTATTAACTTATATATTTTGATGTATCGAGATTGTTGAAACTGACCACGTGATACGATCTTCTGAATCCTTAAACGATCCGTGTTTGGAGAGACTGACTAGGTATTCCATTACACATCCCGGTGATCTTTCACCTGAATCTTTGGAACATTCTTTAGCATTAGTGAGACTGACCTTGTGATCTAATGGTTCTGAGTGTTTCCTTTGTTGTCATATCCTTGTTGACCGGATATCCCGTATCTCATTCCCGAAACTGTTAAAGTTACCGTTAGGATTCCAAGTCTAGGTAGTACCCTTCTTTATCTGATTTCTTCGTTTCTTAATTTGTTTCAGTTGTCTAGGTTATATTATTTCCTTATTTCTTCGTTATAAAATTCTTTTCTAAAAAACATTAATTTCTGTATTTAGTAATTTCCTTCTTTAGTGTTAGCTTTATCTTTATTTAGGGTTAATTCTTAGATTCCGTGTCCTTAGGTTCGATATCCGGACTTTCCTTAGCTATACTTCATACGTCGGGTACACTTGCCTGTAGTTTGTAGTTCGGTTTAGGTTAATTCGATTTATTACTCGATAGTGTTGAACCATCATTTTCTATATATATAAACCGACACGTCAAGTTTTTGGCGCCGTTGCCGGGGACACGGTAATTCTTAGATTCGCCTTAGGTTTTTACTTAGCTTTCTTTTTGTTTTCTTTCTTTCTTCGTATTTTTTTAGTAAGTTTCCATTCATAGCAACTTTCCATTTTTAGAAACTTTCTATTTTTAGTAAGTTCTAGTTTTAGGAGTTTTGAGTCTTTTCGGAACTTTCCATTTTTAGCAGCTGCTATTTTTGGCAGGTTTCCATTTTTAGTAAGATCTTAATTCTAGGTTTCTTTTTTATTTCCTTTTCTAGTTAGTCGCTTGCCTTTTTGTTTCGTTGAGTTTGTGTCATTCTTTCTCACCACTTCTGTGCATTGTATGCACCAAACCCGTCTTAGCGGTCCACCACAGTTTGCTTCATTTGACGAGCCGGAGAGAGAGTTTCACCGAAGGTTTAGACTTTGTCGATTACCTTTGCATTCTACTGACATGGCCGCTCCACCGAGGAGAACGGTCGCTGATTATGCCAAGCCGACTGCGGCCGGCACTAGATCTTCTATTGCTCGACCAGTTGTCACCGAGGACAACTGGCACATTCCTGATCAGATCATCAATCTTATCATTCATTCTCCTAAGTTTCATGGGTTGCCTGATGAAGATCCGAATGCCCATGTTGGGCAATTCCTTCGTATTTGTGACACCTTCAAAATCAAGGGTGTCTCTGATGATGCTGTCTTTCTACGTCTCTTCCCATTCTCACTTGAGGACAAAGCCATCACTTGGCTTGAGTCCCTTCCTACTGGATCAATCACTACATGGGACGAGATGCAGGAGATGTTCTTGACTAAATACTTCCCTCCTGCAAAGACTGCTCGCTTGAGGAGTCTTATTCATTCTTTTCAGCAGGAGGAGGGTGAGAGCTTCTTCACCACTTGGGAGAGGTTCAAAGAGCTCCTGAATAAGTGCCCGCATCATGGATTGGAAAATTGGGCTTTAGTCGAGAAATTCTACAATGGAGTCACCTTTGCCACCAGACACACACTCGATTCTACTGCTGGGGGTAACTTGCTTACCAATCTAACCCCTGACGAGTGTCTGCAATTATTTGAGAACATGGCCATGAGCAGCTATCAGTATCCCACCCGAGGGAAGGCCACTGTTCAGAAATCTGGAGTCTTGCCTGTAGACTCTAACACTGCATTGGTAGCACAGGTGGAGGCACTCACCAAGATGGTGAAGGATTTGCAGGCGAAGGGAAATGCTAAGTGTGAGATCTGTAGAGGAGGCCACGATACTCGACAATGCCCTATGTTGGCCAATGATTCTCACGAGCAGGTGAATTATGCTGGTAATTTTAACCAGGGTCCGGGAAATGCCTATGGCAATTCCTATAACTCGGGAGGAAGAAACCAGCCTGATTTTACATGGAAGAATGGGAACCCATCTGGGTTCAATCAGCATCCGCATGAGCAGAGTGGTGTTACTGATGAGAGGATGGCTAGATTGGAGGAGTTAATGGTCCAACAGACACAAATGCTGACACAGGTTATTGCTGCCAATCAGACTGTTACTGCTAGACATGACGAGCTAATTAAGACCCAAGGTGCAGCCATATTGAGTTTGGACAAGAAGATAGGAGAGTTGGCTGATCAACTTAAAGAGAGGAAGCCATGTGACTCGTCAAGCAACACAGAGAAAAACCCGAAAGGTTTTGTGAATGCAGTCACTACTAGATGTGGCAAGTTTATGGGTGAAGAGGAGTTGTTTGCTGAGCCGGTTCAGGAGGAGGAACTGGTGGATGAGGAGATTGAGGTAGAGGTTTCAGGCAAGGTGCACCCTACTAGGCTAAGCCCAGCAAGTACCGCACAGCTTGTGCAACCTCTAGTGGAGAAGGAGAAGCAGAAGGAAGCAGAAATTGATCTCTCCAGGGTGCCATACCCAGCTAGAATCCTTCAGCAAAAGTATGAGAAGGAGTATGGGAAGTTTCTTGAGTTGTTCAGGCAGCTTAAGGTGAACCTTCCATTTTCTGATGTGTTACAGCATATGCCCAAATATGCAAAGTTTCTAAAAGATCTCCTAATGAAGAAGAAGAATTGGGAGGAGATCTCAGCTGTAACACTGAGTGAGAGATGTTTTGCAGGATCGCCGAAAGAGCTACCGCAGAAGATGAGTGATCCGGGTAGTTTTACTATCCCGTGTGATTTGGGTGGCTCATCTGTCAGCTATGCATTGGCAGATCTAGGTGCTAGCATTAATCTGATGCCATATTCGATTTTTGCTAAGCTTAACCTAGGCGAGCCAGTGCCGACACGCATGACCACACAGCTGGCCGATAGATCAGTGAAGTATCCTCGGGGAATAGTGCAGAATGTGTTAGTGAAGATCGATAGATTCTTGTTTCCCGTGGACTTCGTGATCTTGGACATGGAGGAGGATGAAAGGGTACCACTAATCTTAGGTCGTCCGTTTTTAGCCACTGCGAGAGCATTGATAGACGTGGGCGATGGTAGGTTGACCTTACAAGTTGAGAACGAGTCGTTGACCTTTGAGAATGGTAAGAGGGAGACGACAGAGCAGAAAGGCACCTTGTGCCTTGTTGATACACATATGCCTCTTACCAGTACCTATGTTAGTGAGGAGGAGCACTTGGTTGCACGGAATGTTGATATTGAGTACCAGGTGCTAGTGAGAGATAAACCACCCGACATAGGGGTGGTTTACAGTGGATTTGCTTATAGAGCAAAGTCCAAGTGTGGGGATCCCGCAGCTTCACACGGATCCCCACAGCTGAGAGCTTTCATGTTGAGGGACATTGGCTCTGATAGGAATCCTGAGTTTGAGGACTTAGGCAGTGGCTACGTATACGCGCACCGTCGCCCCCGGATGTTTACTGAGTACGGGGGCAGGACTGTTTGCTTTGACCCCCCATAGATATGGGTGTGGGTCCGAGTCTGGCTGAAGACTCGTTAATAAAACAAGCGCTATTGGGAGGCAACCCACATTTATGTACATTTTCATTTTTTTATTATTATTTTGCATTTTTAGTTGTTTTATTTTATGTTTTGTTTGTGTGCTAACCTGATTGTCGAGCCATGCAGTCACGCATGAGCATTTGTTACAGGATCCCATGTACTTTCATAGTTGTTTCATTTTACTTGGATCTCAGCAGGTCACTATGGAGCTTACGCGTTTGCACGGATTGCTCATCAGGGAAGTATCTCTTTTTCTTTCTTGTTACTATCGTTTATTAGTTTGTTTTTATTTTAATTTTAGTTTCCCTGTTTCTAGACACATTAGGGACAATGTGTGTTTCAAGTGTGGGGATGGGGAAATTCCTTTCTTTTTATTTCTTTCTTTTGAGTCTAGTTTTGAAAAAAAAAATTGAAAAATTTTGAAAATACAAAAATAAAATAAAGCTTGAACTTTTGTAAGTCCTGGTTACCCTTTTGCTATTGCTTAACAATTCTAGTTCATTGTAATTCGTTAACAAAAGGCAGGTCGGCATGGGTTATTGAGTTTGTTATACAGTTAGTCTTTAAGTTGCGTGATAAAGTTTTCCCAATTGGACTTGTCTTCAAAACTTATGGGTTGGGATTCTTAAGATAGTGAAACTTGTTTGATAGTTAAAAACTGTTTATGTTCATATCGTTAACCCTAGTACACACGTTTCCTGTGAGATTTTGAGCCTTAACAGTCTATATTTATTCACTGATTCGTTTGTGTGTGATTTGACCTACCTGTTGCATTGCTTTAGAACTTGTGCTTGTATACAAATTGAGACTTTGATTGAGATCTGACACAGAGATGATTAAGGCATTAGGTTCACCCATTTCTTAGCCTTTCTTATTTCTTTTGTTTGAAACCCTTAAATACACCAATTAGACACCCTGTTGAGCCTAAACCCTTTTCATTTGATCACCCAGTTTAATTTCAAGACATCCGATTAGTTAGACAGTTACGTGTTTATGTTGATGAATTCTAGAAAAAAAAACAAAACAAAAGAAGCAAAAGAAAAAGAAAAAAAAGAAGAAAAATGTGTGAATAAAAGGTCAAAAAGACCTAGTGTTGGTAGCTTGCTGCGTTTAAATGCTTGTTTGTGAATAAAGTCAACTACCGGATTTTTCGTTTGTGTTTTAGCCACTTTAAAACCCTACATGACCTACCCTTAGCCTAAGCCCACCCTTTTAAAGTCCTTTTGATCTGTTTTAAATCTTGATATTATGTGGAGATTTGATTATAGCACAAGCTTATGTTAGCATTGTTGCAGTGTTAGGTTATGAGAGTTCACTTAATAAACATGCATATATTTAACCGAGTGTTGAGTGAAAATTGTGAGGGTGTGAACGTAATTGGTTGAAATCTCGAAAAACAGGTGAATCTTGATTAAGAAATCCCATGTTTTTTTTAAAAAAAAAAAATTGCTTCATTAATGTCTGATTGGGTTGTAAATCTATTGACCGTTGTAAGTCTTGTGATTAATTGTGTAGTTAATTCGTAAACTCATGCGTATTTTTGCTTTATGTGAAACGTTTGTGAATTAGGTGTTGTTTTGTGTTGTTTAAGGTTTGCTTAGGGACAAGCAAAGTTCAAGTGTGGGGATTTTTGATGTGTTGTTAATTACACATCGTTTTTGTATTTATTTTTTATTATTTTATCTTATTTTATTGGTTTTTTATTTAGTTTTTGTTAGGTTTTAAGTATTTTTACTAATTTTTATTTTTAATGTTACTTTTGTAGGCTTCGTGGAATAAACGTTCGCATTTACGAAGAAACCGAAGCCCGGAATAATTTTTATGAAGTGTGGAAGCGAGAAATATAATTTTTAGAAGTTCCGGTGTTAAAAAGTTGTATTTCAGGAAGTTTCGGAGCTTAGAAAATTGGATTTCTGAAGTTCAGGGGGGTAATTTGCAAATCTGCCAAAGTTTAAGACGTCTGGGACACGTGGCAGCCTCTGGAGCATGCCACGTCAGCCCTAAATCTTCTGGACCCGCGAGAGCAGCTGGTTGGAGCCCCATGACCCGCGGCCAACCCATTCCCTCTCACACCAAGATCCGCCCCTTGACCCGCGCGCCTCGCCTGCGACCCGATCCGTGACCCGCGCCCCATCTCCTTTGTTGACCAGTTTCTGCCGCGTTGACCATCTTTGACCCGCCCTTTGGGCCTGTTGACCAGCCATTTGGATTCCAATTTAAGCCCACTAAACCGGTTTTTAGGCCCAGATCGTGATAAATTGCGAAAATTAACCTATTTAAGCACTTTTTAAAACCTAATTCGCGTTTTAATCACCCAGGACGGCTGAAAACGAACAAGAAACATATTTTTGAAGATTTTGAAGGTTTGGGGCTGAATTGGATGCTCGGGGAGGCTCAGAACGCATATAAAAGTGTCCGGAAACGCGTTTTCTGGTTCTTTTTCTTGTTTTCTTGATTATTTCTCGTTTGTTCTTGAACCCATGGATATGTTTATGAATGTTTTTCATATTATTACTGTTCTAAACATGTTTCTTGGCTAAATTCATTGTATTGCCTAGATTTGGATGAATAACGGTTAATTTAATTTGGTTTTCGGGTGTGTTTTTGTGGGATTTCGATTGTTTATGATTAAGATCAGATTATATATGGTTAATATTGATTATTTATTGCTGTTATGATGATCTATAAATGCATGATGATGTCCAATTGATAAGTCTTGGTTGTTTACTACGTGTTTTGACCGGTTTTATCAGTTTTAGGCTTAGATTTCGTATCTAATTCTATTTGGGTTTGCTTTAGCCAATTAAACCTTAGGATATTATCTGTAATTGGATTATAAACAGTACGATTATCATTCCTGAGACTAATCACGTAAGGGAATTTGGATTATTAGGGTTTTAGGGTTTTTCAGGCAAATTACGTGACCATCGGGTTTTCCTGTTTATTCCTTAGAATTCCTTGCGATTCAAGGTATTAACTTATATATTTTGATGTATCGAGATTGTTGAAACTGACCACGTGATACGATCTTCTGAATCCTTAAACGATCCGTGTTTGGAGAGACTGACTAGGTATTCCATTACACATCCCGGTGATCTTTCACCTGAATCTTTGGAACATTCTTTAGCATTAGTGAGACTGACCTTGTGATCTAATGGTTCTGAGTGTTTCCTTTGTTGTCATATCCTTGTTGACCGGATATCCCGTATCTCATTCCCGAAACTGTTAAAGTTACCGTTAGGATTCCAAGTCTAGGTAGTACCCTTCTTTATCTGATTTCTTCGTTTCTTAATTTGTTTCAGTTGTCTAGGTTATATTATTTCCTTATTTCTTCGTTATAAAATTCTTTTCTAAAAAACATTAATTTCTGTATTTAGTAATTTCCTTCTTTAGTGTTAGCTTTATCTTTATTTAGGGTTAATTCTTAGATTCCGTGTCCTTAGGTTCGATATCCGGACTTTCCTTAGCTATACTTCATACGTCAGGTACACTTGCCTGTAGTTTGTAGTTCGGTTTAGGTTAATTCGATTTATTACTCGATAGTGTTGAACCATCATTTTCTATATATATAAACCGACACATCACACACATACTTGTGTATTGAAACACACTTGTACATACCTGTACTTGATTTAATATGTCACACAAGACACTACATCCACACAACTTGTGAATTAACATCTCATCCACACCCTTATGGTTTATTAATGGTGTCATCTACCACCTTTTGATCACACAAATACTACTCATTTTCTTTTTGCCACACAAGACATTACCCACTCTTTTATGCCTACAAATACATATCAAGTGTTATGCCTACACTCTTTTAGGTCTTTTCACATTACACATACACCAATTTTGACTTAAAAGTCAAACCGTTACAAGTAAATAAAGCTAATCACATAGTTTAGCAATAAAGAACACACACAACCAAATTCCAATGATTTGTATAACCATTTGTCTCAATGGTTACACCCACGCATATGATCACAAGGTTTTTGTACACACTCATGCATTTAACCTTATTATCTCACTATTACAAGACTACAAATAAGTCGACCACTTGATTGACTCTACAACCTTTCATACACACACATATGCGTTTCATCACAACCATTAATTCAACTAATCTTGTTAATGTTTCAACATTAACCAATCCCACTTTAAATCTCCAAATTCACCAATTCATCAATTTCATATGTGATTATAATATCAATTTGCAAGCATTACTCAATCAAATAGGTGACTTACATTGGTCCAAAGCTAAGACCTTGCTAGACTTGCTCTTTAACGAGTCTTCGGTTATCACTTTCACTTCCTAAGCATACATCACATTACAATCAATACACATTCTTGTAAGCTATCAAATACAACCCATTGATCCATTAATAAGTCTATAACACTAATTTAACACTTCCATGCACTACTTGTAGGTTTCTATATCAATTCACCAATTTACCAAGTTTTATGCTTCACTCAAGCATTTTATGAATCACTTGGTGTGCATCCATTAATTCAACTAATCTTGTTAATGTTTCAACATTAACCAATCCCACTTTAAATCTCCAAATTCACCAATTCATCAATTTCATAAAAGATTAGTCAAAATTTAAGCATAACTCGTTCAAAACCATGATTTAACCATCTACTAGTTATTAAACACAATAACATGGATTTTCTCATAACCTCTCAAGTTACGCAAATTCCATCCGTTTCAAATTCATCAAATCAAATAACATAGTAACTAGTAGTTTGGTTGTTATAAGCACATAACAAACTGATTAATGGTTTCTAACTAATTTAAACAACATATTTCAAGATTTAAGCTTGTCACACCCCCAAATTCCCGCTCGTGGTGTCAGTCCACGTGGGTGTGACGTGGCCAGGATCACAGCTCATGGTCATATAGAAAGACTCTATATGAGTTTCACAATCACACAGATTTGCAAAATAACATAGTTTCATTTAATATGCAGCGGAAAATGTTTCAACATCATAAGTTTGCAGCGGAAAGTAAATTGTTTAACAGACACTACATTGTTCAAATGGGTTTAAAACCAACAAATGCACACACAAGCCTAGAACATGAGTCTATATGCCATTCAGACTCCTTAATGCTTCCTTGAGTACGTCCTAGCGTGTGCTCCATTAGTTACCTGAGAATACATGCGAAAAGTGTCAACTAAAAAGTTGGTGAGTTCACAGGTTTAGACAGACAGAAATAGTAAACAGACATATACTGGGTATGTTAAGTTTAGTTGTTGGATACTACGATCCGTGGAGTGTGTCTGTTCATCTTACCGAAACTCGACTGTTTCCGTTTGCCTCCGCGGGTAATCGCTGTACCCGACATCAACATCGAAATTACACTCGTTATGACCTCCAGTCAACATTGGTGCCGAGTGGGGCTAGTCAAACCCAGTAGTACTACGTAATTACGACTCGTTTGTTTACACAACTAACGGTAAGGATAAGTGAGGACTTTAAGCGATAATAGTTACACTCGAAATTGGTTTTCACAACATACCAGTCATATATCTAAAACAGTTGCATTGTATTCTCACCCCAATAGTTTAGCAAAGCAGTTAAAGAGTAAAAGTGGGGCCGTAAACTCACCTGAGTTTAGCAGAATGTTCGTACAAGAACTGTGTAGCTCGCCGGCTAGTCGTTACCTATATCATATAGGTGTTATAAGTTTGTGTTCACATATGTGGGTCTCACAGGACCGTGTTCGAGTTCAACAACTCCGAGTTGTTTTGTGGGTCGCGTTGACTGTGTTTGACCGTGTTGACCTAAGTTAGTAGAACGAGTTGTTTGACCGTGTTTGACCGTGGGTCTCACATAAATCGCGATCTCTGACTTCATGTTAGGCCACCAATACGTTGTCTTGAGGTCGTGGTACATCTTGTCAGAACCTGGATGTACTGAGTATCGACTCTTGTGAGCTTCATCCATCACTACTTCCCTTAATCCTCCGTAACGTGGGATCCAAATACGATCCATTAGGTAGTAAGCTTCATCGTTTTTCTGTTTCATTTGTTTATCCATTCCTCGCATGGCCTCGAGAGTGAGGTTTTCAGTTTTCAAAGCTTCTTGCTGTGCGATCCGGATTTGATTAGGTAACTCTGAATGAATGGTAAGTTGTAGCGCACGTACGCGTTTAGTTGTCTCTTTCCTACTCAGTGCGTCAGCCACTACATTAGCCTTACCAGGATGATACTTGATTGCACAGTCATAATCACCTATCAGTTCGACCCATCTACGTTGTCTCATGTTCAGTTCCTTCTGATCGAATATGTGTTTTAGGCTCTTATGATCTGTGAATATCGTACACCTAGTACCATACAGATAGTGTCGCCAGATTTTCAATGCGAACACTACGGCTCCCAACTCCAAATCATGGGTTGTGTAGTTCTTCTCGTGCACTTTCAATTGTCGTGACGCATAAGCTATGACCTTCTCGCGTTGCATCAGTACACAACCGAGTCCTTGCTTCGATGCGTCGCAGTAGACTACAAAGTCTTCGCACCCGTCTGGTAGTGACAAGATAGGTGCGCTGCACAACTTCTGCTTTAATAAGTCGAAAGCAGCTTCTTGTTTTTCTCCCCATTCGAACTTCTTGTCTTTATGCGTAAGAGAAGTCAATAATTGTGCGATCTTCGAGAATCCCTCGATAAACCGCCTGTAGTACCCGGCCAGTCCTAAGAACTGTCGCACCTCAGTTGGAGTTTTTGGTGCTGTCCAATTCTTGATTGCCTCGATCTTGGCTGGGTCTACGTGTATCCCTTTCTCGTTCACTACGTGCCCAAGAAACTGAACTTCGCGAATCCAAAAATCACATTTGGAAAATTTCACGTACAGTTGTTCTCTCTTTAGTAGTTCTAAGACACGTCTTAAGTGATCGGCATGTTCTTCTTGAGTCTTGGAGTAAATCAGGATGTCGTCTATGAATACGATCACGAATTTGTCCAGATACGGCTTACACACCCGATTCATGAGGTCCATGAATACTGCCGGTGCATTGGTCAGTCCGAAAGGCATGACTAAAAATTCATAATGTCCGTATCGTGTCCTGAAGGCCGTCTTTGGTATATCTCCTTCTTGTACTCTGAGTTGATGATAACCGGATCTTAAATCGATCTTCGAATAGTAGCTTGACCCTTGCAATTGGTCAAACAGATCGTCTATTCGAGGTAATGGATATCGATTTTTAATCGTTACTTTGTTCAATTCTCGGTAGTCTATACACATACGGAATGATCCGTCCTTTTTCTTCACAAACAATACCGGTGCTCCCCAAGGTGAGAAACTCGGTCGGATGAATCCTTTATCTAACAACTCTTGCAGTTGATTAGATAATTCCTGCATTTCAGTAGAAGCCAATCGGTATGGTGCCTTGGCTATTGGTGCTGCTCCTGGTGTCAGATCTATCTGAAACTCCACTTGTCGTGCTGGTGGTAGTCCCGGTAGATCGTCAGGAAAGACTTCCGGATAATCGCGAACAATAGCGATGTCCTCGATCTTCCGTTCCTTCTTTGGTTGTTCGGTAATAAGGGCTAGGATAGCCGTATATCCTTTCTTCAGATATTTGTTCGCCTTCATGCAGGACATAATGTTTAACGGTATCCCACGCCATTCTCCTTGGATCGAGATCTGCTCTCCACTTGGCAATGTAATTCGCACAATCTTCTCATTGCAAACAATCTCAGCGTGATTTGCAGATAGCCACTCCATTCCAATCACCACGTCGAAGCTCCCGAGAGTTACCGGCATCAGG
Source organism: Mikania micrantha (assembly GCA_009363875.1). Lineage (NCBI taxonomy): Eukaryota > Viridiplantae > Streptophyta > Magnoliopsida > Asterales > Asteraceae > Mikania > Mikania micrantha. The sequence continues at coordinate 89,054,831 of CM018696.1, forward strand.
TCAATCACCAGTCGATGGTCTGCTAGTGTTAGAACACATCCCTTGATGATATGTTGTGTTTTGATCAACTTGCCGTCCGCTAACTCTACAGTGTACTTATAGTCTAGTGGTGTTGGTGTCATATTAAGTGATCTGCTAAAGTCGCTAGAGATAAAACTCCTATCGGCACCGGTATCAAATAATATACTAGCATAGACATTATTTAAAAGAAACGTACCGGTGACGACATTGGGGTCATCTTTAGCTTCGCCCGATCCAATCACGAATGCTCTTCCCCTTGTCGGGTTGCCTCCAGTGTTCTTGTTTTGTGGGCAATCTCGGCGCATATGCCCTGGCTTCCCGCAAGTGAAGCATCCCTTTAAAGTGTCAGTCTTGTTGAGGTTGGGGTTGTGGTTTGATCGGCATTCTTTAGCCAGGTGTCCATTTCTGCCACAGTTGGTGCACTTGCCCTTTTTGCATGGGCCAAAATGATGATAGTTGCAGATGTTGCATTTTGGGCTGTTTCCCTGGTATCCCCCTTTGCCCTGAGTGTTTTGCTGAGTGGCAGTGAAAACTTTGGCAGGTGTTGGGCGGTGTTGGGTTGGTTGCTGAGGTGAGATGGTGCGGTTGTTGCTGGGCTCCCACTTTCGCTTGGTTTCTTGGGGTTTCAGATGTTCACCCCTTTTAGGTAGCTTTCCCTGGGCTACTGCCTGATCAGTCAGTTTGTGTGCCAAGCGAATCAGTGGTTGGATGGTGGTGCGATCGGAAGCAGTCACCGTACTCTGAATCTACTCCGGCAATCCACTAATGAATTGTTCAATCTTCTTGTACTCCGGCGTTACCATTGCCGGGCATAGCTTGCACAGCTCGTGAAACCGAGTACAGTATTTCTCGATTTCGGATCCCACCATCTTGTGCACCCAAAATTCTTCCTCAAGCTTTCTGATTTCGTCCCTAGGACAGTATTCTTCGTGCAGCATCCTGGTGAAGTTGTCCCATGGAATGGAGTTTGCAGTTTCAAGTCGAAAGGTTTGGACATGTGTGTTCCACCATGTGAGGGCTGGTCCCTCCAGAGTTCCGGTGGCATATTTTACTCGATTTTCATCCGAGCATTCAGACATAGAGAAGACTGACTCCAGCTTCTCGATCCAGCGAAGCAGTCCCACTGCTCCCTCGGTACCCTGGAATTTGTGAGGATGGCAACTCAGGAACGCTTTAAATGAACACCCCTTTGCTACACTCCCATGAGATCCTGCGCATCGGTGTTCAATGTAACGCGTTAGTGTCTATACTAAGTTAATCGGGTTAGGTTGGGGTTAGTACCGTTGTTGGTGCCATTAGTCTCGCTAGCAAGTCGGTTTGCTTCGTAATTCGCAAGTACCTTGTTGAACTTACGTTCAACCATCATGTCGATCCTTGCCTTTTCGGCCTTGCGTTTGAGTTTGCGGGCATTGGGTCCTCGTCCAGACATGATTCTATATGGAAAGGTTAGGATGTTAGTTAGCATAAGTTAGAGTGTTAGTCAATTGTTAGGTCAGATGTCATGTTAACAGTAGTCATAGCCATGATATATATAAGCAACAAAGTAAATCATCTTTCCATTAATGATAATAAGTTTGTGTACAATATTTTCCAAAAGAGATGCTACAAAATTTGCACGAGCACATCCCGCTCGGCTAAGTGATACAAAAGTAGAATACTGAAATAGAAATCCTAACTAGACAATCGTGGAGTGTGAATCTCCACTATCAGCAGGGCCATCATCGTCCTCCTCATCAGGATCCTCGTCTGGATCCTCGTCAAAATCTTCCTCTTCGAGATCCTCCGGCTCGAATTGGGGTTCTGGCTCAGGCTGTGGCTCCACTATGAACTGTACGACCCATGCATTTAGCATGGCATCGCTTGCCTGGATCATGGCAAGATTCTCCTCGTTGGCGTCCTCCACAGCTGCTAATCGTCCAGCGTGTCCATGTGTTACTGCGGCTAAGAAATCCTGTTGCTCCTCGAGCAACGTAGTCCTATCATGGATGTCTGTGACCCCAGCAGTGACCTCCTCCTGTCGCTGGATCACATCCTGAGTCCTAGCGACCAAGTCATCCTGCGTCCCTTCGACGCGTGCGAGTCTCTCCTCCAAGTTATCCACGCGTTTCTGGAGATGCTGACTATGCTCCAAGAGATCCCTAAACCCATCAGTCATTACGCGTAGCTGACAGGACTCACGTCTATAACGCGAGATCAATGCAGCGAATGCCCGCTCCATGGGCATTCCAATCGGTGGTAGGGGTGGTACAGTAGATGCGTCTCCTAACAAAGGCAACTTGGGTACTCTCTCTTCCCTCGCCCAAACAGCAAGGGTAGTAGGGTACCAGTCCCATGGTCCCCTGCTGCTCGAGGGTCGAAGCCTCTTGGACTCCTGAGCATATACCTGCTCCACTATGTCCTGGATCTTCTGTTTGTCCTCCTCGGTAAGCTCATACTCATACGGGAGCTTCCTCGAGTCCTTCCCGTTCTGATCTTTGTTGTTGTCCATTCCTGCGTTTGAATCAAATAAGTAACAGTACATGATAATAGTAAACATTTTTGTGAAATTGTTAGTGTAGTGTCTAATGTAAAGCAGTGGCTATAGTCTAAGTTCACTATATGCAAACCTAGTTCCCTATAACCAAGGCTCTGATACCAGTCTGTCACACCCCCAAATTCCCACTCGTGGTGTCAGTCCACGTGGGTGTGACGTGGCCAGGATCACAGCTCATGGTCATATAGAAAGACTCTATATGAGTTTCACAATCACACAGATTTGCAAAATAACATAGTTTCATTTAATATGCAGCGGAAAATGTTTCAACATCATAAGTTTGCAGCGGAAAGTAAATTGTTTAACAGACACTACATTGTTCAAATGGGTTTAAAACCAACAAATGCACACACAAGCCTAGAACATGAGTCTATATGCCATTCAAACTCCTTAATGCTTCCTTGAGTACGTCCTAGCGTGTGCTCCATTAGTTACCTGAGAATACATGCGAAAAGTGTCAACTAAAAAGTTGGTGAGTTCACAGGTTTAGACAGACAGAAATAGTAAACAGACATATACTGGGTATGTTAAGTTTAGTTGTTGGATACTACGATCCGTGGAGTGTGTCAGTTCATCTTACCGAAACTCGACTGTTTCCGTTTGCCTCTGCGGGTAATCGCTGTACCCGACATCAACATCGAAATTACACTCGTTATGACCTCCAGTCAACATTGGTGCCGAGTGGGGCTAGTCAAACCCAGTAGTACTACGTAATTACGACTCCTTTGTTTACACAACTAACGGTAAGGATAAGTGAGGACTTTAAGCGATAATAGTTACACTCGAAATTGGTTTTCACAACATACCAGTCATATATCTAAAACAGTTGCATTGTATTCTCACCCCAATAGTTTAGCAAAGCAGTTAAAGAGTAAAAGTGGGGCCGTAAACTCACCTGAGTTTAGCAGAATGTTCGTACAAGAACTGTGTAGCTCGCCGGCTAGTCGTTACCTATATCATATAGGTGTTATAAGTTTGTGTTCACATATGTGGGTCTCACAGGACCGTGTTCGAGTTCAACAACTCCGAGTTGTTTTGTGGGTCGCGTTGACTGTGTTTGACCGTGTTTGACCTAACGACCCGTTGGTGATGGTTTTGGATTAAGTGTTCGTGTAATGTACGGTTTTGTGTCGTGTGAAGTGTACGGATACCAGTAGTCACTTTTGTGAGGAAACTTACTTTATAGTAAGTTTCTATTTCAGAATAGTTTCCACATTAGGCAAGTCATGCAAGAAATCATATTCCGATTATTCTAACATGCATATTTATCCTAGATGAGCATGTTATCACATAGCACATAGTTACACATAGCCGGTTTAGCATAGTTTGCGCGTAAAAGTTTCTATAATCAGAAAGTTACAAAATAAGAATGTGTCACCAAGTCTAGCTAATAATCTCGTCTTAATATCGTCATCTTAGTTTATATAACCGTTAAATCATATTCATTACAGCAAATATATCATCATTTATAGACTTTGTGAAATAAAGTTACTATTTATAGTACTATCCATAAAAATCATATATTCGATGATTTTAACAATTCCAACACATCAATAACCATAATTTTTAACATAACTTATAGATCTAACCACATACATTAAGCCATTTCATCATAATTTAACATTTCATGATATTAAAGTTACCACAATTAGTAAAAATCACATTTTTGACATATCTTGATATTCATAACACTTTTCGATCTCATAAATCATATCCAATATCATACCCAATAATATTTCAATATCAAACTTCATGTAACTCCACCTAGATCATACATGCATGTTGCTAGAACCATCATTTTGATTAATATAACCATTCTATCATAACAACATCATCATGGAATGTAAAATACCTCATATTAACATCATAGATCATCAATATTCATACTCAAATCAACAAACCCAGATTCAAAGTGATAGAAATTCGTGTATGTGAAGCTCATGCATTGGTATGTGTGTGTGTGAGCTTGCATGTGTGTGTAATGGTGTTTTTAGACTACAAGGGTGCTAGAACTACCTTCTAATGCTTCAAACGTGTTGAGATAGTGAATGAGCAGCCTCTTAAGCTCCTGGAATCGCTCCTAGATTAGTGCAAGTAATGGTGATGGTGGTGACAAGATCTCATGAGCCTTCCTTGATCTTCCCAAGCTTCAAATCTCCCAACAATGGCTTCCAAGGCTTCAAATGGGTGTGGTGTGGTGTTGTAGTAGTGAAATCAGACGTTTTTGGGGCATTAAATGGAGGAGTTTACGTATGGGATTGGGTAAAAGGAGTATGGTGTGGTAATCATGAGATTTACAAGATTTTTAGGTGTCAGAGGAGCCAGGCGTATCGCCTGACGAGAGTCATCGAGGTCAGGCGTTACGCGCGAGGCAGCCGGATGAGAGGCACTCATTCCTAATCCGCGCGTATCGCCCGAGTGGGGATCTTCGGGTCAGGCGTACCGCCTGGACCCTAGATCCGGCCCAATTTGGCCCATTTTCATGTTTTGACCCATTCTTCGCGTATTTTTCTATTACGAGCATTGTTTCTCGACATATGGACATCGTTCTACTAACTTAGGTTCCCCGGAACCTAATGTGCAGTGAAAGTGTTCTGTGGTTTGACCTTACAGTGATGTAGGATCACAAACGAAAAAGAATTAGCCCAAACTCATAAAAGAACATATTTTTGTACATGTAAAACTAAGATTTTGAAAAAAAAAAAAACAAAGATTCGGGTTCATCTTGCAGGGTTATTTCGGGTTATGCAATAAGAGAGGGTTATTATAGGATGCGGATCCTATATATATATATATATATATATAGGGCATGAAATTTTACATAACCCACTATTCCCGCGCTAACCCAAATAACTTTGGCAAGAGAAAGCCAAATCTTGGATTTTTTTTTGAACATCATTGTAACACATTTTGAACACCATGTTCTTTTATGAGTTTGGGCTAATTCATCACCGTTTAAAAAATATCATCGTTGTAAGTTTTGTGCTACAGTACTGTAAGTTTTAAATATTTAAAAACTTACAGTACTGTAAGTTTTTAAACGGTGATGAATTAGCCCAAACTCATAAAAGAACATGGTGTTCAAAATGTGTTACAATGATGTTAAAAAAAAATCCAAGATTTGGCTTCATCTTGCCAAAGTTATTTGGGTTAGCGCGGGAATAGTGGGTTATGTAAAATTCCTGATCCTATATATATATATATATATATATATAGGGATTTTATTCCATTAAGAACCATTAAATATCAAATAACTATAGGAACTAATTTTGAACCACTTATTTTAAGGGATATAAAAGTAATTTATTTTTAAAATAGTAGAAGTTACTTTTATACGCTTCTAAATTTGTAGTTCTCAAGTTTAAATAGTTCTCATTTGAACATCCTCCTATATATATATATATATATATGGTTCATTTGTTAACCCCTATTTATTACGTTAACCGAATAACTACATCTTATTATTTTGCGGCCCATTTTAGAGTAAATCTAAAGATGTAGGTTTTTATTTTTTTTATTAATGTAAGTGAGCACTACATTAATTATAAAATAAGAAAAAACCTACACTTTTATATTTACTTTTATGCGGGCTTAAAGTAACAAGATGTAATTATTCAGTTAACGTAATAAGAAAAGGTTAATTTTTGATCATCTCCCTATATTCAAAAATTAACTATTTCTTATTGCGTTAACCGAATAATTACATCATATTACTTTGGGCCCATATAAAAAAATCGTGTAGGTTTTTTCTTCTTTTTTTAATTAATGTAATTAATATAGGGTCCACTTACATTGATAAAAAAAAGAAAAAACATAAACCTTTAGATTTACTTTTATGTGGACCCAAAATAATATGATGTAGTTATTCGGTCAACGAAATAAGAAATGGTTAATTTTTTATCATCTCCGTATATATATATACACATACATAGGGAAAGGTATAAAAAATAACCCTCTATTTTTGCTACAACTACATAACACATTTCAACCAATAATAAAATTACACATAAGTTTTTCATTAAAATATTAAAAAAGGCATCATAGTCATTTTACTTTTATAACTTTTCCCCCTCTCTTTTTTAAACATTAATAACTTTTTTATAATATATTATTTTTTTTTAAAAAATTGCACCACTATATTCGTCTCATTTTTCTCTTTAATTCCGTTATAGTCTCGACTAATTTTTTTTACCTTTTTTAGATGCCCTATATTTATATTTACATTGACGTAATTTACCGTGATGTAATTTACATTGACGTAAAATTCAGTTTCGGTTTTTTTTCGGTTAATTCGGTTCCAGTTCGGTTTTTTCGGTTAATTTGGTTCCGGTTCGGTTCTTTCGGTTAATTCGGTTTCGGTTCGGTTTTTTTTTGCTTTTTGTTCATCCTAATTTGTAACGAGCCTAAATACAACAAATTAGTTTCAATTTTTTTTCGAAAAATGATAAATTACATCACTATAATTATCATTGTTAGAAAAAAAAATCAAAATAATATGTTATATTACATCACTGTAATTTATCATTGTAATTATCATTGTTAGAGAAAAAATAAAATAATGTGTTATATTATCATTGTTAGAAAAAAATTCAAAATAATGTGTTATATTTATGCTTGTTACATCGATGTAAATAATGAACAATGAGAAAACAAATTAAAAAAACTAGCCAACATTATAACGGGAATTAAAGAGAAAATTACATTACTGTAAATAATGTGTTACGTCACCGTTAATTATGTCATTGTAAATTACTTCATTTTGTGTTACATTACTTTAATTTACCGTAAATAATGTGTTACGTCACCGTTAATTACATTACTGTAATTTACCATTATTAGAAAAAATTTCTAATTAATTTGTTATCATTAAGCTCGTTACAATGATATAAATACATGACATAAAAAAATAGTCAAGACTATAACGAAATTAAAGAGAAAAATGAGACGAGTATAATGGTGCAATTTTTTTAAAAAAAATAATATAGTATAAAAAAGTTATGAATGTTTAAAAAAAAGGGGTAAACTTTACATAAATGACAAATGTCCTAAATGCTCTTCATATTAAAAAAAAAAGAAATTGACAGGTGGCACAATCCTATACACTTACTTTTTTAAAGTAATTATTGGATGATAGTTAATGGGTTGTAACAAAAGATAAGGTTATTAAAAATTCCATCCCCTATATACATATATATATATATATAGGGAGGTATTCTATTAAGAACCACTTATATGTTAAGAACTTGAGAACTGCATAATACACTTGTACATTATGCATTAAAATATTTTTAATTGGGAAGAAAAATGTGGAGCAGTTAAAAAACCACTTTGCGTACAAAACTTAAAGCATAATGTATAAGTATATTATGCAGTTCTTTAGTTCCTAACATAAAAGTGGTTCTTAATAGAATGCATCCCTATATATATATATATATATATATATATATATATATATGTATAGGATTTGAATCCTATGAAAACTCGATCTTAAAGAGAAAACCCTTAAACCCTGCGTGGACCGTTAGATCAAACTTATTAATTTTTAATTAATTATTAAATATAAGGGTATTTTGGTATTTTTCATACCCTCTACATTACCGTCTTCTTTCTCTCTCTCATTTCATTAATTGATTTATACACACACTATCTCTCATCTCTCAAACATTTCTACACTCTCTCTTTCATCTCTCAAAACACAGACACATTCACCGATGATGGTGTTTTACGGTGGTGCTTGTAGCAAGGTTTTGGGGTGGTGGCGGCGGTAGGCGGCGGTGTTGGTGGCTGTGGGGTGGTCCGATTGTTCTTTCTCTCTCTCTAAAGATGGTGATGGTGGTTTTTTCAAACGGTTTGGAGATGTGGGTGGCATGCGACAACAAGAAGCGGCGGTGGCAAAAGTGATGACGCCGGTGATGGTGGATGTGTGGGTTGTCGTGGGTGTCAGTGGTTTTCAAGAGGAGATGGTGACGATGGTGACAACTGGCGGTGGTAAAAAGGGGTGGTGGTGGTGGTGGCAACAGGCGGTGGTAAAAAACGGTTTTCTAGAGGAGATGGTGACAGTGGTGACAACATTGGTGGTGGTGGTGGCGGTGCTTCCAAGACGGTGGTGCTCTCTCTCTCTAAAGATGAAGGTGGTGGTGGGTTTTTCAAGCGGTTTTAGGTGGATGTGAGGTGGCAACCGACGACGACGGTGGTGGGTCCAGGCGACGAAGGTGGTGGTGGTGGTGGTGGTGCTGGCCGTTTCAAGAGGCGTCGATGGGTCTAGGAGGAGGTGGTGGCAGTTTCAAGAGGTGGTGCTCATGGTGGTGGTTTGGAATACATGCTTGACCAGGTGTACTTTATGCTTAAAAACTTGTACATTTTTATTAATACTCATGTGTAGTTTTTCAGGTCTTTATAATAGTGATTGACCAGGTATATATTGTGCTAAAAAACTTGTACATTTTTATATATACACATGTGTAGTTTTCGGATTTTATAAGTATTGCTTGAACATGTGTACTTTATGCAGTAAAACATACACATTTTTATTATTACACATGTGTAGTTTTTCAGATCTTATATGTGTGCTTAACTAGGTGCATTATATACAGTAAAACTTGTACATTTTTATTACTACACATGTGTGTTTTTTCAGATATTATAGTTGTTGCTTGACCAAGTGTACTTTGTATATTAAAACTTGTACATTTTTATTTTATACACATATATAGTCTTTCAAATTTTATAGTTGCTTAACCATGTGTACTTTGTGTAGTAAAAGTTGTACATTTTTATTGCTATACATATATAGATATACATATATATACATATACATATATATATACACACATAGGGCATGGAATTTTACATAACCTACTTTTAAAGCGATAACTCTTAATAACCAGTCAAGATCAAGCCAAATTTTCGAATTTTTTTTAACATCATTGTAAACACATTTAGAACACTTTCTTATTTTATGAGTTTACGTAAATTCATCACCGTGCTGTAAGTGTAAAATTTTAAAAACTTACAACGACGTTAACTCTCAAACAGTGATGAATTTACGTAAACTCATAAAATAAGAAAGTGTTCTAAATGTGTTTACAATGATGTTAAAAAGAAATTCGAAAATTTGGCTTGATCTTGACAGGTTATCAAGAGTTATCGCATTTAAGAGTGGGTTATGTAAAAAACCTTCCCATATATATATACATACACACACACATATATATATATATATATATTAGTACACACAAATATCTGGTAGTGACATTTGGGATGTTATAAACTAGTCCCATGAAAACACGATTGTTTCCAACTTTATTACAAAAAACTTGATTCCAATTATGTCTGAATCTATGTTTATGTTTTCAATAAATCATGTTTTTTTTAAAGAGCAGTGATTTATGTTTAATAAATCTATGCTTTGTTTTCATTTTTGTCCCATTAAGTGTTCCTGTTTTTAAACTTAGTTATCGTCAAGATAGTTTTTTTTTTTCAAAATGTGGTTATTGTAACAAGTTTTAACCTATTAACTTTTAATACGTGATTTGTGAATCTGTTAATGTATTTTCCAATCAACAAAACCAAAATCGAACCGAAGGTTAGATCTGGTTGACTAATGGTTTCGTTTACGGATTGATCAAAAAATCAAGCCACGAGTTCACTCCTCAAGGATATACCATGTTTGTTAAACCTGTCAAAAATAGAGAACAAAGACGTAAAAGCACTGTTATTAACATAAATACAGAACGTTCATTAATTTGTGTAAAATCAGTATAAAATACCTGTATAAAACGCTCATGATCAATTAAGACATATTTTTCCAGTTTAAGCTCCTCATTCTTCGACGATGATACCTGGGAAACAGCTTGTTGTGTTGCCAAACTCCACACAGATAGTTAATTACACAATTGTGGCCCAAATAAACAATAACAAAGCCACTATTTTTACTGCATTGACTTACTAGATTTAATACAAAACTATCACCAATTAGGTATACAATTATATACAATTAGGCCAGTAAGTTGCAACATATGAGAAGGAAACATACTTGTATCAAATATAAAATAACCGGTGATTTATGTTTATAAACTTACTTTTTGTGTTCATTTTTGTCTAATTAATGATCTCCATGTTTGTGTTCCTATTTTTCAACTTATTTATCGTCAAGATAGTTTTTTCTTAAAATGAGATTATTGTAGCAAGTTTCAACCTAATAATACATGATTTGTGAATCTTTTAATGTATTTTCCAATTAATAAAACAAAACCAAACCGTTAGAAGGTTCGATTTAGCTTCAAATTTGGTTTCAATTCTTAATTTTCAAAACTGTTACTGAAGATTTAATTTACGGCTTGATAGTAAAATCAAAGCGTGAACATATTGCACTATGGTACTTTTTTTTGACATTTTCTACAACTAGTCACTAGTCACTAGAAAAAATGTATTTCCTTAAGATAAATACTTCAACTTCAAGACTCATAATTAATAAGATGATGTATAATCAAACGCATATACAAGTATATAATACTCAAAAGCCATGGTATAACTTTTGCTTGCCAAAAAATACAATTGGCAGAAGAACAAAAACTAGGAATGAAGCAGTCAACACAGATTCTTTATTGAATAATAAGAAACAAGAGAAGTAGGTACAAAAATCATCTTATTCTACCACTCTATTAATATAGAAAAGAAAACACTTAATTTAGGAAAGAAATAAAATTGATTGCATAATAAAGTTGATTGCATAAATCAAGCATTGCTTTATTTTTTGCTGACTGTTGACTGCTGACTTTCAATTAGCTGCTTGAATCTTGGAATTAACTTATCAATCACCTCCTTAATTCCAATCCTTTTGCATCCATTTCTTCAACACCTATTTTTCCTCTCATTTCAATAAACTCGAGTCTTGGTAGAGCTTTAGTTAATATATCTGCAGCTTGATCTTTACCACAAATAAATTCAACTTTCACCAAATTCTTCTCAACACACTCACGAATGAAGTGATACTTCGTGTCTATGTGCTTGCTTCTACCATGGAACACTGGATTTTTCATCAGCTCAATAGCAGATTTGTTATCTACCAATAATTTGATTCCATTTAACGTTTGACCTGATAGTTCTTCAAGCATACCTTTCAGCCATATGGCTTGGCAAGCAGCTGCTGTTGCTGCCATAAATTCAGCTTCACAGGAAGACAAAGCCACGGTGCTTTGTTTCTGGCTGCACCAAGCTATCGGTCCACCTCCATAATAAAATATCATACATGTTGTACTTCTCCCATCATTGCGATCTGTTGCATGTGAACTGTCGCTGTATCCAATCAGCTCTGCATCTCCATTCCTTGCATATTTAATACCAAAGTGGACAGTTCCCTTCACATATCGTAGAAGGTGTTTTACAGCCAGCATATGTGTTGTCCTTGGAGCTTCCATGAATCTGCTGACCAAGCCAACTGCATAGCTTAGGTCAGGCCTTGTGTGGGTCAAATAGCGAAGGCATCCAATAATTATTCGATAATCAGTTGGATTCACCATTACGCAGCTATCATTTTTCTCCAACTTAAGACCAGGTTCCATGGGATATTTTGTGGGATTGCAGTCCCACATATTTGAGGTTTTAAGGATTTTTGTTGCATAACCAGCTTGCTTTAGTGATATCCCATGATCTGTTTGACTTACTTCGATTCCCAAATAATAAGCCAACAAGCCAAGATTGCTCATTTCAAAGCATTCTGCCATCTTTCGCTTGAACTTCTCAGTATTATTCAGATTTGAACCAGTAACAATTAGATCGTCCACATACACTCCAACAATTATTACTTCATTGTTGTGTACATGTTTGTAAACTGCATGTTCCTTTTGACTTCTTTTGAAACCAAGATCCTTGAGAGTAGCGTCCAATCTTGTGTTCCAAGCTCGCGGAGCTTGACGTAACCCATATAAAGCCTTTGAAAGCTTATATACCATATGCTCGCTCCCTGGTATCTTGAAACCTTCAGGCTGATCCACGTACACGTCTTCTTTTAAATCTCCATTGAGAAAGGCAATTTTCACATCTAAATGATGAACTGGCCACCCAAAACGGGCTGCAAGAGCCAAAATCAGCCTTACAGTCTCCATTCGAGCAACGGGTGCAAATGCATCTTCATAGTCTATCCCTTGCTTTTGAACATAGCCTTTCGCGACGAGTCTAGCTTTGTAACGAGTGATGTTACCACTTGCATCCTCTTTGGTTTTAAAAACCCATTTCAAACCACTTGACTTCTGGCCCTTTGGCAAGTCTACAAGCTTCCAAGTCTCGTTTCTTTCGATTGCATCAAGCTCTTCCAACATTGCGTTCTTCCATTCTATGCTTTCTTTTGCTTCAGCATACGTAACAGGTTCTTCTTTGATCATCAGCACTCGTTCAAAATCAACCAGTTGAATTGTGTGAGTTCTATCATAAACATTTGAGACTGAACGGAAACCTTGTATGGGTGTGTCATCATATTCTGGGCTGTTGTTTCCAGTCTGGTTTGAACCCATTGAGCTGGACGAATAACTTGGGCTTGATGGACTGCTTTCACCATTAAAAACTGGGCTGTTCACTGGACCTGATGGACTCCCCGAACTTTCTGCTGGGCTGGTATGCTGGGCTGCTGCATTCAACTCAGTTTGCATGGATTGAACTGGGCTGGTCTCTGTTGCCAGTGGGCTATCAGCAGGTTCATCAGCATCGAAATAAAATTCAGCCTCCTGTTCTTCTTTATTCCAATTCCGTGACTTTGTTTCATCAAAATGAGCATCTCTGCTAACACAAATTCTTTTTGTTAGTGGATTATAAAACCGGTAAGCTTTACTACATGGTTCGCTTCCAAGATGCACCATTGTTGTGCTTCTATCATCTAACTTTGTGGTTTTGATGGAGGGTACTTTGACATAAGCTTTACATCCAAACACCTTCAGATGGCTTAATCGCGGTTTTCTTCCTTTTAGGGCTTCATACGGTGCTTTTCCTTCCAGTGCTTTTGTTGGGGTTCTATTCAGCAAGTAAACTGCATGCCTAACAGTTTCACCCCACAACCACTGTGGCAAGTTCATGGCTTTCATCATTGATCTTGTAGCTCCCAAAACAGTTTGGTTCTTCCTTTCGACTACACGGTTCTGCTGTGGTGTATAGGGTGCTGTAAGGTATCTTTGAATCCCGTCTTCACTGCATAATTGCTCAAATCTTGAAGAAGTAAACTCTCCTCCACGATCTGTTCTCAACGCCTTCACTTTACACCCAAATTCAGATTCTGCAACACTTTTGAACTTACAAAATACTTCGTAAGCTTGATCTTTGGATCTGATGATATACACCCACATAAATCTGCTAAAATCATCAACAAGAAGCATGAAATACCTGTTTCCTGATGACGTGCAAGGTGCAATTGGCCCACAAAGATCAGCATGTATCAGCTCCAAAGGTTTTTCAGCCCGGTGCGTTGAGTGAGCTGGGAAAGGCGACCTGCGGTGTTTTCCAGCCAAACATGCTTCACATAATTCTGATTTGTGATCAATAATGGGTAACCCATCAGCCATTCCTTCCTTTGTCATCCTTCTTAGTGTCTAAAAGTTGATATGACCAAGGCGTGCATGCCAAAGCCAAGCCGTGTCATCCATCTTTGACAAAAAACAGGTTGGCAACACTGTTTGCAGCTTTATTTTGTAAAGTCTATTTGGACCCCTTTTCACTTTCATCAAGGTAGCACCCGACCTTTCATACATCCACAATACACCATTGTTTATTACAATTTTGTTCCCGCCTTCATCAAATTGACCCAAACTTAGTATGTTATTACATAAGCTGGGTATGTAATAAACATTTGTGACAAGTCTTTGGTCTCCATTTTTGCATTGCAGAAGTATGGAACCTTTTCCTTTTATTTCCACGGCTGATTCATCTCCAAACCGTACCTGCCCCACTGTTTTCTCATTAAGTTCACAGAAATGTTCCCGATTACCGGTCATGTGGTTACTTGCACCATTGTCCAAGTACCACATACCTTCATTGTTTTCTTCTTTGGCATAGATGCTTGGGAACACCTTCTCCTCATTGAGCATTACCATTTCCTGTGAACATTTAGCCATTAAAAGAGTAGGTTCATCATCCTCTCTTACCAGATTGGCTTCTTCTTCTGCCCTTCTTGGTGCTCTACAATCTGCAGAGAAATGCCCAACTCTGTTGCAGTTAAAACACCTCATCGGTTTCTTGTCATCTCTGTTTCTTTGATCAGCATGATTATCCCTGCGGTCATTATTCGAAGGCTGTCTCCCCCCTCGACCGCGACTGCTTCTGCCTCGACCTCGCCAGTGCCCACGCGAATTGCTTGGACCTGAACTCCTCTGTTCTAACTCATGTTTTTGACGAGCCTGCCATTCAGATCTTGTTAACAGCAGTTGACCTGTTGAATCTTTAACTGGTTCAGCAGGTCTGACTCGTTCTTCGTATGTCTTGAGACGTCCGATCAGCTCTTCAAACGGCATCGTGTTCAGATCTGAATATTGCTCAATTGTGGCAACAATTGGCAAAAATCTGCTTGGAGCAGAATTAAGAACCTTTTTCACTTTAACTTTCTCTTCTGTATTTGCTCCAAGTGTTTGAAACTTGGATACAATGGAGCCAATCTTTCTAGCAAAGTCATCGATACTCTCACTATCCTTCATAGCCAATAATTCGAATTCACGGTTCAAGGTTTGAATCCGTGCTTGCTGGACTCTATCAGCCCCAAGATAGCGAGTTTTCAAGGCATCCCATACACCTTTAGCCTCCTTGAGTTCCGCAACCTCTAGCAGTATATCTTCTGGCAAGGCCTGGAAGATGAAAGCACGCGCTTTCTTCCCGAGTTTAGCATCAACAGCTACTCCTTCAGGTGGTTCAATGGCATCCCAAATACCTTGGGCATCCATGAACGACTGCATTTTAATCGCCCACGACGTATAGTTCGTCTGGGTTAAGGTTGGGCAGATGAGCCTGTTTCTCTCACTGTTACCACTGCTTGATTAACAGGAACTGCCATCACAGCTTCTTGGTGGCTTCTGGATCTGTTTCTGCACTAAACATCAATCGTGTCTCCCTCTTCTAGGCCGCTGAATCACCCTGGTTGGTGCTCTGATACCAATTGTCAGAAAATACAATTGGCAGAAGAACAAAAACTAGGAATGAAGCAGTCAACACAGATTCTTTATTGAATAATAAGAAACAAGAGAAGTAGGTACAAAAATCATCTTATTCTACCACTCTATTAATATAGAAAAGAAAACACTAAATTTAGGAAAGAAATAAAATTGATTGCATAATAAAGTTGATTGCATAAATCAAGCACTGCTTGATTTTTGCTGACTGTTGACTTTCAATTAGCTGCTTGAATCTTGGAATTAACTTATCATTGCTTTTACCCTATGCTAAATTTCCTAAAATGAAAATAGGTCAAATATAGAGGTGGGTTGTTCCGGATAGAATAAGATTCCGGTTTTGGTCAACAAAGTCAATTGACGGAAAAAGATGGAACTTGTTCGGGTTAGATTTGGCTTTTGACCAGTTTTGACCGTTTTTTCCCATTTCAATTCCGGTTTTAGCATACAACTGCTATATTTTGAACAGCCAAAACCACATTTTAAGCCGTTTGAGTCGGTTAAACAAGTTATTTTGTTCAACATTAGGTATCTATAATGCTTAAACTTAAAATGGAGTGAGTGCACTGCTATTAATTGCAAATTGCAAATTTCTGAGAGCACCATAGAAGTGGAAATTCAATTAGAATAATTACCTGCGAACAACTTGCACACCAGCACAAGCTATATCACCTTTTTGCTCTTTTAATGGATTTATGATCCAAAAGTTGATACAGGACAGATCCAAGTAATATTTCCTTCTTTCACCTTACATATTCAATAAAAAAACAGTTCATAAGCCCATACTAACTTTAAATAAAAACTATTTTTAGATAAGATTTCAAGAAATTAAATCCCTTTTATAAGAACAGGGCAAACCACATTGGCAAAAATATGGGCAGTCTTCTTCAAATGGATTCTGGGGGTGTCTTGGGAAAGAACTTCAAACACGGGTCCAGTTGGTTTCAGATGGCTACTTTTGGAATGATCCTTCATGGCAAAACATGTCAGAACTCAGATCCTTCATGGCAAAACATGTCAAAGAAGCTCATTTTTAGTACTGTCAAATCATGCTGGGTTGATGCCTACAACACTTCTTAACCCATTCAGGCTTTGTTTTAAAATAAAATCTGTGCTAAATTTAATAAGAAAAACTGTGTTGTTACAAAAACACACAAACTTTTTTGTATAAAACAACTTACTAGGTTGTTTAAATCTTAAGGTACTCTAGGAAACCTTTGACCTGTTCAACTGATAGATACTAAATGCAAATAGAGGATTCAATTTCACTAGCCTGATTCGAGATAGGCAAATCTCCAACAACTTACAAAGTTGATAAATTCAAATACGTAAAAACCAGACAAGAACATAGAAATGAAAAGAAATAAACTTAAACTACTGATTGCGGTTGCCTCCATGATATTCGCGCCCCACTATCCCATGTTGAACATCCCTGTCTCTCGTAATGGATGGAATGGGTCAAACCCGATTCCATATAACAAATCAAGCTGCTCCAGTGGCTTTAATTCGGACGACCCATGATCCAACTTGT
Organism: Mikania micrantha; assembly: GCA_009363875.1. Lineage (NCBI taxonomy): Eukaryota > Viridiplantae > Streptophyta > Magnoliopsida > Asterales > Asteraceae > Mikania > Mikania micrantha. Next base: position 89,072,058 of record CM018696.1, read on the forward strand.
TATAACGTTTCCTTTTGTAGACTTTTAAAGGTGGAGTCGTATCAATACTTCCCTCCCGGTAAAAAGACTTGTCCTCAAGTCTAAAATGAGGAAATTGGGAAACAAACAAATCATAATCCTCCCAAGTAGCTTCTTCCTCTGGACGAGATTCCCATAAAATAAGCAATTCCAAAGAAGGAGACTGAGAGCCTTGGCGCCAACGATGAGCTAACACTTTGGCTGGTTGAAGAACTAATTCCCAATCCTGATTGATTGGAAGCGGTGGTATAGCGGTCGGAGGAGAAACCCCACGGGCAGGCTTCAGGAGAGAAACATGGAAGACTGGATGGATCTTAGACTCTGGTGGCAAGGCTAACTCATACGCAACTTTACCAATCTTCTTGAGAATCAAATAAGGGCCAAAGATGCGAGGGGATAACTTCTGGCAGAACTGTTTAGATAAGCTTCTTTGCCGATAGGGTTGAATGCGAAGAAAGACTGCATCCCCAACCTCAAAAGAAAGGTCACGACGGTTTTTATCAGCTTGGGACTTCATGCGATCCTGGGCTTTGTGAAGGTTGGCACGAATGATCTGAAGCATATTATCACGTAGGACGAGCTGCTGTTCCAAATCAGCATTGTTGGTATCTCCTATAACATACGGCAGAAGAAGAGGAGGGTCACAACCATAAACCACCTTGAAAGGAGTGGAACGAAGGGAAGAATGGTAGCCAGTGTTGTAAGAATATTCTGCCCACGCCAAAAAGGAACTCCATTTCTGAGGTTGTTCCTGCGCAAAGCAACGCAGGTAGGCTTCCAAGCATCGGTTGACCACCTCCGTTTGACCATCGGTTTGCGGATGGTAGCTGGTGCTCATCTTGAGAGAGGTTTGGCCCAACCTGAAAAGCTCCTGCCAAAAATTACTTAGAAAAATAGTGTCACGGTCAGATACAATGGAACGAGGGTACCCATGCAAACGGACGATCTCTTTACAAAAAAGGGCTGCCACTGCCTTAGCTGTGAAAGGGTGAGACAAGGGTAAAAAATGAGAATATTTACTCAGCCGATCCACTACCACAAAAATGGTGTCAAAGCGATTTGATTTGGGCAAGCCGACAATAAAATCGATTGAAATGTCTTCCCAAACTCGATTTGGAATCGGTAAGGGTTGTAACAACCCCGCAGGGGAGAGTGTTTCATATTTTTGCTGTTGACACACAAGACAATTTTGGACATAGGAGCGCACATCTTGTTTGAGGTGAGGCCAGAAAAATTGAACTAAAATTCGCTTGTATGTTTTAAGGAACCCCCCATGACCTGCTGCTGGAGTGTCGTGAGCATCATGTAATACCTGGTGCCGAAGGTTTTGGTTAGCAGGAATGAAAATCCGACCCTTGAATAACAATACCTGATGGATTAATTGATAATGGGGAACTGAATCTGGGTCCTGCAGTAGCTTCTGGATAATGGGTTGGGTAAAAGGATCATACTTCAATTCAGAGATGATATCTTCAATCGCCAAGCTTTTAGGGAGGACCAGTGCACATAATTGCACTGTAGATGGGCGACGTGACTGTTAGGTTTCGTAGGCCTTTGGGAGGTTTAGGGCAGCCGGCCCTAATCCTGGCCCATTAGGGTTTAGCCTAACTGTTTTTCTATTTAAGCATTGTCATGTAATTGTAATCTTTGAGCACCTAATCAATAAAGAATCCCTAGTTGCAACCCGTGGACGTAGGTCACATCGACCGAACCACATTATATCTTGTGTCGTTTATTTTCTTTGCTTTCGTGTGCGTGTATGAGTTAATCGGTTTCCGCTGCGCCTCTTTGATTCCTAACAAGTGGCATCAGAGCTTGGTTCGTTGAAGATTAATATACGGAACGCACTGGACGATTGCTGATAAAGAAAAAAAAAAGAAGAAAATCAGAAAGAGGAGAAGAGGAGAGGTCTGTTGTTCACGAATTAGGGTTTGGAAAACCCTTGGAGTTCGTCACTGCAGGTCTGAGCCGTCGTCGCGATTAGGGTTCCACCCTTGAGTCGCCGCCGTCGCCGCGATTAGGGTTCCATCCTTGAGTTCGCCGCCGCCGCCGCCATCTGTTTTGACCGCCGCCGCCTCCTGCTCCGGCCGTCGTCGCCTGTTTCAGGCCGATTTTGTGGTTTTGGCTTGCGATTAGGGTGTATACCCCTTGGAATCGTCGATTAAAGCCTGATTTGCAGCAAAATTGGTTCGAAATTGCTGATTAACTGCTGATTTCATCTGCCTTTGTGGTTCTGGTTCGCGATTAGGGTTCTAAACCCTTGGATTCGTCGATTGAACCTGTTTTTTGACACAAGATTGGTTCGAATTTCATGATTAGAGGCTGATTAGGGTTCAATTGAGCCTAGGATCGTTGTTGCTGAGTTTAGGATCGCGATTGCTGGTATTATTGATTGTAATTGGACGATTAGGGTTGCAAAATTGAACCCTTGAGTCGTCTTTGTTGATTTTCAGCGGGTTTCGGGTCTGGTGCAGCTGTTATCGATCGTGGGTTTCTGATCGGTTGAGATTTGATTGGGATTGGTTGGAGTATTCGCCGGATTTATTGATTAGGAAGGTGTTCGGGCATTTTCTGTTGGTTTTATCTTGTTACCGGGTTCAAATGGCTGACGAGGGGAAGATTCAGATCGAGAAGTTCAATGGAACTGATTTCGTCTGGTGGAAAATGCAAATGGAAGCATTGCTCAGTCAGAAGGATTTGGATATGGTACTGGAGGATAAACCTGAGAAGATGGATGCAGCTGCTGAGTCTGCATGGAACTCAAAGGACAAGAAAGCTAGAGGGGCTATTACATTGGCTTTGACGAGGAGCGTTGCATTTAACATCATGCACGAGACTACTGCTCGGGGAATGATGTTGGCTCTGTCAAATATGTATGAGAAGCCTTCTGCTGCTAACAAGGTGTTCTTGATGAGGGAGTTGTTCATGACAAGGATGAACGAAGGAAGCTCGGTTACAGTTCACATAAATAATCTGAATTCGATTCTGTCCAGATTGTCATCTGTGGGAATCAAGTTTGATGATGAGACTAAAGCTGTGTTGCTGTTATCTTCACTACCTGATAGTTGGTCTGGGACAGTGACCGCTGTTACTAGTTCTGTTGGGACCACTGATATGACATTTGAGGGGATCCGTGATATTGTGCTAGGTGAAGACGTTCGCCGGAAGAGTACTGGTGCAGGATCATCTTCTGAGATGTTACATGTTGGTAGGGGAAGAGGGAATAACAGAAGCAGTGGGAGTCGGGGAAGAAGTCCGTCTAAGACTCGGAAGAATGTGAAATGTTGGAGCTGTAATGAAGTAGGGCATGTTAAGAGTAAATGCCCGGGTACTTCGAAGCAAGTAAACGCTACTGAGGGCGTTTATGATGATGATGCTTTGGTATGCAGCACTGAAAGCTGCGTGGACTCTTGGGTCATGGATTCAGGGGCTTCGTTTCATGCCATGGACAGCGGGGAAACGATGCTGAATCTAAAGAAAGGTGATTTTGGGAAGGTTCGACTTGCTAATGACGAGTTGCTTGAAGTCACGGGCATGGGGGATGTTGATCTGGTTACTTCATTGGGAACTACATGGAACCTGAAGAATGTCAGGGTTATTCCGGGGCTGAATAGGAAATTGATTTCTGTGGGTCAGCTGGATAAACAGGGCATGGAAGTAAGGTTTGGTAGCAATGAATGGAAGGTGGTCAAGGGGAATCTCGTGATTGCTCGTGGTATAAAGCATGGGTCGTTGTATTTAGTTGATGAACCTGCTGAGGGATGTATGACCGTCCTGGTTAAGCGAAACAAAATCTGGTTCGCTAAATCTCGTGCTAAGAGAGTTCATTTTGCAAACGTGAAGTCTGGAGCCAAGGAGATGTTAGCTGAACGTGTTCAGAAGTCTAAACCATTCAGGGGATTCGTTGACAGTGGGAGCAAGGGTTGTGTTCCGGGTACAGTTACGAAGAGCCGTTGGGTTTTGAAGACTAGAACTGAAGAATTCTCTCCTGTGGGTAGTTTGCTGTGCTTGGAGAGTGTTGGTGGTCCTCGGTGTATCTCTGGATCCGGTGAAGTGTCCATACCGGTTGAGATTGAGGATGAGTCGTTGACGGGATTTGTCACGACTGAGTTGGAGCTCGGGGGAGCTTCAACTGGCCCTTCATGTACTTGATGATTGAGGGGCGGTTTGCAACTAGGGGGATATGTCTGGATATGATGAAGTCTTAGCTTATTCTTGGGAATTGAGGCTTGGAAGACTTGTTATTGAAGATTACTGGATTTACTGGATGACTGGATTGCTTATGTTGGATGCCGGGCTTGATTCTATCGCAAGGCCTCCGAGTGGGAGATTGTTAGGTTTCGTAGGCCTTTGGAGGTTTAGGGCAGCCGGCCCTAATCCTGGCCCATTAGGGTTTAGCCTAACTGTTTTTCTATTTAAGCATTGTCATGTAATTGTAATCTTTGAGCACCTAATCAATAAAGAATCCCTAGTTGCAACCCGTGGACGTAGGTCACATCGACCGAACCACATTATATCTTGTGTCGTTTATTTTCTTTGCTTTCGTGTGCGTGTATGAGTTAATCGGTTTCCGCTGCGCCTCTTTGATTCCTAACAGTGACAAGGCGTCTACTCCTCTATTCAGCTTGCCCACTCTATGAACAATAGAAAAATCATAAGGCATTAATTTGAGAAGAAGCCGTTGCTATTCTACCGTGGTGACCCGTTGTTCAAGCAAGAACTTCAATGTATAGTGATCCGTCTTAATGAAGAAATGCCTTCCCATTAAATAGTGATTCCATTTTTGAACTGCAAGAACCAAAGCCAATAACTCACGGTCGTAGGCTGATTTAAGCCGATTAAGAGGGGAGAAACCTTTACTAAAATAAGCTAGGGGATGATCCCCTTGAATAAGAATAGCTCCCACACCCTCCCCGGAAGCATCACACTCTACCACAAAAGGTTGAGAGAAATCCGGTAACTTTAGGACTAGAGCTGAAATCAAGGCCTGTTTCAGCTTGTTGAAGGCGACAGCAGCTTCCTCATTCCATTTAAACCCATCGTTTTTGGTCAAAGCTGTGAGTGGACGAGCAATAATCCCATAATTTCTTACAAATCTTCTGTAATAACCGGTTAACCTAAGGAACCCTCATACTTCCTTGACATTGGAAGGTATAAGCCAAGAGGTAATGGCTTGTACCTTATCCTGGTCCACTTGAACCCCCTCGGCTGAAACGACATGTCCCAGAAATAAGACCGACTGCTGGCCAAAACAACACTTGGATTCTTTGGCAAAGAATTTATGGTGAAACAGGAGTTCCAAAACTATTTTCAAGTGGGACTCATGGTCAGTGCTGGATCTGCTGTAGATGAGGATGTCATCGAAAAAAACCAAAACAAATCGCCTTAGGTAAGGCCGGAACAAGTCATTCATAGCATCCTGGAAAGTTGATGTCGCATTTGTGAGGCCAAATGGCATAACTTTAAACTCATAGTGACCCGAATGGGTTCTAAAAGCGGTCTTTTCAATATCCTTGGGGTTCACCCGGATCTGATAGTACCCAGATCTCAAATCAACCTTAGAGAAAACGGTTGATCCATGTAGTTCATCCAAAAGCTCGTCTATGTTAGGGATGGGATATTTATCAGCCATAGTGATTTTATTGAGGGACCTGTAATCGATGCACATCCTCCAAGTTGCATCTTTCTTTTTCACCAGTAAAACAGGACTCGAGAAGGGGCTAGTACTTGGTTGAATGAAATCACTAGCCAAAAGGAGCTCCACCTGCCGTTCGATTTCGGTTTTTTGGGCATGTGGGTATCTGTAAGGGCGAATATTGGGTGGAGATGAATTGGGTATGAGGGGTATGGAGTGGTAGTGTGAACGAAAAGGGGGTAGTGTCTTGGGTTCTTGAAATACTGGGTGAAAGGATGTAATTAAGGGCTGCAAATAAGTGGGGGTTGGTGTTGAGGAATCGGACTCTAGTGACAGGTGTTGATAGGTGGCTGATTTTTGGGGGCCTGAGTGTAACTTATATTTCTTCCCATCTACTGTGAAAATAAGGAACATTTCGTTCCAATTGGCTTGAACTGTGTTCAAGGAAGATAACCACTGAATACCAAGTACAGCATCAGCACCTCCAATGGAAAAAGGGTAGAAATCTTGTTGAATTTTGAGATCAGCTACCTGTAAAGAGACATCTCTGCAGACCTTACTACAACGAATGATGTCTCCATTCCCAATTTGCACCCCAAAGGGGTTTACCACTTGAGTAATTAAACTCAGCTCATGAACCAAGATATCAGAGATGAAATTGTGGGTTGACCCACTGTCAATTAGGATAAGGACTTCACTGGAATTTAAGGTGCCATGTACTTTCATAGTGGTGGTATGTGACTTACCAAAAATAGCATGGAGGCTGATCTCAGCCATATCTTCAGTTGAATCCTCCGCTTCATTCTCCTCAGGTATGGCCACATTCTCCTCTTCTGTCTCCACTTCTAATAACTTGAAAGTACCTGTTTTGCAACGATGACCGGGCCCGTATTTATCCCCACAACGGAAGCATTCTCCTCTAAGGAACCTTGCTTGTTTTTCTGGATCAGTGATGCGGGTGGCGGTTTTGGGGTCAGATTTATTGGTGTTTGGGTGTGGTTGGGATGATGGGGTAAAAGGTTTGGCTTCGGGTTTCAACTGGCTGTGGGATGGCTTAGTGGGTTTGAGGTTGTTTAACTTGGATTCGAATTCCAAGGCTAAGCTCATAGCCTTGTAAACCGTCCTGGGTTTGTGAATGCGCACATCTGATTACAGCTCTTCCTTGAGACCGTGAATGAACACACCAAGTGAACAGTGGTCCGGCCAATTGGACACTCTAGCCGTGAGCTTGGCGAATTCTTGTCGGTACTCTTGTACCGTCCCTGTTTGTCTCACACTCACCAAGAACTCGTCTGGATTCTGAAATTCGGGAGGCCCATAGTGCTTTTGGAAGGCTTGAGTTAATTCCTCCCAATAGACTATCAATTGTTCAGAAGATAGCCACGAATACAAATCCAAGGCATCATCTTCCAAATGCATCGCCGCAATGTCCACTTTTTCTTCTTCAAGGGTGTTGTAATATCGAAAGTATTTTTCAGCTTTCAATATCCACCCTCTCGGATCGCCACCATTAAAGGTAGGGAAGTCAATTTTGTGGAAAGGTCGACGGTTTGAGTTGTAAAAACTGGAATCGCCATCCTCGAACCGATTGCCGCTGGTACCGGTTTTCTCTTTGTGAGCCATCTGTCGCTTCAAAGTGTTGAGATCTTCCTTCCACGACTCCATTGTATCCAGCTTACTCATAATCGCCGCCAATTGTGTCGCAACCTGCCCCACCGTCGGTTCTATTGAGCCGCCGCCTTCACTCCGGGTTGCTACCATCGTATCTCTTCAAATTCCCGGCAATGGAACCAAATTGATAGATACTAAATACAAATAGAGGATTCAATTTCACTAGCCTGATTCGAGATAGGCAAATCTCCAACAACTTACAAAGTTGATAAATTCAAATACGTAAAAACCAGACAAGAACATAGAAATGAAAATAAATAAACTTAAACTATTGATTGCAGTTGCCTCCATGATATTCGCGCCCCACTATCCCATGTTGAACATCCCTGTCTCTCGTAATGGATGGAATGGGTCAAACCCGATTCCATATAACAAATCAAGCTGCTCCAGTGGCTTTAATTCGGACGACCCATGATCCAACTTGTTATAACGTTTCCTTTTGTAGACTTTTAAAGGTGGAGTCGTATCATCAACCCATCAGACATATTGTACAGATCCCCAGCAGTTGTTATTAACCTTGTAATTTTCTCCATGATTTCATAATCTCGTAAATGCTGAAAACCAGAGAAAGATTTATATATATTAGGCTTGGAATTTAGAAGAAATAGAGGCGCTTTTTGGGAACTGAAAAAGCAGGTTTTTTAGATCATGTTAGCTTTATCTTGCTTTTTATTCTAAATTATATTTTAAAAACCAAGAAAATAAGTTGATTGGCCTCTATCTATATCTGTTACAATTTTTATGACAGGTTCATCACCATCCTAACCGCAAACTCTACCTATAGATTTGCTATGAAAGGGATTATACTTGGCACATTTGTTTGTTTATTTACCTACAACAATTGCAAAAAGAACCCCTATACTTACTTTCCCCCTACCATAATACTGCCCCCTTCCAAAAAACAATTTATACCTCATAAATGAAGCTAGAAAAATGAACCTTTAAGTCTTTCAAGCTTTCATCAGTGCTGCTCGAGTCATTAGGAAACAAATCAGTGTTATTCAAGTCATTAGGGGATAGTTCAGACCAGATGCTATCAATCACTTCTTCAATGTTATTAAATAGCATGGGAGTTTTGTTCTTTATTTTTCATGCAATATATTCAAGATCAACTAAATTTAATTACTATTCAAAGTTCAAATAGCTTGCATAAAATTCATACATCAATGAGATTTTGAATAACAGCAAATGACCATAAATTTGTTATATTACATACAATTCCATCTATTTTTTATCACCATCTTAATCTATTATTCTTGTCATACATGTAAATACACAAATATTTCCCTTCCATTGAACCAATTTCTGTTTCGAATGACTAATCTTGCATACGAGTTTCCATCCATCAACAACTACCTATTTTTAAATTAATATGGATAGAAAACATGAATCAAATTCCCTACTCGGCTTTCTTAGTTTTGCATTCTGCCCCTAATGCTACTTATTTTGCCGTTCACTATTATATTTTAGACCATCTTAAAGCATAACCACATCATGTAGTTTCTGCTTTACAGCAATGTCAAGTCCAAGAGAATATGGGTTTATTCGAGCATGATAATCTACAACACAACTCATCATTATCTAAATCATAGCAATAAGGAAATTTAACTACAGTTGTATTAACAGGAGTTCTTAAGATCTTGGCATCTCTGTCACAAATTGTACTTTTAGTAAGATGAAAAAAGTATGGTCACTAGTCCTAGAGATAACCATTATACAAAATTCTTATCTTAGACCATCTACAATCAAAAGTCCTTATAATTTATCCTCATAACCATCACATATTATTGCAGAAGTACAATATTTAAATGTTAATCTTTACATTTGGTAATTAGCCTGGAGATTTAGAAGATTGAGTGAAGTAAAATATAAAAATACTGCATGGGTGACTTGCAAAACATTAACCCTTACTAACCCATTTGAACAACATTTGAACCCAGTAGAATCACACAACAAAGCTATTTTGTAGGGTCATAGAAGGATAAGATGTAGGCAAACTTTATCTTTGTCTCTAAGGAAAAAAAGGCAGCTTCCAGGGTTGATTGATATGGATACCATACTTGTTGTCATCCTATCATTACTAGTTAAGCAAGTGAAAATTTCATAGATAAGAAATTTCCTCTACCTCAAAGAAGTTGTTGCCGGATATTAATTTACCACATGTAGAGAAATGGAAAAGATTAGATTACCCACCAACCCAAAAAAATGGAAGTAAATAATAAATTTTGCAATTATACCTTTTCCAGTGGATTGTATTACCTGTATTTCGTATAACAACTTTGACATTGCTAACTGCTAAATTTCCTTCTCTCAAACCAACGCCACATGAATTTTAAGTAACCACCAGTAGCTGTGTAACTAAGCAACCAAAACTTAATAAACCAAAGTAAGGCTGAAAAACCTGTGAATTAGATATGATGTGTAGTCATATATTTGAAATGTTCCACCTTATCCTGGTGTGGTGGTGGGAAATTGAATCCTGCACCATGAACATGTGATGTGTAAGATTTCAAATATAATTAAAATAGCCAACAAACCATAGAGGTTGCTTAATGTTAGGATGTTCCACCTCATTCTTGCACACAAAAAAAAATATTAATAATTAAAGCAAATTACCTAAATGAGCTGAAAGTTAATGTGACAATTACTTGAAGGTTACTTGTTCAATAAGCCTGAAAATTTTATTTACATAAATATAAGTATCCAACATGACAATAAAAAAATGCTGTCTTAAAACAAGATAGCATTGTGCAAGCAAGAAGGAAACATTGTTTTGAATTAAGACCGGTTGAGTTAGATAAGCAATTACTCTTAGTTAGACTTCTTAATCATCATCAATAAGGCAATAGATGCTATAAAAAATGTTGTTTCACAACAATATAGCATTGAGAAAGCAAGGACAAATTATTAATAATTAAGAAGAGTTGAGTTAGATGAGCAATTACTCTTGCTTAGACTTCTTAAGCATCATCAATATAGCAATAAATGTTATAAAAAAAATAAAGCTTTAGGTACATGCTCCATCTGAAATGACGTAAGAACTGCAATTGATAGCCATGTGGCCCATGTATAACCTAAGGAAGAAACTTTCTCAAACAAACGACTAAATGGCCCATGAGCCACATCATGCAGTAAACCTGTGAAAGGAGGTAAAGGTAGTTGATAAGGACGATAAATAATAACATAGCGAAGGCAGTGACCATAGTTACTAGGATCGCGGTACGGGATCGCAATTCGCTAGGTCCTTAAAATTCGGTACGCGGAGGGGTAGTCTCATTTCGGTTCGCTTCGGTACGATGTACCATAATATTATACGATGTACCCGTTAAACTTTGTGTTATTTTTGTAATTTGTAAACGCATATCAAAATTTATGAGTAACTTCAAAAATCAAACTTCAAAGTTGCATAATATCAAAATTTATAATATCAAAATTTGGGTATAAGTTTTCAAATATGTACATAATAAGTTGCATAATATTAAAATTTCAATTGTGTACATTCATAATAAAATTAAAATAACAATGCAATAGAAACAAAAAGGAGCCTTCGAGACCCATTCCTTTCAGCTGCAATAAAGGTTTATAATAAAACATAACTTGGATTCCCTAATCCCTACCTTCGGCTCTTATCAGACTTAATAACTAACTATAACTTGATTCCCATACCCATACCTTTCGGCTGCTTACAAGACTAAGAGGCAGAGCCTTCAAGATGCTCCTCCTCATCACCCTCTTGCTCAGTCTCCATCGACATCTCCATCAGCTCACCATGAACACCATGAACAGGATTTAAGGTTTTTTATATGAATCGATGATTTCAAATAGAATGGTTCTCAACGGCTCGACCTACCCAGGCACACGACTTCAAATTCGTTGTTTCACGATCCAATTAGCGTTGGGAACGATTAACAAGGTCTAATTGGATCGTCAATTTTGATGTCAAAATCACGATCCATACCGTACCGGATACGCGTTCATACCGCGATTCGGGACGAGCGAACTGGATAGTAAATCGTGGGCTGTAATTTCTGTGACTATGGCAGTGACATTGGACAACATAAACCAAACTACCAGAAAGTTTTACAATCTGTGTGTATCTCTATATCATCAATGTCAGGTTCTAAGCACTAGAAATATTAGCAGTTGTGTCAATTGGGTAAGTACTGACCAAAGGCTTAAAGAAAGCAATCAGGCAATTGAAAAGAACTACTTACTTGGTGTGCCTTAATTATCATATATGCATTACCAGCAAGCCAATAAACACCAACAGCATACTGATCAAGTGGCGAATGCACTCCTCAAGGATATACCATGTTTGTTAAACCTGTCAAAAATAGAGAACAAAGGGGTAAAACAACTACTATTAACATAATTACAAAACTTGTTCATTAATTTATGTATAAAAGCAGTATAAAGTACCTGTATAAAATGCTCATGATCACTTAAGATATATATTTTTCCCGTTTAAACTCCTCATTCTTTGATGATGATACTTGGGAAACAGCTTGTTGTGTTGCTGATAGAAACTAGAAATCTAAGATTTCGATTACTGAAAATAAGAACAAAGTTGGCCTGATTCGAGATAGGCAAATCTCCGATTACAAGGTATAAACCCAATAAGATTAACATGAACAACCAAAAATAATCAAAAGCAACAATACTTAAACCAAACATTAGAAGAGTGGTTTCCCTAACTTCCCTAGATCCCTAACTTCGTGGACCAACTCCCCCACTCCTTGAATTTTGTACCTCTCCATTTCCCGCCTACTTTTGCCTCTAATTTTGACCCATAAGAACTTGGATCCCGACCCAGGTTCGTATCAGTTGCCGAACGTTACACAGATAGTTAATTATACGATTGTAGCCCAAATGAACAATAACAAAACCAATATTTTTACTGCATTGACTTACATGGGTTATTACAAAACTTTCACCAATTAGCTATACAATTATATACAATTCGGCCACTTAGTTGCAACATATGAGGACACATACTTGTATCAAATAAAATAACTGGTGGTTTGTGTTTAATAAATTTATGCTTTGTGTTCATTTTTATCTAGTTAATGATCTTCATGTTTGTATTCCTATTTTTCAACTTATTTATCCTCTTGATAGTTTTTTTCAAAATGAGATTATTGTGGTAAATTTCAACCGAATAATAAGTGATTCGTGAATTTTTAATGTATTTTCCAGTCAATGAAACAAAACCAAGCCGCTAGAAGGTTGGATTTAGTTTCAAATTTGGTTTCAATTCTTAATTTTCAAAACTGTTATTATGTTTGCGGCTTGATCGTAAAATCAAAGCGTGAAAATCCTGCACTACATTAACTTTTTTGACATTTTCTACAAATTAGTTGCTACTCACTAGCCAAAAATTATTTCCGTAAGAAAAATACTTCAACTTCAAGACTCATAAATTAATAAGATGTATTAACAAAAGCATATACACGTATACAAAACTCAAAAGCCATGGTATCACTTTTGGTTTTACAACTGGTATATTTAAAATAAAAAAAATCAGTTCACCAGGTTGTAACCGGATCTTAACCGGTTATTCTTTAACCAGTTTGTAACAAGTTTGGGACATAAATTTGAGAACCAGTTCAAAACCGGCAGTTTAAACTGCCAAAGCCACATTATAAGAAGTTTTGAGTTGGGTTAACAAGTTAGTTTGTTCCCCATTAGGTATCGATAATGTTTACACTTAAGATGCAGTGAGAGTGCACTGCTAATTTTTGCAAATTGCAAATTTCTGAGAGCACCATAGAAGTGGAAATTCAAATAGAATATTACCTGCGAACAACTTGCACAACAGCACAAGCTATATCACCTTTTTGCTCTTTTAATGGATTTAAGATCCAAAAGTTGATTCAGGACAGATCAAAGTAATATTTGCTTCTTTCACCATACCTATTCAATAAAAATACAGTTCATAAACCCACACAGACTTTAAATAAAAATATTTTTTAGATAAGATTTCAAGATATTAAATATCTTTTCTATTATAATTAAATTAGAAGAACAGGGCAAACTGCATTAAAATATGGGCAGTCTTCAAATATATTTGGGAGTGTCTTGGGAAAGAACTTCAAACACAGGAAGTTGGTTTCAGATGACTACTTTTGGAATGATCATTCATGGTAAAACATGTCAAAAAAGCTCATTTTTAGTACTGTCAAATCATGTTGGGTTGATGCCTACAAATAAACCCTTCTTATCCCATTCAGGCTTTGTTTTAAAATAAAACATTTGCTAAATTTAATAAGAAAAACTGTGTTGGTACAAAACTAATCAGACTTTTTTGTATAAAGCAACCTACTAGGTTGTTTGAATTTTAATGTACTCTAGGAAACCTTTGACCTGTTCAACCAATTAGACATGTAAGAGAAGTATAGCCCAAATAGAGTACAGACCCAGCAGTTATTACTAACCTTCTTGAAATTTTCTCCATGATTGCATAATCTCTTAAATAGTGGAAACCAAAAAAAGATCTATGAATATTGGCTTGGAATTAAGAAGAAATAGAGGCGCTTTTGGGGAACAGAAAAAGCAGACTTTCTTTGGGTCATATTACCTTTATATTGCTTTTTATTCTAAACTATATTTTATACACCAAGAAAATAAGTTGATTGGCATCTATATCAATTACATTTTTTATGAAAGGTTTGTCACCATCCTACCCCCAAACTCTACCTACAGCTTTGCTATGAAAGGGATTATACTTGGTACATTTGCTTGTTTATTTACCTACAACAATTGCAAAATAGACCCCTCAGCTTATTTTCCACTTGCCATAAAACTGCCCCCTTCCTAAAAACAATTTTTACCTCATAAATGAAGTTTGAAAAATGAACCTGTAAGTCTTCCATGCTTTCATCAATGCTGCTCAAGTCATTTGGAAACAAATAATTGTTATTCAAGTCATTGAGGGATAGTTCTAACCAGATGCTATCAATCACTTGTTCATTGTTATTAAACAGCAAAGGAGTGATGTTGTGTTTTTTTTTAATGCAATATATTCAAGATTGACTAAATTTAATTAGGCTTCAAAGTTTAAATTTAATGCAATACTGCCCCCTTCCTAAAAACAATTTTTACCTCATAAATGAAGTTTGAAAAATGAACCTATAAGTCTTCCATGCTTTCATGAGTGCTGCTCGAGTCATTTGGAAACAAATAATTGTTATTCAAGTCATTAGGGGATAGTTCTAACCAGATGCTATCAATCACTTGTTCATTGTTATTAAATAGCAAGAGAGTGGTGTTGTGTTTTTTTTAATGCAATATATTCAATACTGCCCCCTTCCTATAAACAATTTTTACCTCATAAATGAAGTTTGAAAAATGAACCTGTAAGTCTTCCATGCTTTCATCAGTTCTGCTCGAGTCATTTGGAAACAAATAATTGTTATTCAAGTCATTAGGGGATAGTTCTAACCAGATGCTATCAATCACTTGTTCATTGTTATTAAATAGCAAGAGAGTGGTTTTGTGTTTTTTTAATGCAATATATTCAAGATCAACTAAATTTAATTACTCTTCAAAGTTCAAATAGCTTGCATAAAATTCATACACGCAATGAGATTTCGAATAACAGCAAATGACCATAAATGTGTTATATTACATACAATTCCATCTATTTTTTAACACCGTAATTAATCTATTGTTCTTTTCATAAATTTAAAATACACAAATTACTCCCTTCCATTGAACCAATTTCTGTTTCAAATGACTAGTCTTGCATACGAGTTTCCATCTATCAACAGCTACCTATTTTTAAATTAATATGGATAGAAAACATGAATCAAATTCCCTACTCGGCTTCCTTAGTTTAGCATTCTGCCCCTAATGCTGCCGTTCACTACAGTATTTTAGACCATCTTAAAGCACAACCACATCATGTAGTTTCTGCTTTACAGTAATCTAAGGTCCAACAGAATATGGGTTTATTCAAGCATGATAATCTATAACACAATTCATCATGATCAACAATAATAGCAATATGGAAGATATAAGTACATCTGTATTAAAAGGGGTTCTTAAAATCTTGGCATCTATGTCGCAAATTGTAGTTTTAGTAAGATGAAAAAAGTATGGTCACTAGTATTAGAGAGAACCATTACACAAAATTCTTATCTCAGACCATCTACAATCAAAAGTCCTTAAGATTTATCCTCATAACCGTCACATAGTATTGCAAAAGTAAAATATTTAAATGTTAATCTTTACATTTAGTAATTAGCATAGAGATTTAGAAGGTTGTGTGAAGTAAAAATAAAAAATACAGCATGGGTGACTTGCAAAACATTAACCCTTAATAACCCATTTGGTTCAATTAGAGATAAAACATTCCAAGTTGCTTGAAATGAACAACATTTGAACCCAATAGAATCTCACACAATAAAGCTATTTTGTAGGGTCGGAGAAGGATGAGATGTAGGGAAACTTTACCTCTGTCCCTAAGGAAAAAGAGGCAGCTTCCAGGTTGATTGAAAAGGACACCATACTTGTTGTCATCCTATCAGTACTGGCTAAGCAAGTGAAGATTTCATAGATATGAAATTTCCCCTACCTCAAAGATGTTGCCAGATGTTAATTTACCATATGTAGAGAAATGAAAAAGATTAGAATGCCTACCAACCCAAAAAAAATGGAAGTAAATAATAACTTTTGCGATTATACCTTTTCCGGTGGATTGTTTTACCCTTATTTCGTATAACAACTTAGACATTGCTAACTGCTAAATTTCCTTCTCTAAGACGAACGCCACCTGAATCTTGAGTAACAACCAGTAGCGGTGTAACTAAGCAACCAAAAAGCCAAGGTCTGAAAAACCGGTGAATTAGACAAGGAGGAAAAGGTTGATGATAATGACGATAAGAATAACATAGCAAAGGCAGTGACATTAGATAACAGAAACCAAACTATCAGAAAGTTTTAAAATTTGTGTAATATCATCAATGTCTAGTTCTAAGCTCTAGAAATATTACCAGTTGTGTCAATTGGGAGAGTACTGAACAAAGGCTTAAAGAAAGCAATCAAGCAATTGAAATGAACTACTTACTTGGTGTGCCTTAATTATTATATTTGCATTACAAGCAAGCCAATAAACACCAGCAGGATGCTGATCAAGCCACGAGTGCACTCCTCCAGGATATACCATGTTTGTGAAACCTGTCAAAAATAGAGAACAAAGGGGTAAAAGAACTATTATTAACATAAATACAGAACTTGTTCATTAATTTGTGTATAAAATCAGTATAAAGTACCTGAATAAAATGCTCATGATCACTTAAGATAAATTTTTCCAGTTTAAACTCCTAATTCTTTGAGGATGATACTTGGGAAACAGCTTATTGTGTTGACAAACTCCACACAGATAGTTAGTTACACAATTGTAGCCCAAATGAACAACAAAAAAGCCAATATTTTTACAGCGTTGACTTACTAGATTTATTACAAAACTATTACGAATTAGGTATACAATTATATACAATTAGGCCAGTTAGTTGCAACGTATGAGAAGGATACATACTTGTATCAGTTAGTTGCAAATTGAACCCCTCTACTTATTTTCCCCTTACCATACTACTGCCCCTTCCTAAAAACAATTTTTACCTCAAAAATGAAGTTTGAAAAAATGTACTTTTAAGTCCTTCAAGCTTTCATCAGTGCTGCTCGAGTCATTAGGAAACAGATCAGTGTTATTCAAGTCATTAGGGGATAGTTCAGACCAGATGCTATCAATCACTTGTTCAATGTTATTAAATAGCATGGGAGTGGTGTTGTGTTTTTTTTCATGCAATATATTCAAGATCAACTAAATTTAATTACTCTTCAAAGATCAAACAGCTTGCATAAAATTCATACATGCAATGAGATTTTGAATAACAGCAAACGACCATAAATTTGTTATATAACATACAATTCCATCTATTTTTATCACCATAATTAATCTATTGTTCTTGTCATACATGTAAATACACAAATTTCTCCCTTCGATTGAACCAGTTTCTGTTTCGAATGACTAATCATGCATACGAGTTTCAATCTATCAACAGCTACATATTTTTAAATTAATATATATAGAAAACATGAATCAAATTCCCTACTCAGCTTCCTTAGTTTAGCATTCTGCCCCTAATGCTACTTATTTTTCTGCTCACTATAGCATCATAGACCATCTTAAAGCACAACCACATCATGTAGTTTCTGCTTTACAGTAATGTCAAGTCCAACTGAATATGGGTTTATTTGAGCATGATAATCTATAACACAATACATCATGATCAACAATAATAGCAATAAGGAAGATGTAACTACATTTGTATTAAAAGGAGTTCTTAAAAGGGTGACTTGCAAAACATTAATCCTTAATAACTCATTTGGGTCGATTAGAGAAAAAACATTCCAAGTTGTTCGAAATGAACAACATTTGAACCCAGTAGAATCCCGCATAACAAAGCTATTTTGTATGGTCAGAGAAGGATGAGATGTAGGCAAACTTTACCTTTGTCCCTAAGGAAAAAGAGGCAGCTTCCCGGGTTGATTGATATTGACACCATACTTGTGTCATCCTATCAGTATTGGCTAAGCAAGTGAAGATTTCATAAATATGAAATTTCCTCTACCTCAAAGAAGTTGTTGCCGGATATTAATTTATCACATAAAGAGAAATGAAAAGGATTAGAAAACCCACCAACCCAAAAAAAATGGAAGTAAATAATAAATTTTGCAATTACCTTTTCCGGTGGATTGTTTTACCCTTATTTCGTATAACAACTTTGACATTGCTAGCTGCTAAACTTCCTTCTCTCAGACCAATGCCACCTGAATCTTGAGTAACCACCACTAGCTGTGTAACCAAGCAACCAAAACTTAATAAGCCAAAGCAAAGTAGAAAAACCAGTGAATTAGATATGATGTGTAGTCATATATTTGAAATGTTCCACCTTATCCTGGTGTGGTGGTGGTGGGAAATTGGATCCTGCACCATGAACAAGTGATGTGTAAGATTTCAAGTATAACTAAAAAAGCCAACAAACCATAGAGGTTGATTAATATTAGGATGTTCCACCTTATCCTTGCACAAAAAAAAATAATTATTATAGTAAATTACCTAAATGAACTGAAACTTAATTCCCCAATTACTTGAAGTTTACTTGTTCAATAAGCCTGAAAAATTTATTTACAGAAATACAAGTATCCAACATGACAATAAAAAAATGCCGTCTTACAACAAGATAGAATTGTGCAAACAAGGACAAATTATTTTGAATTAAGTGCAGTTGAGTTAGATAAGCATTTACTCCAACTTAGACTTCTTAATTATCATCAATAAGGCAATAAATGTTGTAAAAATGTTGTTTTTCAACAATATAGCATTGAGCAAGCAAGGACAAATTATTTTGAATTAAGAAGAGTTGAGTTAGATAAGCAATTACTCTTGCTTAGACTTCTTAATCATCATCAGTATAGCAATAAATGTTAAGGTAGCATTGTGCAAGCAAGAAGGACACATTATTTTGATTTAAGAGCGGTTGAGTTAGATAAACAATTTCTCTTAGTTAGACTTCTTAATCATCATCAATAAGGCAATAAATGTTATAAAAATGTTGTTTTTCAACAATATAGCATTGAGCAAGCAAGGACAAATTATTTTGAATTAAGAAGAGTTGAGTTAGATGAAGCTTAGACATCTTAAACATCATCAGTATAGCAATAAATGTTATAAAATGAAGCTTTAAGTACATGCTCCAGCTGGAATGACGTAAAGAATTGCTATTTATAGCCATGTGGCCCATGTATAACCTAAGGAAGAAACTCACTCAACCAAATGACTAAATGGCCCATGAGCCACATCATGCAGTAAACCTGTGAAAGGAGGTAAAGGTAGTTGATAATGACAATAAGTAATAACATAGCAAAGGCAGTGACATTGGACAACAGATCCAAACTACCAGAAAATTTTACAATCTGTGTAGTGACATTGGACAACAAAAAACCAAACTACCAGAAAGTTCTCCAATCTTTGTGTATCTCTATATCATCAATGCCAAGTTCTAAGCCCTAGAAATATTACCAGTTTTGTCAATTGGGTAAGTACTGACCAAAGGCTTAAAGAAAGCAATTAGGCAATTGAAATGAACTACTTACTTGGTGTGCCTTTATTATTATATTTGCATTACCAGCAAATCAATAAACATCAACAGGATGCTGATCAAGCTGCAAGTGCACTCCTCAAGGATATACCATGTTTGTTAAACATGTCAAAAATAGAGAACAAATGGGTAAAAGAACTATTATAAACATAATTACAGAACTTTTTCATTAATTTATGGAGTTAATTGCATAAATGGTCCCTGTGGTTTGATCAGATTGCAGATTTGGTCCCTAAACTTTAAATATTGCAAATTCAGTCTAAACATTTAAAGTTAATTGCATAAATGGCCCCTATGGTTTGATCAGATTGCATATTTGGTCCCCAAATTTTAAAAATTGCAAATCTAGTCCAAATATTTAAAGTTAATTGCGGAAATGGTCCTTGTGGTATGAGCAGATTGCAGATTTAGTCCCTACACTTTATAAATTGCAAATATAGAATATAAATAATTCACAAAACCAAATTAAGTATTTAAACTTTATTAAAATACTTTAAACATTTTTAAAATAATATAAACATTATTTAAATAATTTGTTTAACATATAGAAGTTATATAAACTAGTTGTATCCATATTCATTGATTCGAAAAATAGCAAAAACTATTGAATAATAAACATTAAATATACAAGATTTTGAATTCGCAAGTTATTTAAACAATATTATCTTGTATATTTAATTTTTATTAATTATTGAATATTTTTTGCTATTTTTTAATAAATGAATATAAATACAACTATTTTAATTAAATTCAATAGATAATACAAATTATTTTAAGAGTATTTAAATTAATTTAATATTTTTTGATATTTAATTTAGATTTGTGAATTATTTTTATTCTAAAGTTGCTATTTTTGAAGTTTGTGGACCAAATCTGCAATCTGATCATACCACAAGGACCATTTATGCAATTAACTTTTAATGTTTGAACTAAATTTGCAATTTTTAAAGTTTGGGGACCAAATCTGCCATCTGATCAAACCATGGGGACCATTTATGCAATTAACTTTAAATGTTTGAACTAAATTTGCAATTTTTAAAGTTTGGGGACCAAATCTACAATCTGGTCAAACCACAGGGACCATTTTTGCAATTAACTCTTAATTTATGTATAAAATCAATACAAAGTACCTGTATAAAATGCTCATGATTACTTAAGATGTATATTTTTCCAGTTTAAAGTCCTCATTCTTTGACGATGATACTTGGGAAACAGCTTGTTGTGTTGCCAAACTCCACACAGATAGTTACTTACACAATTGTAGCCCAAATGAACAATAACAAAGCCAATATTTTTACTGCATTGACTTACATGAGTTATTACAAAAACTATCACCAATTAGCTATACAATTATATACAATTAGGCCAGTTAGTTGCAACATATGAGGACACATACGTGTTTCAAATAAAATAACCGGTGATTTATGTTTAATAAATTTATGCTTTGTGTTCATTTTTATCTAATTAATGATCTCCATGTTTGTGTTCCTATTTTTCTCAACTTATTTATCCTCTTGATAGTTTTTTTTCAAAATGAGATTATTGTGGTAAGTTTCAACCGAATAATAAGTAATTCGTGAATCTTTTCGTGTATTTTCCAATCAATGAAACAAAACCAAACCACAAGAAGGTTAGATTTAGTTTCGAATTTGGTTTCAATTCTTAATTTTCAAAACAGTTATTGATGATTTAGTTTAAGGCTTGATCGTAAAATCAAAGCGTGAACATCCTGCAATACATTCCCTTTTTTGACATTTTCTACAGATTAGTCACTACTCACTAGCCAAAAATTATTTCCATAAGATAAATACTTCAACTTCAGACTCTAATTAATAAGATGATGTATAATCAAACGCATATACAAGTATATAAAACTCAATAGCCATGGTATCACTTTTGCTTTTACCCTTTGCTAAATTCCCTCTAAACTGAAAATAGGTCAAATATAGAGGTGGGTTGTTCAGGATAGAAAATGGTTCAAGTTTTGGTCAACAAAGTCAATTAACAGAAAAA
Organism: Mikania micrantha; assembly: GCA_009363875.1. NCBI lineage: Eukaryota > Viridiplantae > Streptophyta > Magnoliopsida > Asterales > Asteraceae > Mikania > Mikania micrantha. The sequence goes on from CM018696.1 coordinate 89,093,559, forward strand.
ATATGAAACTTGTTCTTGTTAGATTTGGCTTTGGACAAATTTGTCCTTTTTTTTCCATTTCAATTCCAATTTTAGGATACAACTGCTATATTTAAAATTAAAAATATATATATATATGTTAACCATTTTGTAACCAGATCTTATCCAGTTATTCTTTAACCGGTTCGTAACAAGTTTGGGACAGAAATTTGAGAACGAGTTCAAAACTGACAGTTAGAACTGCCAAAACCACATTTTAAGCGGTTTGAGTTGGTTTAACAAGTTATTTTGTTCACCATTAGATATGGATAATGTTTACACTTAAAATGGAGTAGGATAATTATTGCAAATTGCAAATTTCTGAGAGCACATAGAAGGGGAAATTCAATTAGAATAATTACCTGCGAACAACTTGCACAACAGCTCAAGCTATATCACCTTTTTGCTCTTTTAATGGATTTGTGATCCAAAAGTTGATTCAGGACTGGTCCAAATAATATTTGCTTCTTTCACCTTACCTATTCAATAAAAAAAAATAGTTCATAAGCCCACACATACTTTAAATAAAAACAATTTTTAGATAAGATTTCAAGAAATTAAATCCCTTTTATATTATAATTATATTAGAAGAACAGGGCAAACTGCATTGGCAAAAATATGGGCAGTCTTCTTCAAATTGATCTTGGGAGTGTCTTGGGAAAGAACTTCAAACATGGGTCCCAATTGCTTTCACTAGTTTTGGAATGATCCTACAAACAAACACTTCTTAACCCATTCAGGCATTATTTTAAAATAAAACCAGTGCTAAATTTAATAAAAAAAACTGTGTTGTTACAAAAATAATCAAACTTTTTTGTATAAAGCAACGTACTAGGTTGTTTGAATTTCAATGTACTCTAGGGAACCTTTGACCTGTTCAACCCTTACACATGTAAGAGAAGTATAGCCCAAATAGAGTACAGATCCCAGCAGTTATTACTAACCTTCTTGAAATTTTCTCCATGATTGCATAATCTCTTAAATAGTGGACACCAGAAAAAGATTTATGAATATTGGCTTGGAATTAAGAAGAAATAGAGGCGCTTTTGGGGAACAGGCAGATTTTCTTTGAGTTATATTAGCTTTATATTGCTTTTTATACTAAATAATATTTTATAAACCAAGAATATAAGTTGATTGGCCTCTATATCAGTTGCAATTTTTATGAAAGGTTTGTCACCTTCCTACCCCCAAACTCTACCATAATACTGCCTCCCTCCTAAAAACAATTTTTACCTCATAAATGAAGTTTGAAAAATGAACCTGTAAATCAGTGCAGCTTGAGTCATTTGGAAACAAATAATTGTTATTCAAGTCATTTGGGGATAGTTCTAACCAGATGCTATCTGTCCCTAAGGAAAAAGAGGCAGCTTCCAGGGTTGACTGAAATGGACACCATACTTGTTGGCATCCTATCAGTACTCGCTAAGCAAGTGACAATTTCATAGATATGAAATTTCCTCTACCTCAAAGAAGTTGTTGCCGGATATTAATTTACCACATGCGGAGAAATGAAAAAGATTAGAAAACCCACCAACCCAAATAAATGGAAGTAAATAATAAATTTTACCATTATACCTTTTCTAGTGGATTGTTTTACCCTTATTTCGTATAACAACTTTGACATTGCTAACTGCTAAATTTCCTTCTCTCAGAGAACGCCACCTGAATCTTGAGTAATCACCAGTAGCTGTGTAACTAAGCAACCAAAAGTTAATAAGCCAAAGTCTGAAAAACCTGTGAATTAGATAAGGAGGTAAAGGTTGATGATAGTGACAATAAGTAATAACATAGCAAAGGCAGTGACATTAGATAACAGAAACCAAACTACCTGAAAGTTTTACAATCTGTGTGTATCTCTATATCATCAATGTCAAGCTTTAAGCAGTTGTGTCAATTGGGTGAGTACTGACCAAAGGCTCAAAGAAAGCAATCAGGCAATTGAAATGAACTACTTACTTAGTGTGCCTTAATTATTATATTTGCATCACAAGCAAGCCAATAAACACCAGCAGGATGCTGATCAAGCCACGAGTGCACTCCTCCAGGATATACCATGTTTGTGAAACCTGTCAAACATAGAGAACAAAGGGGTAAAAGAACTACTATTAACATAAATACAGAATTTGTTCATTAATTTGTGTATAAAATCAGCATAAAGTACCTGTATAAAATGCTCATGATCACTTAAGATAAATTTTTCCAGTTTAAACTCCTAATTCTTCGAGGATGATACTTGGGAAACAGCTTATTGTGTTGACAAACTCCACACAGATAGTTAGTTACACAATTGTAGACCAAATGAACAACAAAAAAGCCAATACTTTTACAGCATTGACTTACTAGATTTATTACAAAACTATCACCAATTAGGTATATAATTATATACAATTAGGCCAATTAGTTGCAACATATGAGAAGGAAACATACTTGTATAAAATAAAATAACCGGAGAATGGGTATTAGTACTTCAAAAGAAAACATACTAAGACCAATTACTGCTTCAAAAGACCATTATTCGTATAAGAGTGTTTATCCATCTATTTGGGTGAAAACAAACCAATTGGTAATCTTTCGAAGTAAAAATCAAACTGCTACCAGAACTGTGTAAGTACGATTTTTAAGAAATTCTACAAAGGATATGACACGATGGAACCACCAGCCATTGAATAAGTAAAATTACATCAAAAACCGATATCATTCTCGTAAACACCAAGAAATAATACAAGTGACACGAATAAGTAAGTATACACACCATCGCCTTAATTTCTTCTTGGATTTGGGTCGATCATGTCAACTCTGTGAAATAGGAAGAAACGTACAAACGCCATTCTAAATTTGCGATTCTTTAGAAACCCGACTCTTGTAATCGCCCCTTTCGAAACCCTAATTGCAGAACGGACGGAACCGTTTCCAGGTTTTTATAATTTTATCATCTATTCGTAGCGGCTAGCATTGATTTACAAATCTCATACGCGATATTCTCCAACGATTTGATGTACTGTTACCAGAACTGTGCAGGCACACTTTTAAGAAATTCTACAGAGGATAAAACACGATTGCATCATCAACCATCAAAGAGAACCTACAACAAAAGATTTGTCATGAAATCACATCCGAAAAAGAGAACATTCAAGTAAGTATACACACCATTGCCTTTCGAAACGCTAGTTGCAGAACGGACGGAACGTTTTCCGGGTTTTTATCATGTCTTCGCAGCGGCTAGTATTGATTTACAAATCTCATACGCGATATTCACCAACGATTCGATGTACTGCTTCCAGAACTGTATAGGTAAACTTTTAAGAAATTCTACAGAGGATAAGGCACGATTGCACCATCAACCATCAAAGAGAACCTACAACAAAAGCGTTATCATGAAATCACATCCGAAATAGATAACATTCAAGTAAGAATACACATCATTGCCTTTAATTCTTATTGGATCTGACTTCTGAGTCGATTAGGTCAACTCTATGAAATTGGAAACAACATACAGTCGCCATGCTTGATTTGCCGTTCTTTCGAAACCTTCCTTTTGTAATCGCGCCTTTCGACACCCTAGGTGAAGAATGGACAGAACGTTTGGCGGGTTTTAACCAGTACTAGCAACGGCTAGCATTGATTAGCAAATCTCATGACGATATTCGCGAACGATTCGTTGCCTCCCAACAACACGCGTATAAAATTTTGATACGCCACGTGTAAAAGTTAAAACAATAATGATAAAATTGAAAAATTCCATGACTCGTATAAAAAAAAATTTAACGGTATTACATGTTCTTTCCTAGACTGTACCATGTTAAAATCAAATATTAAAAAAAAAACTAACTGTGTTTGAGTTTTTTATAAAAAAATCATAAAAATAAATATATGATTCAAATTAGAATTTCATAAAAAACTGAGTTATGAATCGATCCGAACCGGTTTCAAAGTCCTCCGAACCGGTTTGAACCTTTCAAATCAGTTCTTATATGTTTGGCATCCCCTCATCTCAAACCGGTTTTCAAACTGAACATGTTTCACCCCAAACCAGTTTAGAACAATCATTGACCAAACCAAACCAGACCAGTTCATAACCCGAACTATTTTGGCTAAAAAAAACGGTTTGTGCACCACTATTTAGCCCTAACTACGAATATACACACTAATTAATGTCAGTCGTGTGATCATCCTTTAAGCCTAACCAAAAGCAATATTTTTATGCAATATTTTTACCGAGGGTGGCGCTCGATAAAACGGCTTATCGCTCCCTTATGGAAGGGGTCTTCCGAGGCCTGCTGGCGTGGTGCATAAACCACGACGTTACGCTCGGTTGTTGCTGTTCAAAAAAAATGTATACTAAACTAGGTTAGTACATCGTTTGCCCCAATAATGACCTTTCTGATCTCATCCATATTCCGATCAAAGAAAGAAGGTTGAAGTTTCATAAAGCAAACACCTCTTTCCAACCTTAGTCAAATAGCCATCGAAGGTAAGGGGCGCAGTTCTTAAACAGAAGAATGATGCATGTATATTATACTATTACACATGTTAAATATAAAATTATAATAAATAGTTACTTATAAAAACTTCAACAATATAAAATGATTGTTTTAAAGTAAAATACGAGTAAAATTTGATATCATTTAATATTTTGAAGTACTATAACAATTATATTATTTCTTTATATACTAATTTTTTATTTTAAATATTTCCTTTTAAACAACTTTTTTAAAAAATTTTATATATTATGATAATGTGTTTGTCAATACTAATATATTTATTTTTAATGTGTAAACATATTTTTTAATTTAAAAATGTATTATATATATATATATATATATATATACATATAATATTATTTAACATGAGATATATTCAATATAAGAAAGAGATGATAAATCAAAGCTGAGATGTTATACAAACATGTCATTTTGATTAATTTGAATAGATAGGCAGGTTCCCTTTAACCCGTATATTTGATAAACACCATACATAGATTCTTTGTTACTAGAAGAACCCGAAATTTCCCAATTATTGTCACACCCCGGGCTCTCGCCGACCCGGGCGCTGCGACCCGAATTGGTTTCATAGATTATACAGTCTCGGTCAGAGTTTATTATTTATTTTAATATGTTTCAGCGGAAGCATTGTTTTATGAATTCATAATTTTATAATTAATTCACATGCATGGATGTGAATTCCGTTTTCATAATTTACAAATAATTCATACGCATAGGTATGAAAAACCACATTTTCATCGTTTATAAATAACTTTTCAGGATTTAATAAAATTTCATATGCACAGATATGAACATCTCATTTTATTTTATTTTAAACCGAGTTTTTTTTTTACAAACATATATTTACATATCCCGGTTTACACTGGACTTGGAGGTATAACTCCAATCGCTCCTCGATTTTTGCCACAAGATATTTATTTAAGGCGTCATATGCCCTAAACCTCTAATCTTGCTTCTGATTTGTCATTCATTACTACCTGAAAAGTTTTTGAAAATAAAACGTCAACATAATGTTGGTGAATACAAATAACAGACTCGATATGTAAGCATAGCATATTCGGTACTTTAACCATAATTATTAGTGGCAATACTACACATTTAGCAGGTTATTTCACTGATCGATACAACCACTGCATACACTGACTTGTACTGTCACTGGTTAGGAACAACAGCGGAGTGCGTCTTACAATTGTTTCCTCCAGCCCACAGCCCGTCACTGGGTAGGTTGCCTGCGGAGTGCGTCTTACGTATAACCTTACAGCCCACGTCACCAGCCACGTATGGGAATTTCACCCATAGCGGATACAATTTGCAAATCGTACGTATACTAATGGCCTAAATGCTGGTATAATAGTATCCCTTTATGTGTCAAAGTTTAAACATATCATGCTAAAAAAATCAATTATAAATTTAAAAAGAAGTTAAATGTATTCACCTGAATTTTTGATCGACTGAGTGACAACTTAAACTTCTCGATATAAATTTGGGCAGCGTTTTTGCTTAATCTATTCTTATAATTATTCTGCAAGAAAGATTTACTTATTTATTTATTTTTATTATTAATTATTATTAATATTATTATTATTATTACTATTACGACGATTATTATTATTATTATTATTATTATTATTATTTTAAGTAAACTAAAATTTTTTAACATATACATAGGGTCGGATCTTAACCCTAACCCTATAAGTTAAATAGTATACAAAAACTAAACTTCGAAATTCAAGCCTAGTATTTAAACACTTACCTAGCTGAGTAGTCGAAGGAAAGCTAATTGAGATTCATCAATATGGATCACAAGTGTTTTGAGCAATATAACTGACATAATATTTTCTTTCATTCGAAATTATGGATAAGAGTAAATGGTCTTGTAGAAATCTTATAGTTGAAGATTTCAACTCATCAATACAAAAGCCTTGTCATCGGCCTACACAAATCACACGTACACTGTTTTTTTTCCTACACAATCACAATCACACGTACACTTATATTTTTCTTTTTTTTATTATTCTTATAATTAATTTAGTTCAATTTATGTTTTTCTCTTATAACTTTTAAAATATGACGTTTTATAAAATTATAAATATATGGGTAGAACTTGCTCATTTTTCTCTACATTTTGACCTAAGTTTCGTTAAAAACGGAGAAAGATCAAATATAATCTATTTTATTAATTTTGGGCGGTCCTCTATAATAGTAACTGATCGTTCAAACAACGATTGTTTCTAATAATTATTTCATCTTACTTATTCGTTTAAACGAACGTTAAAAATCTTGAACATTTATTGCTATTATTATATATATATATATATATATTTTTTATTATTATATTTTTGACTAATAATATTTTTATTATAAATAAGAGTATTTTATTTATTTTCATAAAACGGGATGTTACATCCTCCCCACCTTTGTTTTAATCTCGTCCTCGAGATTATTGAAATAGGTGTGGATATTTCTTTCTCATTTTTGACTCAAGTTCCCATGTGTATTCAGGACCACGTCTGGAGTTCCACTTAACCTTAACTAACATAATATCTTACGCTTGAGTCTCTTTTCTCGGTGGTCTTCGATTTGAATTGGTTGTTCGATAAACTTTAATTTTTCATTCACTTCAACATCTTGAAGTGGCATTAATAATAATTCATCGGCCAAACATTTTCGGAGATTAGAAACGTGAAACACATCGTGTACTCCGGCCATTTCTTCAGGTAGTTCAAGCTGATAAGCCACCGGTCCGATTCTTTTGAGAATTATAAAAGGTCCGACATAACGTGGACTTAACTTTCCCTTTTTACCGAATCGTACTACTCCTTTCCATGGTGAAACTTTGAGTAGCACTTTATCACCAACGTTGAATTCTAATGGCTTTCTTCTTCGGTCTGCATAGCTCTTTTGTTGATCTCTGGCCGCTTTCAATCTTTCTCTAATTTGAAAGACTTTGTCAGTTGTTTCTTGCACGATTTCTGGACCTGACAATTGATTTTCACCAATTTCAGACCAACAAACTGGTGTTCGACACTTTCTTCCGTAAAGAGCTTCAAATGGTGCAGTCTGAATACTTGAGTGATAACTATTATTGTAGGAGAATTCCATTAAGGGTAAGTGGTCATCCCAGCTATCTCCAAAGTCTATCACACAAGCTCGAAGCATGTCTTCTAACGTTTGGATTGTTCTTTAGCTCTGCCCATCAGTTTGTGGATGATAAGCAATGCTGAAATTTAAACGTGTTCCGAGAGCTTTTTGAAAACTTTGCCAGAATCGAGACGTAAAACGGCTATCTCTATCTGACACAATGGATAATGGCACACCGTGTAATGATACAATCTCATTTACGTACAACTGTGCTAGTCTATCCATTGAGTAAGTTTCTTTCATTGCTAGGAAATGAGCAGACTTGGTCAGTCTATCAACAATAACCCAAATCGTATCATTCCCATGACTGGTTCGGGGTAGTTTAGTTATAAAGTCCATGGTTATCATTTCCCATTTCCAAACTGGTAGTTCGAGTTGTTGCAACGTACCAGAAGGTTTCTGGTGCTCAGCTTTAAATTGCGAACAAGTTAAACATCTTGCAACATATGCGGCAATATCTTTCTTCATGCCAATCCACCAATAGTTATCTTTTAGATTCTTGTACATTTTATCGCTTCCTGGGTGCATCATGTATTTAGATTTATGCGCTTCTTCCAATACTCTTTCTCTTAAGCCACCAGAGACTGGCACCCAGATTCTCGTGTTCATTCGAAGAATTTCATCATCTCCTTTGATCAGTTGTTCAGTCATGCCCTTCATTCCTTCTTGTTTCTTGTTTTCATCTTCTTGGGCTTCTTTTTGTGTTTCTTTAATTTGATTAAACAAATCGACTTGGAGTTCTAGCCGTAAAGCACGTACTCTTCTCGGTTTCTCTGCCTCCTTTCGACTTAAGGCATCTGCGACCACATTCGCTTTTCCTTCGTGATCGAGAATTTCACAATCATAATCATTTAATGTCTCCATCCATCTTCGTTGTCGCATATTTAATTCTTTCTGACCAAAGATATATTTTAAACTCTTATGGTCCGTATAAACTGTGAAATGAACTCCGTACAGATAATGTCTCCATAATTTTAATGCAAATATTATGGCGCCTAATTCCAGATCATGAGTCACATAATTCTTCTCATGAGTCTTCAATTGGCGTGATGCATAAGCAATAACTTTGTTTCGTTGCATCAATACGCATCCTAATCCTGTATGAGAAGCATCACAATAGACCACGAAGTCTTCAACACCTTCAGGTAATGCTAGGATTGGAGCATGAGTCAACTTATCTTTAAGAATTTGAAATGTTTCAATTTGCTTGGGACCCCATTCAAACTTTTCAGCTTTTCGAGTCAATGAGGTGAGAGAAACGGCTATTCGGGAGAAGTTCTGAATAAATCAGCGATAATAACCCGCCAAGCCTAAGAAACTTCGTACTTCTGTTGGTGACTTGGGGTTCTCCCATTTGGTAATAGCATTTATCTTGGATGGATCTACTTGAATACCTTGAGCATTAATAACATGCCCCAGAAATTGTACTTTCGTGAGCCAGAACTCACATTTAGAAAATTTAGCATACAATTTCTCATGTCTTAGTAATTCAAGTAGGTTCTAAGATGTATAGTATGATCCTCTGGTGTTTTTGAGTAAATAAGAATATCATCAATGAACACAATGATGAATTTGTCCAGATAAGGTTTGCATATCCGGTTCATCATATCCATAAAGGCAGCTGGAGCATTAGTAAGTCCGAAAGGCATAACAGTGAACTCATAATGCCCATACCTTGTACGGAAAGCAGTTTTAGGAATGTCTTCATCCTGGACTTTCAGTTGATGATATCCTGATCGAAGATCAATTTTAGAAAAATGACAAGCTTCTTGAAGTTGATCGAATAAATCGTCAATTCGTGGAAGTGGATACTTGTTCTTAATAGTCACTTTATTTAGCTCCCTATAGTCAATGCACATACGCATGGACCCATCTTTCTTCTTGACGAAAAGAATTGGAGCTCCCCAAGGTGATGAGCTAGGACGAATAAAACATTTTTTCAATAGCTCGTCTAATTGTTTCTTGAGCTCTTTCATCTCAGTCGGTGCCAATCTATAAGGAGATTTAGCAATTGGAGCTGTACCTGGTACCAGATTGATATTGAATTATACTTCTCTTTCTAGTGGTAAACCAGGCAACTCATCTGGAAACACGTCGGGAAAAATCAGCTACAACAGGTACGTCTTTCAGTTTCTTCTTTTCTTGATCTTCAGTTGTGACTGAGACTAGGTAAGCTAAACAACCTTTGTTTAAATACTTAGTAGCTTTGATCATAGAAATAATTCCAACATGGTTTGTTGGCTTATCGCCTTTGATGATCAATTTTCCTCCCGTTGGAACACGAGCTTCAATGGATTTGGTGTCGTGATATGTAGACAATTATGCATGTAAATAACTTATATCCTCCTTGATTTGAATCAATTTTTGTTGCAAATTCATCTATCTAGACACTTATCGAGTGTTATTTTTGAATGTAGTAGCTCCTGATAGTTGCTTGGTGATTTTTATGGAAATACTCAAGAATTGAAGAATATTTGAGAAGAACAACTCTGACATGACCGTGTTCGATATGAACACAACCGTGTCCTGATGGATTTATATCTGAACTATGAACACGACTGTGTTGCTTTCGAACATAACCATGTTCGGCCCAGTTACGTTTTTTATAAGCCAATTAGCCCCAATTCGTGGGGATCGAGCTTTTTACCCAAAACCCTAATTCTCTCAAGTCCTTTAGGCGATTTTGGGGAGAACATTGAAGATTGAAGGCCAAGATTGAAGATCAAGCATTCCAAAGAGATTTCTAACATCATACAACCCACCTCTACTTGTTTTCTTGGTTTGATTCTTAGTTCTACTATGGTTTCTTCCATTTTTATAAGCTTGGTTGTGGTTTTTGTAAGCCTTATGGGCTAAACTCGTTTGTCACTTGGATTAGATGAAACTTAGCATGCTTTAACAACTTGTACACCAATTTAGGTGTTGATTATGTTAATGTTATGACAAAGCATGATTATTCTTCAATGATTGTGTGTGCTTGTGTAGTTTGATGATATATTTGACCTTGTGAATGTTAAAATCATATTATGTTGGAAAACCATATGTATTTTAGCATTTATTCATGGATTACATATATCTTTATGTGATTTATGGCATTTGACTAGAAATGGTGAATGAGGGTTGAATATTTAGGATAATTAAACAAGTGTGCATCCTTATGCTAGTATTTGAAAAGATCATAGTATATGCTATGAATTCCTCATGTCATTGTTTATGTGTTTCTAAGATTAAGAGCTCAAGTCTTTGGAATATATGATCGTGATATGATGTTCATAGGTTGAGGAATTGTTATATTTTGTCTACTTTACGCATCTCTGTGACACCCCGTAATTTCCAGGTCAGCATCTTATTTATTTAAATGATTATTTAAATGCATTATATACACGTGGCACTAGAATTAGATTAATTTAGTGTGACACGTGGCACGACAGTACGAACACTGGTATACGACAAGATAATTAGTGGAATTATCGGCAAACAGCACGCACGTGTCAAAACACACGAACGTTGGTGAACATCACAACACTTAAGCACCGAAACACTGTCACAAGTCAATTATGGCTAACACTTGACCGATAGAGTCCAAACGACGCTCGAACGATGTTCTATGATCGAGAAACGGGCAATAATGGGCGCAGAACAACAAAACAAGGTTATTGGGCTTGAAATTCAGGCCAGGCGGTACGCCTAACCCGACACACCCGCGACAGGCGATACGCGCGGGTGGAATTTGAGCGCCTCGTCCGTCCAGATCCGCGCGTAACGCACAAAGAAGTCCGCCCACGTCAGGCGATACGCCTGGGGCGCCCCAGTCGCCAAACAGCTTTTTAAGCTCCCAATGTCATCATTTAGCCTACACTACTCCTTTCACTCATTATACCCGACCTCATACTCAACCTCTCGACCATCTTCATCCCCAACCCTCTGTTACAACCTCTCACCTCTATTGGAAGCCATTTTTACACCCCTTGGAAGCTTGAGATCATTGGAAGAAGACCTCTAAGGAGCATCCACCACCACCACCATCTTGATTTCTGTCGAGTCCAACGAACCAGAAGGTTTTAGAGCTGCTAGAGCATCATCTCAGCAATCTACAGAGCTTAGAAAGGTAGTTCAATGCCCCTTGTAGTTTAAAATGCATTATTCTCACTTCTACACACACATGCAAGACTTGAATCACACATGCAAGCACTTTGAATGCACATGCACGAGGTTTTGATCTGGGTTTGTTGATTTTAATGAGTTTTATGATGATCTATGATGTTTAAATGGTGTTTCATGACGATCCATGATGATATGTTTATGAGTACTTCATGATTTGGTCACAAATGGGTGATTTAACCACATGCATGTACGATCGATGATAGCTAGAATGATTTTCAGTAGTTAAGCATGTTTCTTGATGATATTGGATGATGATTACATGTTAGATGATGTTGGAAATGGTTAAAAACATGATTTGTAAGGACCTTACTATATTTAGAAACTTTTTAGTTACAAGTTGGTGATTTGGGATATATGATGAACATGCATGTATATAGAATTGTTGCTAGGAGGATAACATGATGATTTGATGTGTTAGAAAGTAGTCTTGATGATGTCTATGATCATATTTAGTGTTATTACTATTTTTAGTAACTTTTTGGGTAAGAATATTGATAGATGATGAAATCGGATATGTTGACATGATTAAATGTTGTTAGATGACATATTATGATGAATGATGATATGAAAAGTTGTTTAGAAATGTTTAAATGGTGATTTGATGCAAAAACTACAAAGTTACTATATTTAGTAACTTTATTTTTATAAAAACCGACTCGAGAACATTTTGTATGACTTGAACATGCTAGATGACTTGTTATGACATAATATGTTGATTTGATGTTAAGTTAGATGGTTTCCGATGTCACGTATGCTAAAAATGGAAACTTTCCATTTTAGGAAACTTTTGTGCACTAACATGCTATAAACGACGTATATGAACTTGTATGATAATGTGCTATGTGTTAACATGACCCCGTAGGACCATTGAGCATGCTAGAACTCTAACACCGATATGCTTTGTGAACTTTCCATAAATGGAAACTTACTATAAATAGTAAGTTGTCCATAAACGCGATTTGCGCGTTTTGCACACGACAAACACTTACACGATTGCTACACGATTCACAAACCGGCACACGGTTCACCAACGGGTCGTTGACTTGACACGGTCAACTTTGGTCAAACACGGTCAAACACGGTCAAACATGGTCAAACACGGTCAATATGGACCAACACGAACAAACACGGTCATTGTGGACCGACACGGACAAACATGAACAACCAAGGGTTGTTGGACACAAACACGAGCACTAACACTAGCACGGTCACTTACACGAACTCACGTACGGTCTACGATATAGGTTGCCGGTGACCGACGTGCTACACGACAACTCGGGAGCTTACGCTTACGTACGATCATATCACTAAGGTGAGTTTACGGCCCCTCTTTACTCTTTTTCAAACGCTTTTAAATAGGGGGAGAATACTAGTTGCATCGAGTCAAACATTATTACTATTACAAACATTTTTGTGTATGCTGGTTTATTGGACAAACATTAAGTGTTGAACTCGTATTAAGCCCTCACAAAGTCTTACCGTTAATGTACGAACAACGTGGTAGATTTGGATGGATCCATTAGGGAATGACTAACCCCACGGGGCACTATGTTGACTGGATGTCATAACCCGTGCAAATTCTGACCTAACTTGCTATGTATACGAGACATAGCGGAGGCAAGGACAAACAAGTCTAGTTCGGTAGTGACGCACTGACACTTTGGGCCTAGGGCTCGGTACTAACATTGATAAACAGCATGACACACTTTTATTACTATATGTATATCAAAACCTGTGAACTCACCAACCATCGTGTTGACACTTTTTCTAACTGGTATTCTCAGGTAACTAGCTGCGCATGGAACAGGATGCACGTTAAGGGATGAGCTTTAGGAACCGCATGCATTCTGTTGTTTCTTTTGAAAACAATTTAGTTCTTAATGTTCTAAACAATGTTGTATTAAACTATTTACATTTCCGCTGCATGCTTTCAAACATATTTGTTTCCGCTGCTATGAAATACTTTTCCGCTGCAAACTATTTTGTTATGTGTATGTGACAAACTTGGATTTGTAAACGCATATAGAGGTGTTCTATATGACCTTGAGCTGTGATTCTGGACACGTCACATCCACGTGGACATACACCACGAGTGGGAATTTGGGGGTGTGACAATCTCGCTGTGGTTAATATGTGTTTATCGTATTAGCTTTCCAAAGATTTGTGGAATTAGATAGCCCTGACGGGAGTCTACTTCATCCTTCACATTAACATAATTATATCATTAGATCTTCATGGCATAACTTTAAGTGGCTATTGTGTGTTTTTCGTTTTAGCTTTCTAAAGAGTTATATGTTTAGATAACCCTAACGGGAGTCTCTACTACTTTCTTATATCATAGTTAGAAAATGGTCTCACCTTAAGTGTGTGTATGTTGTTATTGTGTTGCTAAGTGGATTCGAAGTCCAAGTGATATCTCTTATTGATTGTTTGTTTTCATTCCTATCTTCTTACTTCGATTATTAACTTGTTAATCTTTTAGTTTAATTTAATATTTTCAAATCACTTGTTATTCATCGGTTAAATAGTGACAAAGGTCTAGTATTGGGAGGTGTTGTGTCCACAGATCGATACTCGGTTCTTACCAAGAGCTATATTGCTATGCGATAGGTGTGCTTGCCTATTGTGTGTAGTTTAGTTTAAGGTGATAATCGTTTCTTTATTTAAAACCGGATTTGTGTAAAATCTTAATTAAAAAATCTATACACTTTAACACACATCATGTCGCATAAGATACAAGCTTGGTTTGTAGCTAACCAATCCATCCCGATTACCACATCAAAACCGGCCAACTTCATTGGTAAGAATTTCACAGGTATGTTGTGCTTAAAGAATGTGATCTTACCATTTACTAATGCTTCATTTACTTTGACTACATCACCATTAGCGGTTTCTACTAGATAAGGCTTATCTAGTTTCACTAATGGTTCATTTAGAAGTTTGCAAAATTCATAATCAATAAAGCTTTGATTTGCTCCCGAATCAAACAAAACCTTAGCATAAACATTATTGATAAGAAACGTACCGGTAATGACATCCGGCATGTCTGCAGCTTCCTTGGCATTAAGAACAAAAGCTCGAGTCATCTTCTTCGCATTTGTATCAGCTTTTGCTCCTGAACCACCAGCTCCACCAGTCTCGCTTATTTTATTCAATTTAGGGCACTCATTTCGATAGTGTCCCGGTTCGTTGCAGTTAAAGCACGTCACCATCACTTTCCTTCTACATTCTTCTAAAGAATGACCCATCATTTTACAGTGGCTACAATACTTCGCCCTATTACACTTTCCTATATGCTTTTTGCCACATGTTTTACATTGTGGAAACGTACCACTGCCTCCTTCTTTCTTCACAAATTTTCCTGCAGGCCTCTTTTAACTTTGATCAACCTTTTGGATTGCTTCTTGGCTTTTCTTCTCTTCTTGAGTTCTTACCATTCCATCTGTAAGCAACACTGCTAGTTCAACAGCTGAATCAATGGTCTGAGGCATAGCAGCCTTAACCATGTCACGTATTTCGCTTACCAGTCCCCAGATATAACGACTGATAAGGTTTGATTCCGGTGTCACAAGATGTGGCACCAATCGAGCATACTCAAAGTACTTGGAAGTATACTCACGATGCCCAGCACCGACCATACGGTGAGTCAGGAATTTTCGCTCTATTTGTTCCTTCTCATTCATTGGGCAAAACTTTCGAGTTACGAGATCCCGAAAACTTTCCCAAGTCATAGCATACGCATTGGTTCTGCCTTTAGTTTGAATAATGGAGTTCCACCACTCCAATGCTCCATCTTTAAAGGAATTTGAAGCATACAGAACCATTTCTTCTTCAGCACATTTGCTAATTGCAAGCACCGCCTCGATCTTTTCAAGCCATCGTAGTGCTACCACAGCTCCTTCAGTTCCAGCGAACTCAGGAGGTTTACAAGATTGGAATGTTTTATATGAACATCCTTCATCTCTAAATCGTTTTGCACTAGAAGCTTCGATATTCTCAGTGTTCGAACCAGACACCTCTTTTGTTTTTGTCACTGTATTCTCTGGATTCGAATTTTCATTATCTTTCATAGCCGCAATAATTGTAGGTATTGTGTCCTTAATTTCTTTTGCTATTATTTCCTGAAGTTCAGCTTTTCGAATCACAGGTTCATTAGCATCCGTGTGCGCTCTCTTTTTCCCACGAGTGTTTGCAGACGGTCCGCCAGAATTTTGGTTTCGTGACATTGTCTACAAAATATGATATTTGACAAGATCTTAAAATAATTCATCATAATTTAACTTATAAGCTATCATCATAATTCATCATAATAATCATTCTTAGCATTTCAAGTATTATACTCTACCTATTCCTTTGATAGGCACTTATCTCAGTTTGGTTAAAGCTTAGATACTATCAATAGTACCTATTTTGCTAAAACCAGGAGCTCTGATACCAACCTGTCACACCCCGGGCTCTCGGCGACCCGGGCGCTGCGACCTGAATTGGTTTCATAGATTATACAGTCTCGGTCAGAGTTTATTATTTATTTTAATATGTTTCAGCGGAAGCATTGTTTTATGAATTCATAATTTTATAATTAATTCACATGCATGGATGTGAATTCCGTTTTCATAATTTACAAATAATTCATACGCATAGGTATGAAAAACCACATTTTCATCGTTTATAAATAACTTTTCAGGATTTAATAAAATTTCATATGCACAGATATGAACATCTCATTTTATTTTATTTTAAACCGAGTTTTTTTTTTTACAAACATATATTTACATATCCCGGTTTACACTGGACTTGGAGGTATAACTCCAATCGCTCCTCGATTTTTGCCACAAGATATTTATTTAAGGCGCCATATGCCCTAAACCTCTAATCTTGCTTCTGATTTGTCATTCATTACTACCTGAAAAGTTTTTGAAAATAAAACGTCAACATAATGTTGGTGAATACAAATAACAGACTCGATATGTAAGCATAGCATATTCGGTACTTTAACCATAATTATTAGTGGCAATACTACACATTTAGCAGGTTATTTCACTGATCGATATAACCACTGCATACACTGGCTTGTACTGTCACTGGTTAGGAACAACAGCAGAGTGCGTCTTACAATTGTTTCCTCCAGCCCACAGCCCGTCACTGGGTAGGTTGCCTGCGGAGTGCGTCTTACGTATAACCTTACAGCCCACGTCACCAGCCACGTATGGGAATTTCACCCATAGCGGATACAATTTGCAAATCGTACGTATACTAATGGCCTAAATGCTGGTATAATAGTATCCCTTTATGTGTCAAAGTTTAAACATATCATGCTAAAAAAATCAATTATAAATTTAAAAAGAAGTTAAATGTATTTACCTGAATTTTTGATCGACTGAGTGACAACTTAAACTTCTCGATATAAATTTAGGCAGCGTTTTTGCTTAATCTATTCCTATAATTATTCTGCAAGAAAGATTTACTTATTTATTTATTTTTATTATTAATTATTATTAATATTATTATTATTATTATTACTATTACGACGATTATTATTATTATTATTATTATTTTAAGTAAACTAAAATTTTTTAACATATACATAGGGTCGGATCTTAACCCTAACCCTATAAGTTAAATAGTATACAAAAACTAAACTTCGAAATTCAAGCCTAGTATTTAAACACTTACCTAGCTGAGTAGTCGAAGGAAAGCTAATTGAGATTCATCAATATGGATCACAAGTGTTTTGAGCAATATAACTGACATAATATTTTCTTTCATTCGAAATTATGGATAAGAGTAAATGGTCTTGTAGAAATCTTATAGTTGAAGATTTCAACTCATCAATACAAAAGCCTTGTCATCGGCCTACACAAATCACACGTACACTGTTTTTTTTCCCTACACAATCACAATCACACGTACACTTATATTTTTCTTTTTTTTTATTATTCTTATAATTAATTTAGTTCAATTTATGTTTTTCTCTTATAACTTTTAAAATATGACGTTTTATAAAATTATAAATATATGGGTAGAACTTGCTCATTTTTCTCTACATTTTGACCTAAGTTTCGTTAAAAACGGAGAAAGATCAAATATAATATATTTTATTAATTTTGGGCGGTCCTCTATAATAGTAACTGATCGTTCAAACAACGATTGTTTCTAATAATTATTTCATCTTACTTATTCGTTTAAACGAACGTTAAAAATCTTGAACATTTATTGCTATTATTATATATATATATATATATATATATATTTTTATTATTATATTTTTGACTAATAATATTTTTATTATAAATAAGAGTATTTTATTTATTTTCATAAAACGGGATGTTACAATTATTGAGTTGATTCATAGCATTTATATTATTTTTTCTAGATTTCACTCATATTAACGTTCTCAATCACCCACCCACTCACTCTCAAAACATTACAGCTCCCCATTGGTTGTGCTAGTGGGAATTTGGCATGATATTTGAATTTAGTAAGGTGGTGTTTGTTTTTTAAGAGGTAAAACATCTGCAGTCTGCGGACCACATCTGCAGACTTCTTTTGCAGAAGAGGTGGACCAAACCCCTGCAAGAAGAGCTTTTGGGGGTGTTTGTTTTCCAAAAACATCTTCAAACAAAAAACCTCTTCATAAGAAAACCCAACCCACCGTCCCCCAACCCCACCGGCCACCGATCCTCCGGTCTCCGATCGTGTTCCACTGTCACCATCACCTCCGATCGTCCCCCTCCACCCACCGTCGACCGTCGATGAGGCTGTCACCATCACCACCGCGTTTCTAGGGTTTCATTCGACGAAGGGATGCGAAGGGTTCGACGACGGGATGCGATTGAGACTGTCACCATCACCACCGCGGCTCTAGGGTTCGACTGTAGAGGGCGACGACGACGGGATGCGATGGCAGTGGGAGGCGACTAGGGTTCGAACGACTAGGGATGCGACGAAGGCAGTGGAAGGGTTCGAACGACTAGGGTTCGCTTCTGGTGTTCGCCGACTAGGGTGTGGAGGCGATGGCAGTGGGAGGCGACGGCGGTGGGGGAGCTGGCGGTGGGGGAGACCGGCGATGGCAGTGGGAGGCGACGGCTGAGGGGCGATCGTGAGGATGAGATGGGGGTGAGAAGGTTTGAAGAGGTTTGAAGATGATGGTCCACCTCTTTTCCAAGAAGAGGTCTCGCAGACGTTTTTTAATGAAATGTCTGCGAGAAAACAAACACCCTACATCTTTCCTTGGTCTGCGGGGTGCAGACAAAAGAGGTCTCGCAGACCTTCGCAGACGTTTTCTTAAAAAACAAACAGCCCCTAAGTGTAAATGTGGCAACGTTATTTGACGTTCAATCGTATTAGTTGTTGCCAAAAGAATTGGACGTTGACGTGTTGGAGGATACGTTAAGCCCACAATCAATGACAGCCCAATATGATCCACATCATGCAACATTTTAATCTATAGTCCTTTCTTTTTATTAATATGCAACATTTTTATTATGTTATTTAGTATTATGCGTTGTTGAAACACCAGAGCCATTAGATATGTGAACAATGATGTTCCTCTTTTAAGGAATTAGGTTACTTTATTTTAATTTTAATGGGAATTAAAAGTCAACATATGAGGCTAATGTCATATGAAGGTTGATTGACTTATTCCAATTCAAATAAGTAAAACGATGAAAACAACGCCCAATGGTATGATTAAAATTGCTTTCCGGTAGACTTCAGTCACAATTTTTTATCTCAATCATGTCAATTCATAGGCATAATTCAAGATTTATAACTTTTATCCAGATTAATATGTTATTTTTAGCGTTAAATTCGAGTGTCTACTGTAGTACTGTATGAGATTTGCTAAATTTATAGCACGACAATTTCTTATCATGTCATCATTTTGTCTAGGCACACCTCCTCAACATTCATGTTTATTCAACTTATGCACGTGTTGTTTATGCGGGCTAGCATTTTCGGCCGACGTAAGACTAAATTGTAATATGTCACGTACAAGACAGAAACGAAAATGGCTCGAGAGATATGTTTTAGGAATGTTTAGATAAAATCCAATGATGTACAATAGATTTAAAAACTACTGTATATAGGTTATGACGTAAATTTAGGAGTAGGAGTGAGAGTAAGAGTAGATGGATACATGTGTTTTCTTTCTAAAAAAGACATAAAACCTAAGCAAGAGAAAACACATACAAAGGTGCATGTATTATGTATACAACAGGTTTTGAGACAAAATAATGATATCATTGTATGTCTTAGTATGTTGCAATAGCTTCCATTTATAGGAGATTTTAGTTATTTGTCATTAAACCAATAAATAATAGATTTAAAAACATTATTTCAAAAAGTTATAAGTTAATAAGCACTTTTAACAAAAAGTCATTTTGAAATTAAATAAGCAATCTCAAACAAGACCTAAATATGACGATTAGGATATAAATGCGACAACTAACAGATTGCGTAAATTGGTTATATGATCATTAACTTTGGTAGGATTAGTATCATGAACATACATATCTAATATGTTCAAATACATAAAACCAGCAGAGAGCATAAAGTAGAAACAACACTGCTCCTAAATGATGATGTAGAAACAAAGTACTTTGATTGTTTGAAAATTAAAAGATTGTTCATACCCTGAAACTCAGCTTAAGACTTCAAAGATACACATTAATGCCAGCTATGTGATCTACAAGCTACATATCTATGCAATATGGCTGTTGAATTCCTTCAATTGTATAAAGTTGATGAACCAGTTCCATTCCAGTATCCAGTTGAATTCCCATTTCCCATTATCTGACCATTCTCCCTTGATGATTGTTGTTGATTCAAGACTCCAAAAGGGAATATGATTCTTTCATTATCCTCTTGATTCCCCTGAAAGTTGATTCCATTCCCTTGAAAAGGGAAACCAATTGTTGGCTTGAAATCTTGTAGATTGAATCTTGTTTCATTGAACATTGCATTCGAGTGCGTTGTCTGGTCTGTTGTGCTAAACGTGTTTGACCCGTTAGCAGTCAAAGAAGAAGATAAAAAACTGATATTTCTGTTTTCAATCTTGGGTAGCTTTAGGAACTGAGAGAAACCATGATGGTATTCTTGTTGGGAACCTAAGTTAAGATCATGGTTGGTGAAATTCTGAGAAGAAAATTGTGGGAGATCAATTGGTTTCGAGATGGACGGTGTAGATGACACTGGTCTCTTGTTCTTTCTTGAACCGCCGCCCACAGGAACACTTCTGAGGGAACCACCTTTGGTCCAGTACCTCTTACAAGCTTTGCAGTAGTATCTTGGTTGAGTTAAGCTGTAATTATTGTAGTAACAAAACTTGGTATTTGTTGAATTGCATCTTGGACAATTTAGTGGTTGTTCATGTTGTGGTTTTACCTTCTTTTCTTGCACTTGATTATAACTTGCATCATTCCTAACATCCTGAAATGTCATCAAAAGGTAAACAATTACTTTTTTCTTGTCTTTAAATGATCCCAAAAAAAGGCAAAAAAAAAAAGTAATTTGCTTTTATCATAAAAGAACTGCATATCATCCAAACTTTTTTTGTATCAAACCTACACAGGAAAACAAATTGATTACCATGATCTTACAAGGTTAATTAAATAAAAATAATAATAAAAAAATTTTTAAAAAAAAAGAAAAGAAAAAAACTTGCCTTTGGCCATTGAGCAGCATCCATGACTTGAAGGTCTTTCAAAAGAGAGTTTGAGTAATGGGTGTGATTTAAAGCAGGTGAGAATGTTATTGAAAAATGCTTGTGTTTTGGCTTTATTTGGTGAGTAAGATTTGTATAATAAGTGATGATAGAAACATGGGATTTTCTTTTTGACTTACTGTTGTGAAATCAAACTATTCTAATGTTACTTTTTGTTGGTGGGTGATTTGTTTATATTTGTTAGTGGAGGTAGAATTTTCAATTTTGAGCTATCAATGGTGGATTTTGCTTCTTTGACCTCTAATGGAGTGGAGGAATATGTTTGATCATTGCTCTTCTCTAATTTTCCAACTAGGTTTTCTAGCTTCCTACCCAAATGCATAGAAAATTAGAAACATGATTATATACTTGTAAACATGTCAAATTAAGTTTTGTCTTTATAGTTGACACAAATGATGTCACCATATACAAGTCGTATATTGTTCTGCTACGTATACAACAAAAATGTTGAGATATAAAAAATGTCTCACCTCAAATATCATAACATGTTTTGGTTGCTTTAGGTGTGGGCGAGATGATAACTTTATAGTTAAGCATGTTCGAATATAAGTAAGTAAAAGTTGGGTGGAAATTTTCACTCGAGCAACAAAAAAAATCATGAACTTATGCCGAGTAAAACACAATAAATTATTATTATGCAAACAGAAGTTCCTGATGTATTATATCAACTCAGATTCTTATACATGCAAATGATGTATATATAAAAAATGATAATATACATATCATAAATGGAAATTAAATTAAACAATTATTAGATAACCAACTTTGTTTTCTCCAATTATTAGGTTTTTTTTGGGGCCGTTTAAAAGCATTCACCGCCTGCTTTCCTAGATTTTTCAAATTGGATTAATAAATTGATTCTCTTTTCGAATTATCTAAGACCATGGGGTATGCCCCATGGTTGGAACCACTCCACCTAGATGCCACGTATGCATCCACCACAACCACTCACTCAACCACTTATGGTGAAAATACCCCTTGGTTGGTCACGCCCAAGTCACCCACTCCAAACGGTCTTCGAAATAAATGCTCAAACGGACCATGAAGCGTGGTTGTGGCCACGCCCAGCCCTCCCACGCCCCAACGAGGCAGTGTTCCACGCCCAAAACAAACCCAGTCACGCCCCAACCAAGGGGCACACCGTGCGGTCTAATAAGCAAGGGAATGATGAGAAAAATGACCTAACAACTACCTATGCAAACCGACTTAATGCAACTGCTAAAAAATATAATATATTCGATAAATATGTAATATTATTATTATACATTTTTTTTCTATTAAAATATACGTAAAAATAAATTTTCAATGTTTTCTTTCAAGTATTTTATACAAAGAATCTAATAAGAAATGTGAGAGAAGTGAGAAGCCGACAATAGAAAGTGTGGTGGGGGATTCGGCATAATGCTGTGTGGACTACAATGACACGGACACCACCCTTTTTATTTCAAAATTGAAATAAATACTCTCAAATCTTGATATCACTTCATCTAATTATTTTATTTTTTTATTATATATGTAATATATATTATTATAAGAAAATAAAATATAAAAAAAAATTGTAAACACTATTTCACACATGTTAACACAATGATTTTGAACGTTACATTGTAGAAAAGTTACTTTTAACACATGTTTAACAAATATTTATAAATTTTTATTTTTTTACATTAACATATATTGATGTGCTTAAAAAAATACTTTGTTTGTTACATCAAGTTTTCACAGCTTAGATAAGTGTTTAATATATCATTCTCTTGTTTATATTTAGATAAAGGTCCTTTTTTTTAATATATTGATCACTTCCTTAATGATCTAGTTTGGAGTATAGTAGGAGTAGGATAAAGGTCTCTTAGATAATAAAGTCATCAATATAAACCCTTTGTCGTATGATAAAAGTATGATATATTTGATGTTCAAAAAAATTCTACAATGTTGATGATACATTGATCCAAACTTCATGCTTCTAGCATGATGAGTTTATAGAGCATGTTTGAGATTGCTTTTTAACTTCAAAAGCATTTTTTTACAAAAGTGTTTACTAACTTATAAGTTTTTAAAAAAATATATAGATTAGCTTAATAAAAAGTTAAAAAAAATTCATAAAGCCAGAGATTATAGCTTCTTAAAACAGTTTTTTAACATTACTAAGAAAGTTAAAACAAAAAGGTTTGTTGTTATTGTTAAGTGTTTTTTTTTAACTTATTGACTTCTTCATAAAGTCAATAAGTTAATAAACCATTTTTCAAAATAAATCCCAAACAGAATTGTTCGTATAGATAGCTCATCCTACATCAATGTATAAAGCAGAATTTAAATTTGTTGACATTTTGATAAAAGAAAATGCTTAATCAACAAACATTCGGGTTTTTTTTTCTTATTTATGACCGGAGGAATCTACTTACGTGTTAAAATCCACGGGTCCCTCCAATACCATACTAACCAAAAGGAACAGAAAAAGTGTGGCCGCATGCAACCGAGCCGGTGACCTCCAAAAGAAAATCATCCTAGCTGCGAGTTGAACTTGGGATATCTAGGTTATCTCTCCTTTACTTTAATCACTACATCACTTCTTTGGAGGATAAAGATTTGGTTTTATCACCAAGTAAAATTGACTATGAAAAATCAAAAATATAGTTTACATGGTTATAAAAATATAGTGGTTTATATACGTGTATACATGATTAAAATGTAATTAATGGTCTACTACAAGTGGATTCATGATTTCTACTATTGTCACTCTTAGATAACATGTTGTGAATCGTTGTTTCGCACAAGAGGAGAGTAACAAGTATTGTACAACACATAAAATAAGTTATATAGTTGTCAGGTGACACTAAGAGCATCAGTCATGTCGGGTTGATGTGTTGAATTCTTCAACCCAAATGGTATGTGACCAAATAGTAAACGCGTTAATCTAGTTGGTGGGTTGTGATAAACTGATTAAACAGGTTGGCTGCTTGACTTGTTCAATTAAACAGGGTAAACATAACTAAGACATAACACGTTTTTTTAACCAAATTAACCCAAACACAACATCTATATTAAATGAATTTGATATGACAACCAAAAACCTTTTTATATTCATGTTGCATTAGTGTTGTGTTTTTAGGTCATGTTAGAATTTATCATCACACATGACACTTGGCACTTGTGCATAGGTCCACTAATGCAAAGTTTAGAAAGAGTGATTTGTCATGTGTTAGCGACTTAGCGTAGAGAGTTTTGACCAAACCCTTTCTCCATTGAGGAAGTGCGCATGTAAATGCGACGTGAGAAAAGTAAATCACGGCTAAATCAAATGGGTCCCCTATGGGATCACACCATCAACCCTCTGGTTCGATGTGATTGGATTGTCACGTAATATTTGTGCCGCAAATGTATCATTACAAATATATCGTAGTGGTCATTAGCTGCACCATGTAGATCACGATGTTCAAAAATATCCATATCCGAAATCGAATCCGAAATATCTAAGTATTCGAACTCGAATTTTTTTTCTCCTAAATACAATATCCTTGGAGACATCCGAGCCTGAAATACGGATTCGGATATTGAAATTCACTTCTAAAATTTTCAGATATCTGAAGTTCGGGTATTTGAACTACCGAAAATATGATTTTGATCACCTCTAATCAGAGACAGTTTTTCATGGATGATGGACCTGAAGGCGCCCCGGTCTCTGCTGTTTTTCCTCTTAAAAGGGTCTATTTAGTATTTTATGTGTAATATGAAAATTTTACAACTATTGAGTTTGGCCTCCTCTGTATCTTGGTAAAAATCTTTCGGTCCCATAAAAAAAATTTTCAACCTCCACCACTGACTTTAGGGAGCCGAAATATTGAGAATAAAATGTAACCCACTTTTATAGGATTGAGAATAAAATATAACTCACTGTTATTGTATTAACCTAATAAACTTGATCAAAATCAATCCAAATCTTTAATTTTTTTCGAACATCATTGAAACATATATAGCACATTTTTTTTTCTTTTATGTATAAGTGTAATTTCATCATCGTTTAAAAGTTAAAATCATTTAAGTTTTTTGATACAAACAGTTACAGTATTGTAACCCAAAAAGTTACAATGATTTTAACTCTTAAATGATGATAAATTTACATATACATTCATAGTATAAAGTTAACTCAGTGCCTCACTCATATATTTGACTGATTTTAGAAGTTTAAAGAACTCTTAGTAGAGAAAAGGTGCTTAAAGTCAGACTTAATTGGTTTTAATTAGATTTCATTGAACCATTAATTATAAATTTAAGAAAATGTTAAATTACACTCGTCGATTTGGTGGGTTTGGTCGACCTGCCAAAACGGTTCAATATGATGGTTTAAGAGATTTGAATTGTTTTTTCTAATGAATTCAATATAGTTATCTTCTATTAAATTTTTATAAATACAAGAATGGGCATTAAATTTTTATGAATTCAATATAGTTATCTTCTAACCAAAGTGTTTCTAGCCTAGTGACAGCCCCTTGACTTCTCTTATAAGAGGTCTCGGTTATGATTTCTCAAAGAATTCGGAATTGCTTGTATCCATCGGTTCCGGTTCCAGTATACGGATTTGGCCACCTCTACGTGGTAGCGTCTATTTGAAAATTGAATGGAAATCAAAAGTGCAAATCCTACATAAATATTAATAAATCAGATTAAAATCGTTTCGGCTTTTGAATGTTTTTTTAACCTGAAACCAATTCCTTAATGTGGCTTTAAACGATTTTTAAATGGTTAGTTTAAACTTACGCTGAGTTTCTAAGTTTTAAAATCGAAAGAAAATTAAGGAGAGAGTAGAAAGAAAATGAAATTAAAAATTATAATTTTATACATGTTTCTTTGTTTGAAGGAAAATAGAAGAAGGTAAGGATTTTTCGTGTTTTCGGGTCAATTGAATGAGAAAAAATAATACAAATTTAAAATTATATTTTCATTAAGTTTTATTACAAGTTAAGTGAAAGGATAAAATATAAAATGATAAAAGTGTTACGTCTTTCCACTTTCTTTCGTTTTGGAAGAAAAAATAAGAGAAGAGATTATTAATAATTTTTCTTTTCACTCTCTTTCACTTTGTTTTGTTAAAAAATTTAAAGAACATAAATATTTTTTAGTTTTCTTCCATCTTCATTCATAATTTTCTCCTTAAATCAATCTCGGCATTAGAGACCAGAACTCGAAAATAATTACATATTATATTTTAAGAAATAGAAAACACAAACCTAACATTTCTTGACAAAGCCGACCTTCCCAATTCCAGCTCTGATGCATTATTGAAGATTAACGGTTCCAATAAGCCGGGTGGAGCAACTCAATGATGACCAAAAGTTTGTTGGATTTTAGTAATGTGAACAGAAAATAACTTATGGCATGCATGTCTTTTTGAGAGGAGCCTATTATTCTCATGGTTAAACCCCTAATATTCCCGATTTTATTTAAGGAGAGAACACAAACAAAAATGAAATGAAAAAAGAAAACAAGAGGAAAGGAAAAGAAAAAGAAAAAAAGAATGAAAATTTCGTTCCATTTCCTTTCAAATCGAAACTTAGTAATATGAACATGTTTCTTCTATTCTTTCATTTCCTTTCTTTTTACTTCTTAAATGAACTTTCTAACAGAGTGTGAAAAATTACTTATAGAAAGGAAGGTAACCTTCACTATTATGCATTTACAATTCACAGTGAAACCCTCCCTTAGACCATCCTTAATACCCACCCAGCTGAAATCTCACCCCATCGAAATTTTCTGTCACATCATCATCCCACTAAAAACCTTAAAACCCTACTATCAGAATTATAAGAATAGTATTATTCTATTGTATATAATTACAATGCAATGACTACTATATAAATACATGTGGAGGAGATATCACAGGAGGTTAAACATGGAAGGAGATATTCTTGACTATATATTAATACTAATAGAGATAATTGAGGATGCAGAGAGCATCAAGGAGGATTATTCGTAATACGCCCCCGCAAGATGGAGTCACCATTGGAGACGCCAATCTTGGACCTGAATTTCTGAAATGGACCCTTGGTTAGTGGTTTTGTGAGGGTGTCGGCAGGCTGATCAGTTGTGTTGATATGGAAAACCCGCAAAGACCCGGCAGCTACTTTCTCACGAACAAAGTGATAATCAAGGGCCACATGCTTCATGCGCGAATGATACACCGGATTGGCACATAGATAAGTTGCTCCAGAGTTGTCACAATATAACTTGGGTGGTTCGGAGGTGGGTATATGGAGCTCATGCAGAAGATTTTGGACCCAAGCAACTTCTGCTGTGGCATTTGCGAGAGCCTTGTATTCGGCTTCGGTGGAGGAGCGGGATACGGTTTTCTGTCGTGTAGATTTCCATGATATTATGTTCTTACCAAGGTATATGAGATAAGCTGTTGTGGACCAACCACCATCAGTAATGCCACCCCAATCTGAGTCAGCGAAGGCGTTGAGAGCAAGCAGAGTGTTTCGTTGTAAGAACCCATAGTGGATGGTACCTTTTAGATAGCGTAAGACTCTTTTTAGTGCTTGCATGTGTTTTATAGTTGGGGCATGCATGTATTGTGACAGTTTGTTAACCGCAAAACTTACATCCGGTCGAGTGAAGGACAAGTATTGAAGTGAACCAAGGATTTTGCGGTATGGTGTTGGGTCAACGTGTGATGATCCATCATTAGATGAAAGAGGCTCAGTTGCACTGAGAGGAGTAGCCACATCTTTTGCACCTTCCATGTGAACACTTTGCAAAAGATCATAGATGTGTCTGTGTTGAGATAAGAATAAGCCATGGGTGGTGGGTATAACTTCAACTCCTAAAAAGTAATGAAGTGGTCCAAGATCCTTAATAGAGAATTGTTTTGATAGAGTATCCACAAAATGATCAATGAATTTAGAGCAATTTCCTGTCAAGACAATGTCATCTACATATACCATAAAGTATAAGGTTATGTCATTGTGATGATAAATAAAAAGTGATGCATCCGATTGAGATTTTTTGAAGCCTTCAGCGAGAAGAAATTTGGCAAGCTCTAGGTACCATGTTCGGGGTGCTTGCTTAAGACCATACAAGGATTTCCGAAGTTTGCATACGTGATTCGGAAAGTCTTTGTTGGTATACCCTGGTGGTTGGACCATGTAAACATCTTCTTGGAGAGTGCCATGTAAAAAAGCATTGTTTACGTCAAGTTGACGTAGAGGCCAATTTTTGGAGAGAGCAAGAGATAGAATTAGTCTTATGGTGACAGGTTTAGTGACCGGACTAAATTTTTCAAAGTAATCTTTCCCCGGTTGTTGATGAAAACCCTTAGTGTAACAGTCGGCCGTATTGGATATTGTCCGCTCTGCCCCACCGGGCTCACGGATTTGCTTTTGGTTACCCGGGTGAAAACTTCCCAGGGAGGTCACCCATCCCTGGATTGCTGCCACCTGAGCACGCTTAACTGTGGAGTTTTCATGTGCTCCACAGCCAACTAAGCCCAAAACGCGTCCAATAGAGAATGTCTCAACTCCCTCTTATAAGGAAGTTTCGTTCCCCTTACTCAACCCATGTAGGATTAGCCAGCCGTACTGGAGTGGAATTCCTCCCCCACTGGGGAATCAGCGTCCCCGCTGATCACATGGATTCGGCCCCTGTCTCTTATAAAGAATACTTTTTTTTTAAAAAAAATTATTTAATCAATAAAATAGCGATTCTGTAAAAACAATATTCTAAATATTATTTAAAAATTTCTAGGATATTAATATTGTTGAAAAATAATTTCTGGAATTTTTACAGAATTTTTAGAAATGTTTTAGTATTTTTTTTATATTTAAAACCATTTAAATAATATTTAAATAGCAAAATAATATAATTTGATTCTAAAAAATTCCCAATTTTTTTACAGAATATTAGAAATGGTATTTTGGAATTTAGAGAATTTTTTTAGAATTTTTAGAGTTTATTTAAATAGTGAACTAATTAAAATGGAATAAAAAAGTTTAAAAACAAAACCGGTTTGAACCGGATTGGAACCATGGCAACACCCGCGTGATTTTACCAACAAGTCAAGCGGGTTATTTTGTGATACAATTCGTTTTGATTCAACTTATTAACACTACCAGTTATTCATTTGAAAATATAAACCCTAGAATTTCAATTCGATCGAATTCTTGATTTTTGGTCGTTTAAACTATGGGGCTATTGTTCCCCATGTAAAACCGAGTAGAAAGCATCTAATACTTACTTGATTTGATTCCAAATAGAATGAGTTTGAATAGATTTTAGCTTCGACGCATACGCGAACCCGATCTATATTTTGAGAGCAAATCAGAACTTCTAATTGATCTCTTTCGTTCCAGAACCTAGTCGCCTATCTTCCGGTATGAGTAATTTGATTTTGGTTGTCTTTTATGTCGAATTCAAGTAGTATTTGATGTGCAAATGTTCGGTTATGGGTTAGTCGTTAATGCTCCTGTTAATCACGCAATTGATGATGCGTTTTTACTCAGAATTAAGGGAGAAACGTGTATCCTTTATTATTATTAAATTCCATTTGCGTTACACTCAGATTTGTTTCAAAATGATGTCCACAGATTCGATGAACCCATTTGCTTCTTGAGGAAGAATGCACTTTCAAGGATTAACAACATTAGTCCCTTAAGTTTTGAACTTCACCTCAAATCTTGTAACACTCTTTAACTGAAATATGGTTTCCAAAATTACCATGATTGTCCCATTTTATGCTATCACCATTTAAAAATACTTTAATATATATATCAAAGGGTTATTAATATATATGAATAACGTTTTATTTTATGTTAAAACTTCTCTTTATATAAATTTAAGTATTTTAACTTAATATGTTTATGTACATAAATATTTTTCTTTAATAAAACTTTATGTTTTAGATAGCATTTTGTTGTAAAAACCTTTATATGTAATATTTTTATAAAGTTTTATTAAATTTAATTAATTTAATTTTTTTATAGTCCTAATAACACTACATTTTATTTTAAATGTATATAATGTATAGAATACGTTTTAAATAAAACAAAATTTCTTAAGAATTTTCATGACTTTTTATTTATTACAAATTAGACACAAATTTAAGTTTGGGTTTATATCGAAAAATTCGAATGGTTACACTTAGCCACCAAACGAGCTTTGTATCGATCAATGGAACCGTCAGGTTTTCGTTTGACTCGATATACCCATTTGCAACCAATAGGAGAATGGGAAGATGCAGGTACAAGTTCCTATGTTCCATTGTGAATTAAGGCATTAAATTCATCATCCATAGCCGATCTCCAAAGTGGATTTTTTAGAGCTTGTGAAACAGTGGTTGGTTCAAGGTTTGGAGGTAGGGAGTGGGAGGTGGTGTGGTTCACGAAATTATTGCCAAAATATTTTGGGTTTGGTTTTCTGTCCCTAGCTGGTCGAGGTGTTGTAAAGGATGGTGATATAGTTGGCGTAATGGGTGTGGTTATGGAGGTTGTGGCAGTGATAGGAGTGGAGAGGATTGAA
Source organism: Mikania micrantha (assembly GCA_009363875.1). Classification (NCBI taxonomy): domain Eukaryota; kingdom Viridiplantae; phylum Streptophyta; class Magnoliopsida; order Asterales; family Asteraceae; genus Mikania; species Mikania micrantha. The sequence continues at coordinate 89,124,618 of CM018696.1, forward strand.
GGTGTGGTTTGATTAGTGGAAGAAGTTGTGGATGATGAGGAGGGTGTGGATGATAATGGGCTTTGTTGTATGGGAATTGAAGGTGGGGTTTGGTTTGGTGAAGAAGTCGTGGATGGTGTAGAGGATGTAGGAGATGATGGGTTTTCTTGTATGGGAGGAATGGTAGGTCTTTGTGGCTGATGTGTGTGAATAGGTAATTGAAAATTGGCGGTGGGTGATTAATTTGAGATGATGAAGTTGTAGTTGGAAGAGAATTTTGTACAGTAGGTTTGGGAGAGGTGGCAGTGAGGAAGTCGGTGATGGTAAGAGTGGATGAGGGTGTTGTGTTTGAATCACGAAAAGGAAAGAGATGCTCCACAAATTGGACGTGTCGAGGGTGGTAAAGACGGTTTGTGAGTACATCAAGGGTAGCATAAGCATCCAAACGGTTTAAGTTTGGTGTAGTTGGGAGAAGTGTTATGCAATTTTTGAAAGGGTGATTGGTTGCCAAGAATGGGTGTTGGTCAACAGTTGATTAGATACACGGCGGTTTGAAAGGCATAAGCCCAATATTGTAAAGGGAGGCTGGCATAGTTTAAGAGTGACAAGCCAGTCTCAACAATGTGTTGATGACGTCTTTCTGCGGTACCGTTTTGTTCGGGTGTGTGTGGAGGTGTGGTAAAATGAGAGATCCCAAAGGATTTAAATAGGGGAATGAGGGCTTGATATTCTCCTCCATTGTCCGAAAACATAGATATGATTGGTGTTTGGAAATATTTTTCAACCATTAATTTGAATTGTGAAAACAAATTGGAAACGTCCGATTTTTTACGCATGGGATAGAGCCACACATATTTGGTGTGATAATCTACAAATATTACATAATAGTAATAGCCATCAATGGATTTACAAGTCGGTCCCCAAACATCACTGTAGAGAAGTTGCAATGGTTTTGTGGTTGCAAAAGAATTATTGTGAAATGGTCGTTTATGACTTTTGTTTATGGAACAAGATTCACAATGAAACTTAGAATAACAAGTGGATTTAGTACATCCAATAGTGCTTCCAAGCAGCTTTAGAATCTTGACAGCAGGATGGCCCAGTTGGTGATGTAAGTTGAGAAGAGTTATGGTAGTGACATTGTTTATTTGTGGAAGAACAAGAGACGAAGAGTAGTAGACATCATGCTTGTTGATCCCCCGCATTAGGTGCGCCCCCGTGCGAAGATCCTTCACAATAAAATAAGAAGGAAAAAATTCAACAGAAACGTGATTAGTTCTACAAAGTTTGGCAACTGAAATAAGGTTTGTACGTAATTTAGGAACATGTAAAACATTGTGAAGAGATAGAGATCTAGAGGACGTAGGTAGGATAGTATGACCAGTATGAGATATTGAAAGACCTGTTCCGTCCCCTAGAATGATTTCTTCTGGACCGCCATAGTCCGATAGAGATTGCAACTGTGACTGAGAGGAAGCAATATGGTTGGATGCACCACTGTCAAAAGCCACGGGGCTGGTAGCGGATGTAACATCACTGTATTTCAGGTTGTCCGTACATGTACGGATGTACTGTTACGACCTGATATGATTATTATTAATGATGATACATTATTGGATGTTATTACTGAAATTGTTATACTATAGAGAACATATTATTATACGCATAAACCATGAGAAGTTTAGTTGAAACACAACTAAACAGAACCAGAGAGTTTATTGCAATTACATTTCAGATGTTATTGATTATTGTGGTTGTAATAAAAATGGAATTTGGAGTTGTTAGTGTTTGGGATGCTAAACATAGTCAAGAACACATGGTCATGTTTATCGAAATAACGGTGGGACGGTGTTGGGAAGGTTGCGATCTACACCTGCATATGCCCTATACATATGCATATTTCAGTCTATCACAGATGTGTCAGTGATTTGGTTTAGTGGGCTTTGGATTGGGATTTAAAATATTAAAGATAATTAAATAATGAAAGCATTACTGAGAATAATTACGCGATTGTGAGGTTACGATTATAAATTAAACGTGAATGTTATTTTAGAAATATTAATTTAATAATGTATTCACGTGGGTGACGATTCACACGAATATAATTATTAAGAATAATATTATGAAACGATATTCTATAAATAGTAACTCGAATCGAAATACGTTACGAGCGTTGGATTCGGAAGGGTGACGATCTTTACGAATAAGTACGCAAGTAACGCGTTTCGACGAGATAACGAAATAATATTAAACAATATTAAAATAAGAACAAAAGTTTAATAACGTTTATTAGGAATCATAACCTAAATCAAAACCGAACAAATCGTTTTATTTAAATAAACTATTTAACGAAAATAAAACGGAAACTCTTTTTACGAAACAATTTTATTTGATATCATTTTATTATACAAAACACGAATATTCAAATATATCATGTTTTAAATATATTTTATGAGCAAAACCGAACATTTATTAATTATTATCGCGATAAAAACGAGACCGAGCACGTGGGGACGGAACACGATATAAGGAAGAAGAGCCACCTCTTCTCCCTCATTTCTCATACTTTCATTCTTTCTCTAGAATACCAAAAAAACGCCACCCCACTCTCTCTACCTTCTCTCTAGTTTTTCTCCCTCGTCTCCCAACGGAATTGCAAGATCTTGGCGGCTACGCGTTCGTGTGATCGAGGGGAACAAGAAAGTACGAAGAAATCTCACATTTCGTCAATATTTCGAGGTAAATCTGAAGTTTTATTTCGGTTTTTACTAAACAAACTTAGTGTGTTCTTAGTTACCACTTTTAAACAAGATTAGGGTTTCATTATTGATTAAAACTGAGTTTGGTTGGACTATGGAGGTCATGGGGAAACCTACTAGACTTAGGACGCGAGGATGATGATGATAAACACAGGGTTCGCGGCCATGAGGAGTCGACCGAACCTTGGTGGAGCTGAATCTAGGGTTAGCCGAACCTTAGGAGTAGCGAACCCTCGCCTGTTGAGCCACCGGGGGACTAGCCGAACCTTACTTGGCAGCGAACCTGCATGGGTCATCCACGAAACTTTCCAGATGAACCAGTAGGCCAAGGATCTGGGCCACACGAACCTATTTGTTGGCTGGAGCTTCCTCCTATCAGCCGAACCTTCTATGGGCCGAACCCATCTAGAGCCATGTACCTGTTGCTTGGCCGAACCTCCCATGCAGCGAACCTGGAAGCAGCATGGCCAAACCTGGATGGGGCAATTAAACTAGGCGAACCTAACCAAGCAAAGTGGCCTTGGCCGAACCTGAACACATACTGGCCGAACCTTATTAGAAGCGAACCTAGGCCCTTATGAACCTTACACATTGCCGAACCTTTGGTCATGGCAAACCTTCAAGGACCGAACCTCCCCTATACAGCGAACCCATAGCTTCACGAACCTCAGCCTTAGCCGAACCATTCTCGCAGCCGAACCATTGTGAGCGAACCTTAAGGGTTTGGGTGTACAATAGCAGCGAACCTTTGAGCTGTTAAGGCTAAATCATGTCAAAAGAAAGCTTAACGATAAATGGGAAACATGATCACTTACATATACACGCATATACCCAAGCATGCATGCAAAAACTTCTAGTTGTCACCTTTTTATAACTGAAAAATAAGTTAAACTTTGAGATTTGGCAGGAGGAACAATTATAATATTAACCGATGTATGATTTCTTAAGATAAATTAAAATAATATTAATGTTAAAATTTTGATGACACATAATTTAAACATGCATGTAGATATGGGTATAAATATGTTTATGACAAGGGTTAACACCTTTGAATATATACATACATAACTATGAGGAGGTACGCATGATGTTATAAATGGTTATCATCAAATACTAAATTTCAACTACCAAGGTTAAGCTATGCCCTAATGGTGATTAATTAAAAATACGGATTTAACCATTCTAACTTAGATAAAAGAAACTAAGTTAATGATACAATTAATAATCAAAGGAAAACAAGTAGGGATATTAAATCAAAATAGAATGTGTATACTTATGAATATGAAATATACAATAATTACAGGTTGTTGAGTCGTTTCTGATTTCATATACGCGAGCGCGCATTCTACGCAAACACTGATTCTAAGGACTCAGGTGAGTTCTCGTAACCTCCTTTTAAATCTTTTGGTTTTAAACTCGGAGGTGAAACATGTATACCAATTTTAAATATTATTTGATAACACATGAGTGATACCTGTTTATCAATATGATATTCACATTATGGGATTATCATTGTTTATGGATTTTCACTGATTATTATAACTCCGTGTGACATTATTGTTGACTTCGGTCATCGACAAAGATTACACGTATTACCACTTGGATTATCACAACTCCATGAGTCGTTACTGTTGACTTCAGTCATCCGCAACGATTGCATGTATTGTCACGTGGTTTGCCACCACTCCATGAAATCATTGTTTTTAACTTCGGTTAATCACATCGATTCCATGTATGGTCACTTATACTAATTAAGAATATTGATGATTGAGATTGGTTGATTGAACATATGATTGTTTATCTATGAATTATTGATATATGTGATTATGTGTTTGGGTTAGGTGTTTGGTTTATGTGGTTGGATTATGTGTTTGGATGTTGTGTTGGATTATCTTGCAGGTGCTCATGTGGATTTTCTCAAGAAAATATAAACTTTTATAATCATTTTGTAAATCATTTTTAAATATAAAAACTTATGATTACTCACCAACTACTTCGTAGTTGACACTTGATTTTTACATGTTTCAGGGAACGAGGAGAAGTAGGTAGGGCATGATAGCTCTACATCTTTTGGACCTCATCACATAGGATTCTTGGACTTAGCTAAAATTAACTGGATTACTGAAGACTAGTATTTAGTTAATTTAGCTAATCTTTTGTGTAATTGATTGTAATTAAATCATGACGAACATGATTTTTGTGTAAACATTTATTTGATCTGATTGATATGTGATGATATATTTTAAGATGCCCACAAGCTTTTGAACAATCTACACATCCCTCGTGGCATCCCGACGTTTCCGCCATCGGTCGGGGTGTTACAGCGGATTTGAGCGAGTCATAGTGGTGTTAACAATCGGATCGTTTTGGATGGTAATGTTGTTATCACGAAGAAACCGAGATAGTTTTCTACAGTCTTTGGTGTCATGACCATTAATTGAGCAGAATTGACAGAAGCTTGTGGAACGTGGGCTGCTCCGAGACCCATGTTGTTGTGATGCAGGTTTCTGCCAGTGGTTTCGGTGAGATCTAGCACCATTGTTCCCATTTCGATGACCTGAATATTTTTTAGATGCATGGGTATAGTGTGCTGTGAGAATAGTGGGTGATTGTGGTGTACTTTCTTGTATTTGTTTTTCAAAATCAACTAATTTTTCATACATTTCAGCAAAAGTAACTGGTGTATCTCGGACTTTGAAAGCTGCTACAATTGTTTTAAACTCATCACCAAGTTGATTCAAGATGTGAATCATCAGGTCTTCATCATCAATCGGTTTTTGGGCTAGTGCTAGTTCATCGGCAATGTTTCGCATTTCATGAAGATACTCAGCAACAGGTCGGGATCCTTTCGGATTGGTCGTGAGTTTGGATTTGAGAGTGATGATTCGGGAACGAGACGGGTTAGCATAGCTCGTTGTCAATCGTAGCCAGGCTTCACGAGAGGTGTTCGCGGATGAAAGTAGGGGTTGTATAGCATCATTGCAGCTGCCAAGGAGAGCACTTAACAAGATTTGATCTTGCCTAAACCAGAGAGAATATTCAGAATTGGTGGCGGTTGGCGGGTTTGAGGAACCATCGATAAAATGATGGAGATCTAAACCGATGAGAGTTGAGAGGACTTGTTTTCGCCAAACTGGAAAGTTGGATGGGGTGAGTTTAATAGTGAAGTGAGTGGAAGCCGTAAGGTGTATGATGTTCGGTAGAGCGAGTGCATCTGTTTTGCCGATCATGGTGGAGAAGATGGCCAAAGAAGAAGAAACAAAAGGATCGATAACTTCTCAGAGGAGATTATTGGCTCTAGATACCATATCAGAATTATAAGAATAGTATTATTCTATTGTATATAATTACAATGCAATGACTACTATATAAATACATGTGGAGGAGATATCACAGGAGGTTAAACATGGAAGGAGATATTCTTGACTATATATTAATACTAATGGAGATAATTGAGGATGCAGAAAGCATCAAGGAGGATTATTCGTAATACCTACAGTGGTCGCCTCACCGGAAAAACCTTCCCCCTTGTGAGAGAGGGGAGAACGGAGAGTGAGAGCCGCTGTTGTCCGAAAATCAACCCTGCCGGGGTAAAGGGGCGGTGTGCCCGCTTGGTGCCACCGAAGGAAGCAACCCAGCCCGGCCAGCAGGGGACGCACTACGGATGGTCTTATAGTTATTTTTCCATTGGATTTTCTCTATAAAACATATGCTTAATCACACGCCTAATGATTGATCATATAAAATCTCCATCTACGTGACGTCTTAACAATTTTTTTGTTTTGTTTGCATAGATCGATCAGAGTTGTAGATATCAGGGGTTAAAGAAGGTAATTTTTGCAGCCAGAGTTAGGAGCTGTTTGGTTGGGTCTTAATAGGTCTGAATGGGTCTGAATCTGAATGGTTCAGATTCAGACCGTTTGTTTCACGAAAAAAACACGTCTGAATGGAGAAAAATGTCTGAATGGGGGTCTGAACCATTCAGATCTGAGAACAAGTCTGAATGAGACACCACACCATCTGAATGGGGAAAAAAAAGAAGCCTCGTCGTTCTTCAACCACCGAAGGAAGCCCCGCCCTCGTCATTCGTCAACCACCATGAACCAAATCCATCTCGTCGGAACCACCACCATCCCGTCACCGCCTTTCTCAACCGCTCGCAAGGACGACGACGACCTACTGTTGCGAGGGCGATGACGATGATCGAGGGATGCGGCGGTGGACGAGGCTTAGGGTTTTCTGAAAAAAGAGGGATGCGGCGGTGGAGGTCAAGGATGCAGCGGTGGACGGACGGGGTTGCGACGGTGGATGGAAGGGGCTGCGGGGGTGATGTCGGGGGCATCTTGATCGGGAATAGGGTTTTAACAAAAAAAAAAGAATTTTTTTTATTTTTTATTTTTATTCAGACGTGCAACCAAACAGTCTTAACCGGTTAAGCACTTAATCATTCAGACTCTCTTAATCATTCAGACGTATCATTCAGCACTTAATCATTCAGAATTTTTTTTATTTTTTATTTTTGTTTTGTTTGCATAGATCGATCAGAGTTGTAGATATCAGGGGTTCAAGAAGGTAATTTTTGCATATTGACGTTTGAATCCATATCTCAACTAAAGGATATGGTTTTACATCAACACCCAAAAGAATTGGAAATATTATACAATGAGAAACACGTAAATGGGATTTGTTGAGGAAAAACTAGGCCCATTACCCGATTTGGGGTTATTCATGAGGTGAGCTCGGTCGTATGCCTCTAACACGAGAGGACGATTCAAATTCTGGGTGTCTGTGTTACAAGCTGTTAAAAAAAAAGATATCAAACTTTCTTGTAGAAATATATGATGAAAGAAGGCATAAGTTTGCATTTTGCAAAAATTAATAGACTCAGGGAAAAGAGTGCCAAGTATTATATGACTTTTGCACTTACATTTACATCAGTTATGTTAAATACAAACGACTCCACAACAAAATGTCAAACCTGAGTAGAATAACACAATTAGAGTAGAGATTATAATGTTGTGATAAAGCATACAACCTAACCCACATAAAAAAAATATAATAATAATAATATTATTATTAATAATAAATAAAAAATTAAAAAAAAAATTAATCAGACAACATTCAACAATCACAACCCAAGTTAGTTCCAGAGAACCTTAGATTTATACTGCAGTTGACAGCAATTAAAAACTCAACTTTGGTGCATACATCATGATAAATAACTCATAACTTTCTCCGTTACGTTAGAAACCCTAAAATTAATTCCCCATAACAAAAAATAAACTGGTAAAAATGCAGTGAAACTCGGAGACCGTTTAAACCAATTATCGGTTTTGATTCACGATCAATTTAACAATTTTCAAACTAAAACGAAGAGTTTGAACTTTGAAGAAACCAAACTGAACGGTAGGATTATAGGCAATGCAACATTTTTATTTTTCCTTGGGCCTCAAATTATTTTAACTTGTACTATGCGCACATGATGTTTAAAAGTATTTATACACGAAGTCGGTATTTTTAAGTTTTAACATCAATACATTGTCAGTTTTTTATTTTACTCTAATTTATACTTTTCATTTTGAGGACCAATATTTTGAAATATAACAACGTGAAGAAGTTATTAATATTTTAAACAATTCTATATGTTATTTAACATACAAAATTGAAATCTGATTCGACCAATCTGTTACCGGTTAACCTGAGAAGTAGTTTAAAATTAAAATACGATAATCTAACCAGTTTCATGATCCTTAGTCCAACTGGTCGACGGGTTAGTGCGGTTCTAAAAGACCCAACATGAAACCAAAGTGTTGGCAACGGTTTAGCTAGGTTATGGTTTACAATGATCAAACATCGTTACTAATCGTCTAGCTTACAATTGACCCAAAAACCAGAAACATGAACACCCTTCATTCCATTATGCATATAAACAAAGTATCCGCAAACTTGTGAGCGTTTTCATATAAAATCCTTCCAATTTCTAAGAATCCCTAAATTTTGTTGGAAGCAAACAGTGTTTGTTCTCCCAAATAGTTCAAAATCCGTAGACATAAATTGATGATCACAGATCAAACAGAAAAATACACACAAATTAAGGAATCGAGCAAAGTCATATTATGAAGAATGTATCGAAACGAAGATAAAATTTGTCACTGAAGCATAGTTACATACAAGAGGATGTGAATTCAAACCCATAACAACGAATTCATAGAAATTACACAGGCGGGAGCTTATCAGATTCATGGTCAACGAAGATTACAGGTTTGGTCAGCATGAGAGGACGATCTTTGGCCTCTTCATCATCGTCTCCATCATCAAATTCGTCATGAGAGGTGCTGAGATTGATGCAGGAACAGCGTTCTAGTGAGGTGAAAAACGCCGAAGCGACGCTGTTTCCGATCCAATTAGCCACCCGATCGATTTTGTCGCAGGAAATCATCCCGCAAGCCGGATTTGATCCCATCAATTCTGTATTTCAAGGATGAATTCAGAATGTTTGGATTTGGGGACGAAGGGTATTTGTACATACGTAACGGGGATTCCTTGCTTTAGGAGTGTAGATTCTAGAATTAGCCCATTATGCCGCTTTTATCATTGATTGGGCCCAAATGTCTTGATAATCTTACTTGCGTGTGGATCAAAAGGACCTGTAATATTGACGACAGTATCATAGTGGCGAGCTAAAATCAGTTTAAAAACCTGAACCTAACTGAAACTGGTTATTGACTTTGTTGATCATAACCGAAACTGATTTAAAACCGGCGCTAGCTCAAGAAAAAAAACTGTTTTCCAACCTGTAAGTGACGGTATCATGTTTTGTAGTATGAAATATATGCTTGGAAGTAGAGTGTTTCACTCTCATGGTAAATATTGATATAAAATTATAAGCAGATTTACAAATTACATGGATTTCAACTCATACATTATTACACCACTTATATCTCATAAATTTAAGGGAAAACTTAATACTATGATAAGACAGAGTTGGATCCATTAAAAATATGTTTTTGCTTAAGAAGATTAAGAATCAATAAAAGTTTGACAAATGCATGGTATGCTAAAAACATAAAAACAAAAATCTAGTACAAAAACAAAAATCTAGTACAAAAACAAAATATAGTACAAAAACAAAATATAGTACAAAAAAATCCAGTATTAAAAAAACAAAAAAAAAACAGTATTAAAAAAACAATAAAAAATCAGTATAAAAAATAAAAAATCCAGTACAAAAAATCAAAAATCCAGCGCAAAAAAATAAAAATGTAATACAAAAAACAAAAATACAATACAAAAAACACAAAAATCATATTCAAAAAAAAAAGAATTTAGGGAAAAAAATATAAAAATCTTGTAAAAAAATATAATATGTTATACCTAAATTATCATTACTTTCTTTTTTATCATGCGTCCCCGCGAAAGTGGCCTATAATGGAGTGAGAATCTATAATGGATGTTTAGGTTCAAAGCCCGGCATCACTCAATTTTCCAAGGGTCACACGATTTACCTCCCTGATGTTGGCAGTGAAACCGGTCGGTAAGGGGCGCCTAATGGTGACGTTCATCTTTTTTTTAATCATGCCACCTGTCAACTCCTATTAGTTTTTATTTTTTTAATAAAAAATCTCTTATTATTTAATCATTTACCCATGATAAGACATCCAAATTCAGTACTAGAATATGAGATCTTAAGAGACCACAGAATATATGCGTCATTCGTCATGCCATTTAACCCTAAGGTCATTGCCCAAGAAGGTCCGACTGGCAAGTGAATTGGGTTCTCTAATGAAGACCCAGGTTTGAGTCCTATTGGAGACGTCTTAGATGGTCAAGAGCAATAATTTTAATGGTAAGATCTAAGGAATACATATGATTCAGTTATTTGAAGTATGATGCAAAGTTAACGTAAACCTTAAAAGTCACAACCTATTGATCTTATTATCACCAAGAAATATAGGTTTCGAAAGAGGTTATTGCCTCTCACGTCTTGGGATTTGAGGCAGGCTTGTCGTAAGCCGACTAATGATTAGGGATGCACAAAACGGTTTTTTTCTCCAAACCGGTTCGGTTTGAGAACCGAATCGGTTTGGTCAACGGATGGTCAAAACCGGGTTGGGTGAAAACCGGTTCGGTTTGAAAACCGGTTCGGTTTGGAAACCGGTTTGGCGAAATGAGGATATCAAACCTATAGAACCGGTTTGGATAGGTTTGAAACCGGTTTGGAAGGGTTGAAATCGGTTTGGAGGGGTTGAAACCGGTTTGGGTGATGAGAATGTCAAACCTATGCCAAACCGGCGGTTCGGACCGGTTTGAGAATGTTAGAATACCGCTATACCGGTTTGGAAACTAGTTTGTAAACCCAAACCGGTTTTTTTGCCCACCTCTACTGATGATAGTGGTGATGATCGTATTTTAGCCGTTTAAAAAAATGTGTTTTGTGTAATAATCATTAAATTTAGGATGAGAACTTAACTAACAAATTAATTTGATCAACTAGTTTGAATACAAAGAACTTATAATCCTTTATCACTTGATCTAAAAGTTTACGGTGAAAAACTGGTATAATTTTTAAGTTTTCAATATAATATATTGAAAATATTTTATGTAACAAAATAATAAAAAGAGTAAAGTACGCTTTGAGATTATGTGTTTTAAGTATTTTAACTATTTAATCAAAAATATAATTTTCTATTAATGCAGGCCAATAGGCCATGTGGTTTAAATAACTAACAGTTTTGGCCATTAAACTTAACTATTCTAAGACTATTGGGTGTGCCAAGTTACCCACTCACTCCACGTATGCGCCACGTAGGCGCCACATAAGCACTCACCACAACCACTCACCCCACCATTTTGGTGGAAATGCCCCATTACCCACTCACTCCACGTCATCATTCCTTTTTAAATTAAATTGAAATATAATTTAATAAAAACAAATTACAAATTAATAAAAAAATTACAAACTAATAAAAAATAAATAAAAAAATTACAAACTAACAAAAAATATTAATAAAAAAATTACAAATTAATAAAAAAAATTAATAAAAATATTACAAACTAATAAAAAAAATTAATAAAAACGATTTTTCCATAAATGTTCAATCAAATCGGCTTTGAGGTTCGCATGTGTATCCTCGTTGCGAAGCATTCGACGGTTTGCTTGTTTTTCTTCTTCGTTGATCTCCACATGCTCCAACAAATTCGGATCGTCTTCTTCATAAAATTCACATATCGCTCGACCGTTGTCTTCAATTATCATGTTGTGTAGTATCACACATGCGTATAACGCGTTTCGGATACGACTTGGCTTCCATGATCTAGCAGGGTGTTGAATCATATGCCACTTTTTCTTTAGAACGCCGAATGCTCGTTCAATATCCTTTCTTGCCCCCTCTTGACGATTCTGGAAATACAGACGTTTTTCATCTTCAGTTTGTAGTGATGTAAACGATTTCACGAAAGTAGCCCATTGTGGATAAATACCATCGACTAAATAATACCCGTATTTGTATGTTGTGTCGTTGCAAATAAACTGCTGACCGGGTGCCTTGCCTTCAATAAGATCGTTGTAAATCGGCGACTGATCTAGAACATTTATATCATTGTTCGATCCCGATGCACCAAAGAAGGCATGCCATATCCAAAGATCTTGAGACGCAACAGCTTCTATCATAAAAGTTGGTCTTGGATGGTCGCCTCGTTGGAATTGACCTCGCCATGCTGTTGGACAATTGTCCCATTCCCAATGGGTGCAGTCGAGACTACCTAACATACCGGGTAAACCATGAACCTCTTCATGAAACGTGTAAATCTGCTGGATGTCATATGAATTTGGTTTCCTCAAGTATTTTTTCGCGTACAATCTAATTACGCCTTTACAAAATTTATAAACACATTCTCGCCCCATTCGCTCAGACATCTGTAAATACTCATCAAAAGAATCGCTGCTAGTGCCGTAGGCTAGTTGCCGTATTGCAGAAGTACATTTCTGAAGACCGGAAAACCCGATCTTTCCTCTTCCGTCGCACCGTTGTCGGAAAAAATCATAGTTTTGTTCCAAATCATTACGTACTCGTGAAAAAAGATTCCGACTCATACGAAACCGACGCCGAAATAAATGTTCGGGGTATTTCGGATTTTCTGAAAAATAATCTTCAACAAGACGTTCGTGAGCTCCAAGACGATCTCGATTAATTCGTGCTCTTCTAGTTAGAACAGGTCTTTCAACTTGTTGTCTGATGATGTCGAGAGTAAGTTGTGCGGCTTCGATTAAAAAATATTCTCCTTCGCTAAAATCGTCATCCTCTCGTAGAAACTCCATTTTTATAAAAATACTGATTTTTTGTTTGATTTTTTTTTTGTGAGATGTGAAGATTTTAGAGAGTGAGATGTGAATATTAGAGAGTTTGTGATGATTTTATATATAGGTTTTATTTAATTTTTTTTTTATGTGCAACGGTCGAATACCCAACCCACCCACCCACGCCGTTGTTCTAGTCACGCCACATGACCCACGCCCCTCTCACGCCCCAGGGGGCGGTGTGCCACGCCCATTAACGCCCCAACCACGCCTGGTGCCTCGGCACACCCCACGGTCTAACAGTTTTGACCCACAAACCTAAGTATGATTATTGATTAGGCGTCAAAACCGTTAGATTTTTAAGCCACATGGGCTGCATTGATAGAATATCCTATTTTGCGTTAAAATAGTTAAAACATGTCAATAATAAGGGTCAAAACCGTAATCTACTCTAATAACAAATTCATAAATGTATAGTATATGTTGAATTTAATAAGGGTTGTGCTAAATATACCCCCTTTGTATGTTTTTTACTTGTCATACCCCGTCTTTAAACTTTTTAAATATATACAAATTGACCTTATAGTTCGTTTGTTAAAGATTATGGACCAAATCGCTTAACTAAGGTTATGAAAAACAGCAAATCGCCACTCCGACTCCGTGAACTTTCTGAAACGGAAGTCCGATTATGTTCAAACTCCGATACCCAAATCAGGTTTGACGTCCATCTTCAACAAATTGATCGATTTGGGTAAAATTGGGTTGGTTTTCAATTCCTACGGCGTGAGGATGAACGAAATTCCGGTGGACGCAACTCCGTTTCCCCACCGTGCCGGAAACCTGTTTAAAATCCAGTACTCGGTGAATTGGAACGATGAAGATCCGAAATTGGAGAAGGATTATGTAAATCATAGTAGGGTAATGTATAATTTCATGACGAATTATGTGTCAAAGAATCCAAGAGGTGCGTTCTTGAATTACCGGGATTTGGATATTGGTGCGATGGCCGGAACCGGTAAGAATGCTTACAGATCCGGTAAGGTTTACGGCGAGAAGCATTTCACACGAGATAATTAAAAAAAAATATAATGTAAAATTAAAAAGAAGTTGATGATATGATCTAATAGTGGTTTAATAAAGGCTACAAAGTCAACAAAAAATGTTTATAAGTAATAAGGGGTACGTTTAGTAAAATTTAAGATGCAAATAACGTTTGGTGAATTTTGGTTGTGTTATAAAGTTGAAGGGTGAATTTTGACAAATTTATAATTAACATTTTAGAGGAGCAGGTATGATAAGTTCTAAATGGGGGTATATTTAGCCTTACCCTATTAAATCGTAAAATCTAAACAAAAAGTCAAATTTAGAGCCGAAAAGTGTGAAGTGTCAATATTAAATTTGAGGGTTTAAAATCCGATTTAGGGACCAATTTTCTCATATTGGATTCATAATTTATGTGAATGCACTTGTACAATTGAAGCAAACAAAGAAACTTCAAAATTAAATGCGTGTGTTTTGCTTTATTGGGCCAAAAAGATTGTTCTAAGCCTAAAATCAAGAGCATGTGCTTTGTTATACTCCCACATCTAATCGAGTAAACTTCTGCAACTCCACCTCCAAATTCTAGATGTTTTTGTGGGCTTTTTAAACTTAAGCATATGATTTATAGAAATTATTTGTATATTGGTAGCAGTGTCTCCAACCGTTGTCTAGACCAACCTCCACGATCATATTATCATGAAACAAAATCTGAACCGTATATAATTAATGTTTATTACTATTTCCAGATAGTTATGAATTTATGATAGTTGCATTCAGTTAGTTGAATGAATTTGTGAGTTAGAGTCAGGTTCAATTTCAATATTTTAAGTATTATGTGTAAGTATTAAACTTAGTTATTATACATATAAAAAAAATTCATAAATCACTAGTGTAACAAAATCATGTTTATTACGTAGTAAAATTATGTTTTGTTTATAAATAATTTTATAAACAAGTATGTGGTCATTTGCCTATGGGATTTTAAACACAATTACACGTTGATAGTCTTTCTATAGGTTACGTCTCATTTGCGGTGCACGCATATAATGTATATATGTGTGGGCTCTTAAGGAGCAAAAACAAAAGTGCACTAATTTTAACGTTATTTTAATTATTTTGTGAAAATAACGTTAAAATCGTTGGGTTGATCAACTTCAAACGATAACTTTGAGCCGGGGACTATTTCAGAGCAGCATCTTTATCCCAATTGGGGTAGGGGTAAGGTTTGTATCTATTCTTCCCCTCCAGACCCTACTGAAAAGTGGAAATATATTGGGTAAGGTTGTTGTTGTAGTCTCTCTATAGGTTAGTTACATTAGTTTTTAGTTTACACAAGGGTTACAACATATTCTTTATCAGTATATCCTCGCAAATATTGTTCATGGTTTTCAATGATGATTGGTCGTTGCAAATAGGGGTGTAAACGAACACGAATGAGCCCTTGTTCGTGTTCGTTCATTAAGGAATTTTGCTTGTTCACGAACGGTTCACGAACACTAACGAACACATGTTATTTAAACAATAAAAATCAATATTCTTAATCTCAAACATTGGAGATAATCATTTATAAATATATTAATTATAATATTATACTATTAAACTAAAAATAACTTAAATATTATGGTATTAAACTAAAAATTAAAAATATACAACACATTTAATGAGTAAAGATAATAAATGAACTTAACCGAACATAAACAAACGTAAACGAACACGTTACCGAACGTTCACGAACACAAATGAACGAACACGACCTCTGTTCATGTTCGTTCATTTAACTAAACGAACAGAATTTCTTGTTCATGTTCGTTCATTTATTAAACGAACGAACATAAACGAACTTCCCGCCGAACGGTTCACGAACTGTTCGCTGAACGTTCGGTTCGTTTACAGCCCTAGTTGCAAACATTTATTGCTTGTTTGATTTAAAGCATTATATTTGATACTACGTGCTAACAAATTTGAAACAATGGGTAGGACAAATTGGTGAAACAAAACATTTGGCGTAAATAAAGCAACCAATTACAAGACTAGACATTAATAATTAAACTAATCATCTACTTTTGTTATGGTGGTTTTAAGATATAGTGTTTAAATACCGGTAAAAACTAATCTACGTACTTTCACAATTTTGTTCGGTTGGTTTATTTGTCCAACCAAAACATATCATCCGTACGTATTGAAGAAAATGATCCAATTATATATAACAAAGAAACAAAAAATTATTTCATAGTTAGGGACACAAGGCGTCAAATTAATGCTTCATGTGTGCTTCCTAGATAAAAAATATATATATAAATACAAAAATTAAATACAACAATGAGCTGATACTATTATCTTAGCATTAAAAAGTTACAAAATATTAAAAAACAAACGTCTTCTAATACATAATTAAACACATAATTAAACATTATTAGATCATCCGTAATAGTCACCCCACTGAAATCCCACCCCCTGAAATTTTCAGTCACGTCATCATCCCACTGAAAATTTTAAAACCCCTTAATGGTCACCCTACTGAAAAATCTTCCCCACTGTACCACGTCATCACCCTATCCCCACACAAAAACCTTCCCCACCAATCACAAAAGAGAGGAGAAAACGGGGTGCGAGGGCCGCTGGCCGCTCGAATTTGAGCCCGCCGGGGAGGGGGCGGTGTTCCCGCCGGAGGCCGCCTTACCGCGGGATCCCCAAGGGCGGATCTACATATGGGGGGGTGGGTTCACCGGAACCCACCGCGTTTCGATGATTTAGTTGGATTTTTTTTTGTTTTCGAAAGCCCGAAAAGGTAAGGTGAACCCATTGATTTTTTTGAGGTGAATCCTTAATGTAATTTTCTCCAACAGTTTGCCAACTTGAATGGATTAAGTGATCTTTGTTAGAGAATTCTCGATAATCAATGCATTAATTTATATAGAATCGTTTTAAAATCACTCTACGAAATTAATATTTCTTCCCAAATTTCGTTTAGGTTTAGGGGCGTTCCCTCCTTGACCCTTGTCCGAACCATCACCAAGGGCTCTACCCCTTGGACCCCCACCAGGGGCGCTGCCTCTAGGACCCCGCAAGGGGGCGCGGCCTCTTGACTCACGCTTAGTCCGGGCCTCAGAAATCTTAAACGAGCGTACACTTCGCACATCCGAACTCTTTAGTGACTATATTTTTTAATTATTGACTTAATTTATCGCACTGTTATCATGTGATAAATATTACAAGACCCGAACCGTCAAACCGACCAGGAATTTTTTTGTCCGGTTCTATCTAATTGAAGTGTCTAAAACTAGTGAACCCACTGAAAAGTTTTCCTGAATCCGCCACTGGGGATCCCGCTGTTTCCACGGGATGACCATTAGGTTTGACAAGTAGCTTATCCAAGAGTTGGGATACTCTTTCTTAATTCGGATCAGTTGACAAAGAATAAACAAAACATAAAGGACCCAAGCTTTAAACAAGCATAATTTGGGCTACGAGTTGAATTACGAGGCTCGTTACCTGTGAACCGAAGGATCTAACCGAACCGAATCATGTGACAAATTGCCATAGGTTTTTAGTCCGACTATCAATAACTAATAGTCGAATACCATACCCAAAATTTTAAGCAAATTTTACAATCATTGATCATTTTAGCCGAAGACATGTAAATGTTTGGTTGGCATAATTTACACATTAGCAATTGTCAATTTACTTTGATTAATATCCTACATGAATTATGTATACATTTTGCATATACGAATTTGTGTTTATACCCTTTGCTAAATTGCCCATAGGGATTTGAGAATCTTTTGTTGGCTTTGTTGTTTGTTTCATCTGTAACTAAAGATTCCAATGGGCCACCGTTGGTTTCATTTTCTCATCAAATCCTTTTCAAAGTTGGCTCTTCCCTTCATTTTACTTAAAAAGATTTAACATAAATTAAAAGATTTTATAAGCTAAAACAAAATTGTATAAGTGATTCACATGAAAAGAAATTTTAATGAAACGAAGTACTTTAATTGTGATTGGCTAAATGTAATTAATATTAATTGTTTAAAAAATAATCATCACTTGCGAGGTATAACACGTAACGAGTGTCTTATCTACTTAAGTAGTAACGCTTAAACAGATCCCATTTTGATACTAAAATACATTAATACTTGATAGGTTACAATTCTTTTGGGCTATAACGATTTATGCTGTATTCTTAACCCATGTATTATTTCGAAGTAGTATAATATAATTACTAAAAACCATGTGTGGAGCAAAATGTTTTTTTTTTTAATTGCTTAATAGCTAAAAACAAGTTGAGCTGCTGCCTTATGGTACCTAGTTAAAATCTTGCCTTGGTTAATTATTTCAGTTAAATTTATCTACTTTCGTGTTTTGCCAATTTTAATCTTTTTATTATTATTTTTTAAGTTGGTATGCGTGACAAGAACGATGGGTTCTTTAGGTATTTTTAGCGTGTTTTTCTACAATGTTTTATATTTAGGTTTTAAAAATGTTATATGGCATATTTTCTCTTGCTAACTTGATTAATGGCATGCCTCACCTAAAATTTTAATTGCATATATTTTTTCCTTAAACTTTATCAACTACATATATACCTAATCTAAAATTTTAATTACATGTATTTTCTTTTTAAAATTGGTTAGTATACCCAACATAAATTTTTAATTATATATCTACATTTCCTTAAAGATAAATATTACATATCTATATATCTCAAAAAAAAATTTAATATTACTATTTTCTCCTTATTTTTACTAATAGTGTAAACGAACCAAGCCAAGCCAACCGAGCCAAGCCGAACCGAATTTATTTTGGCTCATATATGCTTGATTCATTTAGAATTTAATTTCTTAATATCAAGCTTGAATCATCTATTGTTTATCTTATTTATATATCTTTTTATATATTGTTTAATTTAATGTTATGTATAATAACAATTATTTACATAAATATATTTTATATATTAAATAAAATTATACAAATAGAAATATTTGTGCTCGTGCTTGTTTAATTTAATGTTATGTATAATAACAATTATTTACATAAAATTATATTTTCTAAAGTTGACTTATCCGTTAACAACTGTTTAGTATACCAAAACTATAAAATTACATAGTTGCCCATCTCTTAACTAGTTTTTTTCTCTTTTACAAGCTTTTTGGTTTGGTGATTTATTTTTGTTTTAAACTTTTGATACTATTTTTTTTAACTTTTTGTTATTATGTTTTCTAATTTATTTTAAGATTTTCGTTACAATGTTAGAGTAACAATCACAAAAGTAAAACGTAAAAAGGAATTGTGAATCAAAACGTATAATCTACCAAAACCCAAAAATTAGGCTAAACATGAATTTAATAAATGGGTAAATAGGTAGTTTTATAGTTCTAGCAAAATACACATGACTCACTAAAAGTTCAAATCGTGCCAATTTTAATGAGCCGAGTTTGAGCTTGAGTTTAAACATTTTTTTCATATCAAACCAAGTTATGTTCAATCTTAAACAAACTCAGGTTTGTCTGTCTTGTTTATACTCTTGTGTATACTCATAGGAAACAAAAGGTAAAATAGCAATCTTCTAAGTTAATTAATAAAATCAATGAATTGAAATAGGTAAATATATAATATTTTTTAAAGAATGGGTATATGTGATTATAATTTTGTTTAAACAAGGAATATTTTTAGTTAAATACTGGGTTAGCTGCTTAGCTACTTATGTAATCAGTGAAGCTAATATATTCGAAAATATGTAATTATCCCTTCTAATCAAACATATCTTCACTTCCCAGACTTTTCAAAATAAGAAAATAATTCTTCATTAGTTCTATAATTTGGAATTACAAGTAAATGGTCAATGATTCAAAGTTTTAATAAATATTTAACGGGACTATATAATTATGATTACGATGTATGTGGGATTAATTTATTTGTACCACAGAAATAATACCAACTTGAATATGATGATAACACAAGTAAATAAACAAATATATTTATTTTCCAGAAAATTAGGCAAATTTCAATAAATAATATATTTGCTACGAGCAAGGTTTAAGTCTCAAATATATACCGTCCAAGAAATGGCCAATAGATTATGCCAAAATAACGACCATCAGTTGACGTTAACTACAATTTATTTAATACAAACAATACGCGATATAAAATAAAAAGTACAAAATAAATAAAAATCTATCTTCACTACCTATTTTTATAATTAACATCATTTCTTTCTTCTTAATCATATGAATTTTATTATATTTTCATATTAATATTGAGATATATATCACGTATGGCCAGTAGTAAACGTTATAACAAAGTTTTTTAGATGGAGAATTACATATATATCTTTCCAGGGTTGATTGATTTTAAAGCAAATTTCTAACTCAAAAGAAAATATCGAAATGATTTAAGGTAATTAGATTTAAAATTAATGATTGAGATTATATTATATAATTAAATTTTAAATTTTAAATAAATATAAGTAAAACATTTGATACATGATCAAAAATAATTATCTTAAAACAAAGCAAAAGTTAGAAATAAAATCATGAGTTAATTGCAATTTGCAACCCGCCTAATCGTAACTGTTTGCTTACGTTTGGTTCGGTTATGTTGGTTTGGACCAACTATTGTTGCTTCATTTTGTGGTTTAACTATTACCGCAGGTTGCAACCCTATTTTCGCAACTTGCAACCATGTGATTCTAAAACACCTGCAACATGCACCCTTACAATTAAATTTAACATAACTCTGTTTGTTATTAAAGGGTAAAATTGTAATCTTAAAGATATTTAACAAAGATGCTCCATACATATGGATAATTCAATATCAAAAAGATGTTGCATACCAATATCAAAAAAAGTATACGAGTATAAAAAAAATAGTATACCAATATCAAAAACAAAGTATACACGTATTATTAAATGACCACAAATCGTATACCAGTGTCATACAAATGGACAATTCAAAAGGATAATCCTAACGTATGATTCAAATTGATAGTGGATAATTCAAATTGATATTAAATACCTTCTATAAAAAAAAGAATACCAATTTCTGTAATTAAAGCAAATAGGATTTCAACTTTCAGACGTAGAGGTTCAACAAAGTTGAAAAATCGAACAACAATTGATGTTTTCAACTTTCAAATGATTTAAGAATATAAAAAAATAAATATATTTAAGATTACAATTTTACCCTTCAATAACAAGCATAGTTATGTTAAATTTAACTGTAAGGGTGCAGGTTGCAGGTGTTTTAGAATCACATGGTTGCAAGTTGCGAAAATAAAAAAGGAGGGTTGCAACCTGCGGTAATAGTTAAACCACAGGGTTGCAAATTGCAATTAACTCTAAAATCATAATCCATATGACCATAAACTAATGTTTTGAAAGCTCTTAATTAGTTTCAAATTAATCCTAAACTAGGTTTTTCCCCGCCGCGCGTTGCGGCGGGTTATCGCAATGCATTCCTGATAATGAGTATTATATATCATTTGCAGAAGTATAAGTTACATACCAATATCAAATCTCTCATCACGAACTATATACTAATTTTCCGCTAAAACATAAAATCATACAAATCCATACAAATATGTTACGAAAATAATAGAAAAAAATACTCACAAAATCCTTCTCACCGACAACCAATTAGTTGAATTAAAAATATATATATAAATTTCTAAGTAAACATCAATTTTCAATGAGAACAAATAAATCACCGTAGCCTTCTCTGAACATCACCGAAACCCTAAAAAGAACCACATTTTTTCACTATATATATTCATTGTTCATATTATTTATTAATATATATTTCAATATAATATTAATATGAAAATAATAGAAAAAATACTCACTAAATTCTTCTCACCGACAACCAATTGGTTGAATTAAAAAAAAACATAAATTTCTAAGCAAACATTGATTTTCAATGAGAACAAATAAATCACCGTAGCCTTCTCCGAACACCACCGAAACCTTAGAAAGAACCACATTTTTTCAATATATATATATATATATATATATATTCATTGTTCATATATACTATTTAAAATATACACACACACTATTTCAATATAATATTAATATGTATACTATTCATTTAGGTTGCATTTTAATATATATATTAATTAATAAGAGGTTTATGAAATGGTATTATAGTCTAGTCATTTTTGTTGCTTTCTATTATTATTATTTTTTTTAAAATGTTTATAGCTTTTATATAAAAATTATTTAAAAAATTACACCACAAAAAAAAACATCTTTTTATCTTTAAAACAAGAATAATATTTTTTTTTAAAAAAAAATTATGTTTTTCAACTAATTGTGTTTTCAAATGTAGCATTGTGTTTTTTTGGTCGTCATTATATTTTACTGAATCCTTAAATTATAAGTTTTGAAAAACATAATGGTGAAATATCATAATTATATATTTTAACATGTAAAAATGTAAAATGCAAAACACAATAATTAGTACATATAATACAATATTTCTAGTACATAAAAATAATGGCAAAATATCACAAAATAATCTAAGATGTAAAACACAATAATTAGTACATATAATACAATATATTGAAATGTGTATTTATTTAAATGATGAGTTTGAAAAACACAATGGTGAAGGTCCGTATGAAGATAGAGGAGTTCAGAAATACTGTCAAGATGTTGTAGGTACTAATGAGTGAAAATCGACGGATTGAGGAAAATGGTGGCAAATCTTGTCATTCCTTCAATGAGATCATTCATTTGTCTGGCCTATTCTCTAGCATAATCAATTTCATCGATCTACTAAACATACTTTTGACAATATCATATTATTCATGATATTTGTCGTGTTTTCTGATAAGAGTATCTTTTCATATCTAAACCATGAACATGAAAAAAAAAGACTCATCTATTACGAGTTCATATATAATCAACATTAAAACGTGTTTATTTCTCGTAAGTGAATAACACAATGTAAATAAGTTGGATAATAAAATGTATCATTCGAGAAATAATTTATTTATAATCTTTAAATTATAAGTTTTGAAAAACATAATGGTGAAATATCATAATTGTATATTTTAATACGTAAAATGCAATAATAAAATAACCAAAAATTTATCTAATACATAAAAATAATGACAAAATATCACAAAATAATCTAAGATGTAAAACACAATAATTAGTACATATAATACAATATCTTGAAATGTGTGTTTATTTAAATGATGAGTTTGAAAAACACAATGGTGAAGATCCATATAAAGATAGAGGAGTTTAGAAATATTGTCAAGATGTTGCGGGCACTAATGAGTGAAAATCGAGGGGTTGAGGAAAATGGTGGCAAATCTTGTCATTCCTTCAATGAGATCATTCATTTGTTTGGCCTATTCTCTAGCATGATCATTTTCCTCTACTAAACATACTTTTGACAATATCATATTATTTATGATATTATTTGTTTTTTCTAACAAGACTATCTTTTCATATCTAAACCATAAACATGAAAAAAAACTCATCTGTTACGAGTCCATATATAATCAACATTAAAACGTGTTTATTTCTCGTAACGGAATAACACAATGTAAATAAGTTGGATAATAAAATGTATCATTTGAGAAATGATTTATTTATAATCCTTGATTGCTTATCAGTTAGCACGTTACTTGTATCAAAATGCCCAAACCCATTACCACAAATGGTACATGCAACATGTTCCATGTAAAGTCTGGCCCGAACCAAAAGAAAGACAGTTGCCCTTTAAGGCTTTTAAAAGCTGTTATATATCAACCAATCAAACAGGATGCTTCCAGAGGAGCAACAACATAATTCTTATCCTAACTAGCTAGCCCCCTCATTTGTTGCCACGTGTATGATGAATGAAATGTAGTAAAAACTTTAGTTACAAAATGTCAAAATTAAGTCGACTTCCGACCCATCACAGTTCAAGTGGTTGAAGGAGGTATCCTTTGGCTTCAATATTAGAGAGGTCACGGGTTCAAGTCCTGACATAGTCAAAATAGGGGTTGCATGCTGGTTAGGGGGTTTTCTCTCACTATGGTAGGTTTCCTCCTATTAGGTGCATATATGATCGGGTGGGTGTATGACCCGCTAGTGATCCAAATTGCCGTTCAAAAAAAATGAAGCACCAATGTAATGAGAGAGAAGAAGCTGATGGAGGCGAAAGCAAATCTCCGTTGAAAACTGGACAAGAATAAGGATTCGTTGTAGTTGTTTTACAAGGAAAATCCAAAGACCGACGAGTGTAGGATCGACGATGACTAACAATGCTTATTTGTTTTTTTCTTTAAAATCTATAACTAACTTATGAATTTAATAAAGTTTAAAAAATATAATTTAAAAATAAAATAGAAAAACAAAAATTAAAATTAATATAGTTAATTCTTCTTCAAACCTGACTTGAGATGATAAAGTGACATATTAGGTGATGCCTACGTGACACCAGGTAAAGCTTAATAGGGACGATTATTTATATGCCGAAAACAAACTAAATTATTGTGTGTATAAAACTTTGTATGAGTATTAGATTGGTTTACGTGATTGTTTGTTCTTGTCTTTTTTCTTTTTTCAAATGGTTTTAGATACTTTTTATTATTATTCTCGTTACATTTTTTTATTTACCTGTTAGGTTTTTTTTAACGCTAACTTTTTTGTGACACCTTACTATGAAACAAGGGCGAAGTATTATTAGGGTCGAACCGCCCTTCCTTTTTTCTGTTCACGGTAAATTCGAAAAGTTTTTTCGTTTCAAGTATGTGTTTCACGCTTTCATCCCCTTTGCTCCATAAAAATTAAAATGTATTGTTAGTTTATAAATTCTCGTATTTCTTTTCAAAATTCTCAAACTTCACCACTATTCAAAAAATTTAAGCTTCACCACTGTTATGAAATAATTGTGTGACTTGATTATGTTATAAAGGAGATTGACAAAAAAAATATATATATAAATTCCGGAGAAGAGAAGAAGAAAGAGAAATACTAAGGTAAATCGGGAGAAAGAAGATAACAAATATAAAACAAAAAATAAAAAATAAAAAAGGAAAAAAAGAGTGTATATATTGGGACAAACTTGATGTCATTTGTAAGTTATCGAAGAATGGTGACTCAACATCATCAAAAAGCAACAAGATTCAATCCACCTTCTTAATTTCGCACTCACATCCAACCAACCAACTTTCCAATCAATCGCTGGTTAGATTCTATACTTTCTTCTATCTGATCATCAGATATTATGCACTCTGTTCATTATCACTCTAATCTCTGCAGAAATTGCTTTTATGATGTTAATTCTTGCCTGATTTTGCTTCTTTATACACGTCTTTGTTGATTACTAATCACCCATTTGTTAAGTCAACAGGTTTTTTTTCTTTTCAGATTTTGGTTTAATTAGCAACAAATTAAGGCATGAGGTTCCTCTGTGACTATGTATAGATTAACTGATTGTAGATTCTGATGTAAATTAATTTTTTATTTTTTTTTGATATTGTTCTTTCTAGTTTAATTGCTCAAGAAGCTCAGATCTTGGGGATTTTTTGATGTTGGAATTATAATCTTGAATTAATTGATTTGGGTTTGTTAATATTTTTTTGAAACAAAACCTAATTTCAAGAAATCGTCTTGAAATTCTGAATTGGTATAAACGAAATAGTCAAATCACAGATCAATTTGAGACAATGAATGAATCTGGGTGTGCTCGAATAATTTAGTTGAACCAAACAAATTTGTGTCAAACACACTAACGTGGACCTCAGTTCTGCTGTTCTTTTGCTTGTTTCAAATTTTTGTTGTGAGCTCCAAATCTTTTTGTGATGTTCTGTCATTGTTTGATTATTCACAATGTTTTCTGTTAAAATTTTGTGTCTTTTTGGTGATTATGTCACTGGATTAATTATTCACAATGTTTTTTGTTAAATTAGTTTTTTTTTTTTTTAATTCTGTCATTTGTTTGATTATTCACAATGTTTTCTGTTAAAATCAGGTGTCTTTATGTTGTAATAATCAGTTGTTGATGCAATAAAAGAGTAATGGCTGCAGCAGAAGCAAGAGCAGCATGGCAACGAACTGCAAATCGTTATTTTGTTCAAGAGGATGCAAAAAGAGCTCCCAAATTGGCATGTGTTCCTCCATGTTCATCATCATCATCATCACTGTCTAAACAAATCGACACGCGACCTCCTACAAATGGAATTACCGATTTTGTCCCTCCCACCACCAACTCAATGCACTTGAATCTCTCTCCAGATTCAAGATGGTGGCTTCAGTTGCAGCCTAACTATCTACACCAAAATGGTTTGACTAATGAAAAAACCAACACAGAGACTGAGAATGAATGTTCTCTTCAATTTGTCGACTTTATGGATTCTCGATCAACTGTCAAGGTTGAACCTTTAGGGGAAGAATCATATGAGTTTGTGGAGATGGATTCTGTTTATAAAGAAGTAGATGAGTTCAGTTTGTGCTCAGATTTTCCTCATTGGATGGAGAGTGAGAAGAACCATGAGTTGCCATGGTGGCGAATGACTGATAAAGATGACCTGGCATCCTTTGTGGCACAAAGATCACATGATTTCATTGAGAATTGTGATTTACCGTCGCCTCAAAACACTAGTTTCAAGAGGGACCCACATGGTGACGATCGATCTTCACATAAAAGCAATGAAATATCGACCTCTTCCAGGATTTCAAAGCCACAAAGGCTACAATGTCAAAGTGCAGCTAGCCCAAATGCCAGTTCAGGGCCAGTCAGGTATGCAATGACTTCTAAAGTCAATCGGATCATGTTTGACATCTGTTGTGAAATTATGAACTCTTTGGATTTTGTGAAATCATTGATTTCTATGTTGAATTTTCCTAGTAAACACTTGGAATTAGAAGAAGGGTTTTGATACAGTTGCAACATATAAAAATTTAGTTATTAGGAACAGTTTTGAGTCTTCTGACTTCAAATGTTTAGGGTCAATCGGGCATCTTTTGCGTTGTAAACTCAAACTATTCATGTTTAACTTCTGTTCAACTATTCTGAAAACGTCGATTGCCATTTTGAATTCTTCTAGTAAACACTCGAAATCAGATAAAGATTTTGGTAAGCTTGCATTGTGTGGCATATGCAAATTGAATTATTAAAAACGTTTTTTTATCTCAAACATTTTCAGCCTGTCAGGTATAGTCTGACTTTTGAAGTCATACAGTTCACATTTGTGTTGTTAATTCCGAGCTTTTTAGATTTTATGAAAACTTTGATGACCATTTTAAAGTATTCTAGCTAACATTCAAAACTGAAAAAAAAAACATTTTGATAAATTTGTATTAGCGACAGTTTTGACCTCAAATCTTGACTTTTTGCTTGATGTGTTTTTTCTTATCAGTCCAGTAATCACACAGAGCGGTGGCAGCACAGTTCATGAAGGTGCTATAACTCCCGAGATTGATTCAAGCAAACGTAAGCTTTTAGAAGCTCTCTGCCACTCTCAAACGAGAGCACGAGAAGCAGAAAAGGCAGCCAAACAAGCATACGAGGAGAAAGAACACGTTGTGAGGCTCATATTCAAACAAGCATCTCAATTGTTCGCCTATAAACAATGGATATATCTTTTACAGCTTGAGAATCTTTATAACCAGATTAAAACCAACAAGATCACCCCTGTTCTCCCAGCTTATCCATGGCAGGTGACACGTAAAAAACCACGCAGGAATTTGCATACCAAGAAAAAAATACAAGAAAAACTAGGTACTTGTGTTCCTAATTGCAAACATGATTTAGGTTTGTATGCAGTGGCTTTTGCTGTTGGATTAGGGCTTGTTGGCGCGGGTTTGCTTCTTGGGTGGACCGTGGGTTGGATGTTTATCTAGTTGTATGTTTCAAACAATTGTAATGTGTAGTGTACAAAGTTGTTTTTATGGAATTGCTAGCTAGATGGTTTTGGTGTTTTTAATTGATTTGTAACGAAGTTTGCTGTTGACTTTTGTTATGTGTGACATTATTGAAAATTAATTTGCATTGAAACATATAATATTTATCATGACACCCATCAACATCGCCTTAGAAACTTATAAAGGAAAAAAAATAAATAAAACTACTTTATGCAGTTGTAACTTATATGTAGGGGTGTAAACGAACCAAAACAGCTCGTAAAATAGTTGATATCGGATCGGTAAAAAAATTGAACGAGCCGAGCCTTAACAAGCTAAAGCCCGAGCTCGAGCTTTACATATCAAGCTCGAACCGGCTCGCAATCCTTAACAAGCTTTTTGTTTATATAATTTTTATTTATTATATTAAGTGTTTATTTATAAAATTAATTATTTTTATATATAAAATTGGGATAAATATATTAAAATCAAATATTTTATGTTAAATTTAGAAAATATAATTAGAAAAATAATTAAATTAGTTATTAAAGTAAATAAATTAAATAAATAAAATTTAAACGAGCCGAGCCGTGCATAAAAATTTTCTAACAAGCCGAGCTCGAGCCTAATAAATAAAACTCTTAACGAGCTAAGCTCAAGCCCTAATTTATTTAAACGAGCCGAGTCTGAGCCTTAACGAGCTAGGGATCGGCTCAGCTTGTTTACACCCCTACTTATATGTATTTACTTCTAAAAAATGATCAAAACAAGTTTAGTGGTTAACTTGTTACGAGTTCACTCTGTATACGTTATATAGAATATTTGGTACAATGACAGATCAATCTTCTTCACAACTTCTCATATTCAATGTTTTCATACCAAAAACTCTTAATGACTTTGTTTGAAAGACAACACACAGTTGCGACACACATTACTAAAAAAGACCCTCTTCCCAACATGAAGATTTACCATCTGATGAGATAGAGACAGATGAGCAAATACAGAAAGAATAACACCCTGGACGCCAGCCAATCATCTTCAAAATGAACCACATCATAAGCTGGCTGAACCCACCAACCTTACCTGACTAAACCACACTGTTGAAAGACACATGAACCACCTACCCCCTTGATTGTATGTATCCTGGAAAACATTCATCGTCATTCAGGTCATCATTCAACAAGAATTCGTCATTAAAGAAAGAGCAAAATACACAAAAGCCATCATAAGTAATTACGGATTTGGTTTTTAAGTATATTCAAAATTACAAATATCATCATTAATTAAAACTCGTAACACCAAAAATCCCACATATAGATGTGCAGTTAAAAAGGCTGTTAAAATTTTAAAGACATTATTACACTTTAGGGGCTATTTGTATTACAAATTTCAAAATTAGGACTATCTATGTATATTCATATACTTCTTGAAGCACCTATAAACCATAGGGACCATTCATGTAATCTACTCTTTAAAAAGCTAATCATATGAAAAACATACTTCTCATCCTATTAAACTAATATACTCCTAACCAGATTCATGAATTAAAATTAAAGGCATATAATGCAATTTTACTTGAATCAGAAACAGAACAATTCAACTAAAAGCAGCCTCTGCAGTAACCTATTTAGATTTGTGGTAGCAATTTATTGAATCAAAATATCACATGGAGTGGTGAAAATAGGCTAGTATATTATATACATATAAAATGAAGGATAATGAGTTTAAAGAAAAGAAATACATAGCTAGGAAAAAAAATAACGTGCAAAAGTCCATGAGTTATCATGTTAAACTTGACTAGTTAAACTCATCGTAGCATGTGAAATGGAAAAAGACAAGCACAAGCATAACAGATAAGTCTACAGAGAACTCCCTGAATACATCCTTGATCGCTATCAAAATAATTAACATCTTCCAAAAAGGTTGAAAAAGAAGAATAAGCACATATAATTAAAACTTATACATGATCAATAAAACAGAAAACTTCATCATGATGAATGTTGACAGATACAAGAAACGAAAACTGAATAATAGTGAAGTCCTTTCAACAGGAATCTTGACTGGAGTTGCAGAGGTAGGCAACAATATCAGAAGAATATCAACTTTCAGTGCTTTCTTAACTACATTAAAAAAAACATACTGGTTACTACAGCATGATTGTTAAAATGACACATAGCATATTAATCTGAAATTACCTGACAAAGAAATATACCTATCATAAAACTTTCATAAAAAAATATCATATATAAGGCATGACAAAATCCACAGGCAACACAAGGGACGGCAACTCCTTTAATGTTCGTTTTCCCTTTCTAATTATATAAAATCAAGCAAACAAACCAAAAAATAACAAGACATGATAAAAATCTTACCTTGATACAACTGTTTTCATGCTATGGCAAGATTGTAGGAACTGCATAGCTGCAGAAGTGCAGCTTGATTAGCAGGAGAAACATATTTAGTTATGATTGGTGGGAATCTCCCGCGAAATTGAGAAGAAAGATTTGCCAATAAAACAACTGAAAAGTGTTTTGGGTCATGAATTTCTTTTAATGGATCTTCTTCCTTTTTACCAGCATTGTGGAGACGAACAAAAGTAGCTTGATAACCAGTTATTTCCCCAAAATCAGGAACTTCAGGTTCATCCTCAACTCTTTCTTCCTCAGGCTGTGAAAGAAGAGTAACAATACTATCAAGTAAATTACCCCATAGCTTCTCAGCAGCAGGATCCAACAATAATGGTGATTCACAAAGTAATTTAGCTGATGCAACTGCACTCAGTTTAACCTCTGTATATCCAGTTATGGTCTTCAGATTAGGAATCCAAATATGTTCCAATATCATATGAAATATATTCGCCTGAACTGAATTTATCGTGTCAATAAGAGTCTGTATGCCATGTTTAACCAAAAAAAGTGACATGCTTATAATAAGACATCGAACAAGTCTAGGAGTTTTACTGTTGTGGAGGCGAGTAAACAAGGACTTCCAGATGTTATTCATGTATTCAGCAATAACATTATATCCAAGATTTTCAATAATCGGGTTAAGTATATGAAATCCTTGTTCCTCTGTGCTGGGCTTGTTAACAAGTTTGTTGAATATTCCAAGAACATTGTTTAATCTCCCTTGGCTATTGAGCTCGTTAGGAGCTTGCTGAAGAAATGATTGAAGCAATCGAACAAGAGCTGGAACATTTGCAGATTTATCCCACAAATCGGGTGTTAACAAGATGTCAAATATCTGCATGTAATGTGGGGGGACTGGAGGTCTGTTCAGATCCACAAGTTGAGCTAACAACTGGAAGGCATAAGGGAAGAACTCTGTTACTTCTTTAGCTAATATCATCTGGAGGCTGGGTAAAAGACAAGTTTCAAAAGCGGGAACAAGAGAAGGGTTCTTTTCACAAGCTCTGCGAACAAGGGTAGCAACTGCCTCAAATAAGCAATGGTTAAAAACAGGATTTTTAGGGTTCTCACAAACCCGATTTAGAACAGTTGTAAGCCCGGTTATGCAGGGTGAAGCAACCTCAGGAGATATATCAGCAATCTGAAGAACACGCATGATGCACCTCATGATATATTGATTCTCCTCTGATTCAGGTTTCCCCAAGGCTCCAAAAAGGTTTGTCATCAAAACTGGCAGAATTGGACCAATGTCAAGTGATGTATATCTTGATTGAATCCCATTGTCTTTGACAAGCAATAGCTTCTCAATACAACTAGCAGCATAAGAATGAACCACATTAACGTCTGAGCTAAGAAATCGAACGACATCACCGAGAAGAGCCATGGCAACCGGTTTAGGAATCAGAACTCGAAACATGGTGAAAAACTTCAATGCACCTGCCTTCAACATTGGAAAAGCATTCACATCTTGGCCCTGTAACTCTGGCACAATAACTGATCTAAAGAAACTTTCAACATCTACAAGATCAGTCGAGACTGAAGCACCACCTGCTTTTTTTGTTGCAAGAGAGACAACCAAGTAAATGGCACAATCCTTGTATTTCCAATTAGCAGCTGGATTTTCAGCAAACAATGCTAAGCAATTGTGAATCTGAGCTGATACTCGTTCTGTAATCTTATCTTTGTAATTTCCAGCAATCCCCTTGAGAAGTTCACAAGCAATTCTTCTCCTTGTATCAAGATCACTACCTTCCATATCTCTCCTTATAAACTCAACATAGTTCATCTCAAACAGCTCTTCATCCTCATCCCTTAACATCACATTAGGAATAACGATACTCTGAGTAATTTGTTGCAATATTTCATCTCCAGCAAACAAAGCATGATGGACACTTGTGCTCACAATAGTCAAAAACTTTATAGCAGTCACAGTCAACCGTTCCCGGCTTGGAGAGGCTGAGGCAACTACAAGAAGACTCCAGACAGCTTCCACAAACCCGCTCAAGTACTTTTGGAACAATTCCTCTTCTTTCTCCATGTAATGACTAATATTATCACATACAGCAGCTCGCAACTCATCCACAAGTGCAAGACCATCAGCACCACTATCTTCAACAATCGGGTACCTCACAGTTAGATAATTCTTGAACTGATTCATCCACTTATCCGCATTGTCCTCAAAAAACTCAGGCAAATCCAAATAATTCAGCGAATAAAATATCCTACAACAGAGCCTCTGTGCCTCTATCAGCTGGCGAAGACTTCCAACAGAACCAGCAGCAGCGCTCATTTTTCCAGATATACTCTCAACAGTACTCAATAATGGTGCAGCAAAGTTATCCAAACAGTATTTCAAATCAAGCAGAATAGGATCACTCTTATACTGGTGTCTAAATTTTTTAAACAACGAATTAACAGTAGCAAGAATACCATTAACAGAAGCGAAGTCATTCACATTGATAGCCTTTTCAAGACTAGACCTAAGTTCAGGAAGCAAAGCCGGCCATAGCTTCGGAAAATCATGGTTCCCAATCACAGCTAGGGCTTCGCTAAGCTGCGCCTGTATTTTCGGAGAAGCCGATAGCATTAGAGAAACTATCAGCTGCTTAATCTGTTCTTTTTCAGCATCAGAGATAGGAGCAGCTGATGATGGCACCCACCGGGTTTTCAGATGGTTCTTGAAGTTAACGGCAGCGCTTTGACGGATCTGTTCGTCGACGGAGGGTTCGGCGACGAGGCGGAGAACGGCAAGGCCGTAGTTCGGAGTATCAGCGGCGTCGGAGAGGTTTTTCTC
Source organism: Mikania micrantha (assembly GCA_009363875.1). Lineage (NCBI taxonomy): Eukaryota > Viridiplantae > Streptophyta > Magnoliopsida > Asterales > Asteraceae > Mikania > Mikania micrantha. Next base: position 89,157,734 of record CM018696.1, read on the forward strand.
GGCACGGCGGCGGGGTTCTGGTAGAGGCGAAAGTGTATCGAGAAAGCATTGCGAAAGAAACTGTAGGGTTTGTGGATTAAATTCCATGTCTAGGGTTTTACGAGATCTGATTGAGTGAAATCAGAAGTTTATGATCGAATGTATGAAGATTCGGTGATTGATTGTTAATCAAGGGTTTATGCTGTGGAAAAACTTACCTGCGTGAGAAGGATGAAAGGAAGGAAGGAAGGAACGATCGATTTGAAGCGCGGCAGGTGATGAAAGAAGGAAAGCGAAAAAATCAAAAATATGTCCTCAAGAATTTTAAACAAGAGGGCAAGGGAGGGATGAAAGAATCTAAAGTTCTAAAGTGAGGCCCAATATGAATAGTTTTTTTTTTTTTTTTTTCATTATAGACTAGATTATACCCCGTGTGTTACACGGATTTAATATAAAATGTTTAAAATACGTATTAATAAGTACTTTAATTAATAAAACAATTATCAAAAACTTTATTTTTTGGAAGAAATTAATTTTTAAAATTTAATACTGAAAATGTCATTTGTTTATAAAAACTATTCTTTAAAATCTATGTATTATAGTCTATTTTATGTTTAATTTTTTATAGAATGCATGTTTTTTAGAAAAAAATAATTCTAATAAATACCGATTTAAAAATTATTTATTTCTTAAAAATATTAATTTAAAAAAAATCATATCTTAGAATTGTTTTAAAGTGTTTTTATAATAAAATATTATTTTTAATTGATTATAAAACTTTTTAGTATTAAAAAGGTTAATAATATCAATAATATCAATAATATTATAATTATTGAATATGAGAGTTAATACACTTATTTAATAAGAGTGGAGATTTAGTGAAGATGATAATAAGTTGCCAAGTGACACTATTATACTAAAATTGTGACAAGTGGCAAACAAAGTTTTTGTTTATTAAGATAGTAAGATAAGATAAGATATACATACTTATATACTAGTATAGTACCCTCGCAATACAGCAGGAAACACAACACTTTAGTTGATGATTTTAAAGGTTTGGATGTTCCGTTCTTGATTCATAACCATAACAAAAACAATTTTTTTTTAACTTAGTACTCCTAACATAAAATGTCAAATGTACAAAAAATTGCAAGATGTGTTTCATTTGTTTTGAGGGGTTTTATTTTATAATCACTCTATCTCACTTAAATTATTATAAGCTACCAATGTGGGACAAAGTGAAAGTAGAAAAAAACTTTTAGATTATATTTAAAAAGTCATATTACATGCTATAAGAGTTGTAAAACTTTTAATTTTAAGAGATTTAAGCAAATTATTATTTTGTCCTTCTAATATGTATTATATAGTAATATATATAAAAGTAAATTACGGTTTTGGCCATATGGTTGAGTATTATAATATTACGACCCAAAATATAAGTTTATCAATTCAGTCCGTGTGCTTTAGACAACTAACGTTTTTGGCCCTCAAGCACAGTTAGATTTTGAGCCAAAAATTGTTATAATAGTTAAGTTTGAGGGGCCAAAACCGATAATTGTCTAAATCACATGGGCTAAATTGATAAAAGATTCTATTTTCGGCTGAAATAATTAAAACACTTAAACCACATGGGTCAAAACCGTAATTTACTCTATATATAATTACTTGTTTTAAATAAAATTTAATCTTTTTTCATTATAAATACATATAATTAGTTGGTTTAAATAAAATTTAAGTTCTTTCACCTCACTACAAAGTAAGAACTACATATAAATATAATCAAAACATAAGGACATCAAATGAAATGTGTTAAAATATGAGAATTTAATTCCCTCTCAGGATGGTGTAATAATGTAACAATACTTAAATTTGGGGGACCTAATTAATAAAAATCTCAAAAAGTAAGGTCCTACCGAGATTTGAACTCGGGTTACTGGATTCAGAGTCCAATGTCCTAACCACTAGACCATAGGACCAATTCACGGCAACAAAGTGATACAATAATATAAATTAGCATTCTTGAAACAAGATCCCAGCAAATATGCTAAAAATGTATCATTGAAATATATGACGTATCTATGAATAATGATAAACTTGGTGTCTATTCGAATCACCGATCGAGGGTCAAGTAGCCGCTGCTTATTTTTTTTTTATCGAAGGAGCTAGGTTGAGTCATATTTGTTTTTTTTAACAACAGTTGATTGGCTATCACGTCTTTAAAAAGAAGTCATATATCAACCACACCACCTATATCTGATCAATCCAACCATAAGTCCATAAGACCATTGGTATTATTGCTTGTTTTAAAGACCGGATCCCTGGACATTTTGACTATATACAGTGGTCACTCAATTGAAATCCTTTCTTACGTCATCATCCCACTGAAAACCCTTAAAACCCAATGAAAACCCTGCAGTATTCGTCTCACTAAAAATCTTTCCCGCCACATCATCACCACAAATAATCAAACGCACCAATCACGATCAAGGGGGAGGATCCGGGAGGGGGCCAGTGCGAGGAAAGGAGGCCGTCGGGGAGGGGTCGAGGTGTCCGCTGAAGCCCGCCGAAGGGTGGTAGCCTGCTGGGGGCGCGGGGCACCCACTACACCTGATATTCGGCCTACGTAAGAAAAGCCTGTAAGACACACCACCACCACCAAAGGCGAAACAAACCAGATCGTCAACCGTCCAATGTCCGATTGTCTTCCACGCATAACAGAGTACGAGCAAATGAGCAATGAGAATGAAGGTGGTACTAAAAGTTCACATGGTTTGGGATAACATGATTACATCAACCCAGGCGTCACCTATGCTGACAAGAATGATATGGCCACGCCCCTGTCGTTCCAGTCGGTACACAAACCCTGATTGTGCAAGTTGACAATCAGGACACTGCCAAGAGCATATGGGAGGCAATCAAAATCTGATATTTGGGTGTTGATCGGGTTCGAGAAGCTAGATTTCATACTTTGATAACCGACTTCGACAATTTAAAGATTGAAGAAACAGGAATGCTAGATGAATTCGTCAAGAAGTTGTCAAATTTAGCCTCAAAGTCAACGACTTTGGGTACGGTAATAAGAGAAGAATCAAAGCTGGTAAAGAAATTCCTAAAAGGTCTCCCGCGAGCCAAGTATATCCAAATTGTTGCTTCACTTGAGCAAGTTTTGGATCTTAACAAAACTGGAAATGTAGGCGTTGTGGGACGTATAAAGGCCTATGAGGAGCGTCTCAAAGAAGAGGAACTAACACTTGAAAGTCAAAGTAAGTCAATGTTTGTCAAGTCATCTTCCTACCAAGAATCAATCTGGTGGAACATCCATCAGGTGTGTTGAAAGGGGCACGCTGAAGAGGTCGAGGCAGAGGCAATGACCAAAACCGAGCCCAACAAGATCAACTCCAAAACCACAGCAGTGGCCAGTGGGGTTGTGAGACAAAACAAAAATCAATCAAATCTTTAATGTTATAGGTGTGATCAAATGGTCACTTTGCGTCTCAATCTTAGGTTGAATGCAAGTTCATAGGTTTTAAATGGATCCTCAAAGTAAAAAAGAACAATGATGGTTCGATTAACAGGTACACAGCAAGGCTAATTGCTAAGGGTAAATTACAATAGACAGGGTCGATTATGATGAGGTATTTGCCCCAGTAGGTTGCTCAGATATGATTCAATTTCTAAGCATTTTAGCTGCAAGCAAAGGTTGTGAACTTCATCATTTGGATGTAAATTCCGCATTGCTACATGGGGAATTGTTGAAATCGTCTATGCAGCTCAGTCGATGGTTTTATCAAGCCTATGCAAGAACACAAGGTTTGTAAATTGACAAAGAAACTGTATGAATTGAAGCAAACACTAAGAGCTTGGAATACCAAACTTGACGCCATTTTAAAGAGCATGTGGTTTTGTCGATGTTTACATCGATGAAGCAAGCAGTAGCCATGATCTTGCCAACACTATTGCTGAACTTAATAAGATCTGATAAAGTTTATTACTTTTGCTTTAATAACCACATAGTACATTTATCTTGGATTTCAGGATATGGAATTTGTTTTTGGTGAAGCTCCACCTACAAGTCTTGGTGGTTCAAGTTAAAGTCAACGTATGTGTTAAGATTATGATAAAGATTGAATACCATTCAATTGAATAATCAAACAAATAGAATCAACTAGTATAATCAATCCATGACCAAACAAGACAATGATGATGTTGTATTGAAAATGAAACAGACGATTACATCAAATGATGCCCAGGGTAAAACCCTTCTCCACCAAGGAGCCAATATTCAGTGGTAATTAATTTTCTTCACACCTCAACTCACAAGCCTCACCACTATTTACAATCCACTAACACACACAGATATTAAAATTACCAAACTACCCATATCTAGATCCTACCATTACTACTAATTAATACTAACATATTAATATAACTAAGATCTCTATCAGATTATGAGTTAAAATCTGTAAGATGAATCTAAACTAACTCATGTTAGTGCCAAAACTGAAGGCCAAATGGTGAATGTCTCCAACAAAGACTTTAGCAAAAGAGTTGCTGTAGCTAGCTGCAAAGTTATTTTAGGGAAAAAACATGGGAGATGTTGTTGTGGCAAAAATAGTTGGAATAACAGAAGCCATACAAACTAGTAACATTATCCCATTATTCCACAATATTAATTTAACTCATCTTCGAGTTGATTTAAGATTAAACCCAGATAGTGATTTTGTTGTAATAGATGGCGAGGTGCTTCAATATGGAAAACAGGTGTATAAACAAACAAACTTACCCAGTATATTCCCACTTTTCAGTAAGATCTGGGGGAAGGATAGGCACAAATCTTACCCCTATCCCAGATGGAAAATAGATTTATTATATGTGTAAAGCTGCGTCAAAGGACATTCAGATTACAGATGTGCATTTAGAACACAAAACTGAGAGGAGGTACCACGTGGCTTCAATATTGGAGAGGTCACGGGTTCAAGTCCTAGCGTGGACAAAATAGGGGTTACATGCTGGGCTAGGGTTTTCTCTCATGTATGGTGGGTTTCCTCCTATTGGGTGTGGATATGATCGGGTGATTCTATGATCCGTCAGTGATCCAAATTGCCGTTCAAAAGAACACAAAACTGAAGGAAAGAGTGGTGATTGGTCCAAGAAGAAATGATGATTGCGGAGGTTAGTGCTAAATTTTTTTTTTTCACTGATCAATAAGTCTTCTTGTTGCCTCATAATTTAAAAAAAAAAATCTATTTTCTAAATTCAAAGGAAAGAAATGGATGTTGATATAATGAATCTATTTTCTCATCCCTTAAAGAAGGTTATGGTATTTTCATGTTTGTGTGCTTTTATGTCATAAATGAAAATTCACCATGAAGATGATGTATCGTGTATTTAACATATTGTACACTTGTCACTTTTAGTGTGCGTGATAAATTATTGTGATCTGCAGGTTAGAGATACTATAGTTGCAGGCTACATGTGACTTCAACATTATTCATTCTTGTGAGCAATGAGAATTTACTTCAGGTTAGAAATTAAGTTGCATCTTGTGTTTTTAACACAATCTAGCCAACATTGGCTCAAAGCACAATCTTGCCAACATTGGCTCAATCTTGCACATTAGGGGAAGGGGTCTTCTTATTGCAACATCTTATTTTAGTCCAAAATAAGGTTGTAAAGGAACAAAATGAACATCAGCAAACCCTTATTTATGCTCGTTTGTTTAACATTAAATGTGTTTATGAGCATGAAACTAAATAAAAATTCTTGTTTGTATGCATTTATTAGCAACAAACTTGTTCATGAACGTAAATGAACTTAAATTGTTCAAAAAAAATAAAATCAAACGTTTTTAACTACAAACAATAAACATAACTATATTAAATAAATTTATAATTAATCACTGGTATAAAATATCATAAAAAACAAAAGTAATAAATAATAATAACCATAGTTATAATTATCTGAAAATGATGTTTCAAACCTTGTGGAGATAGCCTAGTGGTAAGGGTGTTGTGGCCTCAACCTTGAGATCATGAGTTCTAGTCATGAAGGTGACATTTTCTCCACAAAGCCACGACCTGGGTGCTTGCGCCTGCGGTTTACCCATTCCCTCGGTTAGTCGGGCATTGGGGGCCTGGGTTTACCACGTAAGTAGGTTCCCCGGTCATAAAAAAACAATGTTTTAGGTCTTAAAAAATCCAACTTTTAAATGACTAAACCTTAAATTATCCACAAATAAGTTAGATTAACTATTGTTTTACATAAAAAAATGATGGTGAGGGGACCGCTCAGGAAGGTGTGACCAGCGTTGTGACTGGTGGGGAGGCGACGGCCGACGGTAGGTTGACGACTGTGCCGGCGGGTACGTTCTAGACGGCCGGACGGGATTGGAGATGGGCAAAGGTGGATGGGATTGGAGGCGACGGGAGTGGAAGGAGATGCTAGGGTTCAATAAAAAAGAAAGAAATTATTTACCCTTGTCATTTTTTCATTCAGACTTGTTGTATGATCTAAATGATTCAGACCTTTATTCAGATGTGGGATCCCATTCATACATGTTTTTTAAAGTAAAACAAATGGTCTGAATCTGAACCATTCAGCCCATTCAGACTCATTCAGATGCTACCAAACAGTCCATATTGTTAGTATCTTTATCATAGTGTTAATATGAAAATAATATATATTGAAATAAATAATACATCGTCATCCACCGCCTCTCACATTGAACGGGAAATATATACATATCCTGGAATGAAACAAAATCAAAGTACAAAGTCAAAATTAAGAAATCGAATCCGACGATGGAACCGGAGGCAGACGACGGGAAGACGGTGGCGGTTGTGGTTGGGTTGATAGAGAAAGCAACCAACTCAACTAAACCCGACTTGGATCCGCGAACCCTAAAATCAATCAAATATGTTGTCCGTCACTCAGATTCGGAGCTCCGGCTTGCCGTTGAAAACCTAATGAGCCTCATGAAACGAGATCACTCTCAGGTCCGTACGTTTGATGAAATTAATTCTCTGGAGATTTATGCTTTCATGTAATTTGTCTTGTGGTTTTTAAAACCAAGGAATTAGCAAGTGATCAAGCAAATTATATGTTATCTGCGAATACTTTGTTATTTGTGTGATTATTGTGATGTTAAATCATGTGTGTATATTACTCATAGCTCATATGTGCATTGTTGTTGATCTCATATACACATAGAAATTAGTTTATGTAATCACCAAGGGTAAAAAACCAATAAGCAACAACCATATCTAGTAAATCTTACTCGTATGACTATTTTAGGGCATGTGAAGGGTGGGATGCGGATAAATCTTACCTCTATCGCTGATAGGAGAGTCTGCTTCTGGGTACAAACAATAAACAACATCAACCATACCAATTAAATCCCACTCATAGCATTACTATTTTAGGGTTTGAGGTTAGGATATAGGCAAACCTTATCTCTATTCCTGGGAAAGAAAGATTGTTTTCAGAGAAACTCCCGGTTTCAGAGAGACATCCGGTTCAAGTACAAGAAACAATAAGAAACTATTATTAGGTCCTATTGAATAACCCACCTTGAATAGCGTACCTATGAGTATTGAAAGAGCTTTTCAGATATCGCTCTCACATTAGATCTGCACTGACTTATGTTTCTATGATTAATGTGAATTTTTAGAGTAATTAGTTTGTAAGTTTAACGCAATGAAATTAGAAAAATAGATGTAGGTGAAATGGCCGTATTATCTTTTATGTCAAGAATCAGATATAGAATCATGTGATGATTAATGGTTAAACGCCAAGAAATGTGTTGTTTTACTTTTGCAGGCATGAATGCAATGCTTCTTTGTTTTGATAGCTCGCATGATATTCCAGTCAAAATTTAGAAGCTTTTATCTCTCAAATAATCATTGTTATCAAGATGAAATTCTGATATGCGATTAAATAACAGGTACGGTATCTCACACTTAATATAATTCATGAACTGTTCATGCGGTCAAAGCTTTTTAGAACCCTAATTGTTGAGAATTTGGAGCAATTGTTGACTTTGAGTGTTGGGTTCAGAAGAAACCAACCACTCCCTGCACCTCCAGCTATTGCATCCAAATTGCGTTCTAAAGCAATAGAATTTTTGGAAAAATGGAACACTACCTTTGGAATCCATTACAGACAGCTTAGATTAGGGTATGATTATCTAAAAAACACCCTTAGATATCAGTTCCCTAATCTTCAAGCAAATGCAGCTAGAATTCAGCAAGAGAGAAGAGAAAGAGAGTTAAGAACCAAAGAGATCCTGTTAAAGAAATATGAATTGTTAAAGTTAAATATTTCTTCAATCAAGGATGAAGTTAATTCGATGGTTGATGAAATCAGTGAATGCTTAGATATCCTTATAAGTTCCAAAGAAGAAAACATACGATTGGATCCTATTGATGAAGAAGACGATGAGGGTTTTCGTAACATTGAACTGCGTACAATTCGTGAAAATGCATTGAAAGAAGGAGACAAAGTGCATGAAAATAGTGAAAATAAAGTGGTGTTTGACGCGTTAAGAGAACTTTACAAGCTTTTAGTAACCAAACATCTAGTTGCAGTACAAGAATCGATTTCTGTTCTCATAAGGGTAGAATTGTCAGATAACAGACTTAGAGACTCTATGTTAAAGGAATTTATTGATGTTAGAAATCACCTCAAATCAATAAAAAGGAAATGTGAAGAAGCTGGGTGTGTTCTTTCAACCCCTGAAAATGATGATGAAGAAGAAGATATATGGGAAGATGGGACAAGCGAATCACTTAATATTTCCAAACCCGTCACATCCAATAAACAAAATGATTCTCCAGGATGCAGTAATAGTAAAGAAACAAATGTTAGCTTGAAGGTAAATCCCAATTTGGATCCATTAAAAAGCAAGCTTATGGTTGAAGCCCCGGTAATGAAATGGGGTTCATTTTTGGATAACTGGGGTTCAAACCGTGGTCATATGGCTAACCAAAGAGGGTTAGAGGTTGAAGGTCATTGGGGTAGGGTTGACCATGATGCCATTATCCCTGCTAATAAAATTGCTGAACTAAACGTGCAAGCAACAGTATATGAAGAAGAACGTAAAGAGATTCAACAATGTCGTGCACCTTTAAAAAAGGGTGGGCTGTGTGAGAGACGAGATTTAAAAGTGTGCCCATTTCACGGGCCCATTGTTGCTCGAGATGATGACGGGACACCATTAAATCAAAAGCCCGGCATGAAGAATTTTTCACGAGAGGAATTGTTAGACCAGGCAGTAAAAAATGTTAGAGAGAGAGATAAAGAGGTTATAAAGAAAAGAGAATATGATAAAAAAGAATTAAAGCGTGCTAAACTTGCAAAAATTCGTGGGCATAATGAAGCTGTGTTGCGCGATGCAGCAATGGCTTCGACTTCGGTTTCTTCTGCCATTGGAGAATTGGATCTGGGTAGAGAAAAAGATAGTCTTGCAAAGATGTTGAAAAAGAAAGCAACTGCAAAAGATAGATTGGGTGCAAGGCTGTTGAGTAGGAAGGCTAATGCAAGACAGATGAATCTTGGAGATGATCATTCAAAATACAGAGAAGCATTTCCTAATCAATGGTAAGAGTTTTTTATGCTGCTTTATTTAGTTCTTTTCGTTTTTTCTACTTTTTTAATACTTTTATATGTAACAACATTTTATAGATGTGTATAAAGAATAAAACATTCATGTTGTTTAAGGGTTTGTATAAGATGGAACATTTTAATTAATATGTTTTTAATGCGTCATTTACCAAACTTGAAAACGTCTTCAAATTTCGAATGAACCATCATGTGGTTCTTACATGATACTATTTGTCGTGAATCATCAAATTGGCCACCATAAACTAAAACTATGCTTGGCAATCTTGCAATCTTATGTTGATTGATTCCTATGATTAGATCTAAACATGCATACAAAATTATAATAATAATCGAATAGATCAGATGAAACCTGTTAGTCCAGTAATCACATTGTTGATTCTTGACATGACTCTTAGCAACACCAAATCCGATCGGATTCCTGTTTAAGGTGTATGGTGATGATGTAATTAGATGGAGAGATTTGAGAGGTTCACGAATTCTGGAGTAAGGAATTCGTGAGCTGTGATGTTAATATTAGTCAAAATAAGAGCCTTAATCTTCTTTATATATAGAAAACCCTTATTAGAATAGCAAGGATAGTTATGTACTTATGTTCATCAAATAATTACCTATTTTATAAAGATATTTAAGTAATTGATCAATTAGATAAACAATCATAAAAGTCATATAATAAATATATAATACAATATTACATCTTAACCCAGGTGCTTATGCTTGGGTTGATTTTGATTTGGACCTTAACCCGCTTTTTTTGCGGGGTGACTTAAGTCTTAACCATCACAACTGTTCATGTGGTGGCTAATTAGGTAGCTCTCATTGCAAGAGACACCATTATAAAGTTCCTCTAGTCTCATGACCAAATTGAATAGGAGCGATGGAAGACAAAGTGCCATGTGATAGTTTTGAGACACTTCTAAGTTGTCAAGGCTTAACTTATAATGGTTGGATGAAGAAAACACGAGAATTTTGTGGCAAATTTTCGTGTTCTTGAGGTTCATACGTTAAAAACCGTATGCGACATGATTCACGTGTGTTTAATAACAACATTAATTGGCTAGGAAAACTGGAAGACTTCATACTACTATTTATATATGGAGCAAAAAACCATCACTTTGAGTTGGCTTTGATAAGATGTTGGACTTTAAACTCAACGGATACAAGCTAGAATTCCTCCCTAGAAATGCTATTTCATTGTTTGTATATAAAATGACGATGAGCCAAACGTAGTTCTTGATATGAATTGAGATAACAATCAGTCAGACATTGTAATCAGTGAGATTTTTTAATATACATTTTTCAATCTTGTAAATAGTTTGTAGAAAATAAATGTGTTGCTCACATTAAACCTGAATAAAAGATTGAGTTATAAATAAACAAATTAATTTTGGTGTGGGTTAATACGGATCACGTATTTATTTTCAAGATTTCAAATTAATGACATTATGATAAGATTTTTATATGATACAATACTTATATTATATTATACTATATATACATATATATATATATATATATATACACGGTGAAGTTAAACTAAATAACCCTCTTAACCTAAAAAGCTTAAAAAAGATCTTGATCTATTAGATCATTAATCAATGGCTATAATTAACTTAAGTTATTGGAGGGTATTTTAGTAATGACAAGTTTTGTTGACTTTTTGTCAAGTCCCTCCATCTTGTTTAAACGTTCATAACTTTTACATACGAAATTATGTTTTGAAAAAAAATATACCATAAAAAATGAGCATTTTTGTTCCACGAAGGAAAGCGCCCTTCCTTCTTTTTGTCTTTGCACTTCAGATTACCATCGTTAGTCCATGAACCCTCTCTGGTCATTCAAAGTTGATCACTTATGCTATGGTTATAGTTACTAATTAGGAAGGGAGCGGAGTGAATGGTACCCCTCCGTCCCTTACTATTCAAAAATGACCAGACGCTATTTCTTAAGCTTTCTTCTTAATCAATTCTGAGGTGAGAGTTGACTCAGCAAGACTTGCACCCGATTTTAACCACCAGAAGATGGAGTCTTTAACTACCTCTATGAACTACCTATACTCCTACAGCTTGCCTTTTTAAAGCAACTGCGTCGCTGGCTTCTCGTCTTCGGTCTTATCCTTCCTCGTTCCCTTCTCCACTTTCCTTACCTCCTCCTTTATCTTATTCCTACTATCCAGGGCGAAAGGATGAGACGGAATAACGTGTCATTTCGGAACCGTTCGTAAGCTTTCCCTTTACTAATCCAAATCTTTCTATGGTACCTGAAGTTAATTATAGCCATTGATTAATGATCTAATAGCCCTACAACTTGTCATTCCGTCGTCAAAGTGCCTATGGTACCTGTTCATATTTGGTTACCCAAAGCTAGAGCCGTCCAAAATGCTCGACGCTTGACGCTCGCTCGATACTCGCTCGGAAAAAGCTCGTTCGAATTTCGTTCGGTTTTAAACGAGCCGAGCAGCTATTACGAGCCAAGGTAAGCTCGCTCGGATAGTCGCTCGTTTGGCTCGCTCGATTTGGCTCGTTTAAGTATAACTAAGTTATACATATATATAAATTTTTATTAACATCAACATGTTTCAAGTTTTAAAGATGAATGATGTTGGTGTATTCAAATTAATGTATAATGATGTTTAAGAAACTATTCATACATTTTAAATTTTTTTATGCTTTCGTATTAAGGGTATTCAAGGAACCGGTTTTTATAGTTTTTGAATGGAACCATAAACCAAACCATTATTGACGGTTTTTGAATAGTAATAACCAAAACCGAATAATTAAGAATTAAAAGCAAAACAAACAGATAAATGGTTTGGTTTAGAGCTTGGGCATTTTAGGTTTGTGATATTTGACCCGTTAAAAATATAAACAAATCGTTTTATTATTTGAGATTCATTACTTGCATTGTAAGGCCAAATATATATATGTGTGTGTGTGTGTGTCAATGATGTCCAAATCAATGAACTTATCTATATATCTATTTAATGTGTGTGTATCATAAAGTTTGGTTCGGTTTTTTAACGACCGGTTTTTTATTGAAAACCATAAACTAAACCATTCACTATGGCTTCAAACTTTTGAAACTGCCAACCAAAAGATTTGAAAACCGGCCATGAAACTAAACTGATGACCGGTTCGCATTAAATTTTATTTTGAAACTGAGCCAAACTGAACCAAGCCGAGCCGTTCGGTTTTAAAACGAGCCGAGCAACGCGCACAACCTTTGGCTCGATTTTGCAAATCTGAACCAAGCCGAGCCGCTCGGTTCGGTTCGCCTCGTGAACAGCCCTACCTGAAGCTCATGTAGAGGCACCTACAGCAGGATTCGTCATCTTGGCGGGAATTCTTTTAAAATTGGGAACCTACGACTTTTTAAGATTGTCAATAGTTTTTTATTTACTAGAATCTCTTTTCGGAAGCTTCTTTTTAGAATTGATTGCTACCGGTGGTGAAGAAATTGAATCAACGGCATCGAATGCAAGCTCTGTTAAAGTTTTCTTTTTATTTATGGACTACAATGACCTAAAGTAGCTAAATAAGTAGTGAAAGTAAGCTCATGGCTAAAATGAGTCTTGGTTCTACCCACCGGCAATCCTTTTTCAACCCTGCGTAGATGAGGTCTGAGTCTACTTCCTTTTCGATTAAAAGAGAGGTTCTTAGCCGCATTAATTCTTTATCCCCGGATGGATATTGATAGATTCCTAGTTTTTTATCTTCAAAATTAGTATAGTGTTGATATAGAAAAAATTTTGTTTTTTAGTTCAATGTGTCTTTTGTACAGGTCATTGTGTCTTTTGTATAGTTCATTATGTGTTTTGTGTTTCTGTTAAACGTTGTGTTTGCGTGAACAACTAAGACACAATGATATTGCATAATACATAATGTCAAGCAAGGAAGACATGATGACGAATATAAATAACACAATGATATTTAAGAAAGGCACAATTACATGTAACAAGACACAATGACGAGTATAACAATTTTGTACTCATCATTGTGTCTTTTGTATATGTCATTGTATCTTTTGTATTGGTCATTGTGTCTTTTGTACATGTCATTGTGTCTTTTGTGTTTCTGCTCAATGTTGTGTTTTCCTAAACAATTTAAGACACGATGATTTTGTAAAATACATAATGTTAAACCAGGATGACACAATGAAGGATATGAATAACACAATTATCATTAAAAAAGACACAATTACATGTAAAAAAGACACAATTACCTGTAAGAAAAACAAAAAAAAGATAATTAGATACAAATAGGACACAATGACGATAATTAGATACAATGAGCTGAAAAAACATTTTTATAGAACATTATATTCATTTTAAAGATAAAAAATGCTTGTTTTTATGATATATTTTTTTAATAAAATAATACCGTATGTAAAAATGAACAGTCGAAAAATATGGGGGAAAATGATTATGACTAAATTACCCTATAACAAATTTTCTTCTAAAATTTTAAATTTTCCCTCTTAAATTTAATCTTATGATTAAATGGTTAATAATCCTTATTAGCCTTTTTAGATAAGTAGACTATTTAGTTAAACTTAATCCTATATATATATATATAGGGGGAGGATCAGATGTTAACCTCCCCTTATTGCGTTAACCGGTTAACCCATTTCAGCCACTAATACGTTGCCACGTGTACAAGAGGTTTTCTTTTATTTCAAGGGCAGTATGGTCATTTTCAAGTTGCATTAAATGAGGAAATGATGGCATGCCAGTTTTTTACTTTTCATAACATCACTCCAAAATATATCTTGTTATTTATATACACAAATGGTACATATCTCACCAACGTCAATATAATTTCTTTAACATTCAACCAATTTGTGTTCTCTCTCTATTTCTTTCTGCCATATTAAGAACTCATTTTTCTTCTTCAAACTCATGAAATTTGGATTTAAATCCCTTCAATGTTGGTTTAGTTTTTTCTAGATCTGGCTGCACCTTCTTCAATGTCTTCTCTCTAAGTTACCGGCCTTCTCCTTCCAACAATGTGCATATCTCACGTTTCTAACCATCATCTTCACCACCACCACCACCACCAAGATCGACCGACGACTGGTGGCTGTCTCAACTGACGGGTGTCACACCCCCAATTTCCAACTAACGGGATCATACCGTTTGGGAACGTGACAAACCAGGATCTCAGATCATTAGACATAACGAAGACCTCTATATGAATTTCAAATCATACTTTAGTCTTAAAAACACAATATCAGAGTTTTTTTTAAAAAGTTGCGGAAGCGTTATAAAACCAGTAACAGTTGAAAAATGTAAAATACAATACAAAGTTCCAAATGTTCAAATTCAAATATCCACAATGTTTAAAATGCATGCGACTCTATCTCCTAGTCCATGCCGGCTTTAATGCGCGCCTTAGCGTCCTGAGAAAACATGTAAATCAAGTCAACACAAAGGTTGGTGCATAACACAGGTTTTAAGCATTCACAATGTTCAAAACAACAGTTTGAATAACAAGTTTGTAGATAACATAATCACACATGCACAGTCATGATAGCTAGTCATATAAACTATTTACATAATTGGTCGACACCGAAGCTGACGAATTGCCATGCTATAGCATGTTTTTGCCTTGCCACTATTGTCTAGCACAACAATAGTAAAATGTGTTTGGTCAGTCAAACACCTGCGTAGATCCCATCTACCAGGTGAGGTTTGTCAAACCTAATAGATCTATTTCCAACTACCACGCTTTGCACTACGGCAAACTAAACGGTTCGAGGTGTGTAAGGACTTTCAAGTTGCTATGTTGTCACATAATGTAAACAGCTAACTCATGCAAGTGATATGTATCTAAAAAGAGTTTGTTGCACATGTTTTCTCCCCCAAAACAGTTTAAAATAAGAAAGGGGCCGTGTACGCACCTTTGAGTATTGCAGAATGATCAAATACGTGTGAACTTGCGTAGAAATCCTCTACGAAGAATCTGTGGTTTAAACAATAACCTAAAGTTATTCAGAATGTCGTTTTGTGCTTGAAATCACATACGTATCAACACACGTATGTTAAGGTGTTAAGAATGTGCATACGTAAATACGTGTGACTTTGAAATCGTTTAAATAAAATCCTTTATGATTTTATTTAAATAAACGTAATTATACGCGATTTCGTTTTCGATCTAAAATGTAAATTTTATTATTCTAATACGTTCGTATTACCGTTACGGTTCCAACGCAACTCGAACGGATTAAAACGGAGTTAGAACGAAGAAGTTATGAGTAAAAATCAAAAATAGTTTTAATTCTTCAAAAATGGTGGAACCCGGAATCGAACCCGCGACCACCAATTCAACACACACACAAGCTACCAGTCTCGCCCGCTAGGGTATCGCGAAATGATTCCAGAATAAATTGTTTTAACTCCTAACAGATCGGTTCCCCCTTGTCACTCTATAGCTGAAGCAAAAGTTCCAAATTGAACCCCAATACTCTTGATTTCGATCTTTAAACCTTAGGGCTTCTGTTCTAATCATCCAATCGAATCCTTAGATGATCTTAATTCGAACAATTATTCATAGCAACTTAATTAATCGAATATGAATCTGTTCGAAACCAAGTTCCCTAAATCCCACATTAAATCAGTCGAATTGATAATAAAAAGGTTTCTGATTCATATGAATTTCATTAAGATTGATATTTCGAAACCTTCTGATAGTTTTAATTGAATTATAGAACTCATTTGAATCGAAACCCCCACTTCATCATTATTCCATAACCCTAGTAATCGAACATTGCTAAATCGTTATAGAATCATGAAATTAACTTAAACTAAACTTACATCGGAGTCTTCTCAAGCTAGGGATGTCAATCAATTTCATTTTCCAAATCGTTTGCTATGAAATCCCCAAATCGTTTTCCCATCAAGAACCCTAGAATCGAACACCACGAATTCATAATGTTTTGATGAAATTAACTTAGTATTAACCTTAACCGATACACTCTGAAACTACCTACACACTTTAATTCGATTCTTAAACTCTTTAAGATCAAAACCCCCAAAACAACTTTGATATGAACCCTAATTACTTGAACTCTATCAAATCGATGTTATCAGTTGAAATTGATTTAGGATAACCCTTAGTCGGCCATGTTAGAAAATGTAGGAAGCAACTTTACCTGTTTGAACCTCGAATTGATGTTAATCGGTTTGAAGGTCGAGTTCGGCTAATCCCACGATCAATCCTTCTCACTGCAACTTCTACGGTTGAATTCTCGTGTGTAAAATATACTAAAAGTGCCGAATGGAGTTTATCAGTGTTCAATTTGAGAGATTGAAGTCGAATTATACCAATTCTAACACCATAGTCGACGGTTACGACTTTTGAGCTTGCCTACGATTAAATTCGATCATTTATGGATCTAATAACCGATGATTATTGATATTCATCATTAACATGACAGTTGTGAGTGATAATTTCGATCAATTATACTGATTTAATAAGAATTTCGAATTTATTCACTCATATGGCCTAATTTTGACTCTCAAGGTCAAAATTGAGTCTTTTATTGAATTGTAATCCTAATCCTTGAAGTTTTATCATTCAAATACTGATTCTGAACAATTTCCATCCTTCTATTTTGATTTTAAATGATTTCCCATCATTTCGGTTAATTTCTGATTAACCAAGTTAACTGAGAATTGCCGGATTTTCACTAATTAAGCCAATTAAAACATTTTTGGGCTAAATTAATCCAATTGAGCCTCCATCAAGTTCACTGGGCCTATCTTGAGCTTACTGGGCCACCCTTGGGCTTATTGGACTATCTAAACCTCATTGGGCCTACTCTAGCCTTATTGGGCCTTCCTAAATCTCATTGAGCCTACACTGGCCTTATTGGGCCTACATTGGCTCTTAATGGCCTTCCTTGTTTTCCTTGAGCCTGTGATCAAATCATTTTCAGTTAACAGAGTTAATCCGAAAAGTCGGATTGTCACATCATCCCCTTGTTGAAGGAATTTTCGTCCCGAAAATTAGTAAGTGTTAGGAGTAGTTAGGAAACTACTTACGAGTTTAAATCATACGTGTTAGTGTGATTTGATCATTCCGTGTGCTTGTGTGTACTCACACACAAAATCTAATGCTTGCAACATCACAACTAAATGTGATCGTTCAATGTGACTGTTTGCGTGTACACTAGTTAGTTCACCTAACTGTGACTGTTTGTGTTTGATCATACTGTGTTGTGTAACCTCACACATAGTGAGTGTCTGTAACTGTTTGTACTATGCAACCCTGCACATAGCAAAATGTGTAACTAATCATGTATGTACTACCATAACATGTAACATATGAAATGTAGCACATAAAATATATAAAATATAATGTAACACAAATGTTTGTAACAAAACCAATTGAATAAAATGTTTGTGCTTACAGTTTAACTTTTGCAGTGCTGATGTGTGAAGCATCACGTCATCCCCTTGTTGAAGGAAATTTCGTCCCGAAATTTAACGTGCGCTCTCAGTGTTAGCAGTAGCTGTTTTGAATAGATGAGGATATTTCTTCATCATTTGATCTTCCCGTTCCCATGTGAATTCAGGACCACGTCTTGAATTCCATCGAACTTTGACTATCGGAATCTTGCTTTGCTTAAGTTGTTTGACCTCTCGGTCCATGATTTCAGCTGGTTCTTCAATGAATCGCAACTGTTCATCTACTTGTATTTCTTCCAACGGTACAATCAATGTCTCATCAGAAAGACATTTCTTTAAGTTCGATACATGAAAGACATCATGAACTCCACTGAGTTCATCCGGTAATTTAAGTTGATACGCAACCGAACCAATCCTTTTCAGAATCTCAAAAGGTCCTACGTAACGTGGACTAAGTTTCCCGCGCTTGCCAAATCGTATCACACCTTTCCAAGGTGATACCTTTAGAAGAACTCGGTCTCCTACTTGAAATTCCAACGGTTTACGACGTTTGTCAGCATAACTCTTCTGTCGATCCCGGGCCGCTGCCATACGGTTCCGGATTTGAACTATCTTCTCTGTCGTCTCGTGCACCAGTTCAGGACCTGTTATCTGACTGTCACCAATTTCAGCCCAACAAACTGGTGAACGACATTTGCGACCATACAAAGCTTCAAACGGTGCTGCTTGAATACTTGTATGATAACTATTATTGTAAGAGAATTCCACTAACGGTAAATGATTCTCCCAACTATCACCAAAGTCAATTACGCAAGCTCGTAACATATCCTCGAGCGTTTGAATCGTTCGTTCACTTTGACCGTCGGTCTGTGGATGATAAGCGGTACTCATATCCAAGCGAGTCCCCAATGATTTATGAAGAGATTTCCAAAAGTTGGAGGTAAATCGGGCATCCCGATCTGATATGATAGAAATTGGCACGCCATGCCGTGCTACCACTTCCTTGATATAAATGCGAGTCAGTTTCTCCATCTTATCAGTTTCCTTGATTGCTAAGAAGTGTGCAGATTTCGTTAATCGATCGACAATTACCCATATCGTATCACAACCACTCGGTGTACGGGGTAACTTAGTAATAAAGTCCATCGAAATCTGTTCCCATTTCCACATCGGTATCTCTGGTTGCTGCAGTAAACCAGATGGCTTCTGGTATTCCACTTTGACTTTCGAACAAGTCAAACATTTGCTAACGTACTTAGCAATATCAGCTTTCATATGAGGCCACCAATACAGTGCCTTCAAATCATGATACATCTTGTCTGATCCTGGATGGACTGAATACCTGGACTTGTGTGCTTCATCCATCACGAGTTCCCTTAAACCTCCATACAAAGGTATCCAAAGTCGATAAATGAAATAACGAATTCCATCAGACTTAACATCCAGTTGTTCTTCCATTCCCCGTAAAGATTCCTGTACCAAGTTTTCCT
Organism: Mikania micrantha; assembly: GCA_009363875.1. NCBI lineage: Eukaryota > Viridiplantae > Streptophyta > Magnoliopsida > Asterales > Asteraceae > Mikania > Mikania micrantha. The sequence goes on from CM018696.1 coordinate 89,177,228, forward strand.
TTTTCAAAGCTTCAATCTGAGCACTGTGTACCTTGTCAGGTAAGTCAGTATGTATTGTCATCATAAGTGCACGAACCCGTCTTGTTCCTGTTGTGTCTTTTCTGCTCAGAGCGTCAGCTACCACATTAGCTTTTCCCGGGTGATATTTAATCGCGCATTCGTAATCGTTCAACAACTCAACCCATCGTCGTTGTCTCATATTCAGCTCCTTCTGATCAAATATATGTTGCAGACTCTTATGATCAGTGTAAATAGTACACTTAGTTCCATACAAGTAATGCCTCCAAATCTTCAAGGCAAAAACCACTGCTCCTAACTCCAAGTCATGAGTAGTGTAATTCTTTTCGTGTGTTCGTAGTTTCCTGGAAGCATAAGCAATCACTTTATCACGTTGCATCAACACACATCCCAAACCCTGTGCAGATGCATCACAATACACCACAAAGTCTTCCGTCCCTTCCGGTAAGGACAGAATCGGTGCACTGCAGAGTTTCTGTTTCAATAACTGGAATGCAGCTTCCTGTTTATCCGTCCAGTTATACTTTGTTCCCTTATGCGTAAGAGCTGTAAGTGGTTGAGCGATCTTTGAGAAACCTTCAATGAATCTTCGATAATATCCCGCCAAACCAAGGAATTGTCGTACCTCGGTAGGAGTCTTTGGTGCTTCCCAATTCTTAATCGCTTCAATCTTCGCTGGATCAACATGTATACCCTTTTCATTAACTATATGACCCAGAAATTGTACTTCACGCATCCAGAAATCACATTTCGAGAACTTAGCGTACAATTGTTCTTGTTTCAATAGCTCTAGCAGTAATCGAAGATGTTCAGCGTGTTCTTCCTCAGATTGTGAATAGATGAGAATGTCATCAATGAAAACAATGACAAACTTATCAAGATAAGGTTTACAAACACGATTCATGAGATCCATGAATACAGCTGGAGCGTTTGTCAACCCAAATGGCATGACCAAGAACTCATAATGGCCATAGCGCGTTCTGAATGTTGTCTTCGGGATATCCTCCTCCTGGACTCTTAGTTGATGATAACCAGACCTGAGATCAATCTTCGAGTAGTAACTCGAACCTTGCAACTGATCAAACAGATCGTCAATCCTGGGTAACGGATACCGGTTCTTGATAGTGACCTTGTTCAATTCCCGGTAATCGATACACATACGGAAAGTCCCGTCCTTCTTCTTTACAAACAAAACTGGAGCTCCCCACGGTGAAAAACTAGGTCGTATGAAACCCTTATCCAACAACTCTTGCAATTGTGTGGATAACTCTTGCATCTCTGACGGTGCAAGTCGATAAGGCGCCCTAGCTATCGGTGCTGCGTCTAGTGTAAGATCGATTCGAAATTCCACCTGTCTGATAGGCGGTAATCCCGGCAAGTCTTCTGGAAACACCTCCGGAAATTCACAAACTACAGGTATATTTTCAATCTTCTTCTCAGCTACTGGCTTTTCAGTTATAAGTGCTATAACTGCCGTATGACCTTTCCGCAGACATTTGTGTGCTTTCATACAAGATATGAGACACAGTGGCGTACTGCTATTCTCGCCTTGTACATATAATGTCTCTCCCTGCGGAAGAGGTATGCGAACAATCTTTTCATGGCATACGATTTCAGCCTGGTTTTTGGACAACCAGTCCATGCCAATAACCACATCAAAACTGCCTAAGGCAATAGGCATAAGATCAATTTCTAATGTTTGACCCATCAAATCAAGGATACATCCCTTAAAAATACTTTCCACTACAATCAACTTACCATCAGCTAATTCCACAGTGTATGGACTATCTAAGGCAGTGGGACTAACATTTAGCAACTTAGCAAGTGAACTAGATACAAAACTCCGATCGGCACCAGTGTCAAATAACATAGAGGCATAGTGATTATTTAAGAGGAACGTACCCGTAACGATGTTGGGATCCTCCCGTGCTTGACGTCCTCCTATCACAAACGCCCTGCCCCTAGCACCATTATTGTTGTTGTTATTGTTATTGTTGTTGTTGGTGCCATTACCATTACCGTTGCCATTCCCATTGCCATTGACATTATTGTCCCCGCCTTTCTTGAGTTGCGGGCAATCTTTCTTGAATTGTCCCATCTTGCCACACTCATAACAACCCTTCTGTGCGTTGTTCTGGTTATTATTCTGGTTGTTGTGGTTGTTCTGTAGCTCCCCGCGACAATCCTTAGCCGCATGTCCAATCTTGCCACACCTCTGGCACTTAGCTCTATCACACTGATTACCTGCATGATGGTAACCACACCTGTTGCACTTGGGGTGTTTGCCAATATAACCCCCCGATGATGACGATTGCTGACCACTGCTTGAATTATGATAAGACTTGTTTAAGTCTTGCTTCCGGTTTTGCTGATATGATTGTTGGTTGTGACTCTTTGAGTTGTTACCTTCCCACTTTCTTTTATGATCTCCCACCTTGGTAGCAGATGTTCGTTTAGGCAGAGTCCCCTGTAACACTGCCTGATCAGTAAGCTGATGCGCTAAACGAACAGCTTGTTGGATGGTGGTGGGATTTGCTGAAGTAACCAACCCCTGGATCTGAGGCACTAGTCCTCCAATGTATCTTTCAATCCACTTGCTGGCTGGAGTAGCCATGTGTGGTAGAAGTCTGGCCAACTCATGTGACCTGGTTGTGTACTCTTCAATATTTGACCCCTCCATCTTGAGGTGCCAATATTCCTCCTCTAACTTCTGCATTTCACTGCGAGGACAGTACTCCTCTTGCAGTAAAGTTTTGAAGTTGTTCCATGTCAAGGCATTTGCCTCACCCAACCCCAGAGTCTGAACATTCGAGTTCCACCAGGTTAATGCTGGACCCTCCAATGTTCCCGTTGCAAACTTCACTTTGCTCTCGTCAGGGCAGTTGCACATTTCAAACACAGACTCCGCCTTTTCAATCCACCGAAGGAGTCCAATGGCCCCCTCCGACCCTTTGAAATTATGTGGTTTACAGTCCAAGAACATCTTGAACGTGCAGACTTGTGGGTTAACCAATCCCCCAGCTGGACCCTGTGGCCCTGTGTTGTGTGTCTGAGCATATTGTGCGATTGCCTCAGCGACTCTGTTGTTAATTAGCTCGTTGAGCTCAGCGACTGTCATATGAACGTTTCCCTCAGCCATTAGTTTCCTATTTACAAGAAGTGTTAGCATGCTTGCAAAGTCTAATGTAACATGTGTAAGTAAAACAACAAACACAACATATAATATATAAATCAACACAACTGTTGGGATTAAATAATAGTTCTTCAATAAATAGAAATTTTCCTTGAGTACAATACTTTTGAAATCAAAACATAAGTTTTCAAACTACTAATGTAGGAACACAACCCGTTCCTAATAAGTTTAAACAAAACAAACAAAGGAAAATCAATCATCCTCAACCGTGGATTCAGGATCGGAATCAACAACTGGTGCTGGTTCCTCCTCCTCCTCTTCATCCTGTTCCTCGTTCTCAGAGGCCACTAAATCCTCCAAGGCTTCAATCCTGCCCTCCAAAATCTCGGATCGGTTCTCCGAAGCTTCAAGACGATCAATCAAGTTAATCATCTCATTCCGCATATCATGAGCCAGATGGGCAAGTTCCTCTTGCCTCTCATTAGCATCCCATTGTTCCTGAGAATGTTGTGCGATCCTATCTTCTGCCTCGTACAAATCCTCGCGCAGTTTGGCGATCTCCTCAGCGTCCGTCCTTTGCCTCTTAGGCTCAGGAGCATCTAGTACTGGTGGTGGATGTGTAGAAGGTCCCTCAGCAGGGATCTGCTGAGTGCCCTCCACTGGCTCCTCCTCCGGATCCTCATCCGGGTCCTCATCTGGATCCTCCTCTGGATCCTCGTCGGGGTCCTCCTCCGGATCTGAGTCATCCCTCTCATATGATGGAGGAGACGGAATAGGTGGTGGTGGTGATGATGGTGGTGCTGGAACTATCGGTTCCTCGTCCTCAGAGTCATCAATATAAATGTACGGTACTGATGATGATGCCATGCCTGTTACATAATACCATATGTAAGTGCAGTGTCATGGAATGTGTAAACAAGTCAATTACATAATGTCATATGTAATTTCTAGGTAGTATGTGTAAACATATGTGTCTAATGTCTAACAGTCATAGTCTAAGCCTACAAATGCAAACCTAGTTCGCTATAACCAATGTCTCTGATACCAATCTGTCACACCCCCAATTTCCAACTAACGGGATCATACCGTTTGGGAACGTGACAAACCAGGATCTCAGATCATTAGACATAACGAAGACCTCTATATGAATTTCAAATCATACTTTAGTCTTAAAAACACAATATCAGAGTTTTTTTTAAAAAGTTGCGGAAGCGTTATAAAACCAGTAACAGTTGAAAAATGTAAAATACAATACAAAGTTCCAAATGTTCAAATTCAAATATCCACAATGTTTAAAATGCATGCGACTCTATCTCCTAGTCCATGCCGGCTTTAATGCGCGCCTTAGCGTCCTGAGAAAACATGTAAATCAAGTCAACACAAAGGTTGGTGCATAACACAGGTTTTAAGCATTCACAATGTTCAAAACAACAGTTTGAATAACAAGTTTGTAGATAACATAATCACACATGCACAGTCATGATAGCTAGTCATATAAACTATTTACATAATTGGTCGACACCGAAGCTGACGAATTGCCATGCTATAGCATGTTTTTGCCTTGCCACTATTGTCTAGCACAACAATAGTAAAATGTGTTTGGTCAGTCAAACACCTGCGTAGATCCCATCTACCAGGTGAGGTTTGTCAAACCTAATAGATCTATTTCCAACTACCACGCTTTGCACTACGGCAAACTAAACGGTTCGAGGTGTGTAAGGACTTTCAAGTTGCTATGTTGTCACATAATGTAAACAGCTAACTCATGCAAGTGATATGTATCTAAAAAGAGTTTGTTGCACATGTTTTCTCCCCCAAAACAGTTTAAAATAAGAAAGGGGCCGTGTACGCACCTTTGAGTATTGCAGAATGATCAAATACGTGTGAACTTGCGTAGAAATCCTCTACGAAGAATCTGTGGTTTAAACAATAACCTAAAGTTATTCAGAATGTCGTTTTGTGCTTGAAATCACATACGTATCAACACACGTATGTTAAGGTGTTAAGAATGTGCATACGTAAATACGTGTGACTTTGAAATCGTTTAAATAAAATCCTTTATGATTTTATTTAAATAAACGTAATTATACGCGATTTCGTTTTCGATCTAAAATGTAAATTTTATTATTCTAATACGTTCGTATTACCGTTACGGTTCCAACGCAACTCGAACGGATTAAAACGGAGTTAGAACGAAGAAGTTATGAGTAAAAATCAAAAATAGTTTTAATTCTTCAAAAATGGTGGAACCCGGAATCGAACCCGCGACCACCAATTCAACACACACACAAGCTACCAGTCTCGCCCGCTAGGGTATCGCGAAATGATTCCAGAATAAATTGTTTTAACTCCTAACAGGTCGGTTCCCCCTTGTCATTCTATAGCCGAAGCAAAAGTTCCAAATTGAACCCCAATACTCTTGATTTCGATCTTTAAACCTTAGGGCTTCTGTTCTAATCATCCAATCGAATCCTTAGATGATCTTAATTCGAACAATTATTCATAGCAACTTAATTAATCGAATATGAATCTGTTCGAAACCAAGTTCCCTAAATCCCACATTAAATCAGTCGAATTGATAATAAAAAGGTTTCTGATTCATATGAATTTCATTAAGATTGATATTTCGAAACCTTCTGATAGTTTTAATTGAATTATAGAACTCATTTGAATCGAAACCCCCACTTCGTCATTATTCCATAACCCTAGTAATCGAACATTGCTAAATCGTTATAGAATCATGAAATTAACTTAAACTAAACTTACATCGGAGTCTTCTGAAGCTAGGGATGTCAATCAATTTCATTTTCCAAATCGTTTGCTATGAAATCCCAAAATCGTTTTCCCATCAAGAACCCTAGAATCGAACACCACGAATTCATAATGTTTTGATGAAATTAACTTAGTATTAACCTTAACCGATACACTCTGAAACTACCTACACACTTTAATTCGATTCTTAAACTCTTTAAGATCAAAACCCCCAAAACAACTTTGATATGAACCCTAATTACTTGAACTCTATCAAATCGATGTTATCAGTTGAAATTGATTTAGGATAACCCTTAGTCGGCCATGTTAGAAAATGTAGGAAGCAACTTTACCTGTTTGAACCTCGAATTGATGTTAATCGGTTTGAAGGTCGAGTTCGGCTAATCCCACGATCAATCCTTCTCACTGCAACTTCTACGGTTGAATTCTCGTGTGTAAAATATACTAAAAGTGCCGAATGGAGTTTATCAGTGTTCAATTTGAGAGATTGAAGTCGAATTATACCAATTCTAACACCATAGTCGACGGTTACGACTTTTGAGCTTGCCTACGATTAAATTCGATCATTTATGGATATAATAACCGATGATCATTGATATTCATCATTAACATGACAGTTATGAGTGATAATTTCGATCAATTATACTGATTTAATAAGAATTTCGAATTTATTCACTCATATGGCCTAATTTTGACTCTCAAGGTCAAAATTGAGTCTTTTATTGAATTGTAATCCTAATCCTTGAAGTTTTATCATTCAAATACTGATTCTGAACAATTTCCATCCTTCTATTTTGATTTTAAATGATTTCCCATCATTTCGGTTAATTTCTGATTAACCAAGTTAACTGAGAATTGCCGGATTTTCACTAATTAAGCCAATTAAAACATTTTTGGGCTAAATTAATCCAATTGAGCCTCCATCAAGTTCACTGGCCCTATCTTGAGCTTACTGGGCCACCCTTGGGCTTATTGGACTATCTAAACCTCATTGGGCCTACTCTAGCCTTATTGGGCCTTCCTAAATCTCATTGAGCCTACACTGGCCTTATTGGGCCTACATTGGCTCTTAATGGCCTTCCTTGTTTTCCTTGAGCCTGTGATCAAATCATTTTCAGTTAACAGAGTTAATCCGAAAAGTCGGATTGTCACAACGGGCTACAACAAGATTAGAGGTGGTTTAGAAAATGAAATCGTTGGTGGCGGTGGCGGTGGAAATTGTAGGTGGCCAAGGTAAGAAACTTTACTCTTTTGGAAGTTGGATCAAGTCTTGAATCTAATTTCAAATAAGCTAATCACAAAAGCCCACTATGAGATAAAGTTTATAGGTTTTTCTCTAACTTTCTTTCTCTTCATCTTATAAGTTTTTTACTGTAACACTTTATTTTTCATCATCACCATTTAAAGAAAAGAATTTTGACAGCAAGTTAAGATTTATTTTTTTTAATTTGCAACCCAACAAATTAATTCATGAAGTTGTTGCTACTTTTCACGTCTAATTACATTATTTTACTTTTATTAATACATATTTGCTACTTAATGGTTTTTTAAGGACTTGTGTTTTTGAATTTATGGCTAATTTTTTTTACCGTGCTTTTGTATTGGGTTGATTTTAGAACTACTTTACACATAAATATATAAAGTATATTTGGTTGTATCTACCTTGTGCTCTCAGCTTTCAGGATTTACTCTAAACCATTGGAGCACCTTGTTAAAGAGTGTAACTTTTTATTGTTTTCGTCACAACTCATGTTTAGGACATGTAGAAAACACAAGGAACCGAGTGCTCAGAAATGTTTGTGATGTGAATATGAGTCTACGAATGCTTACATCAACTTACATACTCGATTACATCAACTTATATCAGCTTACATAGTCACTTGAATCAAATTACAGCAACTTACAACAACTTACATCAACGTAACGGTGCTACTTACATCAACTTACAACAAATTACGTTGATGTAATGTATTATTTCTTGACTTACGTTAAAGTAATTGAATTTTATATTGATGCAATTTATTATTTCTTGACTTATATTGATGTAATTATAGGTTAATATAACACTAATTTACTTATATTACTTACATTAATGTAACACTTACTTACATCAACTTACAGCAAATTACATTAATGTAACACTAATGTAATTACTAAATTATGACATGTTGGGATATTATGTAATTTAACATCATTTAATAAAAATCAGAAAATTTAAAATTTGATTTTGAATTTAATTGAACTTACATCAGCTTACGTTAATGTAACAAGCACTTACATCTACTTATGTAATTTAATATCATATAATAAAAAAATGTTTATTTTTATTTTAAATCTTTATAACTTTTTGTTTACTATATTACGTTTTTTAATTAACACAATTTTGAATTACATTAAATATATAATAAAAATATTTAGTAGTATTATTAAAAAAAATTGTACCAATTAATTATTCAAATTTGAAGTACAAGAAAATAATGATGAGGTGAAAGTTGGCATTGATACTGACATAAAGACAAAATCACAATTACACATATACCCTTTTCATTTAAAATCTACTATATTGTAAGATTAAAAAATTGGAAAAAAAAGACATACCATTGGATCACTTTTTATGTGGGCCCAGAAGCAATAGAATAAGGTTAATGAGTTAACGCGATAATGTAAGGTTAACAATTGAACCATCCCCTATATATATATATATAGGGTGTGGTTCCTTACTTCCTTTGTTAACTAGAAAAAGACACAATTGCATGTAAAAAAGACACAATTACCTGTAAAAAAACAAAAAAAAGATAATTAGATACAAATAAGACACAACGACGATAATTAGATACAATGAGCTGAAAAAAACATTTTTATAGAACATTATATTCATTTTAAAGATAAAAAAATGCTTGTTTTTATGATATATTTTTTTAATAAAATAATACCGTATGTAGAAATGAACAGTGGAAAAATATGGGGGAAAATGATTATGACTAAATTACCCTATAACAAATTTTCTTCTAAAATTTTAAATTTTCCCTCTTAAATTTAATCTCATGATTAAATAGTTAATAATCCTTATTAGCCTTTTTAGATAAGTAGACTATTTAGTTAAACTTAATCCGATTATATATATATATATATATATATATATATATATATATATATATATATATGGTGTGGTTCCTTACTTCCTTTGATAACTCATGTTTATTGCGTTAACTGAATAATTATATCTTATTATTTTGAGGTTCATATTAAAGTAAATATAAAGGTTTATGTATTTTCTTCTTTTTTTATTAATATAAGTGAACCCTATATTAATTACATTTATTAAAAAAGAAGAAAAAAAGTACACCTTTAAATTTATTTTAATATGAGCCCCAAAGTAATAATATATAATTATTCGCTTAACGTAACAAGAAAATGTTAATTTTTATCATCTCCCTCTCTCTCTATATATATATATATATATATTTGTAGGTGTAGTGTTAGGAGAGGTTATAGATGTGCAGGTAGGGCCATAGGGGTTGAGGATGAGGATGGGTGTTTGTTTGCAGACGTGCATGTAACTAAAAAAGATAAGATACATGTACATAACAAATAAAGAGTACAGATGTGATATGTTAGGCGGACATCACGATCAGAATGGTTATGGGCGTTGTGACTTTGTTCAATCAATATATTATCTCTACAACAACAATGCACACTATGTATTTATTTAATACTTATAAAACAAAACATTTGCGGCATATATTAAAAAAATGCTTACATATATATGACTGAAAAAAATGTTGTACATTTTAGCTTACAACTCTTACTTTTAAACTCTTTTAGTATCTATTCGTAAATTGTTGATAAAATAATATAGATCTGCTTGAAATTGTTTCTACAGTAGTTAATCTTAAACGGAAAAATCAAATAAATAATAGTAATAATAATAATAATAATAATAATAATAACAAACAATAGCTTGTAAACTGAAATTGTAATTTAATAAACACATTCACTAAAAAAATTATTCCTTGCAATAATATGAAATTTGTCCATCGACCCGTCTTGGTCAATCATTTTGACGGTTAAAAAGTAAAAACTAAGACTGAATTAATAAGCATCTTAACATATATTCAATATTAAAAGTCACGTACTACCAAAAGATTTTTAGTCTAATGATAGACCATTGATTTCTTTTACGAAGGATCTTGGTTTTTTAGTCTCATCTAGAACAAATATTGTTCTGAGTTGAGCCAAATGATTTTTCTAGTTATAGGTTTTCTTCTATACGGGTGGGTCAGGTCACCACGCTCTATTATTTGGGCATAAAGGTGATCTCGGGTAACCGGACTATTGCTGTTAAAAAATAAAAAAAAATACTCACAGACTATCAGGTCACAAATTTTAGGTTTTCATGTATCTATCACAAGGGAATTAAGTTGGGTCACTTACGTATTTTGGATTTCTAGTGTAGTTATATTGTTTTTATTTGATTTGATTAGTAACATTGAATGAGATTTAAAAAAATGATTTAAACTGAAAACATTTTGTTAGAGAAGAGGGTATTAACCACGCATATGAGGATTAATCATAACTAAATGCTAAATCAATTAGTCAGCTAGCTGTATCATGTTTTTTGTTGGCTCGGTTGGATGTTTTAATGAAATTTGTTACTTAAAAAAAAAAAAAAAACTAGTTGTATCATGCGCTTTTATTTAAAAGATTGAAAATTCGAAACTATGTTTTCATGTTACCAATCTAATCACACGTCTTCTATTGTTTTGATTATGCAAATATATATATAGGAAAGTGATCTATTGCTAATCTTAAGATTCATCAATAACTCAATAATCTCACCATATTTAATGATCAAATTACAAGATGCTGATCTAATGGTTAATATTTAACTATAATATAATAATGTACTTGATTTGAAAGAAAATGGAATAAGAGTATTAATGTAATTTGCTATATTAAGTACTTTACCTCCTCTTTTTTTAAACATACATAACTTTTTTATACTACAATATTTTTTTATGAAAATTTCACCATTTTACTCGTCTTATTTTTCTCTTTAATTCCGTTATAGTATTGACTAGGTTTTTTTTATTTTTTTTCGGATGTTCGTATTTACACCAATGTAACAAGTATAAAAATAACAAATAACAAATTATTTGTAACGAGTTGTAACGAATTTGGGTTTACATTGTTGTATAATAAATAGAGGTTTCGTTTAAGAGTGTAAACGAGCCAAGCCGATATCGAGTTCGTTAATTACATTATATTCTTGACTAGGTTTTTTTATTTTTTCCGGATGCTCGTTAATTACGTTATATTCTTGACTAGGATTTGGTTCAAATAAGAACCCTGTTTAATTGTGGTAACCTAAATAACCCTGCAAAAAATGCCCGAATCTTTGATTTTTTTTTCATTGTCTTTATTATACATATTTAGGGGGGTTTCTTTTTTGTGTTTTGGCTAATTCGTAATGCAAATCGAATTTGCATCGGTGTAAAGTTTTTGCACTTTTCTAAATGTTGCGAAATGCAAATCGAATTTACACCAATGCAAATTCGAATTGCCTTGCGAATTAGCCAAAACACAAAAAAGAAACCCCTCCTAAATATGTATAATAAAGACAATGAAAAAAAATCAAATATTCGGTCATTTTTTGCAGGGTTATTTGGGTTACCACAATTACAGTGGGTTAACAACGGAACCTTCATCTATATATATATATATATATATATATAGTTAACCCACTTTAATTGAGGTAACCCAGGCAAAAAACGCTCAAATCGTAAAAAAAAAATTTCATGATCTTTTTTATAAAAAAATAGGTGGCTCCTTTTAAGTTTTTGTTAATTCACAAGCGTTTATTTTTTGCAATGTAATGCAAAATTACACTTCGTTTAACTTATAAACGCTTGTGAATTAGCAAAACTTAAAAAAGGAACCCCTCTATTTTTGTATAAAAAAGACCATGAATTTTTTTTTTTACGATTTGAGCGTTTTTTGCCAGGGTTAATGGGTTACCATAATTAAGGTGGGTTATTATATGATCACTTCCCTATATATACATATAAGTAATCGTTCGAATTAAAACCCAAAGAGTAAATTATGGTTTTAGCCTGGTTTAAGTATTTTAACTATTTCGGGCCAAAACAGAATATTCAATTAATTCAGTCCTTGTGATTTAGACAACTAACATTTTTGATCCCTAACCATAGTCAGGTTGTGGGCGAAAACTATTATAATAGTTAAGTTTGAGGGGCTAAAACTGATAGTTGTCTAAATCACATGACCTGAATTGATAGAAGATTCTATTTTGAGCCAAAATAATTAAAACATTTAAACCAAAGGAGTCAAAACCGTCATTTACTCAAACCCAAAAGATCAACTTTCTCTAAGCTCGATGCCAGAGAATAGGGGTGAGCAAAAAACCGAAAAAACTGAACCGGAACCGAATTAACCAAAAATACCGAACCGAACGAATAACCGAAAAAACCGAAACCGAAAAAACCGAACCGAACGGATTTGTAATCTTGTTTAAAAATTATATATATATATATATATGTTGCTATTTTTATACTTACTTAACGAAATAAGAAATCATTAAGAGTCTACTGTTTGAGATGATAAAGATCTGGGTTAAATTAACTCTACTGTAAGAACATGATTATAATTATTTAGTTTTATTTTGATTAGTTGGTGTTTGATCAATTAATTTATGAATTATTTATTGTTAAACATGTTTGCATTTGTAATATTAGATGTGACAGAGAAAAAAAAAAAGTAAAAAAAAAAAAAACCGAAAAAAAGAAAACCGAAACCGAAACCGTAAAAAAAACCGAAAACTGAATGATTCATAATAAATAAAAACCGAATATGTCGATTTCGGTTTTAGCCAAAAACCAAACCAAACCAAGCACACCCCTACAAGACTACAAGAGACACCAACCAAGGTTATTTATCAACAAAGTAACGATTAAAATTTTATAAAATGTATTGTTTATTTGTTCTATATAATCTTAAAATAAAAATATTTTAATGAACCCGAAATTTGGAAAAGTTGTTAACTGCATTATTCGATAGCATTACAATCTAGTTGCAAAAAGATCTTTATTGCAACCATATCCACGGATCTCATTTCCTCCATACTCAAAAACAAAAACAAAAATAACAATATATATAAATAAACAAAAAAAAAAAAGTAACAAAACATACCAAGAAAAGAACCTGTGTTCTTCATCCCCTCCTCCTCCCTCCCCTGGTTATTGATTTCATCATCTTTAACCTAATTGGGGAGGGAAAAGCTTATCTTTTTCGATCAAAATAAGTAAAACCCACGTGATCTTAATAAAGATCTAATCAATTTTCTTTGTGGGTCTTGTTGTTTTCATCTTCCCAGAATGGAAATTGATAACATCGAATGCGTTTCAGTCTCTGATGGATTGGATGATGAAATCCCACACCATCGTCATCATAACCATCATCAAAACAATTCCCAAAATTTGATGTTTCCATCTTCAAAAACTCATAATGTTAATGTTGTTCCTGCAACGATCAATCCCACAACCAGTGTTCATGAGCTTCTTGAATGCCCTGTTTGTACCAACTCAATGTACCCTCCAATTCATCAGGTTTGTGATTCTTTTAATGTCTTTCAATGAACATATGAAATGATAGAATTGACCCTTGATTTTTTATTTCATTGATGTTATTAAGCTGCTTTGATTTTGGGATTTGACCTATGTTGATTGCGTTTATATGTTAAAATTGAAATTATATCATTTGGTGCTTGATTTTATCCTTCAGATGCGAAGTTGATGCGACTTGGGAATATTAAGATTCTGTTAATCATTTTGACTTCTTGTTCAAACATATTTTTCTGTCAGATAACTAGTAACGTAAATTTTAGGATTATGTTAATCAATTTGAATTTTTGGTCAAGCAAATTATAATCCTGATCAAAATTACTCTTAATTAATTTTGTTACAAATATGTAATCATCTTTGTTTTCTTCCAATATTTGTAATAATGTATCATAAAATCAAGAAACATTCTTGAATGCCTTTTAAATCTATTGTTACCTATAGTCAAAATAGCTTGTTTGACTTCAAAACTCAAATGCATCTATTTCTTTGAAGGATGTAATGTGTTTGTTCAGACGTTGTGATGACTTAGAACAGTAGGCTTGCTTGTAAAATCTATTTGGGTTTGTGATCTTGTGCAGTGTCACAACGGGCACACGATTTGTTCCACATGTAAGGCACGGGTCCATAATAGGTGTCCAACATGTCGTCAAGAACTTGGGGATATAAGGTGCCTTGCTTTGGAAAAAGTGGCCGAATCACTCGAGTTTCCATGCAAATATAACTCCCTGGGGTGCCGCGGGATCTTCCAGTACTATAGCAAGCTGAAACATGAGGCCATCTGCAATTTCAGGCCATACAATTGTCCATATGCTGGATCAGAATGCTCAGTAGTTGGGGATATTGCGTATCTGGTTTCCCACTTGAGAGATGATCATAAAGTGGATATGCACTCTGGGTACACTTTCAACCACCGTTATGTCAAGTCTAACCCACGCGAAGTTGAAAATGCCACGTGGATGCTTACGGTTAGCATCATTTACTTACATTTTCTGTTTTTTTTGACTTTGGTCAATTCTATTAGGCAGTGGTTACTAAAGGTATCAGAGAAGGAACAAAAATGGTTCTTGTTGATTTACTAATTTTCATTCCATTAATTCACTTCTGAGTTCTGCCTGCTTACCCAAGTTTTTTGATTTGCTAACTTTCATTCCTGAAAATTTTACATTTTTACTTCACTTCAAAAAAAGTTATTATGCATCTGCTCTTGTAATATTATTGTTATAAATTAAAATTCTTAGATATTACTAATTGTTAAATGTTGTTTCCTTTTCTCTAAACGGCAAAAACATAATTATATAAAATAAGAATCTAGCAAGAGGATATAATTTTGCATCCGTTTTTTTTAGTTTGTTATAAATTTAAATTCTAAGATTTTGACTAACTGTTCAACGTTGTTTTGTACTTGTAGAATATTTCTACTAGAGAGTTAGTTTGTTTGACTTTGAAAGTCAAAGTTGACTCTTTTTTTAAACATTGTGACATATTTTCAGGATCTTAATTGGTTTTGGTGAATTTCAATGCTGTTACCTACTTATTCATGTTAATTTTTACTTAAAAGCAAGTTCCTGACTTAGAAATGGCAAGATGGAAGAGCTGGGTAACAAATAAAAAAGGGTTTGGATTGAAATGGGTCGGGTCAAACCATAAACCCCTAGATAAGAGGAGAGTTTTCTCCCAATATCCTTAAGACACTACCAATAGCCCTTTTATGTATGAATCTTTATTTGTTATATTTGCATGCCCAACAATTGATGCATATATATATATATATGATTACAAAATTATAGTTATAACAAGAACCACAGTTTTTAAATAGAATGTTTTAATAGGCTGTTTGCATAATAATCATAATAATTGTCAATTTGGACAACTTTCAACCATTAGACCCCTTTCCCCTAAGGACTTGTTTGAGATAAAACACAATCAATGTCTCGTTTTTCTAATCAGTAAGTCATTACTTTAAGTCAACGTTCACCTCATTTCTTGAGTTAATCTTCAACTTTACTTAAATTACTGCTTCATGTTCCACCATACTTAGGTCTTCAACTGCTACGGGCAGTATTTTTGTCTCCATTTTGAGGCGTTCCAGCTCAGCATGGCTCCTGTCTACATGGCATTCCTTCGCTTCATGGGTGACGAAAATGATGCCCGTAACTACCGCTACAGTTTGGAGGTTGGTGGTAATGGCAGAAAACTCATATGGGAGGGCACCCCTAGGAGCATAAGAGATGGTCACAGAAAAGTTAGGGACAGCCATGATGGTCTCATAATTCAGAGGAACATGGCCCTCTTTTTCTCTGGAGGTGAAAAGAAAGAACTCAAGTTGCGGGTCACGGGTCGGATATGGAAAGAACCACCTAACTCTGATGGTGGTAATGTTTGCATTCCAAACCTGTGTAATTAACTGTGTTTTGTTGGTAGGTCCTGTCTTTATTAGTACGTATAGACGGGACCCACATATACATATCAAAAAAATGGTGAATGGATGATTTTTTTTTTTTTTGGTATTTGTGTGAGAAATTTTAGGGCAATGAGATTATTGATGCAAGCAATCTATGTGCAAAGCACCTGGATAGAACTTGTATATGAACTTATGGAGGAAATTTATGTTTTATGACAATGTATCATCTTTACCCTGCATGAGATAGAACTTGTCAGTTCTTGATCAACACGATTAAAACTCATTTTATGATTGTATAACCTATTTATATAATGACATTGTTGATGTAAAAATTCAATCAAAATGGTTGCCATTTTTTATTAGTAGATTAGATAAAGACAACTGATTGAAGCACACTACCATCAAGGAGGTTACCAAGGATAAGCAAGTTTTGTTTGAAACAAGTTATTTTTTTAGTACAACTTGGATTGAGATGGAACGCTTTTTTGACACTTGATATAAGAGGTCACACCTGTTAAAAATATCATTATTTTATCTGTTGGTTGGAGAAAATATAATTTATTTATCAACAGGAATCGTAACTTTTATCCTATCACAGGGTATAATGAAAACTACAAATTGACGGAGGATGTTCAAAGTCATAGGATGTAGGATATTTTAGTGTAATTAGATTAATTTTGTCGATCAACGATAATCATGAAATTCATTAAACAAGTTGGGTGTGAGATGCACACTTATTTAAGGTTTTATGATTAAATGAGGGTTCCAAGGGAACAACGCCCCCTTGGCGAGTTGGCGGAGGCCCGGGGGCAGCGCCCCTGAATAGCAGGGTCTAAGAGGCAAAGCCCCTAGCTAGAGTTGAGCTACGAGGTCAGCTTGGAAAAAAATTTTCTAACCTAACTTGTTATGTTGAAAAATCAATACAAAAATTGATTTTACAAATTTTGTTATAAAATTGGTTTTTATAATTTTAGTGGCAAAATAGGGAATTAAAAAACTTGAAAACTGCCTGGAGGCTATTTCCAAAATCATCAGCATATATCCAAGAAAATTGATTGATCAAAATTTTACCGGTTCATTGATACACAGACGAATTCATACTTGTTCTTGATTCGAATTGATTTTTATTCAATCAAACATTTGAGTGAACCACAAATAGTTTGATCTGAAAGTGTTATCCACGATTTTCAATTCATCTAAAAATTTCATGTTGTCCCACCAAAAGTTTATTCTTTGATGTTCTTAAGTCTTAACATACATTGTAGTATTGTACGACACTCATTTTTTAAGAAGGTTCAACTCCACTCAAATTCAGACCAACCCAAGAACCCAAAGTCAAAATACAACAAATAAAAGAATAATCAAAGGCAAACACTTTCAACTGCCGAAGGTTTTAAACATATGTGCCAAGAACATATATGCACATAAGGTCTTGTACACACACAACAAAAAAAAAAGGAAACGAATTATTATGCTAGTTATTTATAGTTCAATAAACCTTCCTTAGGCGATTAAATCTAGGTGACGATCCATGACCTGAGAAACAGCTTCAATGAATGCAGCCTCGCTTGAACCTGGCAGAACAAGATCTTCTGCTTCTTCAACAATTTCTTCAATCACAGATTTCTTATTTAAGTTTTCCCTACACATAATATTTCCAATGATAAAAGGGGTGAATCCTTTCTCAACACCTTTCTTAAGTAACATAGTGGATACTCGAAGAGTGCGTGCACAATCTGAGGGCAAGTTCCATCCATAGAAATTAAGTAAAGCAATATCTTCCTCAGCATCCAGTGATTTGATGTAACTAATTGTTTCTTGGTTAAACGGTTTGCGAGCTTGTGGCCAGTAGAGCCAATCAAATGTGCAATCTTCAAACTGCAGTATAGAAAAGAAAAACACAAGCATATTGTGAAAACCATTTAAAAAAAATTAATAAAAAAAAACAGCATGATTTAGATAGTAAAGACATGAAACTTACACTGGTAGGCAGGCAGTAGCCATGGTCAATAGGAATAAGAACAATTTGATTATCTTCCCCTTTACTGACTAAAATATTTCCAGCATGCCTATCTGCATTAGCCATCCTAATATCCAACACAGAGATTTTATGTACCTCATCTACAGGAAAAGCACCAGGACCCATATCCTCACAACTTCCATTGTTCTCCATGAACATCTGCAATGAACCGATCTTCTCTTTCACATCACCTGGATGGTTAAACCCTTTGTGCAAACAATTGGCTATGAATGTCGGTGGGACCCCAGAAAAACCCCTGTGTTCACCAGATATGGATCTACGTTCACCTTTTGGGTGATCTAACAGATAGGCAGCAACTTCCCTGAATGCACCCCCACCAACAGTTGTCCCTTTTTTTAGCCCTTCACCATCCACTGATAAGGGCAGTCCCCTAGGGTTATTCACAGCCATGGGTTCCTCATCTATCGGCTTAAAAACAGAGAGATATTTGGTCCCTGATGCATCCATCATGAAATAGGCTCCACCTGTACCCTCAGATGACCTTATTGGATGATTCCCTTTTATCAAACCATTATAGGTGGAGTTCATTAGGTCTAACAGGACAGAAGGAAGAGTGGCTTTTGGATTAACAATCACCGGCTCCAACCAGGTAGTTCTATTTAACGCCTCTTTAGGAACTGACCCATAATACTCTATACCATGAGCTCCATTCCTAAGTTGTCTGACAGCAAGATCATACTTTTTTGAATCATTAGATTGTGGTGCTTCAATCGACAGCTCAAAGTTATTTTCTACAGGCTTACCTCGAATCTTTGCAGACTTTTCAACAGTTAAGCAGATCACTGCATCATTGCTGCTTTTGCAGATATCATTAATAAGCCTCTCATCCTCAAGCTGCTGACCATTGAACAAGATTTCTTGTTTATCAATGTCAATCAAACCCTTTTTCCCCTTAGCAAGCTTTCTTTTGACATAACCAACATCATGATTCTTCTCCACATGGAAAGTAAATTCTTTGCCACATGAAGTTTTCACATTGATCACTTGAAGATCAGAAAGCCGAACAACTAAATGAACCACGTTACCATCAACAACACCATAATCCTTCACCAAAGAATTGCTCCTTGATAATTCCCTTCCTCCACAAACCAGCTTCTGGTTTTTAACAACAAAGCCTTTGTAACTCTGAATCCGAAGTTTCACGGACTCAATTGAATCTGATTCCAACACCCTCATTGGAACCATCGAACCAGACATCTCCACTTTAATAATAATCTCTTCCAGGTTATGAACAGGACACGAGGGCAACATCGAGTCCTCACTAAGGGGGCTGATCGCAATAACACCGGCAGACGACATGTTTTCCTCTAAATTTTTACACGAATTTTATAAACTCGAACAAATCGAACCCTCAACACACAAATCGGTCAAAGATTCTAAACAAGCAACCAGACCAGATACATGATCAAGCTGTAAAAAAAACCCTAGATATGTACAAGGGTTCTACAATCGAATTAAACCTTCAGGACTTCGATTTACGAATCGAAACCCTAGAAACCTACTCAATCGATCAAGAATATTATAAAAACATCACAATTACAGAATTTCTACTAAGATGTACATGGATCACAAGGGGATTCTTACCAGTTCAATTAAGCAAGAATCAACAACGAATGGACTACGATGAAGAGACCAAATAGCCGATTGAATTGGGGAAAAATGAATTTAGAACGTATTGTTTTAGAATTTGACGCATTCAAGATTCAACGATGAGCGTTGAACGATCGAATTAAGTGGTAACAACGATGGCTGATGCCGTTAGAAGAGAGAGAATGTAGAATACGCGTTCCTGCCGTTAGAACTGTGACTTTTTGTCCAAGAAAATGTATGTTTGAAAAAATAACAATTTTGCCCCCCCTCAATTCAAGGGTTGCCTCTTTTTCTCCACATGGTTTCAAAATTTCTCAAGTGTGGCTGGAGTACATTAAATTCATATACAACTCACAAAATTGTGAGTATATACTTGTTAACACGATGTTTATTTTCTTAAATTTTATAAATTATTAATGTGTTATATGATTATAATTTATAAATGAAAATGTATGTTTTGATTATATAAATCGTTATGCTACATTATTTTCTTTGTTTAGAAGAAAATATCATGATTATTAATATTTTAATCTAGATTAAGTTTACGAGATCTCAACTCAATTTTTGTATTAAACTTTTAAGCATGCGTGTCAACATGTATTAGTGTCTGGTTCGAGTTTGGATTAATTTTTTTTATTAAACATTTGTTTTACAACTATTAAGTTATTAAATGTGTGCTTGTGGAATTTCAAATTGTTCGGGAATATAATTTATAGCTTAAGAATCAACGTTTAATTTCTTAGCCTAAACATTAAAAACACTTGTTGTG
Source organism: Mikania micrantha (assembly GCA_009363875.1). Taxonomy (NCBI): domain Eukaryota; kingdom Viridiplantae; phylum Streptophyta; class Magnoliopsida; order Asterales; family Asteraceae; genus Mikania; species Mikania micrantha. Next base: position 89,197,592 of record CM018696.1, read on the forward strand.
CTATCAAATTAAGGTTTTGTATAGCCTAACATCATTGAGTTTAATTAGATGTATGTAAATAAATGTAATATTTAAAATTGAAAATAAACTATTGCTGGAAATTTAGTGTTCGGACTTCACATTCACATCATTTTCCTTTGGATTATTTTCATAACAGCAAGATGGCTTGCATCTTCTTGGTATTTAAAGAAAACTAAGGGAGCTAAAGTATATTTAGACAAAGTAGAAGGGGAAAATGAGAAAGTTTTAAAACTTGCATAAAGCATATTCCTCACCGAAAGTCTTTAACACATTTTTTTTTCTTAGGAAATTTCCATTCTCTTTCCTATGATGTCAACCATTTAATATTGATCGCTTCTCGAAATGTAGGTGTCTTATACTCTTATATGAGGGCATCCATTTATTTTGAAACCAATTGATACTCAACTTAGTGGTAGAGAGTAGGTATCCTGTGACTTTAATATTAGAGAGGTCATGGGTTCAAGTACTGTCATGGACAAAATAAGGGTTTCATACTGGGCTATGGGTTTTCTTTAATATATGATGGGTTTCCTTCTATTGGGTGTGGATGTGATCGGGTGGGTGTTTGACCCGTCAGTGATCCAAATTGTCGTTCAAATTTATTTTGAATTTTCCATAAACATTACTACTTAATTTACATGAAAATAATTCATTTGGACAAATGTTAATTATAGTGGCCATTCAAAAATCTCTAGTGTACACTCTTGTAATCATATTAATGTTTTTTTTTTAATAATTGTAAGATGTAACTGTGTTTTGCAACAAGTTGTGAACAAAATTTAAATACTTAATTCATGTTTCCTTCTTCTAGCAAATCTCTTCTTGTTGTTTAGAGATTTAAGACTCGTGATATGGTATTGTGAAATATGAAACCAAATAGAAATCTGAAAAATAATCACATCTAACAAATGAAAAGTAAAAATTGATGTAAACTTAAAAAAATGAATATTATTTCACAGGTGATAAAACGTTTAAAATATTCAGATTTACCATTTAAAGATAACATTGTTCAAAAGATAATATCATGCAAATATATTTTGTTTATATCTCAAATCGACTTGATATAAAAGCTTTCATAATTATGAACATTTGCACCACGTTTTTTAACCTCATTTCCTGGATTCTAAAAAGTATTGAGCCAGTTGGCCCAGTTGAAAGTAAAAAAAAAAAACAATAGCAACAACAGTAATAATAAATTTGCGCGTGCATTGGGGTTCAAAACATTGCTTGCTCGTAAAACAGGTAAAGCTGGGGTAGACTTTGTTATTTGTTAACTTTTTTCAAATTTTCCCACTTATTTTTATATGTTTGTATCTTTTTCATATGACATTATTTAAAAATAATAATAATAAACCATAAAATCAAACATTTTTTATATTTTTATATGTGAATATAACACTAATATATAATAATTAATTTTTTAGCAACTAGATTTTTGTATATGTATTGTATTTTTGAAAATATATTGTATTTTATGAAAATTGTACTGTATTTTTTATATTATAATAAAATATATCAATATAAAGAAAAAAATATAAAAATACATCATACGAACATAACACTGAAAAACATGTCATATAAAAACACAATACAACACATTAATATGTTATATATTTGTTTTTAAATTATATCAACTTTTTAGTGAAATTAAAGTAAAAAAACAACTTAAATTTATGGTGTGTTTTTTTAATTGTTGTCGTATGAAAAAAAATACAAACATATAGAAAAATGTTAGATGTTTTACCTTAACGGTCCGAAACAATGAAATCTACAGCTCCCCATTGTTCAATACACTATACACCCATTTTTACCGTTGGTCATCGCAACATAACAAAATTTCCCAACTTCATATAAATCCACATGTTTGCTTATTTTGATGAAGCTTTCAAGAACTCACTTTGAGAAACAAGTGACGAAACCCAATTTATTTCGGGTCCACAAACTTCACAGACTCATCGATTTTATCGAATTCCCTCATTAGAGCTTGAATGTTGACAAACAGAATGTCACACGTACCCAACATTTTTTCTAGGGATCTGGTAATGTAAAAGAGAAGGAAAGGATAAAAAAATAAGAAAATAACTATTTTAGTTACTTTTAAAATTCTAACAGAAAAAAATAATAAAGATACACTATTTATGCTATAGTTTTACAAGAATCTATGTAATTTTTGAATATAGATGTCATCAATGTAAGATCTAACATATTGTTTAAGACTATGGTCATAAGTTTGAATACGCGAAAACTTTTCCTTTTTTTTTATTTTTATGTCATACATATGTTCTTTTACAATACAGAAAACAAAGTGCGGAGTGCCTCATTGGTTGAGTGGTTTTTGCTTTAATGTTTGAGAGCTATGGTCATGGGTTTGAATCAGTAACAATCTTCCTTTTTTAAAAAAAAAATATATTTTTGGTTTTCTTTTATTAATATTTGAACTCTAACAACTTTAATGTTTTAATTCCAACTCTTTTTAGTATTTTTTTTCCTTTTTGTTTATTCGTCTACATTTCAATCAATGTAATCAATCCAGCATGACTTCATATTTTTTGCTAATCATATTGCTAAATCACAATGCACTGTTTTAAGAGTACAATTATGTATCTATGTAACCGATACACCACAACTACATATGTTTTTAATGTACCACCAAACCGCAACAAGCGAGTTTTAATCGTATCATCCCGCAGCAGCACGTGGATCACCTTACTAGTTGCGTATTATTTTCGACTTTCATTTAGCTGCAAACTGTTTCATTATATCGGAGAAACAATACATATATGTGTTTCCATAATCAACACATATAATACATATTTTGCCCATCATGTCGGCTAACATTCAAATGCCAAATGGAAAATGCACATAAAGCAGATGCAGGAAGCATAAAAAAGAATGTAATAGAACCAATTTGTATCTCAACGGCTTTGATTAGAAAAAACGGGAAGGAAGGAAGGCTCTTTCGCATTTTGATACACATTTACATATTGAATGGTTTTAGCCTGTTGAGTACGTCTCTTCTACCTGACTGTTCATCACAAAGCTTGGAAACCTCAATGTTATGTCCCTGAAAATCACCATAAAGAATCATTGCCAAATTATTGGAAATGGAAAATTGGACTAGAAAATGGGTAAATTTGGGTTATATTTTCCCTCAACCAAGTCAAATGGGCACAAATTTAAGGTTTCTTTTTTAGGTAATCATAAGAATCTTTACCAAGGACTCAAAGACCCCAACAGGATTGGATAAAAGAAGGTGGTCTTCAAGGACAAATTTAAAGTTAGCACATGGAAATGTGTTGAACAGGGTGATGGTCAGAAGTGGTTTAAAAGTTTGTATAATGTCTCCTACATACTTGTATTTCAAAAATAATATTTTAAACAATAATTATGTAAAAAAAATCTTGAAAGAGAAGACAAAAAAGTGCTTCTGAGTTGGCTTGACCTGTTTAGACTTATTATCCAACCTATTTCAAGACACTGCAATAAATTGACAAAAATGCAGAAAGAAATCATTTTCAGGATAAGAATTTGGTTGTAAATCAATGAACAGCCATGTTGCATAGACATAGACACAGGTGTGTGATACATGGATATGTGGATTCAGAGATTCAACCAATCAATGATACAGGAGTGTGTTTATATTGGTTGTGTGATCTATATACGCAAATCTAAAACCAATTAAATTAAGAGAAAAAAAAAAAAGCTTTTTCATGATTGATACAAAAATATGCAAGATCAATAAAATGTTTTTACCTAAGTTTATGCTGTTATTTTACTTGGTGTTTATAATTAATCCAAACAATAACATCTTCAGTTTTCCAATACTTACTGACAGTACAAGAAGTTTATTTTGCATCCCAAGCGTCATTTTCAAATTATGATTTCCATCTTTTGGTAAAAGGACAATATTAGTTGGCTCAAAGCTAGTCCCAAGGATATGAACTCTAGTAAGAACATATTTATGATTCTTGTAAAAGTATGCCGTAATTTGATAGTTTGACCAAAGACATACAAGTTACTTTGGTGATAAAAAAACAGACTTGACCAAAATCTAACATCAAGTTGCTTACACACAAGCTTCGTTATTGTTTGAGGGTAGTTTGCATTCTTTTCCAAAAACTTCGAGGAAATTGTAATATTTATCAAACCATATTTATTAGAAGATTTGATTTCCATCTGACCACAACTGTCTTTCTGTGGACAAAGGGGATATTACAACATATGCATGATTATCTAAGTTCGTGAAATACCAACTGAAAGGAATCTTTTAACAATGTAAGTATTATGGCTTACATTAAATGAGGAAGAGTCATATTCTTCAATAATGATGGGTTTTTGTCTACATATTCTCTCCATTCTTCTTGGTCAATCCTGCCATCACCTTTACTATCTGCTTCGGTGAACGTCTGGAAAATAAACAAAAAGTACAATCATCACAATCCAAGCATTGAAGTTGGGTTGGGTAATGGGTCAAAAGGGATTCTAGTTAATATGGGCAGTTCTACGGAAAGGGCTGAACAGGATTGGCCAGGTTGGTTGACCTAAAAACATTTCGTCTGCTTAATTCTTTAAAGTATGTTTTAGTTCCAAAACATATTATTTTAATGATTGAGTTAAATTTTTATAAATAGTATGATTTAGGACCTTATATGTATTAAAATTTTCACTTTGTGCAAGTTTCAACCCGTTCAATCATTAGAGATACAAAAAACATAACCCAAATTAACCCATTTATAAGAAAATGGGTTGAAATATCCACCTGCACAAATTACAAAAAAAGCACTTCATACCTTATCTACAATCGATTTGATCATATCATCTGATAGTTCAAGATCAGATTCATTAAGAAGAGCCAAAACCATCTCCTTCAACTGTTTCCCATTAAAAAATGTTTCCAGCATTCAGAGTTCAGATGCTTTGGGATAGAAAATCCATATTATGATAGGAATAAAATGCAAAGCAAGATTATATATATGGAAAAAACATGAGCTTTTTAATTGGTAAAAGAAACAATAAATAGGTATTTCCTAAAAAATAATTATCACAAATTCACAATAATTACAACCAAGTTACCTCCTCGCGTTCAATGAAACCTGTTCGCCTTAAATCATATAGTTTGAAGGCATCTGAAACATGATTGATTTCAGTTTTGTCATATTAATCATTCTTATCATAAAAGTACTTGTACAAATCCCAAAACTGAATAATTCAGAAAGTATATCCTTATCATTATTTCTTACACAGAACTTTGTCTGCTTGAGGAGCCTTGGGATGAAATACACTCAGCGAACGGACAAACTCGCTGAAGTCAATATGCCCACTCCTATTCACATCAAAAAGATCAAATATCTGCAAAAGTAACAAGTTAAGTTGCTACAGGAAACAAATATTTTAAACAACTGCAAATATACATAAAATGTTGGGAATTATATAATATATATCTGCAATATGATTTTATTGTTTGAAATACAAAAAATAGAACCCTACTTACTCGATCTGCAAACAAGTTCTGTTTATTTTGAGTTCTAAATAAGGCTAGATGGAACTCATCCTGTAAAAACATAAAGAATATTATTTTCACAGATAATAATAACTACTTTCCTACTGAAATTCAATACAAAACATGTCAAACCAAGAGAAAAGGATAATCTCATAGAAAAGTCCTTTATAATCAAATAGCATATTCAGGAACCAAGGTTTTCCACATAAAAAAAATGCATAAAATGATAGGAGATTATACCTTCCCTATAAGCCCATCATCAACCATAGAACTGCTTAGTTTTCCGAATAGCCCGTATAAAGCCTCCACCTCATTAACAGTAACTGCAAGATTTGAAGGTTTTCCATGCCATTACAATTCCATCCTTAAACCACAAAACAAGACATCCCAATTTTTATTTTTTTGTATTTCTTTGTTTGCAAAATAGTAATTGCTAAAAACCTAAATTATAACCCACACCACCATCAAGATCAAACACGGTACTTCCTGACCACCCTTGTAAACTACCAAAGAGGTTAAACTATTTAAGAAGATTTGTTAAAAAGGACCATCTATACAACTACGACAATACGAAAGATACAAAACACCTAAAGTCCTACACAACTTACAAGGGGTCTCAGAAGCAAGCTCAGCAGGATCAAAAGAAGGTAGTTTTTTAAAATCCTTTGAAGTTGAACAGAAACAACCCATGCTTACATCGACAGTCTGCAATTCTTCAATCTTACATAACTGAATACTTGACTGAATTTCTCAATGCAATATTCAGAAAAAGGAAGATAGTTGCATTTGCTCAAAGCCTCAAACAACCCTCCAAAGTGAAATTAGCTATTGATTTTGTATACCACCACACAATCGATCAGCTGATTGATATTCCTATAGATAACTAGACAAAACCAATACCAAAAGATTAATAAAATTTAATCAATATTATATCCACACAAAAAAATGAATGATGATTCTGTGGAGATGCTAACAAATAACATAAATCCGGAGGATTAAACTAATTAATAAATATACAATCAAACGATAGCACATCACGAAATTGTCGCTTTATTAATGATTTATCAACATAAACATTGCAATAAACATAACGAGTTACATCGAATAACCTTCAAATCCAACCAAATGAAGCTACAATCAATCAAAAAAATAATCATCAATCAACCTTGTGATTTGATCAATGCATTCATGTGTGTGATTCTGAACGATAAATCATAACGTAAACTTACATTTATTCCATTTTGATTGATGAATTTAGAAAGTATTGAAGAAAATGTTGATTTTGGCCGCGGAAATTTTCGTTTTCCTGCGCCAAGATCGAAGATCGAAGGGTTTTGCTTGCCACTTTTTGAAAACGATGTTACCGGTAAGTCAAATGAAGCAGCCCTTTTTCAGTGGCGTTTCCATCGCAAACAAACAAATAAATCCAAATGTAAACATAAACTTTCACTTCCTACCCCTATCTATAAACCAAAAGCAATATGACCCCCTAACTTTTTAACAAAACTAGTATTTTTTTTTTATTTTTCATTTTAGGGTAAATTGATCATAGATGTACCCATATAGATTAATATTTTGTCTATATGAACCTCTCAATACAAGTTGTGCATCTCTCAATACAATTTGCTTAGTTAAAATAAAAATAAATGGGTGAAATACTCAAAATTTTAAGAAATATTTATGTTCGTATTTAAATTGTTAAAAGAATGATAGTTTTCTTAACCTACACCCACACGTTTGACTGACATTCGATCTATTTACCTTTGTCATATTTATTTAACAAATATCTTGCCAATAAGCCCTAGATTAATTGGTTTGAGAGAAGACAAATGATTCGAATCTCATTTGAAACATTATTTCTTAGTTGTGTCAGAAGTTTTACCGCGGTGGGTCTTCAGATAATAAGTTTTCTTTAGAATGATGGGAAGGCTGGGTCGCCAACATTGTTCACGTTTCACGAACGTGGTTGACCTTTCACCATTAAATTTTCACGAGTGACCAGACTTAAAATGTATAAGTTATAAATGTTTGGTACTCTAGAAAAAAGAGCTATTGTCTATAGAAATTTTAACTGTTTAAGCCTATTAATTATTTTGTGATCAATCCTTTTGTTCAGTTCATCAACAATGATATCATTGGGTGACTTTTTTTTTGAACGACGAAGGTCGCAATCGTGTGAACCCACTGTTTTCAGACCATGTCACGAAGGTCTAGTTACCTGGACCTCCACAACCATCCCAGGAGGAAACCCCACTGGAGAAACCCTCTGACCCTCCACAGACCCTCTTTTTGTTGGTAATTTTATTAATTATCAATATATATTTTGTAATATTGGATTAACTTTGATCGAGTGATAAATATTGGTTACTAATGAATTTGGAGATGGAGATAAATTTGTTCAAACTAATATTGTTCTACATTTGGGATAATAATAATTATATTATTATGTATGAATTTTGAGCTGTGATCATAATAATAATAATAATAATAATATTATGCAATGGATTTGGGCTTATGTTATTAAATCAGTTTCTTTTATTATTAAATAATTGAAGTTACATGGCCCATCTAATTTCACATAAAATGTCATGCCCTTCCAAACGTGAAGAAAACCGTCGCATAAGACAAAAAGAAAAAGTAGACGTCTTTTTCATAATCTCGATCAGAACATTTTTTCAGTGTACAGTTTTTCTTTTCTTCTCTCTACATTCAAACGATTTGTTCTTCAATCTTTGATCTTGGTTTTATCCGATAAAACAATCTCGTGTACCAGAAATTGATTTTATCTGAAAGTGATTGTATCACGACTCCAAGATAATCCAAGGTTTGTTTTGAATCGTTGATTTCTTCAAGAAATTATCGATCCCTGTTTCGGTTCATTTCTGTTTCTCGTTTATTTCTGATCTACAAAGATAAAATCAATTCCTTTATCCATGGCAACCGGAGAATCCGTGAAAGAGATGTCTAGTAAGTTTGCAAAACTTGATAAGTTTGAAGGACAGGATTTTCGTCGATGGAAAAAGAAGATGCATTTTCTTCTTACAACTTTGAAAGTGGTCTATGTCCTATCAACACCTTTTCCAGAAGAAGCAGAAAATGAGACTCTCGATCAACAGCGACGCAGACTGAAGTGGAAAATGATGATTATATTTGCATAGGACACATCCTAAATGGCATGTCTGATGCCCTGTTTGACGTTTATCAAAATGAGGAATCGGCCAGAAGTTTATGGGATGCACTTGAAGCGAAGTATATGGCAGAAGATTCATCTAGCAAAAAGTTTCTGGTAACAAATTTTAATTCCTACAAAATGATAGATAGCAGCAGACCTATAATGGAACAATTCAATGAATTGCTTCACATACTCGGTCAGTTTGCACAGCATGATATGCATATGGATGAATCAATTTCTGTGTCTTGTATTATTGATAAACTTCCACCATAGTGGAAAGATTTTAAACATGCCCTTAAGCATAGAAAGGATGACTTAAATTTGGTACAATTGGGAAGTCATTTAAGGATTGAGGAATCCTTGCGTTCTCAAGAATCTGATAAAGGAAAGGGTAAAATTGAAGATGTTCAAACAACTGTGAACATGGTTGAACATGATAAAAAGAAGAAAAAGTTTGATAAATTTCAAAAAGGAAAACGCAAGTTTAAGGGAAAATTTCCAGACTCAAACAAGAAACAGAAAATGGTTTGTTGGAAGTGTGGGAAACCGGGTCATCTTAAACGAGACTGCCGAGTGAAACCGGGTGTTGGGTACAAGTCAACTGATGGTGCCAGCCCAAGTGGGTCTAAGGACCCGCCAACACTGAAAGGTATTCACAAAACCTTATTCTAAATTCACACGTTAGGATTAAGGATAGAAACAAATTATTAGATGTTGTCAGTGAAAATAATTTGGAAAATAAAATGATGCATACTGGTTCATTAAGCCTTGTTCAGTTAAATAATGATCAAGTTGATTTTGCAAAAGTTGAAATGGAAATGAAATATGGATCAAATGCTGCAAACAAAAAACAGTTGGATGAGAATAATTTATATAAGTGGGGTTACGGCCCACATGCTAAAAAACCTTCAAATATTAATTATTCTATATTTCGACACAACAGCATTGATCCAAACAAGAGTCAACCTATTAAAGGTAATTATAATTCAAGTTTGAATTATGTTTCTTTTGTTTCTGAATCATTGTATGTTCAGGATGATTCGGTAGCATGGTGGGTGGATTCTGGAGCTACTATCCATGTTTGTAAAGATTTGAGATGGTTCAATAATCTTAAATCTACTGAAGATGGATCTGTATTACGAATGGGGAATGTAGCTACCGAACCCATCAAGGGAACAGGAACTGTTATTATGATGTTTACTTCTGGAAAGAAACTTGTATTAGATAATGTGTTATATGTACCTGGAATTCGAAAGAATCTAATATCTGGGATTGTACTAAATAATTATGGATTCAAACAAGTTATAGAATCCGATAAGTACGTATTATCTAAACATGGCACCTTTGTAGGATTTGGCTACTTGTGTAATGGAATGTTTAAATTAAATATTCATATTCCATTTGCTTGTGAATCTGTATGTATGACATCTTCATCTAATGATCAAATTGACATAGTTTCAAAATTGTGGCATGCTCATTTAGGTCATATTAATTATTTTAAGATGATTGACATGTCTAAGATGAATTTAATACCGGCTTTTAATGTACATAAAAATAAATGTCACACTTGTAATTTAACTAAAATTACTAGAAAACCTTTTAAAGAAGTTAAAAGAATTTCTGATGTATTAGAACTTATTCACTCTGATTTGTGTGATTTTCATAGTACACCATCTTTAGGTAATAAAAAATATATTGTGACATTTATTGATGATTGTGACACCTCGCAAATTCCAGGTCAGCAATTATATTATTTTAATAATAATGTTTATTATTATTTCATACGTGGCACTAGAATAATTGTATTTAGTGTGACACGCGGCATAACAGACCAAACACACCGATGGTTCGAGGAACTATCGCACAACTCTCGCACGTGTCTTGAATAACGAACGTTGGTGAACGGATCAAACCACAGAACACTTTCACCTGCACATTAAGTTCCGGGGAACCTAAGCTAGTAGAACGATGTTCATATGACGAGAAACGATGCTTGAAATCGAGAAATACGCGAAAAATGGGCCAAAACATGAAAATGGGTCAAATTGGGCCGGATCCAGGGTCCAGGCGGTACGCCTGACCCGATGCTTCTTCCCTGGCGATACGCGCGGATGGGAAAAGGGTGCCTATCGACTGGTTGACCCGCGCGGTACGCCTGGTTCTCAACGAACTCGACAGGCGATACGCCTGGCTACTCTGACACTTAAAAATCTTGTAAATCTCATGATTACCACACCATACCTCTTTTATCCAATACTACACGTAAATTCTTCCATTTAAACCCCCATAACGTCTGAATCTAGTCCCACAACACCATAATTACCTCAAGGGACCTTTGGAAGCCATGGTTGCATCTTGGGAAGCTTATTCTTGAAGATCTTGAAGGTTTGAGGCACAAAGGAGCTCCAAGAACACCACACTCCATTCTCTCTCGTGATTGAAGCTTGCTTAGCCACATTTTGAAGCATTAGAAGGTAGTTCTAGCACCCTTGTAGTCTAAAAACACCATTACACACACATGCAAGCTCACACACACACATACAAATGCATGAGCTTCACATACACGAATTTCTATCACTTTGAATCTGGGTTTGTTGATTTGAGTATGAATAATAATGATCTATGAAGATAGATTGAGTTTTTATGATGAACCATGATAATGTCAATATGCATGTTAATGATTTGGTCATAAATGAATGTTCTAGCAACATGTATGAATAATCTAGATGGAGTTACATGAAGTTTGATATTGAAATATTATTGGATATGATTTATGAGATCTAGAAGTGTTATGAAAAGCAAGATATGTCAAAATGTGATTTTTACAAATTGTGGTAACTTTAATATCATGAAAGGTTGATTTATGATGAAATGGCTTAATGCATGTGATTATATCTATAAGTTATGTTCAAAATGATGTTTAGAAACAAAAAGGATGATTATTGATGTGTAAAATTGTTAAAATCACCAAATATATGATTATTATGAATAGTACCATGAATAGTGACTTTATTTCACAAAGTCTATAAATGATGACATATTTGTTGTAATGAATATGATTTAACGGTTAGATGAACTAGGATGACGATATTAAGACGAGATTGTTAGCTAGACTTAGTGACACATGCTTATTTTGTAACTTTCGGATTATAGAAACTTTTACGTGCCAACTATGCTAAACCGGCTATGTGTAACTATGTGCTATATGATAACATGCTCACTTAGGATAAATATGTATAATAGAATAATCGGATTATGATTTATTGCTTGAATTGCCAAATGTGGAAACTTTCCTAAAGTAGGAACTTACTATAAATAGTAAGTTTCCTCACGAAAGTGATTTTGGTATCTATGACAATTGCAAGTAAACATTACGTCATCAATAACACGAGCACGTTTGGTCGTTCTAGGAATCTGTGTTAAATTGATGATTTTAATCATTACAGGTTTAAAGTATGCGAGAAATTGGGAACATGGGAGAAAACCGTGCGTGAAACCGAGTTACGGATTGTCCCGAATCGCGAAACGAAGAAAAATCTTGAAATTGGACTCATCGCGGTACGTGGAGGTGGGCTTGGAGGTTCTCCGCGGTACGCGATGCACGATAGAAATCTGAGATCTCCGGATTTCTTCGCGGTACGCGAAGCCTTTTTGGGCTTCTGGTCGCGGTACGCGACGGATGTGACGGTGCAGAAATCTGATCTATTTCATCAGAATTCATGCAAGAAGAAATTATTTTCTTCTTCTTGCTTCTGTTTCGCAAACCAGACGAAGAACATCAGCTTTTCACCATCAAAACTCATATCTTAAGCCTTCTGAAGCCAAGGATCGCACCAGGGATCATTATAACAAGTTCTGATCGTGGTTTTAAAGTCAGAAATCGTCTGATTTGGGTAACTATCCTTTTTAACCTTCTGACTTGATCTTCATTGATTAGATCGTGTTTTTGAACGTAATGATATAGTTAGGGTTGTTGATTATTGCTTAGATGATAGCTAGGAATGATTTTTGACGGATAACTTGTCTTGTTAACGGGTAAATGCCTGTTTTAATCCGTTATAATGCCCGGTTTTCACTAAACCATAACAATACTTCTAATGGTTTAAACCATTGGATTATGACAATGTAAGTGATTATTTTGGTTAATCTTTGAAATGCAAGGTTAATCTCAAGTGTTTCAAACTAATCACAGTTATTATCCTACCAATTGGAATAACTGTCTGGTTTTATGATAACAGTCGGATTAATATGTTAAACACGATTGTTTAACCTATTTAAATGTCATATTGTTATGTTTTGTGATACATGGACAATTAGTGACAAGAATTAATCATTCCTAAGCCGAGATTTCATCTAGGGACTGTTTAAGTAATATAATCAACATCATTACCTAACTAATTAGTCGGAGATTATTACGGCTAATCCAATGAGTCATCAACTTAACACAAGGTACCTAAACGAGTATAGGTACCTACATTATAGTACATTGTATAATATTAGACTAAATAATTAATTAAACATTTAATGTTAGTTCGATGACTTTTCATTACAATGTCGGCGACATTGAACGTTCAAACAGATCTAATCAGCAAGTTAAAACACAAATAATTAATTATAAATAAACTAATGCAGATTAGCATTTTTAGCCACCGTTCGTGTGATTTTATCTTTTCATAAACTTCAGGTGAGTTTCATACAACCCCTTTTCTTTTACTGTTTTCTTAACATCGGGGTGACTATTATGAAATCTTTATCAAACGTGTGATATGTTTAGTAACAATTGCAATACCGGCTTGCATGTGGGTGTCATGGGATTATGACTATTTTCTGTGTACAACAAAAGTCCTCAAAACCAACTGTATCTGGTTAACCCATGTGGGGCCGAATGTGTGGACAAAGATAGTACTATCGGGCTGACAACCCCATTCATGGATAGATAGCGTCTACCCTTGTGTGAATGCTTGTCACCATTCCTGGTATCGACTTGATGTAGTGAGACATTGAGTTAGAGGCACGGAGTTTAACTTCGGTTATTTTCTAGACTGGACTGTCAGAGAGGATCTGGATACGGGTCACATGATTATTCACTTATGTTAATGTGTACCATTGACTTTACTATCATATCATATTGTATCGAGTCTTATTTATGAACTCACCAGTTTTATACTGATATTTTAAACTTTAAATCTTTTACAGGTAATCAGTACCAACGGTGAGGAAACACCTGTGCACGCACCATGTAATTAGGACTTGGGATGTAATAGAAGGAACTTAAGTTGTGAACGGATATTCAGGACATGTAATAAATATTTGTCGTGATTTGTAATTAGTGCTTTTCTTAACTATGTGTGTTATGATACCGGATCAAGTAAGTCACCCCTCACCTTCGAGACTTCGCCGCTATGCTTCCGCTACCTTTAAGAATGACGTCGTCCGGGTGACGCGGAGGTGGGGGTGTGACAGGGTGGTATCAGAGCCACTGGTTATAGAATTTAGGCGGACTTAGAAACCTAGATTATAACCATAGGCTCGAATAGTTACACTGAGAGCACCGAACATAGTTAACAAATATAAACGCTCAAATAAATGTTGTTGTTATTTATTTATTTTATGTTACTAATACGAACTTGTGTGTCGATACAGCAATGTCAGACTCAGAAAGTGATTCATTTGGCACGGAAACAAGTTCAGGATCAACACAGACAGTGCCGTCATCTCAAATGTCCCACCAGACTTTACCATCAATACCACCTACACCACCTATACCTCAGCATCTGTTAGATGCTGACTCACCAGCTATTGGGAGGACACAAAGCCCTACACCACCACAGCAAGTACCAGTATTTACAGGGTTTGGAGGAAGGCGGGGACGAGCCCGCATCTCGACAGGTCCTGTTCCGAGAGGACCACTAGCACCTCGGGATGTACCTCATTCCATACATGAGGAAGGCGAGTCATCTCAGCAGGCTGAGATGAGAGTTCAGCTGCAACGGGTTACATTGGATCTTCAGTTATCGCGTGTTTCATTGCAGGAAACACGTGACACTCTGTGGGAAACTCGCACGGCCTATGAGAGTTTAGCTGAACATGTTGCTGTCCTGGAGGCAGGTGCCAGGGCATGGAGGGAGGTGATTGAGGGTAGACTCCAGTGGACTTTAGGTGGTATGTGTAGGAGTGGGGTAGAGAGAGTTAGGGGATGGATGGTAGGGTTAGGCAATATGAGGATGGAGCTACGACTGTTGGACGCAGCAATAGTGATGGCAGCGGTGGCCATCATTATCACATGTTTACTGTATTTACTATGGTAAAGGAATCGAATAGGCTGGACTGTACTACTCCGAGGAAGTTTTGACTTGTAAAATAGGCCTCGGACGGTTAGGTTGTAATAGTGGGTACAACTGCATTAGGATATTTTCTTGTATATGTACTAATCCTAATGTACAACTGTGACAGTTATAATAAAAGTTTTCTTTTAACATTGTATGTGCAACATTGTGTCTTTACATTATAGCCGGTGCTAACTTTTCAAGTCATATAAAAAGAAAACTTGTGCGAAAACATAACAATATCGGTGTTACATTGCGGTAAAGTAATGTAATACTAGTACATAACAAGACTCATGTGGAGTCATAACGATATCGGTGTTACATTGCGGTGAAGTAATGTAATACTAGTACATAACAAGACTCGTGGAGTCATAACAATATCGGTGTTACATTGCGGTAAAGTAATGTAATACTAGTACATAACAAGACTCATGTGGAGTCATAACGATATCGGTGTTACATTGCGGTGAAGTAATGTAATACTAGTACATAACAAGACTCGTGGAGTCATAACAATATCGGTGTTACATTGCGGTGAAGTAATGTAATACTAGTACGTAACAAAATTTGTGATAGGGTCATATCAATATCGGTGTTACATTGCGGTGAAGTAATGTAATACTAGTACGTAACAAAATTTGTGATAAGGTCATATCAATATCGGTGTTACATTATAGAGAAATAATGTAATACTAGTACATAACAAACACGTGTAGAAACATATTAATATCGGTACTACATTATAGTGAAATAATGTAATACTAGTACATATCAGTGTAGTAACATGTCTAAATCGGTGTCATTTTAGTAGACTATAAAATGATACTAGTATACGCTTGGCAAGACAAACAGACGTACTAGTATAACTGCAACTATGAACATGACTTAGTGGTGTACAATATAACTGTGAAAAACTTGAAGTAGTTATACAACATTTGTCTTTATTACGACTATGGATTCTTGTTTGACTTTACTTTATCTGTGTGTGATCAGACTATGGCCCCTAGAAGAGGTCGTTCTGCTAAAAATCCTCAAACTCAAGAATCCATTCAGGATCCACCTGTGAGTGGACCTAGTCTAAATGAAGCGGACGTTGCTCGTATAGCAGGTGACCAATTATCCGCTGTTCTTACGGGCATGTTGGCCCAATATCAAACAAATCGTGCTCCTGGCTCGGGTAGAGTCCATACGGAGCATAATGCTACAGGCGGACATGTTGAAACCCGCCATACGACTAGTACCAACACAATCAATCCGGATCCTCCACAACGAGGATGCACTTATAAGTACTTCGCTTCTTGCAATCCCCCTACTTTTACGGGGAAGGAAGGAGCGTCAGGACTTTTGAAAGGGATTGAGAGCATGGAGACTAAGCTCAAGATCAGCCAGTGTTTGGCTGAACACAAAGTGTCTTATGCAGCTTGTTCACTGACAGACTCAGCATTGACCTGGTGGAATACCCAGGCAAAAACCTTGACCACGGCTGTTGTGGATGCTATGACTTGGGACGAGTTTAAAACTTTGATTCTGTCAGAATATTGTCCCATCACTGAAATCCAAAAGCTCCAAGAGGAATTTTGGAACCATTCTATGATCGGTGCTGATTGTTTGAAATATACCGATCGATTTCACGAATTAACATGTTTGCTGCCAAACATGTTTCCAACTGAGCAGGCTTTGATAGAAAAATATATCAAAGGTCTGGTACCTCAAATCAAGGGAATGGTCACGGCAGCTGAACCACGTACTTTGAAACATGCTATCACCTTAACCACCAGGCTTACCGATGTTGCAGTAAGAAGTGGTACATTGACAGTGAAAGGTGAGTCAAGCAGCAGTCTGGCAACCACTACCCCCAGCACTGTTAAAGGGGTGAAACGAAAATGGGTTGGGAAAGGCAAACCAGGGGCTCCGGTGGAACCCAGCCGGAATGTGCAAATGGCAAAGGGATACATTGCCACAACTTTGGAGAGAAAAGCCTATGTAGGGCAAGCACCTAAATGTCTTAAGTGCCCATTTCATCATGTGGGACCCTGCCCTGTTTGTAACAATTGTAACAAGGTCGGGCATTTCTCCAAATATTGCAATCTCCCTGTTCGCCGATCAAACCAAGGAACTCAACAACAACAACCACAACAAATCAACCGGTCGTGTTTCAGATGTGGAAGCCCGGATCACTTCATGAAAAACTGCCCTACCAACAACACCAACCAGGGCAATGAAGCAAGAGGAAGAGCCTTCCAGATAGGGGCGGAAGAGGCTCGCCGTGATAACAACACCGTTACCGGTACGTTTCTTCTTAACAATCACTATGTATCTGTTCTTTTTGACACCGGAGCGGACAAAAGTTTTGTTTCCTCTGATTTTGCTTCACTACTCGGATTGGCCGTTGATAACCTAACAAACCCTTACATCATTGAACTTGCTAATGGCAAGTCAATTATGACTAACAATGTGATTCAAGGGTGTTTATTGAATCTAAACGATCATCTTTTTAATATTGATCTTCTTCCTATTGAATTGGGAAGCTTTGATGTTGTTATTGGTATGGACTGGCTTTCAGAAAATCGAGTGGAAGTCATATGTCAAAATAAGATGATTCGTATTTCATTACCAAATGGTGATACACTTATGATACAAGGTGAAAGGGCTGGCAGGAAACTGAGTATCATATCATGTATGCAAGCTCAAAAGTGCTTAAGAAAGGGCTGTCAAGCCTTTTTAGCTTACGTGACTGAAAACAAACCACATCAAAAACGTATTGAAGACATTCCTGTAGTTCGAGAATATCCTGAAGTTTTTCCTGACGATATATCAGGATTACCCCCAGTGAGACAAGTTGAGTTTCGTATTGACTTAGTACCAGGAGCAGCACCTATAGCTAAAGCTCCTTACCGATTGGCTCCATCGGAAATGCAAGAACTATCGAGTCAATTACAGGAACTTTTAGACAAAGGTTTCATTAGACCGAGTTACTCACCTTGGGGCGCACCTATCCTTTTTGTGAAAAAGAAGGACGGTACTCTCAGGATGTGTATCGACTATCGGGAACTCAATAAATTGACAATCAAAAATCGTTATCCACTACCCCGTATAGATGATCTATTCGATCAATTGCAAGGTGCTATCTATTTTTCAAAAATCGATCTCAGATCTGGATATCATCAACTACGAATCCATGATGATGATGTTTCTAAAACAGCTTTTCGAACTCGATACGGGCATTATGAGTTTTTAGTAATGCCCTTCGGGCTGACTAATGCGCCTGCAGTGTTTATGGATCTGATGAATCGTGTGTGTAGACCTTACTTGGATAAATTCGTGATTGTTTTTATTGATGACATTCTCATTTACTCCCGCAGTCAACAAGAACATGGGCAACACTTAAAACTGATCTTGGAACTTTTAGCACATGAGAAACTTTATGCCAAATTTTCCAAATGTGAGTTCTGGTTACGGGAAGTCCAGTTTCTTGGGCATGTAGTAAATGAAAATGGTATACAAGTGGATCCCAGCAAGATTGAAGCGGTAAAGCAATGGGAGACACCGAAAACCCCAACAGAGATTCGTCAATTCTTAGGGTTAGCGGGCTATTACAGAAGATTCATCAAGAACTTTTCAAAGATAGCCTTGCCTTTAACTACTCTAACCCAGAAAGATCAAAAGTTCATATGGGACTCTCAACAGGAGGAGGCATTTCAACTGTTAAAGCATAAACTTTGCAATGCACCTATTCTGGCACTACCAGAAGGCACAGAGAATTTTATAGTTTTCTGTGATGCCTCACGTCAAGGACTCGGGTGTGTGCTGATGCAGAACAACAAGGTGATTGCCTATGCTTCTCGGCAGCTAAAAGTGCACGAGAAGAATTACACCACTCATGATCTAGAACTTGGTGCAGTAGTGTTTGCACTCAAGATATGGAGACATTACTTGTACGGGACAAAGTGTACGGTCTATACAGATCACAAAAGTCTTCAACACATTCTAGATCAGAAAATGCTAAATATGCGACAAAGGCGATGGGTGGAACTTCTGAACGACTATGATTGCGAAATCCGTTACCACCCAGGTAAAGCAAATGTTGTAGCCGATGCTTTAAGTCGCAAAGAGAGAGTCAAACCCATACGTGTGAAAGCACTGGAAATGACGATTCAAACTAGTCTAAACCCTCAAATACGTGAAACTCAACGGCAGGCCTTGCAAACAACAAATTACACCGATGAGAAATTACGAGGATTAGATAAACAACTTAAAACCAAAACGGATGGAATATTATATTTCAAAAACCGAGCATGGATCCCGGTACTTGGTAATATCAGACCAATTATCTTGGACGAAGCTCACAAGTCCAAATATTCTATTCATCCAGGTGCTGACAAGATGTATAAAGATCTCAAAGACTTCTACTGGTGGCCTGGTATGAAGAAACAAATAGCAGAATATGTGAATAAATGCTTAACGTGCCTTAAGGTTAAGGCAGAACATCAAAGACCATCTGGGCTATTGCAACAACCAGAAATCCCTATGTGGAAATGGGAACAAATTTCCATGGATTTCATCACTAAATTACCCAGAACGGCGCATAACCATGATGCTATTTGGGTCATCGTAGATCGCCTTACCAAATCAGCACATTTCTTACCAATTCGGGAAGACTATTCCATGGACCGTCTAGCTAAACTTTACATCAACGAAATTGTAATGCGACATGGAGTGCCAATCTCTATTATTTCTGATAGAGATAGTCGATTTATGTCACGTTTTTGGCAAACTCTTCAACATGCCTTGGGTACGCAGATCAACATGAGCACAGCTTATCATCCACAAACGGATGGGCAGACTGAACGTACAAATCAAACATTAGAAGACATGCTTCGAAGCTGTGTAATTGATTTTGGAGGTAGCTGGGATACTCATCTGCCATTGGTTGAATTTTCTTATAATAACAGCTATCATACTAGTATCCAATGTGCTCCATTCGAAGCTTTGTACGGGCGCAAATGCCGATCTCCTGTGTGTTGGTCAGAAGTAGGTGAAAGTCAGATTATTGGCCCGGAACTGATCCAGGAAACGACTGATAAGATCGCGCTCATTCAGGAGCGAATTAAAGCAGCATGCGATCGACAGAAGAGTTATGCTGATAATCGACGTAGACCACTCGAATTCCAGATTGGTGATAAAGTGATGCTAAAAGTCTCTCCCTGGAAAGGTATGTTCAGATTCGGAAAACGAGGAAAACTCTCACCAAGATTTGTAGGACCATTTACAATTCTTGAAAGGATTGGAATGGTAGCATACAGATTAGAATTACCCTCAGAACTTAGTAACATACATGATGTGTTTCATGTCTCGAATCTGAAAAAGTGCCTATTGGACGGATCACTAGTCATACCTCTTGATGAGATACACATTGCCGAAAACCTACAGTTCACGGAAGAACCAGTCGAAATAATGGATCGAGATGAAAAGACCCTCAAACGAAGTCGAATACCAATTGTAAAAGTCAAATGGAATTCTAAACGAGGGCCAGAGTACACTTGGGAACGTGAAGACCGCATGAAACAGAAGTATCCTCATTTGTTTACATAGGCGATCAAACTGTAGGAGTTAAAGCAAATTTCGGGACGAAATTTCTGTAACAGGAGGAGACTGTGACAATTGCAAGTAAACATTACGTCATCAATAACACGAGCACGTTTGGTCGTTCTAGGAATCTGTGTTAAATTGATGATTTTAATCATTACAGGTTTAAAGTATGCGAGAAATTGGGAACATGGGAGAAAACCGTGCGTGAAACCGAGTTACGGATTGTCCCGAATCGCGAAACGAAGAAAAATCTTGAAATTGGACTCATCGCGGTACGTGGAGGTGGGCTTGGAGGTTCTCCGCGGTACGCGATGCACGATAGAAATCTGAGATCTCCGGATTTCTTCGCGGTACGCGAAGCCTTTTTGGGCTTCTGGTCGCGGTACGCGACGGATGTGGCGGTGCAGAAATCTGATCTATTTCATCAGAATTCATGCAAGAAGAAATTATTTTCTTCTTCTTGCTTCTGTTTCGCAAACCAGACGAAGAACATCAGCTTTTCACCATCAAAACTCATATCTTAAGCCTTCTGAAGCCAAGGATCGCACCAGGGATCATTATAACAAGTTCTGATCGTGGTTTTAAAGTCAGAAATCGTTTGATTTGGGTAACTATCCTTTTTAACCTTCTGACTTGATCTTCATTGATTAGATCGTGTTTTTGAACGTAATGATATAGTTAGGGTTGTTGATTATTGCTTAGATGATAGCTAGGAATGATTTTTGACGGATAACTTGTCTTGTTAACGGGTAAATGCCTGTTTTAATCCGTTATAATGCCCGGTTTTCACTAAACCATAACAATACTTCTAATGGTTTAAACCATTGGATTATGACAATGTAAGTGATTATTTTGGTTAATCTTTGAAATGCAAGGTTAATCTCAAGTGTTTCAAACTAATCACAGTTATTATCCTACCAATTGGAATAACTGTCTGGTTTTATGATAACAGTCGGATTAATATGTTAAACACGATTGTTTAACCTATTTAAATGTCATATTGTTATGTTTTGTGATACATGGACAATTAGTGACAAGAATTAATCATTCCTAAGCCGAGATTTCATCTAGGGACTGTTTAAGTAATATAATCAACAGCATTACCTAACTAATTAGTCGGAGATTATTACGGCTAA
This sequence comes from Mikania micrantha, assembly GCA_009363875.1. Classification (NCBI taxonomy): domain Eukaryota; kingdom Viridiplantae; phylum Streptophyta; class Magnoliopsida; order Asterales; family Asteraceae; genus Mikania; species Mikania micrantha. The sequence goes on from CM018696.1 coordinate 89,219,336, forward strand.
TCCAATGAGTCATCAACTTAACACAAGGTACCTAAACGAGTATAGGTACCTACATTATAGTACATTGTATAATATTAGACTAAATAATTAATTAAACATTTAATGTTAGTTCGATGACTTTTCATTACAATGTCGGCGACATTGAACGTTCAAACAGATCTAATCAGCAAGTTAAAACACAAATAATTAATTATAAATAAACTAATGCAGATTAGCATTTTTAGCCACCGTTCGTGTGATTTTATCTTTTCATAAACTTCAGGTGAGTTTCATACAACCCCTTTTCTTTTATTGTTTTCTTAACATCGGGGTGACTATTATGAAATCTTTATCAAACGTGTGATATGTTTAGTAACAATTGCAATACCGGCTTGCATGTGGGTGTCATGGGATTATGACTATTTTCTGTGTACAACAAAAGTCCTCAAAACCAACTGTATCTGGTTAACCCATGTGGGGCCGAATGTGTGGACAAAGATAGTACTATCGGGCTGACAACCCCATTCATGGATAGATAGCGTCTACCCTTGTGTGAATGCTTGTCACCATTCCTGGTATCGACTTGATGTAGTGAGACATTGAGTTAGAGGCACGGAGTTTAACTTCGGTTATTTTCTAGACTGGACTGTCAGAGAGGATCTGGATACGGGTCACATGATTATTCACTTATGTTAATGTGTACCATTGACTTTACTATCATATCATATTGTATCGAGTCTTATTTATGAACTCACCAGTTTTATACTGATATTTTAAACTTTAAATCTTTTGCAGGTAATCAGTACCAACGGTGAGGAAACACCTGTGCACGCACCATGTAATTAGGACTTGGGATGTAATAGAAGGAACTTAAGTTGTGAACGGATATTCAGGACATGTAATAAATATTTGTCGTGATTTGTAATTAGTGCTTTTCTTAACTATGTGTGTTATGATACCGGATCAAGTAAGTCACCCCTCACCTTCGAGACTTCGCCGCTATGCTTCCGCTACCTTTAAGAATGACGTCGTCCGGGTGACGCGGAGGTGGGGGTGTGACAGTATCCGTACACATCACACGACACTAAGCCGCACGTTACACACACACTTGATCCAAAACCGTCACCAACGGGTCGTTAGGTCAAACACGGTCAACACGGTCAAACACGGTCAACGCGACCCACAAAACAACTTGGAGTTGTTGAACTCAAACACGGTCCCGTGAGACCCACATGTATGCAAACACAAACTTATGGTACCTATGTGATATAGGTAACCACTAGCCGGCGAGCTACACTGTTCTCGTGAAGAACACGCACTACTTAACTCAGGTGAGTTTACGGCCCCACTTTTACTCTTTAACTGTTTTGCTAAGCTATTGGGGTGAGAATACAATGCAACTGTTTTAGATATATGACTGGTATGTTGTGAAAACCATTTTCGAGTGTAACTATTATCGCTTAAAGTCCTCACTTATCCTTACCGTTAGTTGTGTAAACAAACGAGTCGTAATTACGTAGTACTACTGGGTTTGACTAGCCCCACTCGGCACCAATGTTGACTGGAGGTCATAACGAGTGTAATTTCGATGTGAATTGCGAGTTCAGCGATGACTCGCGGAGGCAAACGGAAACAGTCTAGTTTCGGTAAGATGAACTGACACACTCCACGGATCGTAGTATCCAACAACTAAACTTAACATACCCAGTATATGTCTGTTTACTATTTCTGTCTGTCTAAACCTGTGAACTCACCAACTTTTTAGTTGACACTTTTCGCATGTATTCTCAGGTAATTAATGGAGCACACGCTAGGATGCGCACAAGGAAGCTTTAAGGAGTCTGGCTTGCATATAGACTCTTGTCCTAGGCATTGTGTGCATTGGATGTATTTTAAAACAATTTAAACTATGTAGTGTCTGTTAAACAATTTACTTTCCGCTGCAAACTTATTTATTTATGATGTTGAAACATTTTCCGCTGCTTATTAATGAAACTATGTTATGTTACAAATCTGTGTGATTGTGTAACTCATATAGAGTCGTTCTATATGACCATGAGCTGTGATCCTGGCCACGTCACACCCACGTGGACTGACACCACGAGTGGGAATTTGGGGGTGTGACAATGATGCTACTAGATACTGTTATATTTATTTGGTTCACTCTAAGGATGAAGCTCTAAATAAATTCAAAGTATTTAAGAATGAAGTAGAGCTATTTCATAGTGTTCTAATAAAAACACTTAGAACGGACCGAGGTGGCGAATATTATGATCCAATATATTTTCAATCCACCGGTATAATTCATCAAACCACAGCTCCATATACCCCTCAGCAAAATGGTATTGCTGAAAGGAAAAATAGAACCTTAAAAGAAATGGTAAATTCTTTGCTGTCATACTCAGGATTGAGTGAGGGTTTTTGGGGGGAAGCAATGCTAACAGCTTGCTATATTTTAAATAGAACTCCCAATAAAAAGAGCAAAGTAACCCCTTATGAGTTATGGAAAGGTAAACCACCTAACTTATATTATTTGAAAATTTGGGGTTGTAGAGCTGTTGTTCGACTCACAGAACCAAAGAGAAAAACTCTTGGTGAAAAGGGAATTGACTGTATATTCGTTGGATATGCTGAGAATTCAAAGGCATATAGATTCTATGTGTTGGAACCAAATGATTATGTATCAATAAATACTGTGATAGAATCTAGAGATGCAATTTTTGATGAGGAAATATTTTCATCAATGCCTAGGCCAAGGGACATAACTCGAAGTTCTTATAATAGAGTTGATGATTTAGATCCTGTTAGTCCAAAAGAGACTACTATTGGTGTGAGGAATACACCAGAGTTGAATGAATCAAGAAAGAGTACTAGAGCTAGAAAAGCAAAATCATTTGGATCTGATTTTCACCTTTATCTGGTTGAAGGATCAAGAAATGATGTTGAGCCTCAATTTCAATACTGTTATAATATTGAAGAGGATCCTAGAAGTTATAAGGAAGCTATGGCTTCTAGAGATGTTGCATTTTGGAAAGAAGCAATACATGATGAAATGGACTCAATCATGCAAAATAACACTTGGAAACTGACTGAATTACCACCTGGTTGTAAACCACTAGGTAGTAAGTGGATCTTCAAGAGGAAAATGAAGGTGGATGGAAATATTGATAAGTTTAAAGCTAGACTGGTAGTACAAGGCTTTAGACAAAAAGAAGGAATTGACTTCTTTGACACATACGCACCTGTTGCTAGAATATCAACCATAAGGTTGTTAGTTGCACTTGCTTCAATTCACAATTTGATAATTCATCAAATGGATGTAAAAACAGCTTTCTTAAATGGTGAGTTGGATGAAGAAGTATATATGAGGCAACCTGAGGGATTTATATTACCTGGTAATGAACACAAGGTGTGTAAGCTCATCAAATCACTATATGGTCTGAAACAAGCTCCTAAACAGTGGCACCAAAAATTTGATGAGATAATTCTGTCAAACGGTTTCTATTTGAACCAAGCTGATAAGTGTGTTTATAGCAGATTTAACTCTTCAGGAAGAGGAGTCATTATTTGTCTATATGTAGATGACATGCTTATTTTTGGTACTGATCAAGTACAGGTTGATGAAACGAAGAGTTTGTTATCTTCTAAATTTGATATGAAAGATCTAGGGGAGGCTGATGTTATCCTGGGAATAAGGATTAAAAGAAGTAACACTGATATTTCTTTGACACAATCACATTATATTGAAAAGGTGTTAAAGAAATTCAATCATTGGGATTGTTCATCAGTAAACACCCCTATAGATCCAAACATCAAACTTTTGCCTAATAAAGGCAACTCTGTATCTCAGCTTCAGTATGCAAAAGTTATTGGATGTTTGATGTATGCTATGATTAGTACAAGACCAGATATAGCATTCGCTGTTGGAAAATTGAGTAGATTTACCAGTAATCCAAGTACACAACACTGGCAAGCAATTAATAGACTTTTAAAGTACTTGAAGGGAACTATGAATTATGAATTGACATATTCAGGTTTTCCTTCAGTCATAGAAGGTTATTCAGATGCAAGCTGGATAACTAATATGGAGGACCACTCTTCTACAAGTGGGTGGGTATTTCTGCTTGGTGGTGGGGCCATTAGTTGGGCTTCAAAGAAGCAGAGCTGTGTCACAAATTCGACTATGGAATCTGAGTTTGTAGCTTTGGCAGCAGCTGGTAAAGAAGCTGAATGGCTAAAGAACTTGATTTATGAGATTCCATTATGGTCTAAACCGATATCACCCATATCTATCAGATGCGATAGTGCAGCTACATTGGCTAAAGCTTATAGTCATGTGTATAATGGGAAGTCAAGACATTTGGGTGTTAGACATAGCATGATTAGAGAATTAATCATAAATGGTGTGATATCTATACAATTTGTCAAATCAGAATTTAATATGGCTGATCATCTAACCAAAGGGTTAACTAGAGATCTCGTGAAAAAATCGGCCATAGGGATGGGTTTAAAGTCCATTTAAAACTGTCTTATGGCAAGACACCCAATTCCCATCTAATACAATGTTAGATGTTGAATTCAATGTGGAAAGCTTGTTGTAAAGACGTTGGAACACGTCATTCAAACATCCCGAGGTATGTGTTCAGACTGCAAGATAAACTAGGTTGAAGTTTTACTTCTTAATAGTTCTTTGAAAAATTGCATTTGCAGGTGCAAGAACCTAGAGAACTACCTATATGAGTATGAAGTTTAGCTGCTTCAAGAATCTGTGGGCTTGGGTTTGATATACTCATTGAAGGATTAGGACACAAGCTAGTAAAATATAGTGTCAGGAAAGAACAATGACGTTGTAAACTTATGTGTATCTTACTTTCAGGTATTCAATGGAATATCAATGGTTCAATCTTAGTGATACCATTGAAATTCGAATATTTGAATCATGTAAATACTAATGTGAAAATTCAATCCATGGGACATTTTCATTTATGCATAAGTTTGATTGTATGAGAGATATATTTAGTTAATCATTGATATTACTAAAATGGGGGAGGAATGTTGGTAATTTTATTAATTATCAATATATATTTTGTAATATTGGATTAACTTTGATCGAGTGATAAATATTGGTTATTAATGAATTTGGAGATGGAGATAAATTTGTTCAAACTAATATTGTTCTACATTTGGGATAATAATAATTATATTATTATGTATGAATTTTGAGTTGTGATCATAATAATAATAATAATATTATTATGCAATGGATTTGGGCTTATGTTATTAAATCAGTTTCTTTTATTATTAAATAATTGAAGTTACATGGCCCATCTAATTTCACATAAAATGTCATGCCCTTCCAAACGTGAAGAAAACCGTCGCATAAGACAAAAAGAAAAAGTAGACGTCTTTTTCATAATCTCGATCAGAACATTTTTTCAGTGTACAGTTTTTCTTTTCTTCTCTCTATATTCAAACGATTTGTTCTTCAATCTTTGATCTTGGTTTTATCCGATAAAACAATCTCGTGTACCAGAAATTGATTTTATCTGAAAGTGATTGTATCACGACTCCAAGATAATCCAAGGTTTGTTTTGAATCGTTGATTTCTTCAAGAAATTATCGATCCCTGTTTCGGTTCATTTCTGTTTCTCGTTTATTTCTGATCTACACTTTTTTCGTTGCAGGAGGGATTTGAACCAAATACCTCCCATTTGAAAGAATCGTGGGTACCATTGAGTGACTAAAACATAAAGATGATATTAACATTTTTATAAACCACGTGTCCTTTACGATGAAATTAAATTTTGACTCATGCCTTTAATTTTACGACATGAAAGAATATTGGCCCACAATTTTATGTTTGTTTTTGAGGTTTATGTTAAATTTAGGTGAAGCTCATTAATCATACATCATTCATATGTAATATGTTCGGAAAAACCTAAAGAGAAAGTTACGGTTTTTACTCATATGGTTTAAATGTGTTAATTATTTTTGTTCAAAATATAATCTTCTATCAGTTCAGCCTATGTGATTTAAAAAACTAACGGACCCTTCAAACGTAACTATTATAATGATTTTGTCCCAAAACCTAACTATAGTTGGGAGACATAAAAAATTAATTGTCTAAACCACATGGCTAAAATGTTAAAAGATTATATTTTTGAGGCGAAACATTTAAAACACTTAAACCATAAGTGTTAAAACCGTAATTTACTCAAACCGTAATTTACTCAAACCGTAATTATTGTATTAAAAATTCATATATTAAATAAGGGTTCCTAACATACATACAACATCCCCTCTTTTATATATTATACCCAAATCAAATCAATCACATTTATACTCATATAATTTTTACTCATACATATTCTTTTATATTTTTTAATATTAAAAGAATTGATAGAGATTATAGCTATTTTAATATATGAGTAATAGCAGTAGTAATGGGATGTTCTAGATAAGGGTAGTTTAGTAATATTAATATCAAGTGTGTGTATTAGTGGGTTATAAATAGAGGCGAGGAGGTTGAGTGAAGGTAGGAAGAGATTTAGCTATTGTGAAAAGGGCTACTGCTTATAGCAGAGAGAAGGGTGTAACCCTGGGTTGGGAGATTTCATTCTCTGTAATCATCTCTTCGAATTAATATTACAATAATTCTTGTTTGATTACTGTTCTATTTGTTGATTGTTCAATTGAATTGTACTTCTTGCCAATGATGTTAGTCATATTTTGGAATAATCCGTTAATTTTGATGACTCTAGCTCACTTGAGATATTTTTGGTTTGAGGCTATGATGACAAGAAGGTTGGAGTAAAGTTATGCTAATATATGTCTTGGCGGGATATTACTTGCTACCATAGCAGCTAGATTTTCTATTCTTAGTTAAGCTTTTTTGTTTTCTTCCTGAATTTCTGTAACATTTTTACACCATAGTCGTTCATTACAACTTGTGCGAAACACATAAACTTCGACATTTTAGTGCATGTGTGGAGTTTCATTTGAAAGGAACTTATTAACTTATGAAGAAGTCAATAAGTTAAAAAATTATTTGTCAATGTCAAAAGGACTTTTTATTTAACTTTTTGAGTAATGTTAATAGAAGTTTGACATGTTTAATATTACAATAAATAAAAGAATGATAGTTTAATTATAACATCATGTCACTATATACTAATTAACACAAACTATAAAAACTACTGATAGTTAGTTTTATATAGGCTAACTAATGTCATTGGCTTTCCTATGTTAATACTTATTTTCATTCTTATTTAAGTTTACCTTATTAAACCTTATTTCTTAGGTTTGTTGCATGATGTGGATCATTTGTCATTCAGCTTTTTGTTTGAGAGAGTTTCCTCCTCAATATTCATGCCACTAAATAGTAATTCTTACATTTAATCACATGAATCATGTGAATAAAGTTGCATTTTATAACACTTCTTATTATATTGATCATGGCTAAAAAGTTTATGCAAGAGAAATTGCTCATATAACTCAACTGTAACCTTTATCTGCTTTATTCTAAGGACTTTGTCCTTTTTGCTTGCACAACACTATCTTGTTGTAAAACAATATTTCTTTTATTTCCATGTTGGATACTTGTATTTATATAACTAAGTCTTTACGGCTTATTGTTTATTTCATAAATGAAAACATGATAGCCTTAGTTTTACAGGAGATAATCGTTTCTAATTTTGAAAATGTTTCCTTAAAATAACAAATGGACATACGATTATATATCAATCTGTTAAAAAATGATGTTTTTTATGAAATTTTTTTTTCCTTCATTTCTTAATATGTGTAGACTTCAAAGAAGAAACTTTTCTTGTGACATTTGCAAATGGTCAAAAAGTCAGATGTTGAGACTTGAGAGAGTGTGTTATTTGTTTAAAATCTAATAGCTTGTGGCCTTTACTGCAACTTTTACTCTAAAGGAAAAAAGTAAAAGAAATTATTTGATGCAATCTTATCGTTCACTATATAATCACTTGTTTAAATCATTATTGTTTTTAATAATAACTCATGCAATTGCATGCTATGCAAGTCTAGCAAATGAAACATATCATATGTATTTTAGTCAGGTATTATCTAACAACTAACAAATTATTATTGGTTAGATATGATGGTCCACAATTTTCTCCTCGTTTGTACTGATGTGTATCAAATCTACAAAGTGCAAAAATTAAGGTAATTATTAAGCCCGATTAGTTAATTTTAAAATTTAGAATATTGCTTATGTTATTATTATTGAACTCGGTCAGGTAATTGTTAAACCTAGTGGTTACCAAACCTAGCTAATTGGAATTAAGGTATTACCCATTAATCCATTATAACATGTTTTATGTTATGGTGTTACACATTTTAACCCAAAATATAATAACTAGTCACCCAAATTAACACATTATATATAAATGGACAGCGGTGGAATCAACCACCCCGACATGAATTCTCGTCCGTTCAAAATCACTGGGATTAAATCGTGTCCCTTCAAAATAGGCGGTTAAGTCACTTACACGGCGGTTTCAGGCGGTTTTCCGGTGACCCTGCGGATTGCTCACACCTGTCCCACGTAATCTTCACAGTTTCCGCTCGGTTAGCTTAAATCTTCTCGTCTCCTCCATCTTTGTCTCCATCGCCGCCAAAATGCCACCACCATCACACCATGTGTTCCGGTCTATCCCCACCCACTGTCACCGCCGCTACATCACACCACACTGCACCAACAGCAACACACTCACATCAGCCTCCTATGGCGACGATAGCCATGGCTGACCACGGGTTAAGGTATGGTTGTGGTGGGATTTCATCGTAGGAGGAGGATTGTGGAAGACCGCCACCGCATCGCACCACACCGCACCAACACCCTCACACCGACCTCATACGAAGACGATAACCATGGCTGACCACGGGTCAAATAAAGGTTTCATTGTGAAAGGTTTGGTTGTGGCGGGATTTCATCGTAGGGAGAGGCTGGTGGAAGATGTCGCCGCAATGCTTAACACGACAATCGTGTCATGGTAGTTAAACCGTATCCACTATCGCCACTCTTTGCGACTTTGTTGAGGTTGTGGCAGCAGCTAGTGGTTCTAGTTGGTGTATCCTCGTCGCGGTGGTTTTCCGGAGACATAGACACACACAGAAAGTGTATGTCGCGGTGGTTTTCTGGTGACATAGACATACACAGAGGGTGGATGTGAAGCTTTCCGATGACAGAAAGTGTGTGTGCATATTTCTTTCTTTGAGTAAAATTATATGTTATATTTGATAAATGTTTCAAATCCGTAATGATGGCATGTCAATCTCAATTCTCAGCCATAAGGCTGCTATGTCTGTTTAGTTAAAAAAATTCATATTTTAAGTTCATTCATCATTTTAGTTAAAAATAAAATACACCCTTTTGATGGTACTGTCTTTTTATAAAAAAAAAAAACTATGGTTACATTATCTTATAATTGATGTTTTAATTTACATTTAAGTACGTTAAAATCTCATGTATTTTACGAGTTGAAAAAGATAATGTAAAATACAATATAGTTTTTAATATATAAAGTCATAAATGTTCAAAATATTTGATTTAAAAACCATAAATAATGTTTTTAATTGTTAAAAAATAGTTACTTTTTAGTATATCAATATAATATATTTTTATCATTTAAGTCATCAAATCATATTAAAAGTTTTAAAATTTTTAAAAACAATTATAAAAAACAATAACTATCATTATTGTTAATAATGTTTTTAATTGTTAAAAATTACTACTTTTTAATATATCAATATGATATATTTTTATCAGTCATCAAATCATATTAAAAGTTTAAAAATTTTTAAACAATTATAAAAAATAATAACTATCATTGTTGTTTTATTCGTAAATATTTTAAGAAATATAATTTGAGTTTGATTATGGCATGGTACCCGGCCACCGGACGGGTATAAAACTAGTTTATATTGCTTTGGGTTAAGATTGTTAGGTTTAATTATTATTTTCACTTTTGCACTTTGTAAACTGTGATACACGTCAATACAAACGTGAAGCAACTTGTGGACCATTATATCTAACCTATAATAGTTTGCTAGTTTTTAGATAGTGTCTGACTAAAATAAAAATGAAAAAAAGACTTAATTGAGGGCTAACACTCCTTAGCACAATAATATGTTTCATTTTTCGGACTTGCATAGCATCCAATAGCCTGAGATGTTATTAATAACAATAATGATTTAAGCAGATGATTATATAATGAATGATAAGCTTGCATCGCATGAGTTTCTTTTACTTTTACCTTTTGAAGTAAAAGTTTCAACAAAGGCCACAAGTTGTCAAATTTTAAACAAATAACATACTCTTAACATCTACGACGTTTTGACCATTTGCAAAAGTGTCATACCAACTTTTCCTTTGAAGTCTGCACAAATGAAGAAATGACAAAATAAATTTAGGAGAAAGCATCATTTCTCAATAGATATATATAAAATTGTATGTCCATTTCTTACGTTATGTAGAGCATTTTCAGAACTAAAAATGATATGATCTTGTAAAACTAAGGCTATCATGTTTCCGTTTATAAAATGACAATAAGCCAAAAAGACTCATGTTTCCGTTTATAAAATGACAATAAGCCAAAAAGACTTACTTATACAAGATCAAACATAGCAATAAAAATGTTGTTTTACAACAAGATAACATTGCAAGAAGGACAAAAGTATTTAGAATTAAGAGTAGCTGAGTAAGATGAGCAATTAGTCTAACTTAGACTTCTTAATCATCATCGGTATAGTTATCAATTTCCATCCTTACAACATAGATTGTAACTAAGTCATACCTAAAGTTGTCATGAGCATTACCTAGAAAAATCTGACAAAATTTTAATATCTTAACTGGGCAATGCACAATGCTAACCAAAATCAATGAATTTCCTGCTTGGTTGGTGAGCAAAATCTGCGTATTCTGTTTCTGCATCATTCCTTTTAAGTTGCATAGCAAAAGGACGCCATGTAACAGCTCGTGCATATATTAATTTTTATATGTGATTGCAGTAATGAATGCCAAAGAGATATGATCATAAGATAATCATGCCAAAGACCCTACCTAGTTCACAAAATACACCGCTCTGCGCGTCCTGGAACATCTTTCTTTGCTTTGTAGTATTGTTCATGGCAAATTCGTACCGAAAAGAGAAATAAAGAATGATGCCAAGCAGAAAAAACAACTCTTTTGTTATAATATATGCATACCAACCATGTATCTTTTAATATGTTTCAACATGACACGTTGAAATGTAGTATTTTGTGTTTTTGGGCATGATGGAAAGGCTTGTTTGGCTGCTGCTACTGAGAAAAGTTTGGTGTGATGCCTAAATCCACCTTAATTTGTTGTGTTGCTTGAATCTACATTAATAACAACCAAAATGAACAAGAACAAAGGGCATATTTTCAAAGCATGAACTTGCTAGATTTATAACACTTGGTGATTCCGAGTTTACAAAACTAACTCCAATTAGCTAGTTTTGGTATTGGCTGAGACTGTAAGACCAGTCAGTGCTTCAAAAGAGAAGAAAACATAATACTATCAATAGAAATAGCTATGATTTTACTTAAAAGAAAACACACTATGGCCAATTAGTGCTTCATAAGGCCACTTACCAAGCTATGTAACTAACTAACTAACTATATTTTAATAGATAAAAATTAAAAAACCTGTGAACAAATTATATATTGTGTAGTCACATATTTGAAATGTTCTAGCTTGTCCATGGAATAGTGAATTCATTGCCAATGAACTACCAAAACTAGTTAAAGCAAATTAACCAAATGAGACCAAACTCAATGATCCAATTACCAGATGTTTCCATATTTCATTATAACTAAACAAAAACATGCATGCATGCATGTTTTTTATGCATATATGTATTTATGTATGCTTGCATTGTATGTCACACAATGATATAATTGTTTCAACATCTACTGTCTTTAAACTAAGCCAAGCACTTTCGATTAGGTAAAGGGGAAAACATATAGGGTTGTATTTTGACCAACTGTGTTATTTGAAACAGACTATTGGCCATCAAGAAGACATAAACGGAAGATGAAAGTAGCATAGATGAAAATGATGAGATGGATGTGCGGACTTACAAGGTTAGACACGATGAGAAATGAGGATTTAGAAATAGTTTAGTAGTCACGAGTATAGTGGATGATACAAGGGAAGATAGATTGAGATAATTTGGGCATGTGAAGAGGAGTCACGTAATGTCTCCATTTAATGCATGAGAAACCCACATTGTGGAGGGAAGGAGGGGTAGAGGCAAGCCCGAACTAACCTAAGATGAACAAATTAGGTAGGATTTATCAAAAGTTCCTCTCTTTGCTGATATGTTTAGAATAGAAATTCGTGCATACGTAGAATTAAGGTTAAAAATTATTAGGTCATCATGTATATGTTGAGTAACGTGTCTTCATGGTTATTAAAATCATTAGGTGCTAGTCGAGCGGTGAGACATGGAGTAGTGATTGGTCAGATCGTAATTTTTCAAAATTATATATAATATATATACAACCAAATTTTCTATAAAAATGTCAAATCATATATATATATATATATATATATATATATATATATATAAATCTGGCCGTAATTTTATATTATCCTCGGAATTTTTGGTCTAATTTTCAAAAGTTGCCGAAAAATCATCAGAATATCGATAGTCGCCGACATAAGAGTCTTCTCCGTTGATGAAAGTACCATCTTGGATTCTCAAAATGTTTGGATGATCTTGAAGCATCGCTTAGCTGCATTCACTTGAATATTTATCTATAATTTCCATATGCATTTTTTAGCATAATAATAAGAAAAATAAAAAAAGTCGTCATAAAATGAATTATAAATTCCTTCCATTATTAGCAGCACTTTTGCATGGTTCACCAATTTATTATGCACTTGTGCCTGTCTGTCTATAAATCAAATCTCAAGGGTTTTCAACAAAAATGGCACCATATACAATTAAATCCAATTATAACATCACCATCTATAACCCATTTCATTCCTTCTAACCAAGAATCCAAAATTTTTCTAACCACCTGCAACATCTTGGAAATCATCTGCTCTGCTGTACTTTTGAACCTGAAAGACATGTAAACCACCCAAAATTTCGTTATTTTTGCCGTTTGCTCCCTCAGACCCGTGAGAGTCGAGTCACATGTTTAAGAAAATCCATTAACAATGCATGACATACATAACATGCCAATAATAGTATAGAGTTTAAACTGAAAATTATTGCATCAAAAGAAATGCTTTAAACCGGCAATACCCAAATCTAATGCATCAAGTAGCTCAAGATAAATTTAAATTCTAACAAAAATCCACCTCCATTCAGGTCAAGGGAACAAAATGATGTAGTCAAGGAGGTTGCTTGTGTAACGGGTCAGAACATGTTTAGGTTGAAATATGAAATTACTGGCCAGGTTGACCAAAAACACTTATTTGTGTAATTTTAAAAAAGAATAAAACAAACAATGTTATGTGAAAATTATATTTATAAGAAGACAACATTAATACAACAAAATCTTAAGCTTTGAATTGCACGCTTGACGGCTTTCAACCCAATTCAGCCTTTGACTCGTTTCCCTTTTAGCTAAGTATTTGTATCCGAACCATTTAAAGAGAAAATACTATCAAACCATTCTGCATCAGATATGTACCCTTTCAAGCAAATATTTTTGTGTTCATTTGTTTCAATTCTCACTTCAATAGTAGAGATTTATAATCATGCAAAAAAATAACAAGCTGTTAAGCTAACCTGTAAATTCTCTAGAACTGATGATTGGAGATCCATGTAACTTCATACCTAAAAACTGCATGCATGATCAAAAGCTCATGACTTTAGGTCAAAAAAACTGCACTTCAGTTAGTTGTCCCATTTTCTTCGGAGGAAAAACCAGTAGACCTTGGACCTTCGCTTCCTCTGATCACTCTGCTATACACAACTTTAAAAGACTGAGAATTATATGGTTTGCTCAACAAACTAATCGGCATTCTCAAAGTCTGCTTCCTATTTCTTCTCCCCCTAATCAAAATATTGAACGTCTTCTCGTTGTCAACTTTTTGAGGTGGCTTAAGCACATGATTATCACCACTGCTTCCCAGATTCCAATTTAAACCACCACTCTCTGATTTAACACCAACAATTTCATTAATAACTTTTGGCCCTTCAAAGTTGGCTTCTTGCTGAGTTTCAACATCCACCTGTTTTGTCTCTATCATTGGATCAGAAATGGGTCTTACTGCTGGTGGTGAGATGGAGAATTCCATTGGATGGCAGTTAGGCCAAACTGGGCCGGAAACATATTGTAACCCGTTAGCACCCATATTACATTGCCATGCAAAATGATTGGGATGGAAGGGGCTGGTGGTTATAGGCAATGATGGACCTTGTGTATATGGTGGGCCAGGAGGGGAGTACAAAAGAGGCAAGGGGTGGATCATATTTGGGGTACCTGGGGATGTAGGGTAAGGTTGGTGGGGAGACGAACACATTGGATTTACTCCAGCTAAGACATTGGTGGGCCTGGGGTGAAGATTCATGTTCATTTGCCACGGGTTGGGACCAGGTGGAAGAGCTATGTTCATAGGGATCGACGCAACACGTACAGTTGGTGATGTTGGGTTAAATGGTGTAGCTGATGCAGATAACTTCTTGTTTGGGAGTTCTTGAGTGTAATTTGGAGAATTAACTATAATTTTATCATCCCCAGTCATCACATTAGTAGAAGAATCTTTCTCAGATAGATCTGAAACTATTGGAATTTGAATCTCAATGACACTTTTATCAATTATTGTATCACCCTCAACATTTTCAGGTAAAGTTTCTGTATGTTCATCTCCCCCTAGCTCACTCAAATGAGTTTCTGCCGTTTCATCTTCCAAAATTTCTTCCTCAACTTTCTCTTCTTTAATTTCAGACTCATAAATTTCTTTTGGATGACTAAATTCATTACTTTTACCGTTATCAATTTCCTTGTCATCTGGAATATCACTTTGTGACTCAAACTGCAACAAGGAAATGGTACCTGGAGGGGCCAGAGCTACTTCTTTGTAAGAAGGTGATCGCCCGATACTAACTATAGAACTTCTCTGTGGTGCATGTCCTATATCTTTTGTCATGTGTGTGGAGCCCACTTCAAATAAAGAATTCGATTCCTCTTTACCACTTGTACTAATTTCTTCTGAAGTGGAAACTGGCACAGACTTAACTCTATAAGTCAACGCCTTGATGATTCTCTTTCCATATTTATGAGTAGGAGAGGGAACTTTTGCAGTATGGTAATCAGCATAACTTGCTCGTTTCTTCATAAAGTGATACTTACCATTTTGAAAACTATTCTTCAATTTCTCTTCAGAATCATTAAGTAAATCTTTCTTTTGATAACTATAAACCCTGTTGAAAGCTGCTTTCTTCTGTCTTAATCGCCTTCCATACAAGCCTGATCTAGGTCTTTGAACGGGTTGCCAACCTTCTTCTACTTCATGAGAGACATCATTGGCAATAACAAAGTTTTTTGCAGCAGTTTTCTCCAATGATGGAATCGGGTTTTCATCAATGGGTTCTTCTTTGACAAGTGGGCTAATGGGTGTAAAGTCAACAGGTTCTACATTCACCTGTATTTCATGTTCATGTTGAAGGGCTGAATCTTGTTTCTCTTCATCTGAAATCTCTTTCACAAGATCTTTTGAGTCATCAGAATTCGCCACCTCCAAGTTTTGGTAAGATTTCCCCTTTAACTGGAAATGGAACATATAGCATTCTAAGATACAGTTGCATTAGTTTTTATCAATATTGTGCAAGTGAACAATTAAAAATACCTTCTGGAAATAGGTTTTCCTTTTTAAACCACCACTATCAGTTCCTTGGCCATCATGACTTGGATTTATATAATCAAGCAAATCCGATACACTGCACATCATCACAATAATAATAATATTAAAGTTGTAGCTATCATTTTAACAAATCATAGTTTGAATTAAGATTAGTCATTAGAATCAGCCTCATTATCCCACTATGATAAGGGTAAGGATTGCCTTCGTCCCACCCCCTAGACCCTACTGATTAGTGGGATATAACTGGATATGTTTGTTTTTGATGTTTATTGTTTGAATTAAGAATTTGGAATTAAAGACACTGTCAGCACACCTAAGATGGCCTTTGCTAGCTATTGATGCATCTGGCTTCCGAGTCCCATTTCGTGCAGCTTCTTGTTGTTCAAGTGCCTTGGATTCAAAATACTCGAGCCATGCAGCAGCATCCTGCACCCATTTTTATTAAGTTGGAGTTAGTAGGAAATCTTGAATTTTGATATAGATAATATAACTATAGAACATTGCTAAAAATAGCAACACTGTAACAGTTATTACCTGTGTGCGTAGATCATCTGGGCCCAGCTTTGCACGAAGTATTTGCAGTGTGGTTTGTTCATGCTGAACACTAAGAGGGTAAGCTTCCATTAAAGAAAGCGCAATAGCTATTGCATGGTAACTAGCAGCAGTCTGGAAAACAAAAGGGAGCATAAAGGATAAGGTTAATATTGTCTTTTCAGACACACCATAAGGTGTCGTGTTTCTTATGGAGAAGTAAGAAACCTGGATATGGTCTGGGCCAAGTAACTTTTGGTTGCACTTGAGAGCTTTATGAAGGTATCTGAGGGCAACATGAACGTTTCCCAAGCCTTCTTCCATCATAGCTACATTGATGTATGTTGCAGCAGTATTTGGATGTGATGCCCCGCAAGTTAAATGTAACAGATACAATGCCCGTTTCACATATCTGATAGTATTGATCAAATTCACAAAGGATGTTTCAAAACAAAGATGTCGATCTGAATTAGAATCAAAAAGTATGAAAAGAAAAATACTTGAGAGCCAACTCCGTATGTTGAAGGCGATAGTAGAAGACAGCAAGATCTCCATAACTTTTCATGGTATCTGGATGATCCAACCCAAGTTCTCTCTCATTGATGTCCAAAGCTTTTTGTTGGTAGATTGTGGCCTGCATTCAACTGGAAAACTTAAGAGACAGATAAGAAATAATAGAAAATAGCAGTATATATCTAACGCTGCCTTGTTAATAAACAAAGACCTGATTAAAGTCCCCGGTGTGATATAAAACCACAGCAAGGAGGCTGTAAGCTCCTGCTGTTATTCGGTGATAGGGACCACACACTGCAACTAGCTTTGCAAGAGCCTGAAACAAAGGATAAGTGATGACATGTAAAGTATACTAATTATTAACAATACGCCACAAGAACAAACCATTATTCCATCTAATTTAACTATGCTTTAAAAGCTAACATCATCATCCTACTCAGTATATCCCACCATTAGCAAAGCTAAGGTAGGGTCTGAGGAGGGTAAGATGTAGACAACCTTACCTCTAACCCGTAGGAATAGAGAGGCTGCTTCCAATGAGACCCCTGGCTCATGATGCCTGATTAACCAACTAACCCAACGCTTTTAATGTTATTTTTACAAAAATTAAGAAAAATAACATTAAAATTAGTGCAATTTTACTTTTGCCCCTCGAGGGTCGACACATATATTACATTATATGAGTGCACCGCACACAGGGGCTAATGCTTTAAAAGCTAACAAGAAGATTAAATCTATAGAAACTAAATTTAGTATCCAATCATAAAGGGGCACCTAGTAACCAAAGTTGGTTTACTTTTAGAACTTTCTTACCTTTGTTCCATAGCTAACTGCATCTTCAAGTTTTCCCTTGTCAAGAGCTGTTTTTGATGATTCCAGAAGTTGGCGCCCATCA
Organism: Mikania micrantha; assembly: GCA_009363875.1. NCBI lineage: Eukaryota > Viridiplantae > Streptophyta > Magnoliopsida > Asterales > Asteraceae > Mikania > Mikania micrantha. The sequence continues at coordinate 89,237,125 of CM018696.1, forward strand.
GCAGACGAGCATGCTGCTTGCTGCAAGAAATATAAGTCCAAAAAATTCAAACATATGAACATTGACCAACTAAATAGGATTTGTTTCAATCATGCAATGGGGTGATTCATCACCTTATGCACTGGTACTAAGCTGATGATGTCCTCTTTCCTGAAAGGGTTAGGAGTATTCATATTAAAGTCTCTAGGAACCAGCTCAACTCCAACCTAAAACATGATTACCAAAACAGTTTATGACCCTATTAAACTAATGCAGATTAACATTTGGTTAGCATTGATCAGCACACAAAATAGTTATGACCCTATGACACATGATGTGTTTTTCTCTAACATAAATCAGAGAAGATCATTAGTAATTAATTACCTTATGACATAAGCCACGTAGTATCGCGATTTTTCTGAGTTCTGTGTAGTTAAAGCTGGAAAATTCCCAGTCATATCTCTTCTTCAAGAAAACATCAAGCCATGTTCTTGTCAGAGAATCAACAGCTTGCTCACTTCCAGGAACCCCAAGCATAAGATTCAGTGCAGCTGCAATTGCATCAGCCATCTCCTCTGGTTTAGAAACAGCAGCAATCACCGCTTGTAGAATGTGCTTAAAAGCTCGTACTATCATTTCATGTATGCACAGAGATTGCACATGAGATAATTTTTCTGAAAGCTTAACCTGGTAGAAGAGTAATAGCAACATAAAGTTGGCACAAGAAGTTCAAGTTGCAAATACCAAGAAATTGGAAAGCTAAAAATGAAAAAAGAGAACTCCTTGTCAAGAGTCAAGACCAAAGATGACAAGCGACGGGTATGCATACAAAGAGTCAAAGAGCATAAAACATGATAGAAAATATCATGAAGATTATCAGGAACCAGATAATCAACTGATTTCTGTAAGAAGGTGAATCTAGTCACTAACCACTTGTCCTAGAGAACGCATGCGGAGGCCTCGTGTGTGCATAAAATCAGTTAAAGTTCGCCCATCAACTGGTGATAGCTCTAATGAACCAAAATCTGCAACCTGCATAAATTGTAGTGTTATAAATTGTCAAATATGACACTTACATCAAGATCACTTGGGATAAAATCTTATGATAATTGTGGCTGTGCATTACCAATTTTGTTAAAGCAACTTCATTGTAATATTTCTGAGATTGGTCAATCAGCTCCTGCAAAGACTACACATGACAGCAGTAGGTTTTATTACATATTTACTATGAAAGGATATAATCATATATAATACATATATAATACATCTATTATTTTAAGCATACCTTACGATGGAGTCCTGTATCTGACTCTTTTAGCCGAGTAAAAGCGGCATCAGATAATAATTTTTTTAAAGCAACCTCATTTTCAGTTGCATTGGCCTCCAGCTGGGATTCTGCAAAATCTATCACAGAATTATCTACTTCCCCGTTATCACCGTCAGCAACTTTTGATTCTGTATTGCTTCCCTCTAAACCTTTTTTCTTATTCTTGAGGGATCTAAGAGGCGTCCCAAGTCCTTCAACTTTTATCTCATTCTTCCCCTTTTTAGAGGGAATTTTCTTGTCTTTTTCTGTTTTCTTTTGATCTTGTAAATGTTGTATCCAGCAAGCTCCAAGTTCCCATCTTGTGAAGCTATCGACTCCTACACACTCATCTTGGAGCTTACTTAAACTTTCCTTTAGTAGCTTCTCAACAAACCCTCTAAAAGTTCTGACCTCTTCACTTTCCAATCTCTTTAGATTGGGGAGAATGTTGTTGGATTGTGCTGTTGTTTTTTTGTGTAGCAACAACCTCAAACTGCAAAAAAAGTAAGAATAAAATAAAGCTGCTGATAGTATAAGGATATTAAAAACATATGTTAGTTGGTGAGGAAAACCTGTTGATATTGAGGGCACAGGCTCCACCATCAGGCTGGTCTAAAAGCTCAATGTATGGGAACGGAGAAACTTTCTTGTCATCCTCTCTCTCCACAACTTTCACAACAGCAGTATAACCGCAATACCTTACATTGACAACACCTAGAGTAGCAATATCCTGTTTTCAAACCAAAAAAAATAATAATAACTTCATTTTCACTAATTTAATGTAAGAAATAAAATAGAGGTTTGACATATTTGAAAATTGTTCTTACATGAGCAGCAGTGTTCTCATCAGCAGTTATCCCTTTAAGTAGATTTCTCTCCACCAAGCTATCTTTCTCCACCCCAGTTGCTTGAAAGCCGTCAATCTTTGTATCTACTTTGCAGCTAGCATCAGGGAAATCTTTAAAGACATTGATTCTCAAGTCCCCAATACTCTCTGTATGTATAGCATCACCACTTAAATCAGAACAATTTGAAGTGAGGTTTTCCATTATTTGTCGAATGGCAAGAATCGCCTTAAAAATGGCTACATCAACAAACAAGCTATGCAAAAGGAAGGCTTTTCTGTCTCGAATCTGTCTATCTTCTGCTGTCTTGCAAGGCATAGATGCAACATACATGAATTCACTAGCCCATGGATGCAAATCACTTTTTCCATCTCTTCCTAAACCACCCCCATTTCCTCCCCAACTCTCATCTTCTGCAGGAAGAGGCGGAAAAACTGAAGGTACTTGAGCTGCAACGGGAGGTATGAGCCATGTGTTGGCTCTAAAACCATAAGGGAGATTCCCAAACTGCAGGTAGTTAAAAAAATTGATAAGCATTTTGATTTAAAAAAAATATATTCAATGTGTTAAACCTTAGTGAACAATTATATCTGGAATCATACCTTGTTCCTCTCAATGAATGCTCTAATGAGATCTTCATAAGCCTGAAAATAGGTGCCACTAATTCAGATAAGCAGTAATTGAAATGTGAGCTAGAAAATTGTTCATATATAAACTTACATTCTCGAAAGCACGACTAATTCGCCGCAACAGATCAACAAGATTGTGGCATAAAATCCGTTGCTTCCCATTGCTCCAGAATCCATTTCTACAAACTTCGACATGGACAGGCTTCCCATGGCACAACTTCACCTTTAACATAAAGCTTAAGATGTAAAGAATAGTGCAAGCATTTTACGCGTATAAGAAGCCTTAAATTTACAAAATTTTCTTACTTCAAGGGAGAAAAGATGATCATCAATTAACTTCTCATCTTCTGTTTGCCTTGTTACCCTCCTTACATCTGCAAATGTGGTAAGACGTAAGCATATCAGTTGAATTCAACATCTTATTCATGGAAACCTGATATGCGCGGAAAAAAATTTGTTTATGGTATGTCCTTGCAAACACAAGTGGACGCACAAATGCATTATCTAAGCAGCTACGTTTTAAATTGCGCACATCAGGAGCGGAGAATACATGATACGCATGATGCGATGTGATTACATGATGCGAATGTGATGCGCATGATGCGCTGGTTTAACATGACTTATTATGTAGTTGACCAGGATTTGAACAGTTTAGACTACATGTTGCTACAGGTCAGAGTTCTTCAAATTTGATTGAACAAATCTGTCCTGTTTGAGCAATGGAATTGACTATTTTAACAAATTAGATCATATATCGAACAAAAACAGTAAACAAGGTTCACATCTGTTTTTGTGATCAAAACGTATCCGAGACCCACGCGATTGATAAAACCGAGGTATGTAGTAGCAAACTTAACGCTCTGTTTTGAAAATTAATATTTGGATCAACCAAAAATCATTGGATCAATTTATAAAATCACAAGATCATGTGAAGACGAATGTCTGCGTAAACCGATAATAACGGATATTCTCGGTTTTGCGTGTGTGAATGATCATTTTCCTTGTAAATTGTCTCGGAATGCTTATCACTAGTGTGAATTTTTCAAGTGTTTCGAGTGTAACATATACTTACACTGGATCGGCGGAGTGAGGTGCGAAAGGGAGAAAAATTCGTAAAAGCAGTCGAGCTTAGGGCTCGAATTGCTCAGCTCTCCCTCTCCGTCACCAGAAACCTCCTTCGACGGCGGATGTTGCGGTGGCGGAGCCGATTTTTGCAAAGTCGAAGAACGCTTATGGTTTTGTTGCGATTTGCTCGTTTTCTTTGCCGCCTTGCTTTCCGGCGCATTCTTACCGGAATCCTCCTTGATCACCGGCGACGGTCCGAACGTCGTCGTGCAAGCGACGATGTCCAACAATCTTCTCACATGTGCTGTGGCGGTTTCAGCGTCGTAGTCCTCTGGTGTGTAATAAAAGAAGGACGTGAGGATAAATATGTCATTTCAGTATGCCATGTGGCAGTAATAAATGGGCTTTTTAAATACCTTCTACAAGATTGAGCGTGCAGGGCTTCAATGCTGCAACGTCCACCGTATCTTTCAATCGTGAGCCTCGTACCTGTATAAACGAGAAGGGTAAAATGGTAAATCCATCTATCCAAGCATCTTTTACTAGTGGACCAATTGATCCAGTTGAACAGATAAGTTGGCCCATATCAATATTTTATAATAATAAATTTTTAAATTTAATAATATGTGTAAATTTCTAATACTTATTTTTGTCCGACTAGAGAAATTGAATTAGTGTATAATTTCTTAAAATTAAATATCAAAATCAAATTTTTACTTTTCATAAAAGTTGTCCATATAAATTAATATTGTTTTATAGTACTAAAGCTTCTATCATAACTATAAAAGAATACTTTTATATAACAAAACTCTTACCTCATGAGATAATGAAAAATTTGTGATGTTGCATGTTATCGTATTCACCGATAATAATCGACGAATATCTATAATTCTATCGGTAGATATTCCCTGTTTAAAAAAAAAAGATAAATAGTTAGAAATAAATCTTTTATACACAAGAAACTAAAATATTTCATTATATTATTCTTTATTGAATTGGACTAATGTGTTCCATCAAGCAAAAACAAACTAAAGTATTACATCAAACAATAACAAACAAAGATTGTAGCGTGGATTATATACCATTAATAAATATTTTTTTTATATGTTTTCTCCTTTCTATTTACAAGTTGGACCCAATTACCCTTTTGTGTGGACTAGTTTTTATACCAAAGTATCCGGTCAAAATGCTTATAACACGTTTTAACTATGAAATGTAGATACAAAATAAAAGAACGTATGACTTGCAAGATCATAATTGAGTGTTTTCTTGTACACCTCTTGTTTGTAAGGTATAGTTATTTGAAAAACAACGTTATACATACATATAACACGCTATTGTTGACGTAGACGTACTCTTTTAGATAACTTCTAAGCATTTTGGTAGTGACATTTTTGACCCGATCTACAATAAAGACACAAACCTTCAAAATCTTATCTAACATTCTAGCTACCTTCTTGTAAGAAATTTCAAAATTTAGGTTGGCAAATAATAATCTTATATGCCTTAAGTATCAACTGCATATAGAGTAAAACATGACATAAAAGAAAATAAGATGCAATCTTATAAACCTTATCCTTATTAGAGCTCCACTTCTAACAAATATAAATATTAGATAAAATTAAGAGACAAATATTTTTAAATTCCTTGAATATAAATTATTAATCTTTATACTAATAAAATTAAAAGGAGAGACAAACCTTTAATATAACATGCGTATCATCAGGAAGATTCACAGTTATATCCACAACAACTGGGAGAACTGCAATTATTTTTGAACACTAATAATTAATAATACATTATATTATTACTATTACTATTAATAAAACTATTATTTTCAAATAATTTAATTTACCCTTCTCTTCCTTCTTCTTCTTATCACCCTTGGTCTTTCCACGTCCATTCTTGGGTGCCATTTTTCTAAAGCTAAAGTTTCAAATAATTTTTTACTCTGAATTATAAAAAAAAAAGGGAAATTAAATTTATAACATAATGCTTCATGTAAATGAATAAAATAGATAAATAACCTTTGGTTTTTGGATAACAAAATGAGATATTTGATGGGTTTTCATTTTTCAAGAAAATGTTATAAAATAAGACTTTTCATCAATATGGTTTTCTGTTTATTTGCTATTTCAGACAGGAAGGATGAATTACCAGAAACCAGGGATGCATCAATAACAAACATGATGAATTTCAATATGAATAAATGATAATTAAAGAATAATCAATTGGTTCCAAAAATAAATTAAAATAAAATAAAAATGGAGTTATGAAACGATAAATGCAGCAGCGGAGAGAAGAACACTGTGTAATTAGAATGCAACAAAGATTTCGAACCAAATACGAATTAAATACAAGAAATGAACTTGGATTTTGGATAAAATCATGAACAAGATGTTAATTGTTATCTCAATTGAATGTTACCAATAACGAAATTATAAAAAAAGAAACATCAAATAAAGATTTTGAACTTTATTATGTACTAAAAACAACTAAAAAGTCTCAATTTCGGATAAAATTACGAAGAACAGTCGATGAGTTTTTGCGGAAACTATCATGGAACTGTAAAATTACAACTCACTTCATGTTTTGAAAAGAATTACTAGAAAGCAAGCGGAGATATTTAAAAACTGTAACAAAGCATTAAATTACCCAAAAGAAAGAAAAAACAGAGCATCCCCATTATTAAATGCAATCGAAAGATTTGACTGTTTGATATAGTAATAATTACGAAGAATAATGATGGGTTTTAAGTAGATAATGTTATGGAATTGTGAAATGACAAAAAGGCCATAGATATCGATGAGAATTACCAGGAAAGCTAGCAGATAGGAGTATTAAATACCAGAAGAAAAAAAAACAGAGCTATTGAAGTGTATGTGTGTGTTTGAAGGGTTTTATGTGTGTGTTTTTTAGGGTTTTATGAGTGTGTGTAACGACAGGAGGAGATGGAGCACCATAAAAGGGAATGGAAAGATGAAATTAAGAAGATATAGAGAGATGAGAGGAGGAGGTGAGTGGGTGATAAGGAAGGAAGGGTTGAGATTTAATGGTCAGATATAAAAAATGGCATTTTCTGCGTTTGATTCAGCAGCTATCATTTTTGCTCTGGACGGTGTCTCGTGGTCTTTTTGAGCTATATATTAAATTCTTATCAGTGATCACAAATGTAGTATAGGCGGAGCGGTATAGATTTTTCGTATAAATACGATCGACCCGTGTTCGAATCCCTGAGGGTCGTTTTTCGCTCTTTTTGTCTGGATGCTTTCCGTTACTTTCTTTAACGTTCCACCTTCACCTCCGTTTATTACGGTTTAAGTTTTAAAAATAGCGTAGCTATGCATTTGGATTAAATAATATGAAACATTATTTAAAGGAATATTTAGACGTCTGTCTTCTAAAGCTGGCAAGGTTTTCATAACCGGACCGGACGTCGAACCGGACTCCTTACCAGTCAGATCGGTCAGACCGGATTTAAAAACCGGATGATATTATAAATATTTTATAAATATATATATATATATAAAAAGAAATTTTGAATGATTTGAATCCGAAACGTCTAAGTACCCTTTTGATTTGATTTAAAAAATGATTGAAAATGTTGATCAATTTGTTTAGGCTGCTTGTTCCTGAGTATAAAACGTTCCCTCTGTTCCTGAATAGCTTCTTTCAACCAAAAAATTATTCTGAGGGTCTGCATTGCTAAGAAAAAAGAATAGAAATGAGTCAAATGACTATGTCTCTGTACCGACTGAACCAATGACTATTCATGATTCCATAATTGAATCCCACTCTGTTTGTAGGAAGGTACTTCCGGCCCTCCTCAAGGATACCCGCAATGATTGGGTCAAGATTTTTAGGTTGTGATGTAGGAATAACCATTTTATCTTGGGAAGATCTAGGATAGGCGGCCAACCTCCTGGAGACAGCGATGTGCATGGACTAGAAAAGAACAAAAAAACGGTTCAACCACCGGTTCGACCACCGGTTTTTCGGTTCGACGGTTTAACCGGCCGGTTCGTCTAAAACGGCCCAGAACCCTGGACCGGCTCCCGGTTCGACCGGTCCTGCCTAGTTTTCAAACAGTGCTAAAACGCAATCCGAACTTTTTCTTAAGTGAAACGAAACGACCTGATTCAAAACCGTCTGAACAATTTAGATATTTGGTGATAGACAATCAATAACAAAAATTTTCTAATCACCATGAAAAATTTCTTGAATCCATCACTGTTTGCCTAAAATGACAAAATTGTTTATCGTGTCATATTTTAGTCTATCATATATCATGTTCGTATCTTTTTGTGTCATGTTTAACCTTTATGCCAGCAATAGTTAAAAGTTAATGTTTTCCCTCTCTTTTTAAGTCTAAACCATCTTTTTTATCCATTAATCTTGCATATACTTGAAAAAAAATTACTCACCACACAAACCTAGAACATCTTCATTTACATATTACATATTTGGAGATAAAATCAAATAATACAATGTATTGATGAAAGAGTTATGATGATGAATACAAGTGACTTGTGTAAAGTGAACTTTAAAATATAGAGACACTAGACACGATATCCTTAAGAATTAATATACCACTACTTATAGAGTCGAGCACCCTTTTCTTGTGTCGAAATAATAATAACCTCGAGAACTAAGTTCAAGTTTTGAAAATTTAAATAAGTTAAGCCTAAGTATTGTTGGTTTGACATGTTTACAACTCTAAATAAAACTATAAGCAGTAAACAAAATATATATAGGATTTAATCCACAAAGGGAGGGTTCAAAAGAAAACTTATTACTTTGGAGAAAACCAAGAAAACTCGTACTAAACAATCAATTTAAAAAAAAAATTCATGATTTTTTATATTTAGCTTAGAAATGATATAAACAAAAAAAAATTAATAAAAATATGTAGATTACAAAGTTACGTATATGTAACTCATATATGTAATTTACAAGTTACATATATGTAATCAATGAGTTACACATATGTAATAACATAAGTTATATATATATTTTTTTATTTTTTTCTTTTTGTTAATAGATATAACCTTATAATAAAACAAAATGTAAAACAAAAAACGAAAAACGAAATTGATTGATAACAATTGTGATTAGTTTTATAAGTTTTCTCCAAAATGGAGGTTTTCTATGGAACCCTCCCCTAATCCATGGGCGGATGTATTTGTTTGTGACCGATGTCCCCGGACATCATCAATTTTTTAGCATATATGGACGTTTATGAACAGTGTTTTTAAGTGATAACATCGGTTTTTGGACTAGTGACATCATCGGTTGAAACGGCTAGTGTTGAAACATTTTTTTCTTCAATGAAACATGTGAAGACGAAATTGCGTACGAAGATGAGGGATGTATACATGAATGATTATTGCATTTGTTTTATTGAAAAAAAAGTTATTCCAACAAGTTTCAGTCGAATATGTAATGCAACGTTTTTAAAACATGAAAACTCGTTTGGAACAACTCTAAGTTTTTTTAATTCATAAAGAGTATCAAATTTATATTATGTGTTTTTTAATATCTATTCACGACTTTTTGTTTGATCTTTTTTTATCATGTGAGGAGCATTACCCGACCCGAATGATAAAATCGACCGGAAAAATTAAAGTCCGGTACTATGAAATTAAACATAAAAATACAATGACATCATTGAAAGAAAATCCTGGATCCGCCACTGCCCTAATCCACAAGTATATCAATTAAGGTTGCATATAAAGCATGTGGTCGCTACAAAAATGATAAATACTTGAGAAATAGTCAAATGATAGTATAGTTTCTTACATTGCCTTTCTAATTACTCCACACAATGCTTATAAAAATGTATTTATTAGTTATGATAGTTTAATTATAATTGCAAATTGTCTCTTGTCTTGTCTCTCGAGTTATCTGTCATCCGCTTGGGTACATGTGTTTTTTTTATTGTTTATTTTTATCACCTTTCAAATCAATATGTATAAAAACCAACAACCAAATCAATACCAACCAGACACAATTCCATCAAACATTATTGCAAGATGCACGAGAATAGAAGGATACAATATAAGGTTCGGCCATTTTTATGTTTGATCTATATATGCCAGTTTTACTCCAAATATGGAGTTAGAGAAATTAAAGTTTTAAAATAACTAATTTATTATGGCGTTTTTTAAAGAATCGTGTTATTTTCTCTCCTACATCACACTCTTTATACGTCTCGTGTCACACCCCGGGCTCTCGGCGACCCGGGTGCTGCGACCCGGTTGGTTTCATTGATAAATACAGTCTCGGTCAGAGTTTATTATTCATTTTAATATGTTTCAGCGGAAGCATTGTTTCATAAATTCATAATTTTATAATTAACTCACATGCATGGATGTGAATTCCGTTTTCATAATTTACAATTAATTCATACGCATAGGTATGAAAAATCACATTTTCATCGTTTATAAATAACTTTTCCGGGTTTTTATAAAATTTCATATGCATAGATATAAACACAACATTTTATTTCATTTTAAACCGAGTTTTTACAAACATATTTTACATATCTCGATTTACATGGGACTTGGAGGTGTAACTCCAATCGCTCATCGGTTTCGCCACAAAATTTTTATTTAAGGCGTCATAGGCCTTAAACCTTTAATCTTGCTTCTGATTTGTCATTCACTGTTACCTGAAAAGTTTTTGAAAATAAAACGTCAACATAATGTTGGTGAATACAAATAACAGACTCGATATGTAAGCATAGCATGTTCGGTCCTTTAACCATAATTAATAATGACAATACTACACATTTAGCAGGTTATTTCACTGATCGATACAACCACTGCATACCCTGGCTTGTACTGTCACTGGTTAGGAACAACAGCGGAGTGCGTCTTATAATTGTTCTCTCCAGCCCACAGCTCGTAACTGGTTAGGTTGCCTGCGGAGTGCGTCTTACGTATAACCTTCCAGCCCACGTTACCAGCCATGTATGGGAATTTCACCCATAGCGGATACATTTAGCAGGTTATTTCACTGATCGATACAACCACTGCATACCCTGGCTTGTACTGTCACTGGTTAGGAACAACAGCGGAGTGCGTCTTATAATTGTTCCCTCCAGCCCACAGCTCGTAACTGGTTAGGTTGCCTGCGGAGTGCGTCTTACGTATAACCTTTCAGCCCACGTTACCAGCCATGTATGGGAATTTCACCCATAGCGGATACAATTTGTAAATCGTACGTATACTAATGGCTTAAATGATGATCTAATAGTATCCCTTTATGCGTCAAAGTTTAAACATATATGCTTATAAAAATTCATTTATAATTTAAAAACAAGTTAGATGTATTCACCTGAATTTTTGGTTGGCTGAGCGACAGTTTAAACTTTTCGATATAAATTTGGGCAGCGTTTCTGCTTAATCTATTCTTATAATTATTTTGCAAAGAATATTTACTTACTTATTTATTTACTTATTATTATTATTATTAATATTATTATTACGACGATTATTATTATTATTATTAGTATTATTATATTATTATTATTATTATTACGATGCGAATCAATATTATTATTGTTATTACTATAATTTTAAGTAGACTAAAATTTTTAATATATACATAGGGTTGGATAATATTAAAATATTAAAATATTAAATTCAAAAATTTAGATAATATACCTATACAAACCGATCTTGACCCTTTAATATTGATCAGCACCTCCTAGCATCCAGAGCTTCTAATCTCCTTTTTATTTGTATGCGTGTGTATTTATGTATGTATATATTTTGTCTATATGTTTTGAAAATAAAGTTTGATAGTATTTATAGACAGTCGAAACTTACTGCGAAAGAAAAATAGGCATAGGTTTTATATGTCCGTGTTAATTGAAATAGTGAATCATCATTTTAAACATAAATGGATGCCACGTACAGAATTTTCAAACGAATTCAATTTGAATGTAAGAATTGAATATTTTAATATTTTTATTATTTTATTATTATAATTAATTTAGCTCAAATTTTGTTTTTTTGCTTATAACTTTTAAACTATAATGTTTTATAAAATTCTAAAAATACTGCTGGGATCGGCTCATTTTTCTCTACATTTCGACCAAAGTTTCGTTAAAAACGGAGAAAGTTTAATTATAATATATTTTATTAATTTTGAGCGGTCTCCTATAACATTAACTGACCGAATAAGTGTGTCAAAAATTTTTAATAATCATTTTACTCGTTACTTACTAGTATGTAAGTGTCACATATTTATAAAAATAAATAGCATGTGTTACATCTCGTATAAGATTATACAATGCGTATGTGGAATATGAATCGTATATGGGACAATCATTGTTATCAGTATTTTTCAATGTTAATGATTTGATTCTCATGCACCTCGTATATGTCTATACGTGTCGAATAGGTCCCATACGCGACATATACGTGACCAATCATCATTAGGTACGTGTCAGAGAGGGTTATACGCCTCGTGTAGGCCTATACGAGACGTATATAGTCAGTGATGTATTAAAATAAAAAGATTAAGTGTGTAAATAACCAATCCCTTTTTAAAACCATTAATTTTTTGAAACTTGTCATCTAATTTCTCGTTATTATAGCTAATGTTGTCTTGACCCAATCATCTAAAATTCCATATTCTAAAGCAGTGGAGGATTCAAAAAAAAAATTCAGGAGGTAAGAATTTTTTTAATTTCGTTGGTGTTCAAGTTGGGTTGGGCGGACCGGGTCGACTTATGTTAAAGAAAGACAATCAAACTAAATTTAATATATAAAGACATAATAAAAATACAATACGTATAAAATAAGGGTGATAAAAAAGCTGAAAATTGTTTATACTAGAAAATTGAATCGTATTCATAACAAAAAATGAACCGAATTCTGAATTCGGTTTTCGGTTTTCGGTTTGTTACTAAATGTATTCAAATTCCGAAGTCAGTTCCTTAACTGTATCCGAATTTCGGTTTTGATTCGGTTATTTGTTCCAATTTTTTTGAATTTGGTTTGTTTGGTTAACCGATTAAACCGAATTCGGATTTAAATTTGTTATCTTTGTAATATAAGGTTAAATTTGGTTTATTTGGATCGGTTTATTAAGTTTTTAATTGATATATTCGATTGAATTCGGGTTAATCGGTTTTTAATCGGTTTAGTGGTTGTTTGACTTATTATAATTAATACTAAACTTGATTTTACATTGGGTTTAAATTATTAGTTGGGCATTTTTCAACTTAATTTTATTAATCAACACTTAGAAATTAAAAGTTTAATGGCGGCGATTGCAAAATTTTACGGAGAGCGATCAAAATTTTAGAAGTGGGAATTTAACTAGGTATGATTGTTGTTTTTATTGTTGTACTAGTTTATTGACCCCGTGTATTACACGGGTTGATTCATAACCTTTTGTTTTTTAATTTGCAAATGATGTTAATTAATAAATAAATATTAATTGCAGAATGATAATAGATTCAACAATTGTACAAATTTGAAACCAATCATAAAATATAATTATCATCATTATTCTTTTTTTAATTAAAATTTAAAGTTTTTCTATTGATTATCTTTATAATTTAACTTGAAACTTTTTGAATTTCAAAATTATTAATCCAAATTGGAAAGTTTGATATGATTCAATTTTCAATAAAATTAAAAGAAAATAAATATCATTTTTTAAATTAGGAAGTTTGACTTGATTACATTTATTAAATTTAATTTATTTTTAAAATATTAAAGATTCATATAACGGTGACAAGTGGCATCAATTGCAATTTGTCCAATCATTTATTGACATGTGGCATGTAGTTTAACAAGAAAACGACAAGTGGCGGAGTGTTATTCTTTTATTATATAGTATAGATATATGCCATTAAAAAAATTTTCAAGGTAAACAGCTGTCCCCCGAAGCATACGTTGTTCTACAGAAGAATTTAACACTTTGCTCTCCTAAGAGAACTCAATAAGATTAACCCTGCATTACATCGTTTTTTGAATCACTGACCAACAAAATTTGGTCAAATGTACCGAAATTAAACCCATAAGGCGTAGAACCCACAAAGAGCTACTGGAGGATTAAATTAAGGCTCAAGTTCACATTGATTCGAACTTAGATAACTAAACCACAAATCATAAAGTATTAAAGTGCATCAACCTTGGTGAACTTGCGTCATTTTACATATATTAAATATATCTAGATAGGGGAGGGTTCCTAAGAAAACCCTCCTTTTAGAGAAAACCAAGAAAACCTTAATCTAACCGTTCATTTAAATGATCAATGGTTAAAACTTGTTAGTGGCAGTTTGGTAAATAATGATTTAAGAAATACCTTAAATATAACACAAAAGGGCATTTTTGGCCAAACACAAAAAAAAATAAATTTGGAAACCATTATTCTCGGTAATTGAAATAGGCAATACTAAATCTCCTCTATGATTTAATTTTCTTTGCTTGTGTTTAACTTTAAGTTGAAGACGGCATGAGCAACAATGAAGATGAAAGTTGGAGACGACTATGTTTTTTTTATTTAAAAGCTATTACGAGTGGTTTGTTATATAACATACGAGTATCAATCATTCATATTCTTATTTCCTTTTTTCTCAAAAAAAAAAAAAACTTAAACGATGATTGATTTAGGGATTTTGATTACAAACCCTGAAATTTAATCTGTGATGATCATGTAATATTTAAATGGTCATACCTTTAAAAAAAATTAGTGATTATATATGTTAATTTACGACGAGGATGATTTTAGATTAGTATAATGGTCATTAATTCAAGTTCTTCATTTTCCAATGGTTCATCAACCCCTTTATTTTTTTTCTTGATGGTGCAGCAAACTCTTTGTTTTTTAAAGAACCAGAATTAGATTAATATTTATTTGATTATGATATGATGATCATTATATGACAATTGATTTTTATATTCATTTCCGTTATAATTTTAATTCATCTTCATCATTATTAAAAAAATCCAACAAAAATGATTAGTTGTAGTCATATTTAAACTTGCTTACGTATATGTAAGCGTATATACAAGTTGATTACGTATGTAAACTTGATTATATTATGTAAGCACGAGTGGAAACATTCTTTCATATATGTAAGCATTGGCTTACATATACGTAAGCATGTATTTATACCACCCAACATATTGCGATGTAAGCATAACTCTCCTTAAGATCATAATATAAAAATTGACTTTATATTCATCTTCATTAAAATTTTAATTAATCTTTATCATTCTTGAAAAATTGAAACAAAACCCTTTAAATAATTATGATGATGTTCGTTTAATACTTGAATCGTTGTTCTTTTGAATTTGTAGTTGAAGAATTGTTAGATAGATGATCGTATTTGATTACATGTTTTCCTTTCTAATCTTGGTTACACTTATTTTATTTTCTGTTATAATTAATGTATATGTTTTTTATAGTTGTGACCCTCGTATATGTGTTGGTTACGTATATGTAACTGTTACATATATGTAACAGTGTAATGTTTGATTACATATGTTTAGTTTTGTTTAAACAATTGATTATTATTGAATGTATTTGGTAAGTTTATAACGTCATTAGTTTACTTTTGACTCTTTTAATGCAGCTTTTAACAAGAATACTACTGGTAAGTTTACATGTACGTAACCATTGATCTTTATTTTGATCATTATTATCTAAAGTTGGGCATTGGCATGAAACAAGTAACTTATCAGAATGATAAGTTATATGTATTTAAGTTATATGTAATGACACATGCAAATATGATCACATTGTATAAGCACGTATGTAAATTTTCTAACATAAATGTAAGCACTTGCTTACGTATATGTAATCACATATCTACATTAATTGAAAGAACGTGATAAACAAGACTCATATTAGAATTGAAATCAATGATGAGGATTATACATATGTAAATAAAAAAAAACAAAAATATAGCTTACACACCATACATAAATCGAGTTTATATATAACTTGATAAGTTGCTTATATGTTGCATCAAGAGTTACGTATATGTAACACTGCATGTAAGCAGAGATTAAAGATTAACAAAAGCAACCATTATGGAGGAGATTTGAGGACTGAGATTCATCAAACCACATGCCACTGATGGTTTTGATGATGCCTAAAGTGTAATTTGTAGTTTTACCATGTGTTCTCTAAATTATATTTCTTTTTTGACAACTAAAATGGGCCAACTTTAACATTGTATCTTCCCGCATATCCTGATTGCGATGAAACTTGTCATGTAAATTTTAGGGAACAAAAAAAAGGTTGAAAATTTAAAAGAAACCAATGTCAAAATAATACATGTCAATGTTAATATATAAATACTAGTATACAATGTATTGTCAAACACATGTGGATCACATTTTTTCAATAGTATGCTATAAACCAATGTTCAAATAAAATATTGACATAAATTTCAATAACCTCATTCTTTCAAAAATCTGAATTTTATCAATCAAATCTAAATTGTATGATATTGTATGATTACATATATGTAATCATATGCCTGGGTACATTTATATACTTGATTACATATATGTAATCATGTACCTATTTTACATAAACCTGATTACATATATGTAATCATATACCTGTTTCATAAATACATGTAAACATATACCTTGTTACATTTATGTGACACCTCGCAATTTCCAGGTCAGCATTTGTTTTATTTTAATAATAATGTGTATTATTATTTCATACGTGGCACTAGAATAATTGCATTTAGTGTGACACGTGGCACCACGGACCAAACACACCGATAATTCGAGGAATTATCGCACGAAACTAGCACGTGTCTTGAATGACGAACGTTGGTGAACGGATCGAACCACAGTACACTTTCACTGCACAATTAGGTTCCGGAGAACCTAAGTTGTAGAACAACGCTTATGTGTCGAGAAGCGATGTTCGTAGTCGATAAATTCGAGAAAATCGACTCAAAACTATGAAATTGGGCTTATTGGGCTCAACCGAGACCCATCGCGGTACGCGATGGGCACCTAATTGGGCTTTCGCGGTACGCGAAGCATGAGCGGGAGAAATTTGAATTCTCCGAAAATCGTCGCGGTACGCGACGACCGATCATTTTCCATCACCGCGGTACGCGACGCTTTTCGGGAACCCGATGATTATTTTAATCATCGCGTGCTGCGGAGCCACTTTTTGGGCAGACATCGCGGTACGCGACGACCCCTACACGCAAAAATCTTTTATAAGTCCAATGTTAATCATTCTGTCGAACTCCACTCCATTTCTTCGACTGAAAGTCTGAAACCCATCTTCTCCGACCATTTCCACTCTGATAACACCATTGGAGCTGCAAAGAAGCCATCTTGAAGGTTCCATTGAAGATTTGAAGTGCAAGGAGACCTTGGAAGGCCATCTAGCTCATCCCACTACTTGTGCCAGCCTCCTTGGACGATTTCAGACGATTCCCGGGTCCTCTAGCTGCTGTGTGGTCAATCACCTAGTTGGGATTAGCTCAAGAAGGTAGTTTTATGATTCAATCTAGCCTAAAATCACTCGAAATCGCACATGCAAGCCTTGTAGGCTACATGCATCACCACCATCACTCTAATCATGAATTTTTGATGTTAATAATCTGATATGGAATATGTTTATCACTGATTTGAAGCATTGATGATGATTCATGATGATTTTGAAAGTCTATGATGACTATTTGTTGATTTTGTCACAAAATGGTTACTTTAAACAACATGCATGCATGATCTATAATGTTTTATGTAAATTTCAGTATTGTAATGTTCTTAGAATTAATATATGAGATGTTCTACATGGTTAGAATGTTGATTTTGATCAAGATATGTCAAGAGCATGATAGTTGCTATAAATAGTAACTTTAATGTTACTAAGTGTGTGTTTTTTTTGATGAAATAACCACATGCATATGTTTAGATCTATAAGATATGTTTAAAATGATGATTAAGAGTCAATATAATAGTTATTTGATACATTGTAACGGGTAGAATTGTCAAAGTATGATATTTAGGAATGTTACTAAAAATAGTAACTTTTTGCTATAAGATTGCTAGAAAGGATGAAATTGCTAAATGTTGCGTGTTTTATATGCTTAGCTAAACTTGTCATGATGATTATAGACGACTTTATAACTTAAATGTTTGAGATAGGTGCATTTGTCAAAAGTTTCTATAAATAGAAACTTTATTTTACAAAATTGCGAATATGAGCATGCTAGTCAAGATGAGTATGACTAAATGGCTAATAATGATAGTGACGTTTAGATGATATTGGTTGTTAAACTTGGTGAAAAATGCTTGTTTATGCACACTTTCTAATTATGGAAACTTTACGCGCAAACTATGTTCAACCGACTATGTGTAACGATGTGTTATTTGATAACATGCTCATTTAGGATAAATATACATGTTAGAATAATCGGAATCTGATTTTATGCTTGACTTTCCTAAATTAGAAACTTTCCTAAAATAGGAACTTACTATAAATAGTAAGTTTCCTCATAGGAATGACTTTTGGTATCCGTGCACATCACACGACACCAAACCACACACTACACGTACACTTGATCCAAAACCGTCACCAACGGGTCGTTAGGTCAAACACGGTCAACACGACCAACACGGTCAACCACGGTCAACGCGACCCACATAACAACCAGGAGTTGTTTAGACACGAATACGGTCCTGTGAGACCAACACAAATTTGATCACAAACTCATAACACCTATGTGATATAGGTAACTACTAGCCAGCGAGCTACTCCGTTCTCGTAAGAACGCACTCAAGCAGACTCAGGTGAGTTTACAGCCCCACTTTTACTCTTAACTGTTTTACTAATCTTTTGGGGTGAGAATGCTATGAAACTGTTTTACATATATGACTGGTATGTCGAAAAACTATTTTGAGTGTACTATTATCGCAGCAAGTCCTCTCCACCCTTACCGTTAGTTGTGTACAAACGAGTCGTTATTACGTAGTACTACTGGGTTTGACCAACCCCACTCGGCAACAACGTTGACAGGATGTCATAACGAGTGTAATATCGATGTTGATGTCGGGTTCCGCGATGACCCGCAGAGGCATGACACACTCCACGGATCGTAGATCCAACAAAACTACTTAACATACCCAGTATATATAACTGTTTTACTGTTTTCCAATACTTAAACCTGTGAACTCACCAACTTTATGTTGACACACTTTAGCATGTATTCTCAGGTAACTGAACAGCACGAGCTAGGATGCACATGGAGATGTACAAGAAGTCTGCATACATATAGACTCTAATCCTAGGCTTGTGTTTTGATTTTTTTGTCATTTCAAACAATGTTAAACAATGTAGTTCTGATTACTTAATTCCGCTGCTTTAATGATGATCTTTTCCGCTGCTTAACTTATGAAACGAGTCTTATTTTACAAACTGTATGATTGAGTTAACTCATATAGAGTCGTTCAATATGACCATGAGCTGTGATCCTGGCCACGTCACACCCACGTGGACTGACACCACGAGTGGGAATTTGGGGGTGTGACAGTATTGATTGTATGCACTGGAATTGGGAAAATTGTCCTGTTGCATGGAGAGGACAATTTATGAGAGGCGATCACGGATGCCCCTCGATTATTCTTGAAGCAGTTGCTTCACAGGATTTATGGATTTGTCATGCCCGGTGCGAATAACGACCTAAACGTTCTAAACTCGTCGCCGTTACTCAATGATATGGAAAACGGCGTGTTTCCACAATCATCGTTTTTTTGTAACGATAACGAGTACGCTCACGGTTACTATCTTGCTGACGGGATTTACCCAGAATGGCCGATTTTTATGCAAACAATAACATGTCCAACAACCTTTAAACGAAATAGGTTTCAAGTAGCACAATAGGGTGCAAGAAAGGATATTGAGCGGGCTTTTGGTGTTCTTAAAAAAGGATTTCATATTATAAAAAATCCGGCTAGAGCATGGCATCCTAAAAAAATTAGATCCGTTATGTATGCATGTATCATAATACACAATATGATACTTGAATGTGAGGGCAAGTCGATTAGCCCGTTTGTTCCCGATGAAGACGAACCGCCATCTCCTTTTGACATTGATGACCCGCGTAGAGATAACCAAATTTTGGCGTTGCGAAACAAAAGCATTCACGAGTCGTTAAAAGCCGATTTGGTCGAACATATCGAAAGGGTTCGCACCGATATTGTCGTTCGTAGCATCTAAGCCGACTAGTATATTTTTAATATGTTATTGTTTTTTTTAATGTAATGTGTGTTTTTTTGCAAAATATTGAATTATTTTAAATTAGAGTAATGTTTTTTATTTAATTTTAATTGTTGATGACGTGGAATAGTGGGGAAGGGTTTTCAGTGGGGTGACCATTGTGGGTGTTAAAGGTTTTCAGTGGAGTGATGACGTGGCAGGAAATTTTAGTGTAGAAGGGTTTTCAATAGGGTGACCGCTGTGGATAGCCTAATAGCATCAATTCAATTTGTGAACTGGAATTTAAAATAATGGTTAAGTTGCGCTCCATGATAGAAAAGTTTTAAGTTGTAGAATTAGCTCGAGCTTTTACCGACTCAACTCATTACACCTTTTCTAGTTATGTTTTACTCAATCAATCACCAAAAATTGCAGAAACTAAAACCATCAAATAATAATAAGTATAATTTTTGTACGTTTCATGCATAATAATATTCTACTATATAAGTAGAAATTAATCATCAACAAATAATACATTACAAAGTTAGTAATATTAAATTTCAATTGCTTAAATATCGCCATTAGATATGTAATTATTTGATGGATATAATTACCCTTATTATCCTAATTAGCGTATCCTAGATATTAAGACTTATTTTTTGACTAATGTTGACATCATGCACAAATTCCTATCATCTAGGTCTCTCCATCTAACACATCCTCATCATACACCTTAAACAGAAACACAGTTGGATCTGGTGCAGTCAGGACTCATGACAGGATGCGTTTACTACACAGTCTACATTCACAAATTTCATGTAATTCATATTACTATTGGTGTTATTCATATACATTCTTATAATTTAATCATAAAAATCAATCAAAATAAAATTCTTGCTTTTTATGTGTTTCTTTTCCTATCCTGTTCTCTCTCTTCGTCGCTATTGGCACAGTGGCCACACTAGATAATCAATGGTACCCCAAGAGTCTTCCAAATGGAAGGTCTTGGGTCAAATCTCTCCCGCAGCGAAAAAGGGGTATGTGGGGGGTCAGGGGGTTTTCCCAGTGGGATTTCCTCCTGGGGTGGTTGTGGTGGCTCATGGGAGGTCCAGATAACTAGACTTTGGTGGCATGGCCTGGAAACAGTGGGTTCACACGATTGAGACCTTCGCCATTCAAAAAAGAAAGATAATTGTTGGTCGGTGACTTCCTTAGTCCTCGCCCCCTTCCTCATAGAAGCATCAAGTGTGTAAATATGATTGGCAATAATTTCCTACCCGGTTTTTAAAAAGACGGTGAAGTTGGGGGATCAAAGTTAGACAAGTTAGTCAAAGATGATTTAGTTTCCTGCTTATAATAGGATTAATAGAGCTATTTCTTGTTCACCAAATATGGTCTATCTATAAATATGTTTCACAAGTTTTGAGGTTATTCGTATTAGAAATTACATGTTGTAGTCAATATTTTGAATGAGTTTTTCTTTACTTCAATAATGCTTTGAGAGTTACTCAAATCACAAGTGTTTTTAATTTATTGTCTTTAATTGGTTAATCAGTTGGAGGTTGATGTGGCTATCACCGTTGTAGGTTGATGTGGCTATCACCGTTGTTGTCAAGCACCCTCATAATAGGGACGACCCTGAGAATTGAGGTTACTAGAATGACTTGGAAAGAAAACATAGCGAATTGTATTATTAAAGTATAGGTGTTCAAAAAAACCGAAAACGTTTAAAACTGAACATCGAACCGTATTTGTAATTGAAAAAATCGAACTCAATTCCAAAATCAGTTTCAGTTACATTTCTTTTTTCAATTTGGTTTGTTCGGTTTATTCGGTTAACCAATTAAACCGAATTCAGATTTAAATTTATTATTTTATTAATAATATATAAGGTTGAATTCGGTTTATTCGGTTTTAACCGGCTTATTTGTTTTTTAATCGATTTATTCGATTGAATTCGGTTTATTCAGATCGATTTATTTGGTTTTTAACCGGCTTATTTGGTTTTTAAACAATTTGTTCGGTTTATCCAAAACTAAACTAAACCACTTCCCAAATTCAGATCGGTTAATGGGTAGGGAAAAAAATTGAAAACCGATTAAACCGAACAAAATAAACCGTTAATCGAACCAATAAACACATGTAATTTAAAGGACTTGAAAGTAACTTCTTATACTTTAAAAGAAATTAACTTACCTTAAATCATGTCTTTATAAATTGTTTTTTTTTTTTTTTTTTTTATTTCTGTGCAACTTGGTTCTTATTTGAATAAAAATCTATATATACATATATATCAAAAATGGCCCGGGACCGATGTCGGGTTTACCTCATAATCAAAGGAGACGAGCGCTGTTGGTCAAAAGGATCATAGAAAAGATTAAGGACCACCGACACCGCTTATGCGTATCAATGGAAAAAGATCCGACAGTAGCACACACTAAAAGAAGGAAAAAAGTGCATGTGGATCTCAATCATCGAGCCCATGATCAGAAACTTGGTCGCGAAATTTTACGAGTACCGGAGGAATAGTCACAAGTGTGTGGGGGGTTAAAATGCGATTCATTGGATGATCAGATTTTTAGACGAAACCGTCTTTGGATTTTATTAAAGATGATCACATTAGCATGGAGAGCGAGGAGGGGCAGGCAGGGTGTCAGTTTATACCCAAACTGCACTAACGAGACTTGTGTTTGAACCTAAGTAAGTTTAATAGAGTCAAGTTATTCGGATCATAATTTTAGTCTGGTTATTTAGATCAAACCCATTATCCTAAATTGTTAACATGGTTGGGTTTTAAGTATATATTAAAAGTTAATCGGGTTTGAGGTTAACCTAAATAAGAAAGATTAATATATATAGGAGAGGGATATTTTACAAAGGGATAAAAGCTTAAAAAGCGTAGGAAGGAAATTGGACCGTAGATCTTTGGTGTTTGACGGTTAGATCTCGCGGTGGCATTTTTGTAATTTTTTTGTTGTTTCTGACTCGCGGAAAATTCAAACCATGGGCAAATCCATCATTTGGCGTTTTTTAAAACTGAACTAAAACACCGGAACATTCGTATTGTTTCCGTAAATGATGTGAAAAACCTAAATCTTTTCCAAATTTAACACCATCGTAAACCCAAAATGGATTTCGTCGATTGATTCTCTCTAAAATACAAATGTGAGTTCTTCAATTTTATTAATTTTTCAGTTTAATTATCTGACGTTTATACATTCTATGTTTTTTTACAGGTAGTCGAAGTCACAATTCTACTAAAAGTGAAATCAAACTCGACAGTGAATGTGGTAAACAAAGTAAAGTTTTTTCTCACCGAAGAGGTAAAGCATTGTGTCATGCATGGTAGGGGTGTTCAAATTCGGATATCCAGAGATTCGGATATCCGAACTTCGGATATCCGAAAATTTCGGATAGTGATTTTCACTATCCGAATCCGAGTTCGGATATCCGAAATTTCGGATTCGGATTCGGGAACGGATATCCGAAATAAAAAAATAATAATAATAAAAAGATTTTAAAAAATATATATTTCGGATATCCAAATATCCGAAAATTATCCGGATATCCGAAAAATATCGGAAAATTATCCGGATATCCATCCGAAAAAAACTATTTCGGATATCGGATAACCGAACTATCCGAAAATTTTCAAAATTGGTATCCAAATCCGAAATTTCGGATATCCGAACTTCCGGATATCCGATTTTTTCGGATATTTCGGATTCGGATACGGATTTTTTTGAACACCCATAATGCATGGTGTTTTCAGTATTTAAAAAAAAATGTTATGATGTTTAAAATTGATGGGTTTTTAGTTACAATGTTCTGATAAATAACTTGTGGTGTGTTAATGTTCATTATGGTATTTTTGGTTTTGTATATATTGTTATTGGGGATTTTGTACTGTTGCATGATGTTATACTTACAATGTTCTAATAAAATAGCTTATGGTGTTTCCATGAACATTATGGTGCTTTTGGTTTTGTATATATTGTTTTTGGTTTTGTATATATTGTTATTAAATTATATACATACGTATAATTCGAATATCAAATCGAATCAAATGTTAGATATTTTATAGTAATTGAATTAATTTTGTTGATTCATTCAACAAGTTTGGTGTGAGGTGCACATTTGTTTAAGATTTTATGATTCTATAGGGTTTTAAGGAGTCAACATTCCCTTGGCCCCTAGCCCCTTTAGAGAGTTTTTCAAGCCCTCCATCTCCCGAGGAAAATCATATTCGATCAAATTGGTTCAATTAGAAATCAATTACAAATTCATATTTGTTCTTCAATTTTGAATTGAAATTTATCCGATCAAATATTTGAGTGAAACACAAAGCTTAAGCATTTACTTTTCTAGTTAGATACCAACAGTTTGATCTAAAAGTTAGGTACGACTTTCAATTCATTTAGTGTAAAATTTGTGTTTGTTTTTCTGTTATACTCTACGTCCAATTCATTTAACGAGCTCAACTAATTAGATATCACACATGTCGACTTCAGCCATGAACACCAGCAAGTGCACCTTTCAAACTTTTAGATATCTTTTAACATACAACACCTTAATGATAGTTGAACAAGAGACATTATGTTGTGCGAGTCACCTAATCCACTGACTTTTGCTCCTACGACAACCCCTTTAATTGCGTTATAACTTGAGATTCTAAAATTGTCTTTGTTCTTAATATGGTTAAAAGCAAATTGAATTAGACACTCAACTGGTTTCTTTGATACCAATGATCTTCATCTCAAATGATTGAGAAGATCTGTGACTTCAACTTTGGGAATGTCACAGGTTCAAGTCTTGACATAGATAAAATAGGGGTTCCATGCTAGGCTAGGGTTTTTCTCTCACATATGGTGGGTTTCCTCCTATTAGGTGTGGATATGATCGGGTGGGTCTATGACCCGTCAATGATCCAAATTGTCGTTCAAAAAAAACTTGGTTTCTTTGATCAAATTTATAGATTTATCTTAACAAGATAAAATGGATTACCAAATGCTAGGAGTGCACAACTTAATAGATTTCATGCATGTCACATGTGTGTCAAAAGAAAGAATATGAACTACATATGATAATATAAATATTAGAAATAATTAATAATATATCCATGTTTGAAGATAAGACGTACTTTTAAAAAACAGTACTTATATCTCTGGGGGTGTTTATTGTGAGGTATAGTTTGGATATCCGAAAATTTCAAATAGTTAATTTCAATATCCGAATATGTATCGAAATTTTCGGATATCTGAAGCTCAAATAATCGAAAATTTAGGTTCGGATTCGGATATCCAAACTTGAAAATATTTTAATTTTATGTTCAAAAATTTTCACCATCTGACATTTTTAGTTAATAGCACTCTTTATTTAGTTTTATTTAAAACCACACACTATAATTTAATTTATACGATTTTTTAACAAAGCTTGACTGTTTGATAAAAGTTGCATTCTAAGTTTTTAAAAAGGTAAAAGAATTCTGTCGATTGAAACAAATGGGGCGGTGTTGCATTTAAAGAGTAGAGCGTAACACTCCGTTTGTTTCTAATAACTCACTGTTATAATTTTACTTTTTTAATGCAATGAAGCAGTGTTTAATATTATAAATTAGTTTCTATATTTGATATAAAAAGCTGCATTATTTTTAAAATATTGGATCTAAAAGGATGCCCATTAATTTTGTATAATGTGAAAACAACGTCGTATTTTTAGATTCTGTAAAATTGGAAGAAAAACAAGAAACTGGGCGTTTTGCAGCTGCAAGCAGCAAAGGTAAAATAGGACCACTTTCGTCAAGGAATCGGATCCATACCCAAACCCAATTTTGGGAAGTCATATATCTTAACTTTTGAAATCATCTCAACCGTTCAATCTTCTCACAGGATTATCACAACCCCAAAAATTTATTTCTTTTTAATTGGAATAATTTTACAGTTAAACCTTTAATTTTAATAATTAAAAAAATGATATCTAACTTTTTTGATTTGTAACAATTAAATTTTGTTGTTAAGTTCATTCAAGTGAGGCGCATGAGAGCAAAACCAGCCGTCATCAATATGTGTTCTTTACTTTTATCATATTAAATAATAATATTAAATATATATTTTTATGCATTTTTAAAATAAAAATAATTAATAAAAAAACATTAATATTGAAAAACATGTGTTTTACAAAACAAAATAGTTATAAAATATTAAATACAATTTTTTGAAACGAAATGCTTAAAGAAACAAATTTTGAAAAAATATTGTTTAAAGAATAATATTATTATTTTATTACTTAAGTATTAAATTATACGAAATTTTAGTTATATTTTATGTTAAAAATCATATATTGTCTAAACTTTCTTTAATAGTTTTTTATTATACCCGTTTTGTACAAGAGATAATTGTACGTAGTATGATAAATGAATATGTGTCTCATTTCTCTCCCTTTTTTATTTCATTCTTGGAATGATCAATATGTTACACTCTTTCATAGAAAATGACATGCACACATGATTTCCTAACATTTTTATTATATTTTTCTTATGTAAAATGACTCTCAATACGTAGTATATATTACATGCGTACATATAATGTACATATACATATAACATCTTTGTATAGGGACTTATTCTATTGAGAACCACTAAATATGAAAGAACCAAAGGAACTAATTTTGAACCACATTTTTGAAGGGTATAAAAGTAATTTTCCTTTAAAGTATGAGAAGTTACTATTTTACCCTTTTAAATAACCACTTTATGTACAAAACTTAAAGCATAATGTACAATTGTATTATGAGGTTCTCAAGTTCCTAACATAAAAATGGTTCTTAATTGAATACCTCCCTCTTTGTATATACAAGTAAACGCGTAAAGCAAATTATTATATTACCATATCAACCTCGCTCCTATGATATGATGACTGGGTGAAGTTTTTTGTTATTCAATAAATTTGTTAGCAATTTTCAGTTTTTTTTATGAAACACTATTTCCATTTTTTTCAAAGGAATATATTATATTTTTCATTATTTGCCCTTATTTTCTCACGTCTTGTACGTTGTTTGCTTTCTTTGTTTTTCATTAGATACTGGTTTATACAATACTAGATTATAAAACTTGTGTATTAAACGAGTTAAATAAAAAAATATTAATAATAATTATTAATTATTTATTTAATGATATAGTCACTATCTATAATTAAATTTATATATTTTTTAGCGTCAATATTATTTAATATAAGAGATAAGAGAGAAAATAAAGAGACATCAGATAGTAACAAAGTCTAGTTGTAGTCTTAGAATATAGTTGAACCAAAAAACCTATTTTTTTTTCGAGTGATCGTGTGATAACTTTTTGTTCTCATTCAATATATTATCATTTAATACAAGAAAGATTAGAAAATAAGACTAGAAAAACATCACGTAATGCGTGTCTCATCAACTACTAATTTATTTTTTTTTATTTTTTTGAATAATAAATTCATTATTCTTTTAAACTATTCTAAAAGCGTAAAACCTCTGCCAACATTAGTTATATATTGGTAAAGTAAAGAAGCATAAATATACACGTTGTTATATTAAAATAGTCCAATAATTCTCTATTACAACAAAGGAAGCAATAGCTTCTATTCCTAGAAAAATAAAATTGTTAAAGTAATATATAAAAAAGAACGAGTGATTAAAACCATCATTCCTTATCTAAGCTTTCTATCCTCGCATTAAAACGGAATTAAAATTTGCACGTACGATTAGTGTCATAAAGCGAGTAGAGCTCGATTATTATTTTTATTATTATCATTATCATTTTTCTGACCAGACATTGTTTAATTATTATTATTTAACTAATATCATAATTTAACTATTAATATTACTTAAATATTAGGAAAAATGTTATAGAAACATAATTAACTTTTGATTTTGTTTCAATTAAATCACTGTAACTTTTTTTTTGTTTCAATTAGGTAACTTAAGTTTGATTTATGTTCTAATACTAGATAAAAAACATGGATAATGGGTAATCTTGATCCGTTTAGGCTTTATAAGTGAATTTTTATATTATTTTAGGATCCGTTTGAAGGTTTTAGACGTATTTTAGTCTCATTTGGGCATTTTGTTATTTTTCTAATTAACTAAATACTTTTATATTTTTTTAAAAAAATCACAAATTTTTTAATTTTTTAAAATTTTTTGCAATTTGAAAAGTATTTTGAGATTTTTTTTTCAAAATCCATGTTATCATACAATAACAATAAAAAATGAAAATAAAAAAATTATGGTTACAAGTTATACAAGTCACATATATCTAAGATTGAAACATAAAAATAAACTTAAGTTATCATATTGGAACAAAACAAAGTTTGAGTGACTTGATTAAAACAAAATTAAAACTTAGTTATGTTTCTACAAAATTACCCCTAAATATTATGATTATTAGTTAATTAAAGTTGTTAAGGAAATAAAAACAAAATAAAATTTTGCTTGTTGTGGACTTCGGGGTATACAGTAAGCTCACAATTCACATTACATTAGTCTCTTCCACTAAAGAGCATGTATATTATTATATTTATCCAATTATTATTTTTATTTAATTATTTTTACTGATTACCTTAGTCTTTTGTGTGTGTATATGTATATAGTAAGCATATGTTTGTTCATATATGTACTGGTTACATCTTAACTTTTTTTTTTTGAACAGCAAATGTTATATCCTCCTAAACTACTTCACACTAATTATACTATTGCATGGGTTACAACCCATGACCTTCCAATCTAAGAGACAAAGCTTCTATCAAGTAGGCTAGTCACATATTGACAGATACATCTTAACTATTACAATGTTTATGCTTATATCTTATTTAATTTATATAAGAATCATATACGCTAACACTGTCTAATGGAACTAAAATAACTAACAAAGTTTTGACTCAATTAAACTTGATATTTAATTGGTTGAAACTCCAGCCAATCATCTCGAGTCTTGATATAATTATAGTAACATGTCAATTTGATTACTTTTTATTATTCACGATGAAAGATAATCCTGCTAAAAACCCCTTTTGGTACATATAATATGATCAAATTAAAATAAATAAAAAATCTTAAAAAATTGTGTTCGGTTCAAAAAAAAATGAAATATGAATAAAGTGTATTTCTTCAATCATAGGAATTTAACTTTCTAACGGATACAGATGGAATTTAAAACAATCTAGTAGAATCTTTACACATTAACGGAATAAAAGGTATTTAATTAATGGGAGTGGTTCCCATAAAAAGGGGATTTTCCCTAAGAAGCCTAAGGCCACAAGGAGTGGTCTAGGTTTTCCCCACTTTTCCCCGTTGCCACATCAGCGCCACATCAGCTTTCCCCACTTTTCCGCACTTTTCCCCATTTTACACGGTGTCGTCCCACTTTTCCCCATTTTCAAATCTTATTTTTAATTAATTATTTTAACAATAAATATAATAAAATAAAAAAAGATTCATTAAATTTAAAATAAAAAAAAGAATTCAAAAAAAAATACAACTAAAAAAAAATACAACAAAAAAAAAGAGTACAAAAAAAAAAGAGTACAACCTAAAAAATTAAATTAAAAACCTAGAAAGGGCAATGCCATCCCCAACGAGCAGCAATTTCTCGTTTACGATCGAGAATCAGTTGTAGCATTGGTTCTTGTTGATACGATTGCTCCCACTGGTTGAATTGTTGTTGAGTGCCCGGTGAATATTGCAAATATGGAGGCGGGTTCATTGGATCGTAGTAAAATGTTGGTTGATTCGGAGATGGCATTTGTGGATGATACCCGGGTGTGTTGAACGGGTTCATTTGAGGCGTTTGAACATTTTTTTGTCGTGGTTTTCTAAATTTCTTGGTTGACGACCCACCACGTGATGAACCTCCTTCCATTTTAGTTGAAAATTTTATAAATTTTGGTGTATAAGTTATAGAAGATGAGAGAAAAAAGTGTGAGATTTTGGTTGGTTTTTGAGTTGTTTAAATAGAAAAAAAAATTGGTTTTTTTTTTTTTAAATATAACCGTTGTTCAACGGTTATATTTTTCCCCTCCTCACTTCGGCGACAATCGGTGTGGACACCCCGAATCACCCCACCCCACTTCCGGGGGGGTGGTGTTCCCGGTCGGCCCCATTTTTCCCCGGCTCTCCCCGCCTCTCTCCCGGCTCCCACTCCGAGTCCCCTAAGAAGTGTT
The DNA here is from genome assembly GCA_009363875.1 of Mikania micrantha. NCBI lineage: Eukaryota > Viridiplantae > Streptophyta > Magnoliopsida > Asterales > Asteraceae > Mikania > Mikania micrantha. The sequence goes on from CM018696.1 coordinate 89,267,351, forward strand.
ATTAGCCCTTGATTTCAAGATCAATGGATATAATTATTTGTAATCTAAAAACTAGAAATAAGGGCAAAATTGTCTTTTGCACATCTCTTTTAACCTAGGTCAAAATTCGTTCCCGATTTCATCTCCAAAATTTACAGCTTCATCGGACGAACGGTTCTTCCCAAATTCAAACCAATTTCCCACCGAATTAGACGATTTCTTCAACAAAATCTTGAACAAGCGTGCGGATTCCAAAATTTTGACACGATTTTGACACACCGATCATTTCCTGGCTTCCGATCGTAAGTTCTATAACTTTTGAATTTGACCGTCTCTGTATCATTGAAATTCAGTTGAATGTGATATATAAAGTGCTAATTTATGATTTGTATAGGAAAATTTTGAAAAGACATGGATACGAAATCTTCCAAACGTGAGTTATTCAATTCAATTTCAAGTTGTCATGTTAGTTCTTTAATGCATGTTGTAAGTGCCCTATTTTTTTATAATTTTAGGTAAAACAAGACTTGATAGATCAAGAAAACGAGATATTTTGATGAACTTGAAGAACGATGGTACTGTTCCTGTTCTTTATTCATAATTTGCATAATTGTACTGGTTTTAGTGTTCTAATTACTGGTTATACTGGTTATAGTTGTGTTTATTGCAATGCTTTGTACTGGTTACTGGTTAGTGCTGGTTTATTTGCATTGTATTTAATTTAATGTGATGGTTTTTGTCTTAATTAATGGTTATGAATTGGTTTAATATAGGTTGTACTGATTAGTTTTGGTTTGTTTGTACTGCTTTAAACTGGTTAGTTTTGGTTTGTTTGTACTGTTTTGTACTAGTTTTATATCGATTTAATACTGGTTGTACTGGTTATAGTATTGGTTCGTTATATTGTTTATGTTTAGTTTTGGTTTGTTTGTACTGGTTTTTGTTCTGATCAATGGTTTTATATCGATCTAATACTGGTTGTACTTGTTATATTGCTTGTTACATTGCTATGTGTTTAGTGCAATGCTTTGTACTGGTTTTTGTTCTAACTAATGGTTACAATACAGGTTGTACTAGTTATAGTACTTGTTACATTGTTGTGTGTTTAGTTTTGGTTTGTTTGTACTAGTTTTTGTTCTAAGTAATGGTTATCTATTTGTTTAATACAGGTTGTACTTGTTACAGTACTTGTTACATTGCTATGTGTTTAGTGCAATGCTTTGTACTGGTTTTTGTTCTAGTTAATGGTTATCTATTGGTTTAATATAGGTTGTACTGGTTATAGTACGTGGTATATTGCTGTGTGTTTAGTGCAATGCTTTGTACTGGTTTTTGTTCTAGTTAATGGTTATCTATTGGTTTAATACAGGTTGTACTTGTCATAATACTTGTAATATTGCTATTTGTTTAGTTCAATGCTTTGTACTAGTTATTGGTTGTATAATTATGGATTGTATTGTACTGGTTATAGTATTGGTTCGTTATATTGTTTATGCTTAATGTTGGTTTGTTTGTACTGGTTTTTGTACTAAATTGTACTGGTTTGTAATGGCTGGACACAGGCTGTACTTCTTATATTGCTTATCTTTTGTACTGATTTGAACTGGTTTTATATCTGTTGTACTGGTTTGTTATGTTTTGTGCTGATTATACTTTACGTTTTATTAACAGAAAATATACAAGCCGTTGATGATGATGATTTCGAATCACCACCACCACCACCACCACCGAAAAGTACTACTAAGACAGGGACGTCCAAGTCTAAATTTGTGGAGTTTGACAATACAAAGAGACTTAGAACACGAAATCCTCCAAAAAGTCTGTGCGAATTCCTTGACATACTCACAGATGAACAAAAATCTGCTGTAGATGATATAGGATTTTTCAAGTATAAAAGATTTTAAGATAAAAGCTATACCAAGCTGTCTAGCATATTGGCTTCTGTACAATTATGACCCAGCCTCTAATATGCTGAATTTGGGATCAGAAAGAATCAAGATAACACCAGGCTTGGTCTGCCAAACACTTGGGATTCCAATGGGAAAAATACAACTAGAAGAGAAGAAAAAGCCTTCATTATCAGATCCTGTTGTGGCAGAGTTCCGACATCAATTTCAAGGGATAAATTGTATACCTACTGTCAAAACAATTACAGATTTAGTTAAATCTTCTGGTGATTCAGGAAGGATGTTCAAAATCAACTTCCTTGTAGGGTTCAATACCATAATGGCTCAAATGAGCCAAGGGTCAACAGCCAACATGTCTTTCCTTACATCATTTAACCAAGGAGCAGATTTCAAATCTTTTGATTGGTGTTCTTATATAATCACCTGCTTGAATAGAACAAAAAATAAATGGAATGGAAAACAGCACTACAATGGGCCTGCTACATTTCTTACGGTATGTCAAAATTGTTTACTAAATGTTACTATATATGTACTGTATTTTTAATGTATGTACTGACATTTTGTAAATGTTCAATAGTTGTTATATGCTCATCACATGAATGAAAGAAGCCATCCTTCAAAGAAAAGGATTCCAACAATTTCCTACACCACCTTCGATAGCCTTATGAAGCTTGAAAAAACAATTGGCTGCGAAGACAATAAAATGGAAACACAAGTCTCCAATCAGCCAGAGCCTAATAGGAAAACAACCAAAAGAAAAATTAGAGAAGAGATTGAAGAAAAGATGAATTTGCAAAAAAGTAAAGAAGAAAAGTGAAGTTCAAAAAGAAGAATCCAAAAAAATCAAAACAGGTAAAGCATCCAGTAAACATGAGGTTTCTCAAGAACAAACTGATATTCTGTCAAGTGATGATAATTGGGAGAAACAATCTTTCTTTAAAGAGACAAATGAATCGGTTGAAGGACTCTCTGCCTTTGCAAGTTTTCAATTAATTAGTGAGTCTAAACAGCCAACAAATGTACAGGTAATTAAAATTTAGTATATCATTAGTTTTGTACTGGTTTGGATATGTTCATGTATTTGTTGGTATTCTTTTGTAAATCAGTACAATTTGAAAACTAGTACAATATGAAAACCAGTACATTATCTAACCAACACAACACAATTTTAAAACCAGTTCATATGTTGTTTTCATATATAAAACAATTATAGACATCTATTGAACATATATAATTCATTTTTACCATAGTTTATGTTCTTTTGTACTGGTTATGTTCATACACCAGTTGTACTGCTTTTGTGATGTACTGTTTTGCAATGCTTTGTTACTGGTTAATGATTGTATTGTTTATTATTAGTGCTGGTTGTATTGGTTTGTTATAGATTGCATAATTGGTTTGGTTAGTTACTATTGGTTCTATTGTTTATTGTTTATTGTTACTGATTTGTACTGATTGTGTATGTTTATGTATTTGTTTGTACTGGTTTGTACTCATTGTTGTTTTTACTTTACTTTTATATCAGGAGTGGGTAAAGCTTATAAGAAGAAAAACATTTGAGCTGGATGAGTTTGTTAGAGACGTAGAAATGCAAATAAAAGAATGTGTAAAGACTTGCAAAGGTAGTGATGAAATCTTGGAGCCAATAAATGAATGGAAATCAAGATTATCAAAGTACAACAAACAAGACCAAAACCAATCAAGCAATGAAGCTGAAGGTGATTCATTAAAAGGTGTAAAAAAGGAAGAAGATAATAGAGTTGTCTTGGATTCACAAATAAGTGAAACAATGGTCCAAGAAATGGTTAAAATTGTAAAAAAAGTTGAGCAAGGCCATGCTGATAAGGAAGAAGTGGATGCAATGAATGAAGGTAAAATACATTTTATTTGTACTAATTTTATTTTGATATTTGTATGTACTGACTTGCATATATTTAGGACTTAGGTATATATCTGTTAGGTATATTTGTATGTTGTACTGGTTTGTAGTGGGTTTTACTGGTTTGTAGTTGTACTGATTGTACTGGTAATGTTATACTGTTAATGTTGTACTGGTTATACTGATGGTACTGGTTATACTGATGGTAATGTTATACCGTTAATGTTGTACTGGTTATATGTTTATTTGTATTTGTTAATACACAGTTAGTATTGGTTATACTGCTTGTACTGCTTTGTACACAGGTAGTTTTTTTTACTGGTTTGTATTGGTTGTGTAATGGTTTGTAAACATTTTATATTTGTAAACCAGTACACATGTAGTTTTGTTTGTGCTGGTTTGTATTGGTTGGGTAATGGGTTGTAAACTTTTTATATTTGTAAACCAGTACAATTGTCATGGTTTTTTTTTTAAGTTAATGTGTATTGTATTGTACTGGTTTGTACATGTTACGGGTTTGTATTGTTTTATACTGGTTTGTATTGGGTTGTATTGATTTGTAATGGTTTGTACTGCTTTGAAATGGTTTGTACTGGTTTGTACATGTTACGGGTTTGTATTGTTTTATACTGGTTTGTATTGGGTTGTATTGATTTGTAATGGTTTGTATTGCTTTGAAATGGTTTGTACTGGTTTGTAGTGGGTTTTACTGGTTTGTAGTTGTACTGATTGTACTGGTAATGTTATACTGTTAATGTTGTACTGGTTATACTGCTTGTATATGTTTATTTGTATTTGTTAATTCACAGTTAGTATTGGTTTGTAATGTTATGCTGTTAATGTTTAGGTGCTGCTTTGTATTGTATTTGTACTTGTAGTGTACTGGTTACATATGTATATTGTTGCTTTGTACTGGTTAGTCATATGATGTTTATAACTAATTAACTATTTGTATATGTACTGTATTCAGATATCTTGTGCAGTCAGAAAGGTGAAGATGATGCTTTAGATCTTAATCAAGACGAGGCAAATGTTGAAGATGTTTTAAAAAATGTTTCGTTCCTTCAACCTAACAAGTCTCAAATTCAAACACCAATTGAAGTAACTAAAGCGGAGAAGACTGAGCAGGAGAATGAAGATGAAGATGTTTTTTTAAGAAAGGAAAAGTCCAAAAATTTAATGGTTTACGAAAAACGGAAAACAAAGTTGGCGGAAGCTCTACGTTCTCCCTATAGACAACACATTATTCAAATAGGTCGTAAAAGGGAGTTGATTAAAGAACTTGTTGCTGATTGGATATTTTCTGCAAATGGTGGAATATGGTAATTTTTTATAAATTGTTTTTATGTATAATATAAATTTCTTAACAAAGTAGAATAATTTTTTTATAACAATAACACAGGGACGTTCTTTTTGAGAATGCATTTGTGGACAAAGCTCCAAGAATATGCATGGAATCCTTTTATCCAAACGAATACCTGCATATAGGTGTATTGTCTTGTTGGGCGGCAATTCTTAACAATGAAGAGCAATACAGAAGTAACATGTCACCTACAAGGCTTTTCTGCCCTTGTAATATGATGGTATAAATTCAATCATATAAGCATTTAATACATAACATCTTTGTAAATACATCACATATTCAAGTTATTTACATAAAGCATTTTGTTTTGCAGGGAGAGAATAACTTCAAAAGATGGATGAAGAACGCTGAAATGCTAGAACATTTTGAAACAAACGTCAATGTAGCACTAGTCGGTTCACAATTCAATTCCATCAATCAAATAAACTTGTTGATTATACCTGTACTCCAGACCAACCACTTCTATCTTGTTTGCTTCAATTTAAAAAATCCAGCTATTGAGATTGTTGACAACATTAGAGGAAGATTGCATGCAAGATGTGCTGCCAATGTTAGAAAAGTGGTAAAAATGTTATCTTTTTTATATTACAGCACATATTATTATGTTTGCATTAGTTATGCTTATGTTTAGGTACTTAGGTGTGTATTTGTTTGTAATGTTATGCTGGTTCTTTTAGTTATGCTTATATTTGTTTTTACTGCTTGTACTGGTTATATTCACATTGTACTGGTTATATTCACATTGTACTGGTTATGTTCACATTGTACTGGGTTGTAAGGTTATTTTGTATTGGTTTGTACTGGTTATGTTCACATTGTATGGTTATGTTCACATTGTACTGGTTATGTTCACATTGTACTGGTTATGTTCACATTGTACAATATGTTTAGGTACTTAGGTATGTATTTGTTTATGTATTGTTTGTGTTTTTGTACTGATTGTATTGGTTTGCTATGGATTGCACTGCTTTCTTTTCTTATATTTTTGTACTGATTTGAAATGGTTTATAATTGTTGTACTGGTTTGTACTGGTCATGTTCATATTGTGCTGGTTTGTACTTGTATTGTTTTTGCTATTTTGTATTGGTTTGTACTGGTTTGCATATGTTTGACTAATTTGGAATGTGATGATTTCAGCAAAAGATAGTGTTATTGTACTTAGAGAAAGAGTCACCTGCATTGCATAAAAAGATTGTGAATTTGCAACCTAAAAAGTTGGAGATGCCTTGGCAAACTGAAAAGAATTTTGTCGATTGTGGGATTTTTGCAATGAGGCACATGGAGACCTATATGGGTAAAGAAATTAAAGAATGGAAAGAAGATTGTGGGATTTTGGAGAAAAGTTCAGGGAAACAACATGATCAGTTGCTTGACCTTAGATACAAGTATTTGACAAAAATATTGTTATCAGATATCAATATACTTCATGATGAAGTAACAAAAGAAGTCAAAAAGTTTGAAGGATTGGATGAAGAAGTAAAGAAGCAAATGAGAAGAAATGCGCGTAAAAGAATTCAAAAAAGAAAAACACAAGATTAGAATTGGGTTGTATTTGTTTGTACACAGTTAGTAGTGAGTTGGTGTAGTTAGTACTGGTTTTATAATGTTTTGAACATGTTGTATTACTTTCTATTGCTTATATTTTATTATTCTTCTTGTGCTGGTTTATATTGGTTTTGTACTTGTTTGTACACTTTTTATATTGGTTTGAATTGGTTTTTACAGGTTGTACTTGAATGAACACATGTCATAGTTTTTATTGGGTTGTACTGGTTTGTAAACAGTTTATATTGTTTGTATTGGATTGAATTAGGTTGTACTTATTTGTACACAGTTGAAGTAGCTTTGTACACAGGTAGTTTTTTTTACTGGTTTGTATTGGTTGTGTAATGGTTTGTAAACTTTTTATATTTGTAAACCAGTTCACATGTAGTTTTGTTTGTGTTGGTTTGTATTGGTTGGGTAATGGGTTGTAAACTTTTTATATTTGTAAACCAGTACAATTGTCATGTTTTTTTTTTAAGTTAATGTGTATTGTATTGTACTGGTTTGTACATGTTACGGGTTTGTATTGTTTTATACTGGTTTGTATTGGGTTGTATTGATTTGTAATGGTTTGTACTGCTTTGAAATGGTTTGTACTGGTTTGTCTTGGATTGAATTATTTTATACTGGTTTGTACACAGCTAGTAATGCTTTTGTACTGGTTTGTACGCAGTATTGATGTCTATTACAGTATAATATATATAAGAAATGTAGAATAACAATATTGCTATTTATTACATTATTCAAAGTAAAAAAGTAAAAAAAAAAACCATGAAAAAGTATTCAATTAACTACTATGTTATGTGTATTTGTCAATTATCAGCATCTTCTCTTATACCAGCTTGATTATCAGAAACAACACCATCTTTTTTGAACTTGCAGCTTCGTTGATTATGCCCACTCTTTTCACATATAATACAACACCTTTGTTTCTTCCCCACAGATTTCGATGAAGAAGATATCTCACGAAACGACTTATAGCGTTTATGACTTCCAGAGCCTTTGTTTCTTATTCCAATTGGTCTACGAATAGTAACAGAGGATGGCTGATCACATCCAACAATATTTTGAAATCTATCATTCTTATTTACTGGTTCCATAGAAATAGGTGCCTCATCCACTTTTGCCATAAGTTTTTTTATTTCATCTCTGTAAATTGTTAAACGGTTGACGTCTTTGACAAGTCGGTTGATAATATAATCATTTGAGGACGTAATATCACGCACGATCTTGTCAACAGACTCAGAATTGTCAGTACAAACATCTGGAACATTGGCACTAAAAGTTGATTTTTTCAGTACAGCATCTCTTGTCCATCTTTTCATAACATATCTTTGAGGGAAGTCTTTTACACCACAAGATCGTAACACATGAAAAATATGCCGACATAGCAAACCGTACTGCTCGTATCTGTTGCAGCTACATTTAATGGTTATATCTTCTTTCCTAAATATAACCTGTAATTGATAAAATTACAGTGCAATAGATATGAAAAAGGTACAAATAAATAAAACTTAGCCATAATAAAAAAATAATATGAAACAGTACAATGACAAAAAACAGTACAATGTATATGAAAACATGTACCTTGTACGTGTCACTTACTTCAACATCTAACTCCTTTATAGAGAAGTGGACAAAATCTTCAACTGTTTCGTAGCACTTACATATACAATCATGGATTGAAGCTATGATTTCATCTTGAACATCATAAAAAATCTCTCTTGTATAAATCAGATCAGCTTGATGCTCCAACTCGTAATTTGTTTTCATGTCAGGTGTCGTGTACCTTGTATTGTGATCATTTTTTCTATGAGTAAACCTTTGAGCTTCAATAAAAGTTTTAAAATGACAAATAAATTCAACCAAAGACAACTCTATGTTGCTGGCTTGACCAAAAAAATGGTTTTCACACTCGGAGCGAGAAGTAGTGCGCATAAGGCCAGACATAGGTTCGTTGCGGTAGTATGCAGGTATCCAATCAGATCTCAATTCATACATATCACCCAACCATTTGTTGTTAGTTATATTAAAGTCCATCATTATGTTTGCCCAACGTTCCTCAAATTCATTAGGTTCAATGGAATCAGTCCATACGATATCACATATACTACGCTTAAACAACTCATCTTGTGATAACTTGACGCCAACCTGTTAGAAAGAATCATAAGTTTGTAAGATCAAATAAAAGCAACATATTACAAAGAAAACAATACATTACATAATGAATTCAGCACACATTATGTAAAAATACATTATGTAATAAAATACATATATTGTATATGTATACCAGTACAATATATGTAAAAGCAGTACAATATGCAAACATTTAGTATAAAATGTGTATACCTAATCCAGCACAAAAAAAAAATTGAAACCAATAAAAAAGCACCTTAACAGCAACTTTTGTCATAATGTGCCACATGCACAACCGATGTCTACTATTTGGTAAAACGTGTTTAATAGCTATCTTCATTGCAGGGTCCTGATCAGTAACGACGACTTTGGGTGCAATACCAAAAGATTTCAAAAAACTTTGAAGTAGCCATTTATATGAATCTGCATTCTCTGAAGATAACAATGCAGCAGCAAACGTAATATTGTGATGATGATTATCAATACCAGTGAAGGGAACAAATACCAAATCATACCTAAAATAAAAAAAATTAATAAATAAAAAAAAAGATTTAAATTTGACAAAACAACACACATAAAATGAGTTGTATTTTACACATAAAATGAGTTTTATTTTACCTGTTAGTACGAAATGTAGCGTCAAAAGAAACAACATCGCCAAATGCTAGATAATCTCGCTTCATATCCTCATCGGCCCAAAACAAACCACCAAGAGACTCATTCTCTCCATTAAAATACTCACAACTAAAATCCGGAAGAAACTCCTTCTTCTTTAGAAGACGACGTACATCCATTTCAATATCAAACTCTCCAATAAACAAATTAATATCTCTCCTAAAATTTTTGCAATCAACAGCCGTTGCTCCAACATTTTCAAAACCACCACACATTACTCTCATGATATTAAAGGCCTTGACTGGACCAATGTTGACTTTAGAAAAATCAGAAATTAGTTGTTGTTGAGTGAATGTCAAAGATCTGGCAGCACATAGCAAATAATAGTCCTCTTCATCAACAAATTTATGATTATGCTCCTCTATGAAAAGGTATATCCTATATCTCTTACACTCAGTTATCCCTAAACAAATTTGAGCATTGCAACCTGTTCGTTTAGATGGTCTACACCTTCTGTCTTTAGACTTTTTATTACCACCAACAGAGTCAACAACTGTATCAATGTGATTGTATGTCTTATGACCTTCTTTCGCACAGACAAAATACTTGATCTTTATAAGACCTTTTGTTCCATATTGAGTATGTTTGCGTGCCTCAAAACCTGCTAACTTAGCATAGTTCTTGTAGTAATCAAATGCTTCATCAATTGAAGAAAAAAGCATACCAACAACTGGTTTAGATTCTTGAGGAACATCAGGTACATAGTACTTCTTACCAGAATCAGGACATATACGCACACCTAAAACACAATATGTTCATCAATATAACCAGCTGAAAAATGTAAATCAGTACAATTTGAAAACTAGTACAATATGAAAACCAGTACATTATCTTACCAACACAACACAATTTTAAAACCAGTTCATATATTACAATATGAAAACTAACATAAAACAATTATAGACATCTATTGAACATATAAAATTCATTTTTACCATGGTTTACACAAACAGTACAATATATAAAAATCTACATATACCTAAAACAGTACAATTCAAATGTATACAAAAGAAACCAATAATCATACAGTACAATATATAAGCCTGCACATGCATTTAAATACCAGTACATATACTTAGTTACTCTATAAATTCAGATCATGACTGAAATACAATATATTAAGTAAATTAGAAAATATGAACATGAATATAGAACAAATGAGGAAGTCGAATATAGGTTCAGTAAATCCAATAAAAACACAATTAAGATATATACCTGAGTTGATTGCATTAGTAGACATTATCGATATGCTGAAAGATGAGTAGGTCTGAGTATATTTCAATTTTGGAAAAAATCGACAAAATTCTGAAAAATTGCAGGTTCATCAATTGAAGAATAGTATCTGTAAAGGATCAATTGAAGAAGAATCGTATCTGATAATGCAATTGAATATTGAAAACATATCAGAATTGATCATCACTTTAAGAAATTGAAGAATCGTGAGCAGGTAACGTCGATCATGTACACATGAAATTGGAATGCAATTGCTGCTCACTTCACGAAATTGAACATGTAACCTAACGAAATTGATCCTCATGATACGAAATTGAAGAAATCATGATACGAAATTGATGAAATCGTGATTGTGATCTGTACATGAGTCGAAGTTGAAGAACAGATACTAGAACGAATTTGATGTTTAGCGCCCAATTGAAGTTCTGTGTAATTTTAATGTGTATTGCCAAAACTACCCTTGATGTTTAAAAATTAACCTTGCCACATGTCAACTTCTAATTACTTCTTAGGCTACTTAGGGAAAAAAACCTTTTTATTTGAACCTCTCCCTTTAATTAATAACTAATATTACTTAAAAGACAAAAATAATCATTTATAGACGCAAATATTTTTACTATAAAGTTAAAGCAGAGAAAAGTTACGGGCAGGGACGGATTCAAGCATGAGTGAGGGGGTGAGAAGACCCCACTCAATTTAACTATGGGTTGGAATTTTTTTCTAAAACAATTTAAAAAACAAAATTTGTTTTTATAAGACCCCCAACTAATTTTAAAATCAAATTGATAGCCCCCTCAACTATTAGAAGTTTTGAGGTTTGGAAGTAAAGGTAATGAAGCCAAAGTTGAAATGTTGAAGATTATACTGGTTTTAGAATTTACAAAACTTAACACTAGATTTATAACTAAATTAATATAAATAGGTATTACTACTACTACGACTATTGTTAACTAGTTTGTTAATATATTTTTATATATGTTGCTCTGTTTTGTTTATTTTGGCCCCCATTCACTAAAAATTCTGGATCCGCCACGGGTTACGGGTATACCCTTTAAACATGTGTGAAACCTAGCGTCTCTGACTCCAAATCATCATCGTCAAATATCTAAAACTAGAAAACCGGTGTCTAACATCTCCTATCTGGAATTATCAAGGACCAATACTACTGGAGGTGTTAATTACTATTTAGTTATGAAGGTTAAGTGATGTAGCCCGTGTGGGTGTCAAATCAGTGGAGCAGAACGGTGGTGTAGCAAAACTAATAATTTGAGACTAGCTCATAGCAGACTCAATCATTTTGAGGGTTTTAAACGTAATAAAAAGTCGCAGGCTTTCACTAACGGTTACGGTAAAAACGGCATCCTTTTATCTGGGCTTGGGACCATCAATAATAAAAAAAAGTTTATATTAGGTAGAGATAAAAAAAATTTGTTTATATTTATATGTATAAAATATTTAAATTAAATTAATTTTTTAAATGCAAATTCTTTAATAAAATATTCATAATCATTTTTTAAAAATCTTTTTCAAGTGAATATTAGAAGATTTTTACATGACCTTTGTTGTAACTTATATTTTCTTCTAAGGCCACAAACAAAAAAAACCCATGTACCAAAAAAACCCACTACATATACATTTTTTTAGAAAAACTATAGGCCCTATATTTTTGGGGTCTTAAGCCCTTGATTGAGTTGTCTGACCTATTGGGTTGACCCTGACTAGCCTATTTTGTAAAGGTATTGCCTCTTAGAAAGAAGGAAGATATTGGATTCAAACTCAAATAAGAGAAAATATTAAACGGTAGTTTAGGAGTAAGATAATATTGTTGAATAATGAAGCTTGGTTTATTTTCTTGAGGTAAGAGCATAGAGATGGATCTAAAAAAAATAAATAATTGATTTTATTATTAATGATCATTCGGCTCTTTGAAAACATATGTATAAAATCTCCTGTGATGGATTTAATCAATGATGATGTGTAACACATGCATAAACGATCAAACGTAACATACTTTAATTTCCTCCACTAATGGTGATTTTTATATTATAACTATTGCATTCTAGGCTTCTAGCACCGTCTAATGAAATCGGAGTGCACTTATCTAATATGATTTTTTTAAGTAACCATCCTTAATTGAGATGCAGCATTTTATTTTATTTATTTTTAAAAAAAAATGTCGAGATAATTAATTTCCCTACTAAAAGAGTTACAAAATTCCTTTGAGTTTAGTAAAATAGTTGTCTTTTATCGTAAGTCGTCATGAAAAATGCATAGGACCATCGTCATTGAGAAACATTGACGGAGGTCTCTCTCATTCATGTGAGGAGCTTAACATGAATCCTTCTATCTCCTCCCACTTACATTCTTCATCTAATACCACTTAGGTCATGTGTATTGATAAAGCCACAATCACCTTACGTAAGCGTCACATAAATAATTATTCACAACACATACTTTTAACATACACATATTTAACCATCACCCATCTTTCTCTCCTCTCACAACCCATTCACGCGCCCAAGCCGCCCATCTTTCTCTCTCTTTAACAAGTTTTTTTTTTAATCAATGTTTCTCTCTTTCTTGTAGAAGCATTAGAGTCTAGAGATGGTCTAAAAACCTAATTGAATAAAATGATTTGGTGGCTAGAATTTAAAAAGGTTGCTATTTTCTTAATCTAAAATTTCAAAATACTTTTCCGGCCACATCATCCATGATCTACGAATATTTATATCTATATCAATAAATACCAATTATGTGAAGATAAAACATATAAAACTTGCTAAATAATACAATTGGATGAGTTAGAGATTACTTTTAAGTATTTAAATTTATAAATTTATGATGGATTGCATAAGTCAACCCATTAAATAAAGGAGTGGGGCGGTATCTATATTATGTTTCCTGTTGTACTTTTTAGTTTTTAGAGAATTAGAAGTGATTGGGTTAATTGGGGCATTTTGTCGAACAGGTTGATTGCATTGTTAGTGTGTGCCCACGTAAGGATAGTTGTTGCGTCTCACGCTTCATATGCCGCCCCAAACCCTACTCGATCCATTTAATTAATTAATTTAAAACATTTGATTAAAAGTTAGAACACCAATCAACGAGCATTTCTAGAAAGATGGCATAAAAGGTTGTTTTTATTATTATTTTTTTATTTTTTTTTATAAGATAACTTATGAAAGGACAAGCAGATTAATGATTTTTTATTGTAAAAATTGTTAGATAAATTTCCAAAATAAAAGATTAACATTTTCTTTCGATTAGTTTTTTTTTTTTAATTATATTCAACATTATTATTGATAATATAACTAGAATAAATTGTTTTTGCTGCCTACTCACACATATAAAAACATATCTTTATGTTTCTATTAATTTCTATTTACGATATTCCTTCACAAAATTTACTTTTAAATAACTGTCTTAGGCTACAAACAAGACCCGAATCATTATAAACATAGTATTACTTAAAAACAAAAATTGTTGCTTAAATATTTTATGAAAGTGGTTCTCTTTTTGTAGATGTATATTTACGTATGTGCCAATGAATCAATATGACATTCGATTCATATAAAAACATTGGTTATTGTTAAGCTACTAGATATTACACAAAGTTTACATGTTTCATATTATAATAAGATCGACATTTTAAGACCAAATAAAAATCATACCGAAACACGTTAAATATCTGTGAATTTGTTAATGACAGTTTAAACCTATTAATGACATGTTTAAACTTGTTTATAATTTTTTAAATTTTATAAAATAAATAAATATGTTATTTTTGTCGTGTCCCTTAACAAGTCTTATTATGTGCCATATTTTCAACAGGTTCGTGCACTTGCTTTGAAAAAGGACACAATTATTTATCATGTCATGTTCATATCTAACGTATGTCATATTCGTGTCTTATTGTGTCATGTCTAATTTGTTACGTGAGAACTAAGTATGTTTACCTTCTTTTTTTTTTTGAACGACATTTGATCTAAACGTGTGAACCACTGATTTCCAGGCTATGTCACCAAGGTCTAGTTACCATGACCTCCGTTGAGACCCCACCATCACACCAGGAGGAAACCGTACCGGAAAACCTCCTGACCTCTCAAGGACCCTTATTTCGTCTTGAGAGAGATTTGAACCCATGACATTTCATTTGAAAAGCCATGGGGTACCAACAGGGGAAAGCCCCTTTGATTACCTTCTTTTTTACAACCCTTCACTCTTAAACTTGTTAACTTTTTTTTAATAATATTTCTTTATTATAACTCCCACGCTGTCAATATCGCATTTGGGAAGTTTATCGAAACCAAGATTGCATTAATGCATTGAACACTTTTCAAAGTGGGAATTGAATATTTTTATATATACACGCGTATGAGGAGGAGGACATGTGACTTAAAGTCACGACATATGAGATCATGAAATTGTTGCATGTAGGGAAGTTGTCTTACAAAACGCATTACAACTTACATGTAAAATTAGAAAAAGAATATGCACCAAAGAGACATTGCCTCAATGGTACCCTATGATTCTTCCAAATGGGAGGTCATGAGTTCAAATCTTTCCCGCAGCGAAAAAGGGGTCTGAGGGGGTCAGGGGTTTTCCCAGTGGGGTTTCCTCTTGGGGTGGTTGTGGTGGCTCATGGGAGGTCTAGGTAACTAGACCTTGGTGACATGGCCTGGAAACAGTGGGTTCACACGATTGAGACATTCGCCGTTCAAAAAAAAAAAAAGAATATGGAGTTAACTAAAACTTTCATGAATAAGAAAAGTAATTTTAAATCTTAATATTAACATACTAAAGTGTAGTGTTGTGAACGTGTCTGTATAACATAACAAACAAAAATACGTTCATTAATTGTAAAATTTAGCATCAATAAATACCAACATAAGACCAACAAATAAAACTAGAAAAGTTAATAATTATTATTTTTTAAATAATAATAATAATGTTAGGGGGTGTTTGTTTACCTCTTAATGATTCCATTAAGAGGTAAGGTCTGAACCGGTCAGACACAAGGGTGTTTGTTTCAACTTTTTTTCACCTCTGAATGATTCCTCACACCTCCGAATGATTAAGTAAAAATAAGAGTCTGAATGAAAAAACAAACCCTAGGGGTAAAAATTCTCCCAACTTTTTCTTCTTCCTTTCTTTCACGATCTCCATCCCTACCTCTTCTTTCATGATCGTCGAACGTAACCACCACCAACCGCCGCTTAAACACATCTGTTTCAACCTCCGGCCGCCGCTTAAGCCCATCTGGATGCAACCAGTGAATCTTGTATCGATTATACTTCTGCAATTCCCGATGATTGTTTAGCCCTAGTTTTCCAGTTCCTTGATTCCGGCGACCTGAACCGGTGCTCGCTTGTATCTAAACGACGGCTGCTTGTCGAAGGCCAGAGCCGCCACCGCCTCACTCTTAACGCCCAATTGGAAATCATTTCCGTCATCCCGTCAATGTTTTCTCGCTTCGATTTGGTGACAAGACTCTCTCTACGATGCGACCGTACATCCTTCAGCATATACGACTACGGACTGATTCTGATCTCAATCCGGTGCCGGAACCTCACGCGACTCAAGCTCCGTGGTTGCTGTGAAATCACCGACATAGGTATGACGGCCATAGGGCAAAATTGCAAGCAATTGAAGAAATTCTCATGTGGATCCTGTACGTTTGGTGCCAAAGGAATGAACGCACTGCTCGATCATTGTATCAAAGTGTAAAATAGTACAGAAGGGTAAAATAGTCATCCCTTATATTCGTTCAGAGGTCCAACCAAACATCATTATTGATTCAGCACTTAACTGGTTCAGAGTCTCTTATTCGTTCAGAACTCTTACTGGTTCAACACTTAATGATACAGATTTAACCAAACAGCCTCTTAGTTTGTAATCATTGAATAAAAGTAAAAAAATAAAAGGACATAAAACTCATTTAATACTATGTCACCCAATTAAAATTCTAACAAAAAAAACTTAAATAACATCAAAACGCATATTAAAAAACATGCCAAAGTGACTGTAAATATGTCATAAGACAATAAATTGAGCGTTAATATTTAATAATACAAACCCAATCATAAATGCGTAATTTTAATTCGAATCATAAAAAAACTGTTTGCGTTCATAAAATACAGCTTTAAAAAGTCCTCTTATTATAAAAAGTATAAGAGAAGTTATTGGCTATTAAATCATCTGACCAAATTTAAGAGGGAGATTCTAAATTTTAAAGAGAAAAGTTGTTGAAAATTAAATTAGTCTTCACCAAGCACCTCCTCCCCGCATTTTTTAGCGTTCATAATTTTTACATACAATATTTTTTTTTGAAAAAATATATCATCAAAACAAGAATTTTTATCTTTAAACTGAGTATAGTGTTAATATAAAAAACAACACCATGTCCTGTATAAAATACACAATGACATATACAAAAGAAACAATAAATTAAAAAAATAGATGTTTTCTATTTCAATACTATACTAATTTTAAAAATAAAAAATTGCTCATTTTTATGATATATTTTTTTTAAAAAAAATAATTTCGTATATAAAGATTATGATGGTTAAAAGAAGGTGGTGGTATTTGATAAAAAAAAAAGGTCAACAAAAGTAGTCATTATTAAAATGTCATCCAACAACTTGATTTAATCATAGTCGTTGATTAATAATATAATAGTTTAAGATCATTCTTAGACTTTTTTAGAATAAGAGCTTATTTTATTTAATCTAACCCTACAAGTAAAACAAAGAAGCAAAAAACGTATTCCAAATATTATTGTTATTATTTAAATAGTATTATTTAACTAATAATACTATTTAATTATTAGTAATAAATAACTATTAATATTACTTGCTTATTATTATTATTATTATTATTATTATTATTATTATTATTATTATTATTATTATTTTATAGTTATACTATTTAATTATTAATCTAATTTAACTATTAGTATTATTTAACTAGTATTATTATTATAATTTAAATTTTATAACCAGTTTAAATAGTATTATTCTTAATAATATTTAATTGTTATGGTTATATAATAATTAGGAGGGATATTTTAAGAAGGCTAAAAACCATGAGAAGTGTGGGAAGCAACAAGAAAGTGACATGTGTATATTAGGTTAAAGGGTATAGATGTCAAAATAAAAAAGGATGTTGCACATGCAAGTCACATGCAACTTTATCCATTATTTTTTTAAACGTTCGTAACTATTTTTACACGTTAAATTGTTTTAAAAAAAAATTACACCATAAAATCAAGCGTTTTTTTACCTTTTTAACGAGTATAGGATTGATATATTAAAAAAATTAACAAAACTAAATGTTCATGAAACTCGCGTTTTTATGGTGTTTTTGAACACTACTAGCAGAACATAAAACACCACAGACATTTTATGGTGTTTTTAAATGCAAAAAACACTATAAACACTTAAGTTTAAACATGATGTTTTTTAAGTTTCGTTTTATGGTATTATCGAATAAAATATATTGAAAAACACCATAAAGCACATTTATGCTTGATTTTATGCTGTTTTTGCTTTATGGTGTTTTTGCAGGATGAAACTAAATGTTTTATGGTGTTTTTGAGCACTAAACAAAACAATAACGCTTAATTTTGCACTTGATGTTTTAAACTACATAATTTTACATAGGGGCATTTTATGGTGTTTTCTATGTGTATTTGCTAAATAAAAACACAGCATGTATTTTAAAGATAAAACACCATAAAACATTGTTATTCGAATAAAATTGTGAACTTAAGAAAAAACATATAGAAAAACACCATAAAACATCATTTTTCTTTTTGTTTATTCATTAAAAAATACTATAAAACAAGTAATTTTATGAACATCAAAAAACCATAAAATGTTTAGTTTTCATACACCTACGATAAAACACCAAAATTCGCAAAACACCATGTTGATTTACAAAATAAAACGAATGTACGTATTCAATAACATGTACATTTGCTGAATGAAAACACCATGTGTATTTTCAAGATAAAAACACCATAAAATATTGTTATCTGAGAGAAAAATTTAGAAGTGGCGTAAAATAAACACCATAAAACATTTTTTTAACATTTTTGTTTATTTAGTGAAAAACATCAAAGTGTTTTATGCTTCAAAAAAACCATAAACGCTAAGTTTCATTAACCTACGAAAAAACACCATAAAAAACCAGTTTCTTAAACATATCAAAAACGCCATAAAATGTCCTGTGGTGTTTTATGTTCTGCTAGTAGTGTTTTAAAAACGCCATAAAAATGCAACTTTTATGAACATCTAGTTTTGTTAATTTTTTAAACAATTAATATTATACTCGTTATAAAGATAAAGAAATGCTCGATTTTATGGTGTAACTTTTTTAAAAAAATAATAACGTATAAAAAATTTATAAACGTTTAAAAAAGATGGAGGAAAATGCATGTGACTTGCATGTGCAGATTTTTTGCTAAATCTTCTCATTTTACCCCTACTAATAGTTTTAACTTATAATTAATTACGAAAATACCACTAGATTAATCTCAACCACAAAACAAATTAATCTAATGGTTGAGATCACTTCCCACACTTCTCATGGTTTCAAGATTTTCTAGCCAAACCTTATACATATAATAATTATTATTATGTAATTGTTATTATTATTCACTAGCAATTATGAAGAATAATACTATTTAAATAATATTTAAAATACTATGGTTTGTGATTGTTTTCGAAGATTACAGCGATTAGACGACGGTTTCTAGCAATTAATGAGGTTGGCGACAGTTTCCGAAGATTACTCTGATTTGTGAGTTTTCGATGGTAAATAAGAGAATTATACATTGAAACATAAAAAAATTATAAAAGATGAAATTTAGAAACAAACTTTTTATTTATTTTTTATAGTTTTTTTTTTAAATAATAAAATTTTAAACAACCTTAAATAAAATCTTATAGATACGGAGTGTTTTTAGAATTATTTTCTCAAAAGAACACTATAATTTGTAGTAAGTTAAACAAAGTGTAATTTTCTTAAAATACACTTCTTTCATTTATAATGTAAATATTTGACATAAAACATTAAATTATCATGTCATTAAACGGATATAAAATTAGTTAAGTTGGTTTTTAATTGTCTATTTTTTACGATGTGTGAATGTTTTTTTATGCATTATGCATGAATGTTAATATCATTAGTCAAGTTGCTTATTAAAAAAATGAGTATTATTGAAGATGTATTTATAAATCTTTTTTTATGAGAAGATAATAAAATAAATATCAGTGTTTGTATTCAATATATAGTTGTTTTTTAAAACGTCCATACTGTTTATATAACCTGTTTTTTGCGTGTTGTGTTGTTATGAGAATATTGGTCCAAAGGTAATCAACGGGTGTAGTATTCAAAACCCAACATTAAGCCGACCATAAAGTATCATTTAAAATCATTAAAGTATTTATCAAAAACACATAAACCAAAACAAAATATCAAGTAAAGGTTATGATAATTGGGCTTATAGACTAGTGGTACTTCTTAACCACCAGCAATGAGAGGTCTTGGGTTCGAGTCTTGTCTGGAGCAAAAAATGTTCTGGGTGAGCTAGGGGTTTTCTCAGTGTGAGTTTCCTCCTAGATGGTGTGGCGGTTTCTCGATTCGGCACTTGCCAACGCCCGGCTTTAAATGTTTCCGGGGGTTGGTAGCGGTCTGTGGTCGCAGCGCGTGGGTTGTTGGGTCCGAGGACTTGTTTAGCTGTTCAAAAGAAAAAAGTAAAGGTTATGAGTACTGAAAAATCATCCTAATAGTTAGGGCTCTTGACCAATGATCCTCAGTTTAAGTGGTTGAGATGAGGTACCATGTGGCTTCAATATTTGGAAGGTCACGTGTTCAAGTCCTGTCATGGACAAAATAGAGGTTCCATATTAGGTTAGGGGGTTTTCTCTCACCAATGGTGAGTTTCCTCCTATTGGGTGTGGATATGATCGGGTGAGTTTATGACCCGTCAATGATCTAAATTGCTTTTCAAAAAAAAAGTTAGGGCTCTTGGTGTAATGTTTTTGCTAGCATCTTGCTAGTTGGTGTTAATAAAATTCCGTTGTTTAATAAAAAAAAAGTTAGGGATCTTATCTTATACAGTGGAGGTTAGGGGTTTAAATCCATTTGTGGATAAGTTCAAAGAACATCAGCTAAAGAGTTAGCTTAGGGTTTATCCCGGATTTGATTCCAATGAGGGGCGAAGTTTATCTATTCTATATATGGGGTTCCCACGTATCTGGGGCATATGTCTTACATCTGCCTGATAGGCCCGGTTAAAAAGATATACGTAGTACGTAATAACATCGTCGTTAAAAAAAAGTAAAGGTTATGAGGGTATGGTCAGTGATGGGGGTACCCCAACCATCACCAAGCCGCGGCTCACACAAGAAGAGAAAGCGAGTGACGCAACTAAGGAAGAAAAGAGAAAGCCACGGCCAGGGGGAGAAAGCAGGTGCCGCAGCCAAGGAGGAAAGCAGGAGCCGTAGCCAAGGATGAAAACAGGAGCCGCAGCCAAGGAAGAAAGCAGATGCCGCGGCTGGGACTATCTTCGGCTTCGGCTGGAATTGGCTTCGGCTGGAACCGACTTCGGCTGGAACTCACTTCGGCTGGAACCAACTTCGGCTGACTTAGCTGCAGCTGAAGTAGCTAGGCCGCGGCTGGGACTTGCATAAGTTGAAACCGGAACATGCTAGGACTGAGTAAGCCGCGGCTGAGGCTGAACTGGCCAGGACTGAGTAAGCCGCGACTGAGACTGACTTGGGCTATGAATCACGACTAAGTATGACACGGCTGAATTAGGTGTTGACTTCCAATAGCAAGAGCCATGACCGAAGAACACGACACGCACAAAGAATGGGACTAAATGAGCCGCGGCTGATGAAGGATACGAGAAGACCTTGGTAGTATAATCTATACATAGTTTATTTCTAAGTAACCTAAGCCAGTAAAACAGACAAAGAAGTTGCTTACGTCATGACCCAGATAGGAGAAGACAAAGAAGGTGTCAGATGATCAAAGTCAACTATAAAAGACAAGCCTTTATACGGAAAAAGGAAAGGATCCAAAACGAACAGAGAAGGTACATGACTGGCATGCAACAAACTACCTAAAAGGGAGAGGCATCCTCTGGCTCTCCAGTGAAATCCACTATAAATACCATGCAATCAAGCTGGAACAGATCATCCACAATTTCAACAACACAACTCAATACTCAAAAATTCATTCAACACACACTGGTTTTGTTTGGCTCTGGCTGTAATCACCATTAGCACTGCTAGGAGAGTTTGATATACACTCGTGTCAAAATCTTTGTAGCAACATTTGGTGCCATCCGTGGGACCTAGTCCCAAACAATCACACCACCATAAGCCTAGACGAAACCACTCCGGTTGAAAACCAAAGTCACATCACATTATCTCCGGGAGGCACGACGGTGATCCAGGGGAAGGGGAAGGGTTTGTTTAATGATAGCGATGAGAATGTTAGGAACCCCGAGATCACCCCGGAATTTCTGGCACAAAATCGTAAACAGATCCTTCTCTTGTTGCAAAAAGAAGAGAAGGAACAAAAGTTAAAGGAGGTTCGATCCCAGCTCGAATTTGAAGATGTCTCGGTTGAGGACATGGATGAAGATGATGCTGAAACAGAAATGAAGCAAGACAAGGAAACGAGCCAGCCTAAAATTCAAGGAGGTAGGAAAGAAACCCATGAAGACGGAGTGAAGAGCCGAATCACTAAAAAGTTGGAATTTGACGACGACTACAGCAAACCCTACCGTCCCTCGACTGCACGTGCAAAATCCAAATTTGTCGCTAGGATAGCCGAGTTTACCTTCCCTCCAAAGCTGAAAATGCCAACTAATGTAGGAAAGTATGACGGGATGGGAGACCCGGATGATCACCTGGCCATATTCATAGGTGCAGCTGAAGTTGAACAATGGTCCATACCTGTCTGGTGCCACATGTTCATCCAGACACTCACAGGCACAGCAAGAGTCTGGTTCGATGGTCTCCCAGTGGGGGAGATACGTAGCTTCGAAGAACTAGAGGAGAAGTTCCTAAGGTACTTCAGCCAGCAGCGAAAATCGATGAAGGACCCGACGGAGCTGCATAACATCAAGCGAAGGGATGGCGAATCTCTGGATGATTTCATCACACGCTTTTCCAAAGAGAGCATGCAGGTCAGAAGGGCAGGTGAAACCTTGAGAATTTCTGCGTTTATCCACGGCGTAAAAAACGATCAGCTAGTAGAAAGATTCCACGAAAACCTTCCAAAGACAGTGGATGAGATGCTGGAACGAGCCAAGGCATTCGTACGAGGGAAGAAGGCCTGCGAACTGCTGAAGGACTGCAGTCCCAAGAAACAAGCACCATCAGTATGGAACCAGCCAAAGGGACAGGAGGAAAAAAGATGGGAGAGACCTCGCTTCCAGCCGAGGGGTGATGCCCTTCAGCCAGGCTTCAGCATTCCTCGAAAGCCCGTCACCGAATCAGAGGTAAAACTTCCGCCCTTGATAAAAACACCTAGTGAGATTCTGGCGACAGAGAATGTCAAGCTCGTAAGACCCGCCCCTTTGAGGCCAGGACCACGACGGAACATGGAAAAATTCTGCGAGTTTCACGAAGAAAGTGGTCATAACACAGATGATTGTTTCTCTTTGAGAAGACAGATAGAGTCGGCTATCAAAACAGGAAAGCTCGCTCATCTTTTAAGTGAGTTGCAGAAGACCCCACATGCCGGCGAAAAAAGAAAGGAAATCTTCATGCTACACCAACTACGGCCCACCGTCGCTTTGAAAAGGCCTCGAGACGCAAGTGGTGTCAAACGAAACTCAGACCACCTACAGTCCTGGATGGAGCAAGATATATCCTTCCTGTCTGTACGAGGAGGAAACTTTGCTAGCAACCCGCTTACAATTTCCGCCATCATCGCTGGACGTAACGTACACCGAGTGTATGTTGACACGGGAAGTGCATTAGAGATAATGTATGAACATTGCTTCCTACAGCTTGATGAGGTAATCCAAAGATCCCTTATTAAAAGTACACATGTGCTAACAGGATTCGCAGGTGAAGTAGTACATCCTATCGGGCAGATCCAGCTTCCGGTGGTAGTTGGAAACGAAACAGGTCAGAGGGAAGTCACTATGACTTTCCTTGTCATTAGAGCACAGTCTCCATACGACGTCATCTTAGGGAGGTCCGGCTTGTGCCTACTTGGAGCCATAGCCTCAACCATCCACTCCTCAATCAAATTCCCCACACCACACGGAGTAGTAACTTTAAAGTCAAACAGAAGAGGGGGAAGATTGTATCATACAAGTCGCCCAACAAGTATTCTCTTGACATTGAACCGAGCGTAGCTTCGTAAATGTTATATGTAATCATGTGAAACGAATGACTTGTAATCAAATTTTGAACAAGAAGGTGCATTCGAGCACCAAATGATTACACGTCCACATAAGTCTAGCTCATCTTATATACATTACTCAAACAAAAATAAGAAACAAGAGGGCACCATAACCTCCGGTCTCGATTGGGTGAGACAATAAACTTGTCCACTCGCCAAGACCGGAAGACACCAATAAGCATGCTCCTTTGGCCAAGGCCAGATGAGGCCACAAACTATCACCCAGCCATGACTGGGCTGAGTCAAACAATCCGGCCGCGATCGGATCATTAAACGGTCAAGTACCGAAACAATCGCCCAGCCACGACTGTGCAGAAACTAAACATCCGGCCACGATCGGATCATTAACGGTTAAATGCCGAAAAACAATCTCCCAGCCGCGACTGGGCAGAAAGCAAACATCCGGCCACGATCGGATTATTAACGGTTAAATGCCGAAAAACAATCTCCCAGCCGCGACTGGGCAGAAAGCAAACATCCGGCCACGATCGGATTATTAACGGTTAAATGCCGATAAACAATCTCCCAACCGCGACTGGGCAGAAAGCAAGCATCCGGCCACGATCGGATCATTAACGGTTAAATGCCGAAGAAAGCAAACATCCGGCCATGATCGGATAATTATCGGTTAAATGCCGAGAAAAAATCACCCAGCCGCGTCTGGGCAAAAACCAAACATCCGACCATATCCGAGACAAAAACAGTTGAGTACCATGTAACACCCCGACCGGCGACGGAATCGTCGGGATGCCACGAGGGATGTGTAGATTGTTCAAAAGCTCGTGGGCATCTAAATTCAATCATCATATATCAATCAATCAACCAAAATAATTACACAAAAATCATGTTCATCATGAATTAAGTACATCAATTACACAAAAGAATTAGTTAAACTAACTAAACTCTAATCGCCAAAAATTTAGTTAATTAACTAAGTCCAAGATCCTATATGATGATGTCCAAAATAGAAGAGATCCTCTCTTCATCCTACTTGTCTCCATCACCTGAAACATGTAAGAAAATCAAGTGTCAACTACAAAAGTAGTTGGTGAGTAATCATAAGTTTTTATATTTAAAAATGTTTTAGCAAAATGAGTTTGAAAGTTTATGCTTAAAATGGTTTTATAAAATGCTTTGTTTAAAACGAGTATAAAACTTATGATCTTCTTGAGAAAATCCATATGAATACCTGTATGAGATAATCCAACACACATCCATCAATTCAACAATCAAACACATACACAATCACATAATCACATAACCAAATCAGTCATAGCCAATCACAATTAATCATAATCAAATATAGATAATCAATCCACAAACTAATCAACCAATCTCATCAATCATATTCTCAAATAATGTTCGTGACTATACATGATCATTATGTAATTAACATAAGTTAAATACATGATTCATGGAGTGGTCGCTAACCACGTGACAATACATGAAGCCAAAGCAATAACCGAAGTCAAAGGCAATGCTTCACAGATGTGGAAATCATCCACGTGACAATACAACATGTCAAAGCAATTAACCGAAGTTAAAAGCGATGACTCTCGGGGTTTGTGACAATACTTGTAATCTTTGTTATTGACCTAAGTCCATAACAAAGTTTACATGGATATAAAATAATAAGGGACAATCCATAATAAATGATAATTTTATATCGTGAATATCATATTGATAAACAGGTATTAACCTTGAGTTATCAAAATAATAATTGAATTTGGTATACATGCTTCACCTCCGAGTTTTTAAAACAAAATAGTTTAAAGAAAGGGAGGTTATGAGAACTCACCTGAAGTCCTTAGTATAAATGTTCTTGTATTATGCGCGCTCGCGTAAGCAACTCAAGCCAACTCAAGGATCTGTAATTATAGTGTGTTTCGTATCCATAAGTGTTTACTTTAAATTACTAATGTTCCTTGAACTTAGTTTCTTTAATCCCAGTTAAGTTTGTAACACTTGATCTCATTATTGCTTATTAATAATCGGGATTTATACATGATATAGTATTTATTTTATGAGGATAATTCAATTTTTTATACTCTCATGTATAATTCTCATAAACATGTATGCTAAAGGATGTTACCCTTATTCATACATGATTGGCGTATATAATTGACCAATAAGGTTTATATCTAAGAGTCTAATTTGAGTTTTAAGGAATTAACACTAAGTCCTTGTATTATAATGAAATCCTCATTACGTGAAACCTCATAATATGTACTCCACATCATTAAATAACGGTGGCCACTTTGTAACATACATGCATGACTAACTCGATTATCCACCTTGATATGGTTGTAGCACCCAATTCATGTTATAAAAGATCATATCAATGTCTTTTTCATAAAATATTTTCATCATGTAAGCCTTATATTAGCAAGTTCATTTTATAAAGAAAAAGGTGGTAACAATTCAATAACCCATGCATGCATGTTAGTATATATGAGTGTATGTGTAAGTGCTCGATTCCAATTATCCTTAATCCTATTTGTTTAACCGGTTTTAGTTAGGCCACCCATGAGGGCAGCGAACCTATCACCTATCTTTACCCAGGTTCGTTCAAGGTGAGCATAAGGTTCGGCCAGCAAATCTCCTAACCCTAGGTTCGGTTAACACCTAGGGTTCGTCTAGGTTGGCTACAAAGGTTCGGCTCCATTATGCAACATGAAGGGTTCGTCGAGACCTAGGGTTCGCTGGACCAAGTGGCTCGTTGGACTAACCCGCAAAGGTTCGTTAGATTAGGTTCGGTGCAGGTTTAAGGTCATCGATAACTTCCCATAATTCAACAACAACCCGATTTACACCATACAAAACTTTAATTCTCGGTTTAAGTAAGTTTTCATAACAAAATAGGGTTTTCACCCAAAACCGAAGTTAAAATGAACCTCTTACCTTCAAATCGTGAGTAAAAGCCGGATTTCTTCGTGGAATCTTGTTCCTCCCGGTCACCCGGTCGCGTGGACGTCAAGATCTCGCAAATCCGACGAGAGACGAGCGAGATATCGTAGAGAGAAGTTGTAGAGAGAGAAAGTGGCGTTTTTATGGAGCTAGAGAGAGAGTATGTCTTGCAAGAATGAAGAAGAAGAAGAAATTAAAGGGTTTTTATAGTCCGGTCAATCCCCGCGTGCTTGGTCTCGCTTTTATCGCGATAGCAAAACAAACTACACGGTTTTACTCTCTAAACATATTTAAAATATAAAGTGTTTAGATAATATGGTTTCATTAATTATCCTGATTTCTAACTACCCTTTGTCTCGTAACCGATCTCGTTTAATACGCGTGAAATGTAACAACATGCTCGGTTTTCTAACGTAACATATTTAAAACAATAACTCGTTTTAAATAAATTAGTTTTATTTAATTAAAATAAGTTTAAATAATTTGTTTCGTAAAATAAATTCCGTTTCGTTTTCGTTAAATAATTATTTAATAATTAAATTTATTCGAAACAATTTAAGTTGTGATTCCTAATAAACATTTTAAGTTCACAATCATTAATTTAATATCGTTAAATATTATTTAATTATCTCATCGAAACGCGTTACTTACGTACGTATTCGTAAAGATCGTCACCTTTGCGAATCCGACGTTCGTATCGTATTTCGATTTGATTTACTAATTATGGAACATCATTTCAGAGTACCATCCTTAATAATTATATTCGTGTGAATCGTCACCCACACGAATACATTATTAAGTTAATATTTCTGAATCAACATTCGCGTTTAAATAATGACCGTAACCTCACATCGCGTATTTATTATTCTCATTATTTATTAACTTAAATATTATATTCCCAAACCAAAACCCACTAAACCAAGTCACTGACACATCCATGATAGACCGAAATATGCATATGTATAGGGCATATGCAGAGGTAGATCGCAACCTCCCCTACACCGTCCCACCGCTATTTCGATAAACCATGACCATGTGTCCTTAACTACGTTTAGCAACCAGACTATAACAAACTCCCAGTTCCATCCCAAATCCATTCTCATTCCAAACCAATAATTCATAATCAGTATAATCATCTGCGATAAACACTCTGGTTCTGTTTAGTTGATTTACAACTAAACTTCCCATGGTTTACGCGTATCATATGTTATAACATGCATACCAGAAATAGTGATGATATCAATAATGAAAATCCATAATTCATAATCATTAATAAATAACAAATCTCCAGTCGTAACAGTACAATCGTACGGATGTACGGACAACCGGAAGTACAGTGATGTTACAGTCTCCCCTAGTTAAAGGAATTTCGTCCCGAAATTCAACTTGGAGTGACCGTAGTAAATAAATGTGGGTACTTAAGCTTCATCTGATCCTCTCGCTCCCATGTGAATTCTGGACCCCGCTTCGATTCCCAACGTACTTTGACAATTGGAATTCTACTGCGTTTGAGCTTTTTAACCTCACGATCCATTATCTCCACTGGTTTTTCAACAAAATGCATGGTATCATCGATGCGAATATCATCGAGTGGTACCTGAAGATCCTGATCAGCTAAGCACTTTCTCAGATTGGACACGTGGAATGTCGGGTGCACGTTACTAAGTTCATTAGGAAGTTCTAATTTGTAAGCAACCTTCCCGATCCGTTCAAGGATCTTAAAAGGGCCAACGTATCGTGGAGCAAGCTTTCCTTTCTTCCCAAATCGCACAACGCCTTTCCAAGGCGACACTTTGAGTAATACCATATCTCCCACATCAAACTCTAAAGGTTTTCTTCTTTTATCCGCGTAGCTCTTCTGTCGACTGCGAGCAGCTAACAGATTGTCACGGATCTGGCGGATCTTGTCAGTCGTTTCCTAAATAATCTCAGGACCAGTGATCTGCGAATCGCCGACTTCGGTCCAACAAATAGGTGACCGACATTTCCTGCCATACAGAGTTTCAAACGGTGCCATACCAATGCTCGCGTGATAACTGTTGTTATACGAGAACTCAACCAATGGTAAGTGGCTATCCCAACTGCCACCGAAATCGATGACACAAGCTCTCAACATGTCTTCTAATGTCTGAATCGTTCGCTCCGTTTGACCATCCGTTTGAGGGTGATAAGCGGTGCTAAGATCCAGTCTTGTTCCAAAAGCTTCATGAAGTGATTCCCAAAATCGTGCCGTGAAACGAGCATCACGATCCGATATTATACTCAAGGGAATACCATGTCGGCTAACGATGTCATCAATGTAAATACGAGCTAACTTCCGCACAGGGTAAGTTTCGCGTATCGGTAAGAAATGAGCCGACTTGGTCAATCTATCAACAATTACCCAGATACTATCTTTACCGTTCGCGGTCCGTGGGAGTTTAGTAATGAAATCCATGGAGATATTCTCCCACTTCCACATTGGTATTTCTGGTTGTAATAACAATCCAGAAGGTCGCTGGTGTTCTGCCTTGACCTTAGCACAGTTAAGGCACTTAGACACATACTCAGCAATATCCTTCTTCATTCCAGGCCACCAGTACAAGCCCCTAAGGTCTTGATACATCTTATCAGAGCCCGGATGGATTGAGTAATGGGATTTATGAGCTTCATCCATAATCACCATCCTAAGATCATCCCTGTTCGGTATCCACAACCGATTCAAATAATACATCAAACCGTCATCCTTAGTTTCCAATAAGATTTCAGCCCCGCAAGACATCTCATTCTTCAAATTATCTTGAGCTAATGAGTGTTGTTGGGCTGTGAGAACATCATTACGGAGGTTAGTGTGCACTCGGACACTATGGATCTGAACTTGACTTTTGCGACTAAGCGCATCTGCTACTACATTCGCTTTACCAGGATGGTAGCGAATTTCACAATCATAATCATTTAACAGTTCAACCCATCTCCGTTGTCTCATATTGAGCTCCTTTTGATTTAGAATGTGTTGCAAGCTTTTATGATCAGTGAACACTACACACTTAGTGCCATAAAGATAATGTCTCCATATCTTCAAGGCAAACACGACTGCGCCAAGTTCCAAGTCATGTGTGGTGTAGTTCTTCTCGTGAATCTTTAGTTGTCTTGATGCATAAGCCACAACCTTTCCCCGTTGCATGAGAACACAACCGAGACCTAGGTTGGATGCATCACAATAAACCACAAAATCATCATTTCCGTCAGGCAATGTCAAGACAGGAGCATCACAAAGTTTCTGCTTCAGAGTCTGAAATGTCTCTTCTTGCTTTGGTCCCCACTCATATGGCCTATTCTTCTGAACCGGCAAGTCCAAGAAACGATCGAATCTCCGTCGGTGTCTTCGGTGTATTCCAATTCTTCACAGCATCAATCTTTGCAGGATCCACGTGAACACCGTATTCGTTGACTATGTGTCCCAGAAATTGAACTTCCTTAAGCCAAAATTCACATTTAGAGAATTTGGCATACAGTCGCTCCTCTCTTAGGATCTCCAAAACCAACTTAAGGTGTTTCTCGTGTTCTTCCTTAGTCTTTGAGTAGATCAGAATATCATCTATGAATACAATTACGAATTTATCCAAGTATGGCCTGCAAACCCGGTTCATGAGGTCCATGAAAACTGCAGGTGCATTGGTAAGACCGAAAGGCATTACCAGAAATTCATAGTGGCCATATCTTGTTCTAAAAGCTGTCTTGGGAATATCATCATCATGTACGCGAAGCTGATGATACCCAGACCTAAGATCGATCTTTGAAAACCATGCCGAGCCTTGAAGCTGATCGAAGAGATCATCGATGCGCGGCAGTGGATATCGATTCTTAATTGTGAGTTTGTTTAATTCGCGATAATCGATGCACATTCGGAATGACCCGTCCTTTTTCTTGACAAACAGGACCGGTGCACCCCATGGCGAATGGCTCGGGCGAATGAATCCTTTATCTATAAGTTCTTGCAGTTGACTCGCCAATTCTTGCAACTCTGAGGGCGCAAGTCTGTAGGGAGCTTTGGCGACTGGGTTCGCACCAGGTACTAAGTCGATTCGGAACTTAACTTGACGTTCTGGTGGAAGACCCGGCAAATCGTCTGGAAAGACTTCTGGGAAATCTCTTATCACTGGAACATCTTCTATCTTCTTTCCTTTCTCTTTCTTCTCCACAATATGAGCTAAAAATGCTATACATTTCTTCCTAAGGTACTTGTGTGCTTTAGTGCAAGACATTAGCTTAAGACCTTTACTAGCAGTTTCTCCAAATATTCTCAAAGTTTCTCCCACGTGCTTTGTGACAACTAGTACCCGACCGCCCGGCAAGTCCGTACGGTATGTGTACTTGCATACAGTAACTATGTGTACATGCGTATTTGTGAACAGTTTTTGTATTAACAAAATTCTAAATACAAGAACAGTTGTACGTATCTTCGTGTAAACTTAAATACATTAAGTACAACGTACATTAGAAACATTAGTTGTGTTTATTAAGTGAAAACTTAATTACAGTTAACACAACAAAACATGAGAAACAACTGTGTTCAAACAATTATCAGAAACAAATCGGTTGCGATCTGAGTTCCATAGATGACAGGAATCAGATGGCCGACAATTCAATGTGAATACAAGATGAAAACAGGATGTTTAGTTGAGTCCGACAATGAGGAAACACAATCTAAACATAAACTGCAGTGTCATTTCAGAATAACGAACTGACAGTGTGTTTGCGTGGGTGACGATTCACACAAACATATCTGTGAGTTTAACGTTCTGAAATGATGACTGGAAAGTAGAAAACAAAAGTCGGAAAGCAAAACCATTGTCGTGTTCGTTCGAATGACGATTCAAACGAATACGCGCGATGGTGACGCAATTCGACGAAACGAAAAAGAATTACGACACGAAACGAATTTTAAATTAATTAAATAAAATAATAAACATTTTTACAATTTTGAAACTCATCAAATTAATTAAATTAACAATTTTATCTATTTAAAATAAATTACGCGTAATTTTCCGGTTACGCGACGAAAACGCGAACCGAGCAACCAAAACGGACCCGGACACCACGCGTAGTATATATACCCTAAATAATTCACTTTTCTCATTTTTATCCTCCCACTCTCTCTCTCTCTTCTTGAGATTTCCGGCCAACACAATACCACCACCACAAACCACCTTTAAACCACCATAACTTGCTTATAACTTCACCGATTTGGATGATTTTCGAACCCACGCGAAGCTCTTGATGTCCTCTACCTAAAAGTACAGCGGATCTGAGCTTTTGTCCAGTAAAATTCGAGGTATGAGCAAGGGAAGTTCACGAAAAATAGGGTTTTCAGTCGGTTTTTGTTGCATATCTACGTGACCGGCTCTAACCTCCCCCTCTCGACCTCACACGCTGCGATGGCTGGTTCAGTTTTGCCAGGAGATGAACTTGGGGAAGGTGATGATGGAAGCTTTGGTTGTGGGTTGCAAACTGATGGTGTTCAGACCACCATGACCGAACCCTACTCCATAGTTGGCGAACCTGGTGCAGCTCCAACCTAGCCGAAACCTTCTATCACCGAACCTTGTTTCATCTAGCGAACCCACATGTTCTCATGTTGAACGAACCTTGGCTGGATCCCATTCCCGAACCCACGTGGTTTTCTGACCGAACCCATGAAGGGCCGAGCCTTGCTTCCTGCCTCCCGAGCCATGGCCGAACCCTGTGTTGTAAATGACGAACCAGATGCGAACCAGTGAGCAGCCACGAACCTTACCTTGGAGACGAACCCTTGTGACTGTCACTGTAGACGAACCCTCAGCCGCCATGTTCACCGAACCTGCATGGGTATAACACTGCCGAACCCTTTTTCATTTCAGCCAAACCCTAGCCGGAGTTACAGGTGGACGAACCTGTATTTCATCATCATGGACCGAACCTTGACTAACCCTATTACCAGTCGAAGCTATAACCGGGCATAGGAACAGCGAACCTTCTCACCAGATTTGCATGGAACCATAAATCTGTTGATGTCACTCAAACCCATCGTTTTTCTTTAATTCCTTGGCCCAATAACAGCCCACATGAAACTGGACCATATTGCAAAAATTCGGCCCACACCAGTAGCAACAGCCAACGGATTCAACTCTTTGTAGTGGGCCCCTTTGTTCAGCTCACGCTGGTTTGGCCCAGAAAACCCGTAAACAGCCCAACTCCATTTATTGGGCCCAATTGCTTTCTTTGGCCCACTCTGTTACAACCGGCCCAACATCATTTTATTGCCATAGGAGTTATCCGGCCAAGAGGCCCTACAGACCCAATAAACTAACCAGCCTAGCAGCCTAAAGTCTTTGGCCCAATTGTTTCGTTTGGTCCAATACATGAGTAACCGGCCCACATAGTTGCTAATCGGCCCAAACATACACACCTCGGCCCACGTATATCATTCGAACTATTAAACTCGTTCGGCCCACATAGGTGGTACTTTAATTCAACACATTAAAAGCAAAATGTAATTGGAAAAGGTATACAAGGAATCAATTGTTATCTATGCGTTATGACTAGGTTAGGGACTTAAGTTCATAAAAAAAAAACTAAATTAACATAGTTGTAATGTAACATCAAGTAAATTCAAGTGTTAAGTCAAAATGGATCAACGAACATGTAAAGATCATAATCAACACATGGGGGCCGAATGAAAACCGAGACTCACGAGTGTTAGCCAATACTAGGGCTAACACATACACGTGCACAAATCGATACGACTTATATTTATAAGGCACAATTATATGACATCAATACAGGAACACGAAAACAAACTCAAGACTAATCAAGAGAGCGTGTCTTCATTCTTGTTAAGCTAAGTCAACCCTACAACAACAAGGTGAGTTCATATGCCCCTTTTACTTTAATCTTTACTGATTTTAACTCTCGGGGCTGAGAAACATGCTTTACTTTTAATTACTTAAAAGTTTTGCTTACATATTGTTAATACTTTGATTAGTTGATATTAAATTGTTTATTATCATAAATCATTGTATGCATGCTTGTTTGAATTCAAGAATACAGGAAAGATAAGATGATGATGATATTATAATATCATAACTCATCGATACAATAGAATAACTTAGTAGTAAGTTAACTCTTACAACACTTAGTTATTCTTACAAGAAATGACATTACAACAATTACAAGGAAAAATGATGACATGATTTCATGAACATAACACAAGAATGATATAAAGATAATATATCTTTATTACATCATTCAATACAAGAGTTAAATAAGTGTATTAAGACTAGCTCTTATAGCACTTAACTTTACAACTCAACACATATTACAAGAAGAACAAGGAACATGGAATGATAATCATGATAACATAATCTCATGATAACAACATCATTCACTCAATTAATTAACATAACTTAATAAGACTAGTTCTTATTTAACTTTGTTAATATCACGGAGAACATATTACAATGAGAACAAGAGTACAAGTGAATACAATTACAATTAGTTACATTTGACCTGTTTGCATTATATCACTTCAATCATGTGCCAATTTGTTCAAGTGATCATGTAAGTCCCTTAAATTCGCTGACCAGTTAGTTTGACGTGACTAAACCGACGATAGCATAGTGGTACCATAGGTTTGACAAACCTCTAGCATGTAGGGCTAGTATGTTGATCGTAACAACTCATTGGCCGGTAACGTATGACCGGTGACAGGGCGACCTCAAGTCAGGTTCTGGTAAGCGACACATGGTGATATTAATCTACAGTGATAAGTAATTAATCCAGCGAAAACCCTATTGACTAGTAGGTTGAGAAGGTGATCTGCTCTCATGTTACACTACTAGTAATAGATTTCGTTGAGGACAATAGACATGCAAAGTGGTAGAGATAAATCGGATGCATTGAAATCTGATTACGTGAGGATTTCAATGGATTCCTTTTAGGCTCTATGCACTATGGTTCAAGAACAAGTTGCAAGGGGTTAACTCACACTCTTAATATTTAATAGAGTATCATCAGTTAACCCACCTCAAGTATAGAATAATACAAGGACAGGATTATATTAATCTAAAACTCCTTAATACATCGAGGGTTATCAATACTTCGGTTTGATAATTAAACCCCATACAATATATTATTCTATCATCAATACAATAACTGAATACATATCAATGGAGATGAATAAGCGGGGAAATGGATATCTTTAGTTGTATCGCAAGTGGTGTGGAACTTGACTGAGTATGTGGTGGGATAGCGTCTGGGCTTGACCCTTTCAGGATTCCCTATATATAAGCATACTTGATCAGGTGATACATTACTTGTACATATAACTAAGGAGAGGTCATTGGGTGGTACAGATGAAACAAGTATTACAAGTAACAAGTATGACATTGTGGATGTGTGCATGATCAATTCAATGGTTTTCAATTTACTTACTTATGAACTCACCAACCTAGTGTTGACTTTGTTTAAATGCATGTTTTCTCAGGTGACGGACAGGTGTAGATACAAATGTGCAAGTGTTAAGCTAGTGGACTTATAGGAGACCTAGCTTACTTTTGATTGCATACTTTTGGATGACAAACAGTGAATCACTTTTGTATATCTTGTACAGTTCAAGATATAAACTCATTGATTCTTTTTGATTAGATTACTTAGTTAAATTATGATGTACAATGTAATTTAACTTTGTAATTCTATTTCATGTCATGATTAGCATTTCTCATTTATATCTCATGTGCTATGTAAACAATCTGATCATTTGATTATCACTCAAAGATATCGCGCCCCGGGAACCTTCCGCCCGACGGGAAAACACGATCCGTTCCCGCCGGCCCGGGGTGTGACAGATTGGTATCAGAGCCATGGTTATAGAGAAATATAGGTCATATTACTTGAACGGTTTGGCCTAGACTATAACCTAGGGACCCTCATGTAGAGTTCTTATAATATAGGATTCTATTTGCATATGTCTTCTGCTTCTGATCACTGCACTAACCGATTTCCTTTCGGTTATGATCAGAATGCCGCCGCGAAGACAACCACCTCTATTACCGCTGACTCAAGGTTCAACACCACACTCCTCGACACCAACACCACCTGACTCTCCTCCACATTCACCACCACCTCCACCTCCTCCTCCGCACTCTCCACCACCAGGCTCAAGCAATGTTCAGATGATAGATCCTGCTACTATCGCCTTAGCAACCCTGCTGAGTACTCAACTGACCAGCCAGCTGAAAGATGTCATCCCAGAGATGATAAATAAGATTCAAGGCCACGGCAACGTTTCTGGCCATACTACAGGAGAGGCTAGTGGAACCACTAGTCATACTTCGGAATACTCCTACAAGTCTTTTGTAGGATGCAAACCCCCAAGTTTCACAGGAGTCGAAGGGGCTGTTGGACTGATCCAATGGCTAGAAAAGATGGAGAACACTCTGGACATTAGCAACTGTCCAGAACACCATAAAGTTCGCTATGCAGCTGGTTCATTCAGCAAGCGAGCACTGACATGGTGGAATGCTCAGATTCGAGCAAAGGGAAGAGATGAGGCGATGGCGATGCCGTGGGCAGAATTTAAGCTTCTTCTGAGGAACGAGTTCTGTCCGAAACACGAACTGCAACTGCTGGAAACGGAACTCTCGAACCATGTGATGAAGGGGGCTGATCATATGACCTTCACCACTCGCTATCATGAGTTGGTAGCTTTGGTGCCAGAAATGGTACCAACATTGGAAAAGCTGATTGACCGTTATGTGGCGGGATTACCTTCTTGCATCCAAAGTATAGTGTTGGCTGCTTATCCTGCTACTTTGGAGGCTGCTATCTCCCTCTCAGCTAAACTTACCAAGGTGATGGTAAAGTCTGGGGTTTTGAAGGATGAGGCTGAAACAGCCAAAGCTGGAACTTCCAAAAAGTCGGATAAACGTCCGGCTAAGAAACAAAAAGTGGCAAGGAACTTTGCTGCCACTACTCAGGCCCCAAAACTTAATCAGCCACCACCACTGCAAGTCAGAAAGCCCTACACTGGCACTGCACCTTTGTGCAACACTTGTCAGTATCATCACGCGCCAAACTCTCAGTGCATGCAATGCACAAACTGTGGAAAGTTTGGCCATTGGGCAAATCGTTGCAGGAGCACGGGCGCTCCAAACAGAAACAACAACGCAGCTACTACTGCTGCTGCTGCAAATCCTAGGTCTTGCTACAACTGTGGCGAACCAGGCCATTTCTCTCGAGATTGTCCCAAGAGGAACCAACAAAGGGCTCAAGCACCAAGAGGACGAGCCTTTCAGATCGGAGCTGCTGCTGCTCGTCAAGACCCGAATGTGGTCACGGGTACATTTCTCTTATCTGACTTCTATGCATCCATATTATTTGACACTGGTGCGGATCAGAGTTTCATCTCATCCGATTTTGCATGCCATCTTAATTATGTTAAGGAACTGTTAGACTCCCCTTATACTATTGAGATAGCAAATGGCAAACAGATTACAGTAGACACTATATTTAGGAATTGCCCATTGACACTTAGCGATCATACATTTTCCATCGACTTGATACCGATGGAGCTGGGTAGTTTCGACATCATCATCGGAATGGATTGGCTATCTCTTAATAGAGTTGAGTTCATCTGTTCCGATAAACTACTACGCATTCCTGTGGAGAACAATGAAGTCTTGGAAATTCGTGGAGACCAAGCGAAACGCAGTGTCAAGATAATATCGTGCATGAAGGCTCGCAAGTGTTTACGAAAACAATGCGTTGCATTTCTAGCTCACGTGATTCAGAAAGACAAGAAGACGATAAAGATTCAAGATGTACCAATTGTGAGAGACTTTGCAGAAGTCTTTCCGGATGACTTACCGGGACTGCCACCCGAGAGATCGGTGCAGTTCCGAATCGATTTGATTCCGGGAGCAACTCCCGTAGCTAAGTCTCCTTACAGACTCGCACCATCGGAAATGCAAGAGTTGTCCAACCAATTGCAAGAACTACTCGATAAAGGATTCATCCGACCGAGCTTTTCCCCGTGGGGAGCTCTGGTTCTTTTTGTCAAAAAGAAGGATGGAACTTTCAGGATGTGCATTGATTATCGAGAACTCAACAAACTCACCATCAAGAATCGGTACCCGTTACCGAGGATTGATGATCTGTTTGATCAGTTACAGGGAGCACAGTACTTTTCAAAGATAGACCTGAGATCAGGTTATCATCAGCTCCGGATTCAAGGAGAAGATATACCAAAGACGGCTTTTCGTACTCGATATGGTCATTACGAATTCATGGTAATGCCATTCGGATTGACGAATGCACCGGCTGTGTTCATGGACTTAATGAACCGGGTGTGCAAGCCGTATCTTGATCAGTTCGTTATTGTCTTTATTGACGATATACTGATTTATTCAAAGAACGAGAAGGAACACGAACAACACCTCAAGACAGTTTTGGAGCTTCTGAAAGAAGAACGACTCTATGCCAAATTCTCCAAGTGTGAATTTTGGTTAAGAGAAGTTCAGTTCTTGGGTCATGTGATTAACAGTGATGGTATTCACGTGGATCCTGCCAAGATAGAAACAATCAAGAACTGGGATGTGCCTACAACACCAACGGAGATCCGATCATTCTTGGGATTGGCAGGTTATTACAGGAGATTCATCTCGAATTTCTCTAAGATAGCCTTGCCTCTCACCAAGCTCACACAGAAGTCTGAACCTTTTGTGTGGACTCAGAAACAAGAAGAGGCATTCCAGACATTGAAACAAAGATTGTGCAATGCTCCAATCTTAACACTCCCGGAAGGCAGTGATGACTTTGTAGTTTATTGTGATGCTTCCCATCAGGGACTCGGATGTGTTCTGATGCAACGAGACAAAGTCATTGCTTATGCCTCACGACAGCTGAAGATACACGAGAAGAATTACACAACACACGATCTTGAACTGGGAGCTGTTGTTTTTGCACTAAAGATTTGGAGACATTACCTTTACGGTACCAAATGCACTATCTTCACAGATCACAAAAGCCTACAACACATATTTGATCAGAAGGAGCTTAACATGAGACAGAGACGTTGGGTTGAGCTCCTGAACGATTACGATTGTGTGATCAAATACCATCCGGGCAAAGAAAATGTTGTTGCAGATGCTTTGAGCCGGAAGGAAAGAGTCAAACCCTTACGCGTTCGCGCAATGGGAATGACCGTGCAAACAAGTTTGAGAGATCACATTTTACAAGCACAACAAGAAGCAATGGCAAGAGACAATCTGAAACGCGAGCTCGATTGTGGAGCCGAGAAACACTTCAAGACAAAAGAAGATGGAGTTATCTATTATCTAGATCGTGTTTGGATTCCAGCAGTAGATGAACTTCGAACACTCATTTTTGACGAGGCACACAAGACACGTTACTCAGTTCATCCTGGTGCCGATAAGATGTACCAAGATCTTAGGTCGTTTTATTGGTGGCCGGGCATGAAGAAAGACATTGCCACTTATGTCGGCAAATGCCTCACATGTGCCAAAGTCAAAGCCGAACACCAGAAACCTTCGGGTTTGCTGGAACAACCGGAGATACCACAATGGAAGTGGGAACAAATAGCTATGGATTTCATTACCAAGCTACCCCGCACTTCCAGCGGATACGATTCTATTTGGGTCATCATTGATCGATTGACCAAGTCCGCACACTTCTTGCCGATCAGAGAGACATACAAGATGGAGAAACTAGCGAGACTATACATTGATGAAATAGTAGTTAGGCACGGGGTGCCATTGTCTATTATTTCCGACCGGGACAGTCGATTTACTTCGCGGTTCTGGCAATCATTGCAACAATCCTTAGGGACAAGTGTTAACTTGAGCACTGCTTATCATCCACAAACGGATGGACAAAGCGAGCGTACCATTCAAACCCTAGAGGATATGTTGAGAACATGCATCCTGGACTTCGGTGGAAGTTGGGATACACACTTACCTCTCATCGAGTTCTCCTACAACAATAGCTACCACAGCAGTATCGGATGTGCTCCGTTTGAAGCACTTTATGGTAGAAAGTGTCGGTCTCCAATTTGTTGGACCGAAGTGGGAGATAACAGAATCACTGGGCCTGAACTTATTCAGGAAACTACTGATAAGATTGCCCAGATACAACAACGATTACAAGCAACACGTAGCCGCCAAAAGAGTTATGCAGACAAACGGCGCAAGCCTTTGGAATTCGATGTGGGTGACCGAGTCATGTTGAAAGTGTCCCCATGGAAAGGCGTAGTTCGTTTTGGGGCTAAAGGCAAGCTAGCACCTAGGTATGTCGGACCGTTTGAGATTACTCAACGCATAGGTCCTGTGGCATACAGACTCAGACTCCCTGATGAACTCAGTGGAGTACACGATGTGTTTCATGTATCAAATCTCAAAAGGTGCTTAGCAGACGAGTCATTGATCATACCATTGGAAGAAATACAAATTGATGAGCAACTACACTTCATTGAGGAACCTGTAGAGATTATGGAACGTGAAGTTAAGAAACTGAAACGTAGCCGTATCCCTATTGTAAAGGTTCGATGGGACTCCAAGCGTGGACCAGAATTTACTTGGGAGCGCGAGGACAACATGAAAGCAAAGTATCCCCACCTGTTCGAGAAGTAAAGACCGATCTTTATGCTTAAATTTCGGGACGAAATTTCTTTAACAAGGGGAGACTGTGACAACTAGTACCCGACCGCCCGGCAAGTCCGTACGGTATGTGTACTTGCATACAGTAACTATGTGTACATGCGTATTTGTGAACAGTTTTTGTATTAACAAAATTCTAAATACAAGAACAGTTGTACGTATTTTCGTGTAAACTTAAATACATTAAGTACAACGTACATTAGAAACATTAGTTGTGTTTATTAAGTGAAAACTTAATTACAGTTAACACAACAAAACATGAGAAACAACTGTGTTCAAACAATTATCAGAAACAAATCGGTTGCGATCTGAGTTCCATAGATGACAGGAATCAGATGGCCGACAATTCAATGTGAATACAAGATGAAAACAGGATGTTTAGTTGAGTCCGACAGTGAGGAAACACAATCTAAACATAAACTGCAGTGTCATTTCAGAATAACGAACTGACAGTGTGTTTGCGTGGGTGACGATTCACACAAACATATCTGTGAGTTTAACGTTCTGAAATGATGACTGGAAAGTAGAAAACAAAAGTCGGAAAGCAAAACCATTGTCGTGTTCGTTCGAATGACGATTCGAACGAATACGCGCGATGGTGACGCAATTCGACGAAACGAAAAAGAATTACGACACGAAACGAATTTTAAATTAATTAAATAAAATAATAAACATTTTTACAATTTTGAAACTCATCAAATTAATTAAATTAACAATTTTATCTATTTAAAATAAATTACGCGTAATTTTCCGGTTACGCGACGAAAACGCGAACCGAGCAACCAAAACGGACCCGGACACCACGCGTAGTATATATACCCTAAATAATTCACTTTTCTCATTTTTATCCTCCCACTCTCTCTCTCTCTTCTTGAGATTTCCGGCCAACACAATACCACCACCACAAACCACCTTTAAACCACCATAACTTGCTTATAACTTCACCGATTTGGATGATTTTCGAACCCACGCGAAGCTCTTGATGTCCTCTACCTAAAAGTACAGCGGATCTGAGCTTTTGTCCAGTAAAATTCGAGGTATGAGCAAGGGAAGTTCACGAAAAATAGGGTTTTCAGTCGGTTTTTGTTGCATATCTACGTGACCG
The DNA here is from genome assembly GCA_009363875.1 of Mikania micrantha. Taxonomy (NCBI): domain Eukaryota; kingdom Viridiplantae; phylum Streptophyta; class Magnoliopsida; order Asterales; family Asteraceae; genus Mikania; species Mikania micrantha. Next base: position 89,309,206 of record CM018696.1, read on the forward strand.
GCTCTAACCTCCCCCTCTCGACCTCACACGCTGCGATGGCTGGTTCAGTTTTGCCAGGAGATGAACTTGGGGAAGGTGATGATGGAAGCTTTGGTTGTGGGTTGCAAACTGATGGTGTTCAGACCACCATGACCGAACCCTACTCCATAGTTGGCGAACCTGGTGCAGCTCCAACCTAGCCGAAACCTTCTATCACCGAACCTTGTTTCATCTAGCGAACCCACATGTTCTCATGTTGAACGAACCTTGGCTGGATCCCATTCCCGAACCCACGTGGTTTTCTGACCGAACCCATGAAGGGCCGAGCCTTGCTTCCTGCCTCCCGAGCCATGGCCGAACCCTGTGTTGTAAATGACGAACCAGATGCGAACCAGTGAGCAGCCACGAACCTTACCTTGGAGACGAACCCTTGTGACTGTCACTGTAGACGAACCCTCAGCCGCCATGTTCACCGAACCTGCATGGGTATAACACTGCCGAACCCTTTTTCATTTCAGCCAAACCCTAGCCGGAGTTACAGGTGGACGAACCTGTATTTCATCATCATGGACCGAACCTTGACTAACCCTATTACCAGTCGAAGCTATAACCGGGCATAGGAACAGCGAACCTTCTCACCAGATTTGCATGGAACCATAAATCTGTTGATGTCACTCAAACCCATCGTTTTTCTTTAATTCCTTGGCCCAATAACAGCCCACATGAAACTGGACCATATTGCAAAAATTCGGCCCACACCAGTAGCAACAGCCAACGGATTCAACTCTTTGTAGTGGGCCCCTTTGTTCAGCTCACGCTGGTTTGGCCCAGAAAACCCGTAAACAGCCCAACTCCATTTATTGGGCCCAATTGCTTTCTTTGGCCCACTCTGTTACAACCGGCCCAACATCATTTTATTGCCATAGGAGTTATCCGGCCAAGAGGCCCTACAGACCCAATAAACTAACCAGCCTAGCAGCCTAAAGTCTTTGGCCCAATTGTTTCGTTTGGTCCAATACATGAGTAACCGGCCCACATAGTTGCTAATCGGCCCAAACATACACACCTCGGCCCACGTATATCATTCGAACTATTAAACTCGTTCGGCCCACATAGGTGGTACTTTAATTCAACACATTAAAAGCAAAATGTAATTGGAAAAGGTATACAAGGAATCAATTGTTATCTATGCGTTATGACTAGGTTAGGGACTTAAGTTCATAAAAAAAAAACTAAATTAACATAGTTGTAATGTAACATCAAGTAAATTCAAGTGTTAAGTCAAAATGGATCAACGAACATGTAAAGATCATAATCAACACATGGGGGCCGAATGAAAACCGAGACTCACGAGTGTTAGCCAATACTAGGGCTAACACATACACGTGCACAAATCGATACGACTTATATTTATAAGGCACAATTATATGACATCAATACAGGAACACGAAAACAAACTCAAGACTAATCAAGAGAGCGTGTCTTCATTCTTGTTAAGCTAAGTCAACCCTACAACAACAAGGTGAGTTCATATGCCCCTTTTACTTTAATCTTTACTGATTTTAACTCTCGGGGCTGAGAAACATGCTTTACTTTTAATTACTTAAAAGTTTTGCTTACATATTGTTAATACTTTGATTAGTTGATATTAAATTGTTTATTATCATAAATCATTGTATGCATGCTTGTTTGAATTCAAGAATACAGGAAAGATAAGATGATGATGATATTATAATATCATAACTCATCGATACAATAGAATAACTTAGTAGTAAGTTAACTCTTACAACACTTAGTTATTCTTACAAGAAATGACATTACAACAATTACAAGGAAAAATGATGACATGATTTCATGAACATAACACAAGAATGATATAAAGATAATATATCTTTATTACATCATTCAATACAAGAGTTAAATAAGTGTATTAAGACTAGCTCTTATAGCACTTAACTTTACAACTCAACACATATTACAAGAAGAACAAGGAACATGGAATGATAATCATGATAACATAATCTCATGATAACAACATCATTCACTCAATTAATTAACATAACTTAATAAGACTAGTTCTTATTTAACTTTGTTAATATCACGGAGAACATATTACAATGAGAACAAGAGTACAAGTGAATACAATTACAATTAGTTACATTTGACCTGTTTGCATTATATCACTTCAATCATGTGCCAATTTGTTCAAGTGATCATGTAAGTCCCTTAAATTCGCTGACCAGTTAGTTTGACGTGACTAAACCGACGATAGCATAGTGGTACCATAGGTTTGACAAACCTCTAGCATGTAGGGCTAGTATGTTGATCGTAACAACTCATTGGCCGGTAACGTATGACCGGTGACAGGGCGACCTCAAGTCAGGTTCTGGTAAGCGACACATGGTGATATTAATCTACAGTGATAAGTAATTAATCCAGCGAAAACCCTATTGACTAGTAGGTTGAGAAGGTGATCTGCTCTCATGTTACACTACTAGTAATAGATTTCGTTGAGGACAATAGACATGCAAAGTGGTAGAGATAAATCGGATGCATTGAAATCTGATTACGTGAGGATTTCAATGGATTCCTTTTAGGCTCTATGCACTATGGTTCAAGAACAAGTTGCAAGGGGTTAACTCACACTCTTAATATTTAATAGAGTATCATCAGTTAACCCACCTCAAGTATAGAATAATACAAGGACAGGATTATATTAATCTAAAACTCCTTAATACATCGAGGGTTATCAATACTTCGGTTTGATAATTAAACCCCATACAATATATTATTCTATCATCAATACAATAACTGAATACATATCAATGGAGATGAATAAGCGGGGAAATGGATATCTTTAGTTGTATCGCAAGTGGTGTGGAACTTGACTGAGTATGTGGTGGGATAGCGTCTGGGCTTGACCCTTTCAGGATTCCCTATATATAAGCATACTTGATCAGGTGATACATTACTTGTACATATAACTAAGGAGAGGTCATTGGGTGGTACAGATGAAACAAGTATTACAAGTAACAAGTATGACATTGTGGATGTGTGCATGATCAATTCAATGGTTTTCAATTTACTTACTTATGAACTCACCAACCTAGTGTTGACTTTGTTTAAATGCATGTTTTCTCAGGTGACGGACAGGTGTAGATACAAATGTGCAAGTGTTAAGCTAGTGGACTTATAGGAGACCTAGCTTACTTTTGATTGCATACTTTTGGATGACAAACAGTGAATCACTTTTGTATATCTTGTACAGTTCAAGATATAAACTCATTGATTCTTTTTGATTAGATTACTTAGTTAAATTATGATGTACAATGTAATTTAACTTTGTAATTCTATTTCATGTCATGATTAGCATTTCTCATTTATATCTCATGTGCTATGTAAACAATCTGATCATTTGATTATCACTCAAAGATATCGCGCCCCGGGAACCTTCCGCCCGACGGGAAAACACGATCCGTTCCCGCCGGCCCGGGGTGTGACATGCTTGGTCTCGCTTTTATCGCGATAGCAAAACAAACTACACGGTTTTACTCGCTAAACATATTTAAAATATAAAGTGTTTAGATAATATGGTTTCATTAATTATCCTGATTTCTAACTACCCTTTGTCTCGTAACCGATCTCGTTTAATACGCGTGAAATGTAACAACATGCTCGGTTTTCTAACGTAACATATTTAAAACAATAACTCGTTTTAAATAAATTAGTTTTATTTAATTAAAATAAGTTTAAATAATTTGTTTCGTAAAATAAATTCCGTTTCGTTTTCGTTAAATAATTATTTAATAATTAAATTTATTCGAAACAATTTAAGTTGTGATTCCTAATAAACATTTTAAGTTCACAATCATTAATTTAATATCGTTAAATATTATTTAATTATCTCATCGAAACGCGTTACTTACGTACGTATTCGTAAAGATCGTCACCTTTGCGAATCCGACGTTCGTATCGTATTTCGATTTGATTTACTAATTATGGAACATCATTTCAGAGTACCATCCTTAATAATTATATTCGTGTGAATCGTCACCCACACGAATACATTATTAAGTTAATATTTCTGAATCAACATTCGCGTTTAAATAATGACCGTAACCTCACATCGCGTATTTATTATTCTCATTATTTATTAACTTAAATATTATATTCCCAAACCAAAACCCACTAAACCAAGTCACTGACACATCCATGATAGACCGAAATATGCATATGTATAGGGCATATGCAGAGGTAGATCGCAACCTCCCCTACACCGTCCCACCGCTATTTCGATAAACCATGACCATGTGTCCTTAACTACGTTTAGCAACCAGACTATAACAAACTCCCAGTTCCATCCCAAATCCATTCTCATTCCAAACCAATAATTCATAATCAGTATAATCATCTGCGATAAACACTCTGGTTCTGTTTAGTTGATTTACAACTAAACTTCCCATGGTTTACGCGTATCATATGTTATAACATGCATACCAGAAATAGTGATGATATCAATAATGAAAATCCATAATTCATAATCATTAATAAATAACAAATCTCCAGTCGTAACAGTACAATCGTACGGATGTACGGACAACCGGAAGTACAGTGATGTTACATACCACAATGTCGGCATAGTCTAATGACTTTGTTAAAGCCAACTCCATAGCACAATGATTAAAACTCATGATGAGGCGCCACTTTAACATACCACAATCCGAAAATACTCGGGATTACGAAGGAATAGTCGGGCATAAATATCGGACGATTGCTCCTCTCAAGAGCCACGTCTTAGAGGGAGGAGAACCTAGTTCCTTCAATACTTCGTCACTTTTCAGAAAAGAAAGTGGTTGCCGTGGAGGAGGACCCAGTCAGGGCTTGACGGGGATACCATATCCAAGCCGCGGTTAGGAGTTAAAAGAAAACGAACCAAACCTCCCGATCAATATGGGGAGCTGCGGCTGGAGTAAAGAAAATAAACCGGATCCTCCAATCATTGTGATGAGCTGCGGCTGGAACGAAAGAAGACAAAGTGACCCTCCGGCCATATGGGCCAAGACGCGGCTCACTTCAAATAGAACCAAAAGAACCAATTACCAACTTAGGCTACTTCACCCGCGGATGGGTTGTTTAACGATAAAACCAAGGAGCGGACCTACGCATGACAAACCCCTATATAATCAAATAGTTCGATGCCATGATAATATCATAACCCCGAACTAGGGGGCTTGATGGGGGTACCCCAACCATCACCAAGCCGCGGCTCACACAAGAAGAGAAAGCGAGTGACGCAACTAAGGAAGAAAAGAGAAAGCCACGGCCAGGGGGAGAAAGCAGGTGCCGCAGCCAAGGAGGAAAGCAGGAGCCGCAGCCAAGGATGAAAACAGGAGCCGCAGCCAAGGAAGAAAGCAGATGCCGCGGCTGGGACTATCTTCGGCTTCGGCTGGAATTGGCTTCGGCTGGAACCGGCTTCGGCTGGAACTTACTTCGGCTGGAACCGACTTCGGCTGACTTAGCTGCAGCTGAAGTAGCTAGGCCGCGGCTGGGAGTTGCTAGGCCGCGGCTGGGACTTGCATAAGTTGAAACCGGAACATGCTAGGACTGAGTAAGCCGCGGCTGAGGCTGAACTGGCCAGGACTGAGTAAGCCGCGACTGAGACTGACTTGGGCTATGAATCACGACTAAGTATGACACGGCTGAATTAGGTGTTGACTTCCAATAGCAAGAGCCATGACCGAAGAACACGACACGCACAAAGAATGGGACTAAATGAGCCGCGGCTGAAGAAGGATACGAGAAGACCTTGGTAGTATAATCTATACATAGTTTATTTCTAAGTAACCTAAGCCAGTAAAACAGACAAAGAAGTTGCTTACCTCATGACCCAGATAGGAGAAGACAAAGAAGGTGTCAGATGATCAAAGTCAACTATAAAAGACAAGCCTTTATACGGAAAAAGGAAAGGATCCAAAACGAACAGAGAAGGTACATGACTGGCATGCAACAAACTACCTAAAAGGGAGAGGCATCCTCTGGCTCTCCAGTGAAATCCACTATAAATACCATGCAATCAAGCTGGAACAGATCATCCACAATTTCAACAACACAACTCAATACTCAAAAATTCATTCAACACACACTGGTTTTGTTTGGCTCTGGCTGTAATCACCATTAGCACTGCTAGGAGAGTTTGATATACACTCGTGTCAAAATCTTTGTAACAACAATCAGAGGTTATAATCCAGGAGAGTTTGTAACCAACAAACTAGTTATTTAACCTTCTCCAAGAACAAAAACAAAAATAATTATCAGTAAAAAGTTGGAAAAAAAAAGATAAAAGTTATAACGTTAACGGGCTACGGGGTTAGTAACATTTATCAATAGTGCTACTTGATTAAAATTGTTTTATATATTAAAACTAGGTTATTAACCAGTATATTACACAGATTTAATATAAAATATTAAATAGTTAGAAATGAAAATTAGCAATTTTAAAATAATATTTTAATATAAAATGATTAATTTACGTATTAATAAATATTTTAAGTGACAAAAAATATTAAAAACTTTAATCAAATATAAATGATATATTAACTTTTAATATTTAACAATTGATATCTATGAAATAATTGACGTAAAAACTTTAGTTATTGTTATATTAAAAACTAACTTTTATAAATGAATAATATAAATTATAGTTTTATAACTGCTAAATTTAAATAACCCAATTTAAAAATATCGTTAAACATAACAGATCAAAAGTTTAACTTTTGTATCATTTTTATTACTTTAATTTATAAATAAATTAAAATAACCTCATTTGTTTATAAAAATCTCATTGTGTAAAAGCTTCTTTAATAGTATACTTTATTTTTTAAAAAAATTTTTTTAAGTTATAACTTTTTTTTACATAAATTTTGTTTTTGAAAATAAAATATTTCTTACGTTAAAAATTTTGTTTTAGAAAATTCTGTACTCTATAAAAAAATTTAAGTGTATTATAAAAAGATAAATAATATATTAGTTGTTAATATTATCATTATTTGATAAAAGAAAAAATTTATTTAATAAGAGAGATAACATAGTTATTTAATAGATGGGAAAATTAAGTTGAATAGTAAGGAGTTGACAAGTGTCACTTGTGGTGTAAGAAGTTGACATGTGGCAAAATATTTACTCTTTTATTATAAAGTATTGATATAGATATAGATATAGATATAGATTTGAAACACTAATTTTTCGTTTATTTTGGACGTGGATCACTTAGACCATCCTTCGTACTCACCCCACTGAAATCTTACCCATCGAAATTTGCTGTCACGTTATCACCCCACCAAAAACCTTAAATCCTCGTAGTGGTCACCCCACTGAATATGTGAGAGAGGAGAAAGCAGGGTATGAGGAGAGTGTTCACAGGGAGCAGGAGCTGCTGTAGTTCAAAAATTGCCACCGTCAGGGTAGGGGGCGCCTTTCTCTCTTCCACACTAGTTTCACATAATTTTTTTCATTCATGATTTTTATCCCCTAGTCATCCTCAAAATACGAAAATAGTCATGTTTCACATGCCTTGCATCACTCGGTTTTTGGGTTGTACATTTAATTGATTTGATTGAACCTTAACCATAGTTAACGGGATGATTGATAACATCATACTGCACGTGTCATAAATCGCATGGGTACCGCATGACGTGAGCCGGTTTTCCATGACGATATCCCGTGCCACATTCCTCATATCGTGCCTAAAACCATTCGTAGTACCTCCACCGATGGTCGGGCGGGGAGGAAAATTTGGGCGGCCTCGAGCGGGCACACTAGAGATGTTAATGAATAGAGATGACACCCATCATTTAAAAAATTAAATAAATTATGGTTTGTCAAGTTATACATAAGAGGTTTTCATTTTGGATAAAACTATAAAAGAAGTTGTTTTTCTAAAGGTATTATGCGACGGTCACGTAAGAATATTTTTATATAACCTTTAAACACGTGGATCTTAGGATGTACATACGCTTTTCAAGGGCGGCCCAGGAGAGAGTTAAACCCAACATTTGTCTCGGGCCTATTTTTTTAGGGACATATAATTTTTGTCATACATGTATATATAGAGATTTATTTAATTGAAAACTAACAAGTTGCAAATAAATAAAAAAATATTTATAAACACATGATTTAAGAGGCAAAAAAAGTAATTTTTGTAAAGTATAGGACGTTACTTTAACGCACCTTAAACTAGGACTGTTCATTGGTTTGGTTTAATCGATTTTCAATTTTTTTTCCTGTTCGAAAACCAAACTGAATTAGGAAAGTGGTTTGGTTTGGCTTCGGTAAATACCGAATATGTCGATTAAAATTCAAATAAACCGGTTAAAACCGAATAAACCGATTATAAACCAAATAAACATATTAAAAACCGAATTCAACCTTATATACTATTAATAAAATAATAAATTTAAATCTGGATTAGATTTAATTGGTTAACCGAATAAACCAAACAAACATAATTCGAAAAAAAATGGAACCGTAAACCAAAATTCAAATTTCGGATACAGTTAGGAACCGAACCAAAACCGAATTCGAAATTTGGATACAATTAGGAGCCGAACCGAAAACCGAATTCATAATTCAGTTCGGTTTTTAGTATATGGTTCTTTATATAATGGTTTTCATTTTTTAACACCCATAAAATATATGAATTCGTTATGGACTTTTTTTATGGCTCGTCCTGAGCATTTCAATTCTCATGGCCATGTGCTGATGCTTTTACTTGCTTAAACACTAAATATTTTATGCATAAAAAGTTTTACACACGTGAATAACAATACATATTGAATCTACATTTAATATGGTGTCGTGTATCACGTTTATTTAACTATTTGTTATTGGAAAATGTATGATATGTGATTAAAAGTGTACTGTTGAATTAATAAGTTGTTTCTAACTTTATATATATGCACATCACATCAAATAAAATTATTTTCATAATTTTATATTTTTTATGATTTATTTAAAATATATATATATTGTTAAAAACCATTGCCTTTTTATAATCATCTAAGACGTTTTTATTTATGTCGTACCGGAGTCTGGACTCTGGACTCTGGAGTACCGAACTACTGGGTTGTGTAGTAAGATGGGCTTCTCTTTTCATGGCACCAGAAAGGCGGAAACCTTTGGGCTAAAACTTGTGGGCTTCATATCTTAGTCTAAATGCATGATACTCTAATAGTCTAATCGGTCCATGTTTAAGTTCCTCAAACAATTATTTTAAAATGTTTTAAACCAATTTCATGCAATGTTATAAAACAAATTGTATGCAACAAGATTAATAAGTTAAAGCTTGTTGATGTGCCATATAGGGATGTGCAAATATCGGTTTGATTCGGTTATTAGGTTCCGCCGAAACCGACAGTTCGGTTATTAGAATTTTGGCAACTAAAACCGAGCACCGTTTTGGTTATAGAGGTAAGTTTCGGTTATTTTCGTGATGATTATTTTGAAGTAATAAATTTGGTTATTGAACTCGTTTTTACTGTTTTGAAGTGTTTTGAATACCTTTCAAGCAAACATACATCAAATACATGAAAAATACATGAAAATATGGTTCAAACACATGAAGATATGGTTTAAATACATGAAAATACAGATATCGGTTCGGTTTCAATTATTTTTGTTATTGGAGATGGATAAACCATAACCATAACCCAAATGATTCGCTTTTTGCCTTGTCTAACCGTAACCAATTGGTTAAGTTGGTTTCGTTTATTTTTCGATTATTGGTTTTGTATGCTCAACCCTAGTGTCATATACTTGCATTAGAAGTGCACAAAAAGATCGGGTTCAAAGCAGGGTTCCTGGTTCAAACGTGAACACAAACCGGTTCCAACCAGGTCAACAGTTTAAATGGTCCATACCCTTGTAATTAGAAAGTCCTACACTGTCCTAACATTTTTTTTGTTTTGTCGGTTCCAAATTGGAACTAGTTCACGTCCAACCCAAAAAAAACAATTTTGGAACCAGTTTTAGTCGTTATATTTTTATTTTATTTTGTATTTTCTAGCCCCAAAATTAGTATAAAAATATGGGATGAATTGGGTTGATACCGTACATGAAAACACAAAAGCAAATGAAAAAGCGCTTTGTTATTCTTGTTTTTACCTTTGCAATTCTTACTCTTTATTTTATATATTCTTACACAAAAGCAAATATAAAAGCGCTTTGTTATTCTTGTTTTTTCCTTTTGCATCACTCCTCATTGGGTAGATCATAGTTTGTCACAGGTGATGATGATATGATTGCCTTTGAACTTTTCTCATATCAACATACGCGAGAGATTAGTTGTTTCAAATTTTATGTTACGCAATAACAACGATTTAATTTACAAAATAAAATATACTCAACAACATTTAATAATGACTTAAACAACACCACATGTGAAAATTTTTAAAAATATATATCAACCAATTTACAATGGCACATTTTCCCACACTTGATGTGTTATACAAATCATTAATTTAGTTGTGCAAAATGAGATCTTCAATGAACATGTTGAGGTGTTCAAAATCAGTTTTATAGTCATATTAACGATGTTTTTCTGGGAAAAAACAGAACATATATACAACAGCAAAAATTTTGTAAATTTACAAGAAGGTTTTGTTTGCTTTCTAAATGGGATACTCTTGCTTGGTATAACTATACTTATAAAATGTTTTGAAGTGTTTCATGTCAACAATAACCATATGATCTTTTTATGGAATAAGAAAATATTCAACATCTAACTTATTTCTTTATGCTTTCAAAATTGTCATTACAAAATTATCAAGGCTTTATTATCCTACTAGTAATATGACGCTTTCAAAAGTTTTATTTAATGACAGAAGATATAAATAAATTTGAAAATAAAAAACCAATGTTTCAACAAGTAATGAAACTAATAAAAAAATTATTAAATACTTTTATATAGCTACCACTTGTATTTAATTGTATCATCGTTTTAAACCGGATTTTAAATTTTACGCCGGTTGCATGTTTGATAGATGAAACATATGACGATTTGGATACGAACGAAGAAGAGGTAAAAGATTTAAAAGTCGCTTAATTATATCTATATTTATTGTTCTAAAAAATCAACATATTTATGTGATGATATCAAGGACCCCCAAAGTTATACTTCGATAAATCTAACACATGAAGAAATTAACACCACAATCAACGTATGAAACTTACCCCGGGGTCTATGTGCTTTATACCTCAAGTAAAGCTGTTAAAGCACAAGTTAAAACTCAAGTTATAAGGCTTCAACAATTATTATTGTTTTAAGATTCAAGTTGTAATTTTGGTTTAAATTTTTTTATGTAATGTTGTAAATAATGTACATTGCTGTAAATAGGTATTTATCGGTTATACTTTTAGGTAAATAGTGTATATACTACAATAGTGTAAATAAATGAAGTCCGAAAAATGGGAAAAAACGTGTCGACACTATAACCGAATTAAAGAGAAAAATTAGACTGGTTCAACAGTGCAATCGTTGCATGAAAAAGAGTTCGTATAAAAAAGTTATAATGTTTTAAATAAATGGGTGTGGTTTATTTGAAAAAAAATGAGGAGAGAGACTGTGTGTTGACACATGTCCTAATCTAGAATAACTACTTTTCAAACAAACGTTAAATGTGAGATAACATGATTTTTGTGGGTTTTCAAAAGAACCAATCTATATAACCACTCCTTACGCGAGAACTCAAGAACCACGTTCAAATATTTCTCATTTATTCATAAGGTATTATTTTCCTAAACGAATTGCGCTATTGAATCACAAATTAATTTATACCTCTTTCAAACGAGTATAACGAATGCATAAAAACAAAATAAAAAAAATCTCCCAAAAATTGATACATACTGCATATATGCATTATAATAGTAATTCATATATGATCTATGGTTTTCGAGTTCTTCATAAGAAATGGTTCTTATTTGAACCATTTTTTATATAAATAAAGGATGGTTCAAATAAGAACCACTTTTATGCAAGAACTTGAGAACCATAGTGCATATATGTATTATGATGGTAATTCGCGCGCGCGCACTCATATATATATCTATATATAGAGATGTTTAAATGAGAACCAATATAAGTTAAGAACTAAAATAACCATTTTTAGTCGCATGTTTGAAGGATATATAAATAACTTCCCCTATTTTCAAGTGAAATTACTTTTATACCCTTCAAAACTTGTGGTTATAAATGTGGTTATTTTAGTTCTTTACAATTTCTTGATTCTTAATAGAATAAATCCTTTTATATATATATATATATATAGAGAGAGAGAGAGAGAGTGAGAGGATGGTTCAAATGAGAACTACTTTTTATACAAGAACTCGAGAACCATAGTGCATATATGCATTATGATGGTAATTCATATATTTTCATTTTCAAATACATAATCGAGCCTCTTATAAAGATTTAATTGTTTTTTTTATCCATTTATTTATATAATGCATGAATGCATTATGAGGGTAAATCATATATTTTAGTTTAATAAATTAGCTTGTGCATATACTAAACGTATTTCATGTGCTTTTATTTTCGTTTTTTCATGTATTTATGTATAATGCATATATGCACTATAAAAACACAAATAGATTTTAAACTCTCGCATATATATATATATATATGTTGCGTATAATATGTATAACTTCAAAAAAAATTTGACGTGAATTATATATATATATATATATATATATATATATATATATATATATATATATATTCATTATATTTGTTTGAAAGGGATCAAGAAAAATTGTGATTTAATGGTGAAATCCGTTTTCAAAAATATTATCATATGAACATATATGATGTATTTAAAGTTTCACTCAAGTGTGATCCAGATTGGTATATATGGTGTATGGTAACGTTCTTTTAAATTTCTTTTAAAAAAGCTATGATTACAAATTGGAATTTCATTCGAAAATTCTTAAAGGTTAAAAAAAAGGCTGTATGTTTTTCTTAATTTTATCTGGTCACTGATGTATTTAAATTGCAGTTCAAAAAAAAAAAAAAAAAAAAAAAAAAAACTGATGTATTTAAATCTGTCGGCCATGTGGAGAATATGAATGCATAATTAAAGTTGGATGTCTTGCGATAAAACACATACAGTAAATCTAGCAAAAAATTGAGTGGACATGGTTATTTCTCCTCCACAACTTCAACATTCTCCTTTTTACAGAACCTTTTTAATTTTATGCCCCTTAGCTTTGGGTTCAATAACTCTGCTGCTATTGACCTAGCCATTATCAATATATGTCTTCAAGAGACAGTCGCTTAATTTTCTCAATATATGTTGATCCATGACTACTAGTCATCCTTGTTTCAGTTATGATGTTTTTTTAAGTTTTCGAGGGGAGGATACCCGTAAAACTTTTACTGATCACCTCTATGCAGCCCTAAAGCAAGCAGGAATACGCACTTTCAGGGACGATGATGCAATGGAACGAGGAAAAAGGCTAGATCCTGAGCTGAAAAAGGCTATCCGTGAATCGGCAATTTCGATCATTGTCTTTTCACGAAATTATGCATCTTCCAAGTGGTGTCTTGATGAGGTATTAACGATCATCGAAGAACAGGAAAGGGTTTCCTCTAAGCATGAAGTTGTTCCCGTGTTTTACAACGTAGAACCATCTGATGTCCGGAATCAAACAGGAAGCTTTAAAGAAGCATTTGATGGGTATGATAATATGATTGAGGCAGAATCAGATCATTTGAACAAGATTCAATGGTTGGAGAAGGTGGAGGCATGGAGGGTCTCTCTTAGAAAAGCGGGAAGCTTGACAGGAATGGTATTACATAACGGGTATGCTTCCTTCCTCAATCCCTCATCTCTAAACAATCAATCATTCATCATCAACCAAACAAGAATTATAAGACTTTTTTTTTTTTTTACTTTTTTGCAAAATTTTGTGTTAATCCATGAAAGGGAATATATAAACTTTCAATAAAGCATTCTCCATATTTGTTCAAAACATAAATGTGGAAAAAGAAAGTTAATGCTATTTTGTAGGGAAATTGTGGAAAAAAATTCAGATTGTTTTGTGGGAAATAAGGAAGTTAATGCTATTTTGTAAAAAAAACAAAATTTGTATGAAAGCTGTGAAAAAATTTAGGTTATTTTACAAAAAAGTTGTAGTGATTAATGCTTTTATAACCTAATACAAATATACAAGAACCAATTATTTACATTCTCTGATCATATAGATATTCATAATACTCTAGAAGTTTTAAAGTACCCTTTAATTTAGCAATTATTTCATTTTACGTTATTTGAATTTTAACAAAGTTTAAAGCTTAAATAAAAACCATTGACTTAATCAAGTACCCTTTAATTTAGTAATTATTTCATTTTACGTTATTTGAATTTTAACAAAGTTTAAAGCTTAAATAAAAACCATTGACTTAATCTTATTTGGTTAGTTAGTGTATAACTATCAGTATGGATATTGAGGTATAACTATTGTGAATTTTATATTCGTTTATGAAGTTTACTTTGCATCTTAATTGTTATTATATTTAAGTAGAATCAATTTAAATGTTTATTCTACTTTGTTAATCATTTAATTCTTATATAAGCTTAAATAAAAACCATTGACTTAATCTTATTTAGTTGGATCAGTATGGATATTGAGGTATAACTATTATACATTTTATATTCGTTTATGAAGTTTACTTTGTATCTTAATTATTATTATATTTAAGTAGTATCAATTTAAATTTTGTATTCTACTTTGTTACACATTTAATTCTTATATTAGTAATAAGATTTCTTTAACGGCAATTTTCTCAACATGTGTCGTGTAATGTGTCACTATTGATTAGTTTAGCTTAAATAAACTTCCGGATATTAAATTAAAGCATTTCAAAAGCAATATCAACGTACACACAAAGAAAAATTTAATTAGACGCTTACTTACTGGTAGAACTTGATCTTTCCAGATACGAAGCCAAATTCATAAGAAAGGTTGTAAATGTCATTA